>OY796657.1:70514941-71188472 GCA_963680705.1 Rhagium mordax
TGGTCAGAAACCAAAAGTTCAGAAGAAAACGAAAACATTTTTGTTAAGCATTTTTATGAATCTGGTAAATATAATTTTGGGTTGACGAAATCGGAACTGTAATTTGTTGAAGAATAAAGCTCATGCGAAGTATATGAGACCAAACTGGACCAAGCAGGGACTGGTTTGAAGGATTTTGGAGAAGACACCCAGAATCGCGCATTAGAAAAGTAGAGAGTATGAGCTCACTACGTTTAAAAGACGACGATTAATTTTTGATAGAGGAATGTTAAACAAAACTGTTTGAAAAGAAAGAAATACACTGTTATAATGGAGAGCTAATTTATAACTTTGATGAAATACGATATTCTAGTGACACAAAAGACGTTAAATTAATAGCACCTAAAGGACAAAAATTCATGTCAAAGAATATATCCGGTTCAGCGAAGAAAAACACGATAGTATTCGCATATAGTAATGCCACTGGAGAAAAACTACCACCATCATAATTATGAATGGTGGAATTTTTTTTTTTAATTTTTAAAGGAACATATACGTGGCAAACTTGGATACCTGTGGATAATTATCCTGGCACAGCTTATACACAGCCCAAAAAAAAAGTTGAATGGAAGGAGAATTGTTCTTAAAATGATTCAGGCATATGTTTTTACCTTCCATAAAGGCCTTAGATAAACAAAATGGGCGAAAGATAATATTACTCTAGCAGCTGTAGACACTAGCTATGAATTATCTAAAACAGCAATAGATAATGGAGTCATCGTAGTAAGTTCCCTTGAAATTAACGCATTATATTATAAAACTTCTAGATACATGTTCGTTTAAACCCATGAATGTTGCATAGAATCATGAAACAATGAACACAATGAAACTCAAGTTTCCGGAACGATTTTACAAACGAAGATTTTTTCAAATCATTTAAGAAAATATGGGAAGTTGGTTTTCGCAAGGATTACTTGAATTTTGGTTTTAGGACATGTGGAATATTTCCCAATGAATTTTTCAAAATTTCCTAATTAGGCATATTATTTACGAAGGTTAGAAAGACTCAATAAAGGCAATAATGAGAGCAGACCCTCAAGAAGTAACTCCAGTAATAAGCAATTGAAACCGACTCCTATGAAAGTTTTTATTCGAAAAAAAAACGCAACGAAACGAAAAAAAGTGCCAAAAGACCAGAAAGCACAGCACGAGATATTCTCACTGTAAAAAACTCTAGTCTCTGAATGAAGACAGCAAGAAGAAGAAAGCAAAAGGGATTAGCAAAGAAACAAATTCTGAATAAAAAATTTCCCATCTTCATCATCTTCCGATTCTGAACCTGATGAAATAATTTTGGAAAATGAGTTTGACGAAGAAATGTTTTATGATTTATATGAAGCGCAGGAGAATCTTGAAATGATATAATTAGTGAGCTCGCAAAAGAGGCTGCAATCTAGGGAAAAAACCCGTGAACCATATGGAGATTAAAATGCGCTCTTATGTAGGTATTGATTAAATTTATTTATATTAAAAAAAAACTAAAAAATAAGCATTTTAAATGAACCAAAAATGAATCGAGGACCACAATACCTTCGAAGATCTGATAGAATCAGACTGTTAATTATTTGTTTTTTTTATATTGGAATATTTTGTATTTATCAATTTTTTTGTCATCTATAGGTGCTTGGCACTGCCACTAACTATAGAAATTAAATATTTGTTTTTTGTAAATTCGATTTTAATTGTCTTTTGTCCCTACTTTCATTAAAGAGTTTATTTGCAAAACTTAAGTGGTTTTTCTAAAAAATGTCTTGCATGTCTATTATTACATCGTTTGTCTATTATTTCCACCAGATCCCTTTCCGCTTTAAACGATAACGTTGTTTTAATTTTCACTATGTTAGTAACATACTTATAGGATCATCGTACTAGTTACATACGCGCTTCCCACCAATACTTTCTGAGTTAATGTCGGGATATCGTAATATAATGTTGTTTACACTCCTACAAAGGATACTAGTACTTGTAAACAAACTAATCAGATCAGGGCATCAGGTATGTACAAAGAGATTGTGTTCTAGCGCTGTTAAGGCGTTTTACCTATGTATCTAGTGCGATGATTCATTCTGTGCATTGGTGTAAAATTTCAACATGATTTGTAGGTCAACTCAGATTAATGTCGATGGAAGGATATGTAATTTTATATCAAATATTATTCCACATTTAGAATGTATTTCATGTATATTCAACTCAAAGTTACCACTCCATGAGTGGCTAAAGAAACCTTTGTTAGAACTCGTTAATTAGTAAATACATAATACAAGTAAAAAATACATATTATTACAAGAACATTAGCATGGGTCAGAATGGGGGAGATGATATGATAAGCCAGTTGTTAAACGTGATAATGATAACCAGTTTTGTCCAGGCAAGTATAACAATACATGAATATACTTTACCGGCGTTTTATGTTTGAAGTTCAAATTTGTTATATCTAATAATTAATTAATATAAGATATAATTATACAGTGTGTAAGTAAAGTATGAAATAAACACATTATTATTATTTATTTCAGTGTCCTGAAGATGAAATAAATTTATTTCGAAACGTCGACATTATTAAAAAACAGTTTGTTGCTTTGATTATTGGCCTCAATCCCACCCAAACCTAAGAAAAGAAACTAATAACAGGCTACTACGCTCATTTACTAATAAAAACATTATTTCTGAATACGAAAATATTTCGGAAAAATCTTTGAATTGCACATCTTCTGCTTTGAGGTCAAAGGTCAAAGCTGCTTCGGTTATGACGTCATCTACTTTCTTTTTAAATGGACCATACTGTATATTTTTTGTTTTCAGAATATCTTGGAAAACTGATTTCAAAGATCTGCACTGCGTAGGGTCTAGAGATCATAAATTTGAAGCTACAGACATTTGAAAATATTATTTTTTGAAGTTAAATTCTTGTTTCATTGTGATATTTTACAATAATATAAATAATAGCAAATGAACAACAAATAACAACATAAAGAATAGATGACGTTGTAACCGAAGTGGCTATGACGTCATAACTAAAAAAATCAAAGCAGAAGTTACCAATTCAAAATAAAAATCAACCCCTCCCAGCATTTTTCCAAAATATTTTCGTATTCAGAAATAATTTATTCGTTACTCTATGTACACATTGTATATAATTTCAAATAGAAATATAATATAAAGCGTTGTGTTTTGTAATTAAATGTAACATAAGTAATTTATATCCTTTTAGTCAAGATAAGTTCTCATGAAACAAAGGATTTTTATCTGTTCAAAGGAGATATCGATAAGAAATTAATTTTTGTATTAACACCTTCGTTAGAGAATTTAGGAAATTAAAAATTTCCATAAAAACCCAATACAAATTTTATATATTTAAAGAAATTAGTATAACTCGTACGCTGAAAAAAGTCATAGAAACTTTACAGATTAACCTAGGTTAATTTGCCACACTGTTGTTTGTATAATAGCTGGCTAATTTCTAAGCACTTCTAACATTATAATAAAATATTAAGAGATGAACATCGTTCATGTCGAACGCTTTGCGCAAATCCTGAAATGGACCGGATATTAAACATCTTTTTTATTTATTATGTATAAGGATAATTGAGGATTTATTTATATTTCCTAAAAAAATGCAAGGGCCGTTTTGAAAATAAACCAGGAAATCAACTTCCACTTGGAATCAGTAAGCCACGAGGAATTGACCCAACCGTATTAGTTAACAAAATGTACTTAATATATAATTTTGAAACTAAGATTCAAGCCACTAAAAATTTTAATTGCTGGTGACTTTCCAACAATTAATATCTTGTTAAAACAAAAAAACTTTGTCTTCGATTATATATCAAAGATTATTATATTAAAAAAAAATTCAAATACAAATATTAAATTTCCGGTTTTTTCGGAAATTTTTTTCGCAAAACGATTTTAAATTCGTTTCCTAATATTCTCATTTTGATTTCAAATAAAACCTCTTATAATTTGGTATAGGTCCCATGTTTCTAAATGAAGATATCGAACATCGAAAATTCACGAGCCGCCCCTGCACCAAAGAATAGACCAACACAAGCTCGGCAATAAATTTGCCTTCCATAAATTCCAATTTAAAATAATACGTGTTCTTACTTAATTTGAGTGCCGAGGTATTTGTCTGTTACTTTGCAACACATAATTCATTATTTTCTTTTAGATAATATATTTCTTCTTTCAAAATCCATGTAATTTTGTTTTTAATCACTAGTTTTGTTAATGTTAGTGCTAAAAATTCAAGGAGCTGATTTAGAAAAACCCTTGTAGAGTTGGTGTAATTCCAATGTGTTTGCAAATATATTAATTATTAACATTGCAGGTTGGTTAGATTATTTTTACTGCACACTTATTTTAAGATTTTTCATTAACTTTGTCTGGTTGTCTAAAAACTCGTTAAAAACTGTAAAAAGTGGTGGATTTTACAAAATTAAATTATATACGGGGTGTCTCAGAAATTAGGGCTCAAAAAGATATCACATATTCCCGGCGTCAAGATAAGTCCCCTAAAAGTGGGCCCCTGAAGATGGGTTTTATTTATTATTATGTATACATTACTAATTAATATTGACATTCTCAACTTGTCGTTAATATATATCTAGTATTTTAAGTAATATTATATATACACGTAGGGGAACCGCCTTTGCAAACTTAGTAGTGCGTTTTTGATTTCAGCCTTTAATAACACTCTCGCAGAAATTAACACTTTTCGATACTTATCACACAAATAACTTTTTATAATTTAGAATACTCGTAGTATATTATATACCTAGGTTGAGAAGTGAGCTATTATTTACCGAGCACTTTTACATTCTGAGACGTGTAGCGCCGAAGGATATAATGTGCGAGGTCAATAATAATTGCCTTCTCAACCGAAGTATACCGGGTGGCCACGAGTCAATGTACGCCACCAATTTTTTGGTTGGTTTTGAATTTAAAAATTTCGTTTTTGGAATACGTGAATGAGGCAAAAGTGGGCTATTTTTAGACTAACAGGAACGAAAATATCACTTCCGGTTGAACCGGAAGTGACATCAATTTTTTTTTCTTAAATGGAATGACCATGTTTCTTTTGTAGTGTTTTATAGAACATGAAATTCTAACTGCAACAGTTTTTTGCAATTTCAAAAATTCCAAAAAATAAGTGAGATACGAACGATTTTTTATTTTTTACAAAATGGCCGCGTCAGATGAATGCGACGTAAGAAAATTACTAAGTAGGCTATGGTAATTATTAGCAAGGTAGTAAGCTTGTCTGTAAAGAATAAAATAATTATTTAAATTACTGATAGATAGGTACGACTATTTTTAGGTTTTTCTCAAAAAATGGAATTTAATTTTCATTTTCATTTCCGTAGGGGCCATATGGAAAATTTTTAAATGGGACCGTACTATTTTTTTTTATTATTTGGACATAATGGTTCATAAGCTTTAATTTTTTCGCCAATTATCATTTCTTAACGAGATCCTTTGTAATAATAAAAGTGTTTTTAAAAGGTTCATTAAAATTATTTCTTGTTTAATTTGTGCTTCTCGTTAAGAAATGATTTTTGGACAAAAAATTTAAAGCTTATGAATCATTATGTCCGAATAATAAATAAAAATAGTACGGTCTCATTTAAAAATTTTCCATAGGACCCCTACGGAAAATAAAATGAAATTTAAATTCAGTTTTTTGAGAAAAACCTAAAAATAGTCCTATCTATCAGTAATTTAAATAACTATTTTATTATTTACAGACAAGCTTACCACCTTGCTAATAATTTCCATAGCTTACTTAGTAATTTTCCTACATCGCATTCATCTGGCTCGGCCATTTTGTACAAAATAAAAAATCGTTCGCATTTCACTTATTTTTTGGAATTTTTGAAATTGGAAAAGACTGCTGCAGTTAGAATTTCATGTTCTACAAAACACCACAAAAAAAAACACGGTCATTCCATTTAAGAAAAAAAAGTTGATGTCACTTCCGGTCCAACCGGAAGAGATATTTTTGTTCCTGTTAGTCTAAAAATAGCACACTTTTGTGTTATTCACGTATGCCAAAAACGAAATTTTTAAACTCAAAAACAACCAAAAAATTGGGGGCGTACATTGACTCGTTTCCACCCAATTTTTTTTACTACTAACATTGATATATTACCATATTTGATTTGATTAGATTTTGGTATTAGTAATTTCCCACTTATTTTGAAATATTTCGAAATGTTAAGTAGTTTGGGAGTTTAGTTGTCAAACTGACAATCTGAAACTAATGAAATATAAAATGTCATTTATTATTTACCTAAGTGATTTTTTATTATCATTCTTTACCTAGGATGAGAAATACTCTTCTCATTAGAGGAATCAGAGATTATGAAGACTCTAGATAGTTACCGTCAATGTATTTACTGGACGCGGCAAAAATGGATGCAGAACTCAAGTAATTTGAAAGCAGGCCACCGAAACTTAGACTGGTGCCGATGATATTTATTCATAATGTGTTACACACATTATAAACGAACATCATCTGCGCCAATCTAAGTTTCGGTGGCCTGCTTCCAAATAACATGAGTTCTGCATCCATTTTTGCCATGTCCAGTAAATACATTGCCGGTAACTATCTAGAGTCTTTATAATCTCTGGAGAAATGGAGTAAATAATGGTGATTTCTCAGTTTAGTAGTAAAAAAACTATATCGCCTAGGATAAACAAAAATCATTTTGGTTATGTTACTGGCTATTCATAAATAAAATTTCGTGTAGTAATTACACACACTCATGAATTTAAAGTCCTATTTTTTACACCCTGCCGGTTAACCTCTTTCTATGGTACTTTTTTACACTAGTGCAAATATTAAGAACAGTTCGATTGGGAATGTAAGTTGAAAAGTAATTATTTTTGCAATAATCATCTATTTGATGAAAACATATTTTAAAACCGCTTATATTGTGCGTTCACAATAAAAGAATAAATTCAATATAATCTGAACAAAGTGGTTTTGCCAAAAACGCTCGGACGTATCGATTTGCAATTTTGAACTGGCATATTTTGAATTATACGGCGAGTCAATGTCACTTCCGGTTTTTCTGTTATTTTAAATGTAACACCCTGTATTTTTGTGCTGATTTGTATAGACAATAAAAAAACATCTCCAAAGATGTAGTAAACACGTTTAAACTTGCTACACTACAAAGCTTACATATTAAGCGTTGAATAGATTTTTAAGTTGTCAAATAGTAATTTAAGTTTCCCGTGGTGTCTGTAAGTTCATGTGACATTTATTTACCGAAAAAATTAATTTAACGGAAAAGGATCGAATTGAAGTATTTATGATGATTCGTTTTGGTGATAGAGTTAGTACTCAACAGCAATTCTTTAGACAGTTAGTGCATTAAGTTTGTAAATAATACAAAAAGTATTCATAGTAAAAATGCGTGTACTACATCTTTGGAAACGTCTATTAATCGTCTATACAAATCAGTACAAAAATACAGGGTGTTACACTTAGAATAACAAAGTTGATGTCACTTCCGGAAAAACCGGAAGTGACATTAACTTGCCGTATTACTCAAAATGTGCCAATTCAAATTTGCAAATCGACGTGTCTGAGCGTTTTTGGCAAAACCCTGTGGTTCAGATTATATTGAATTTATTCCTTTCATTGTGAACGCATACTGTTATACTGTTATAACGTACCTATTATATTATTTATTAATTTCAGTGAGAGTATTCCAGTCGTATTGCATATAATGAATGGTATATATGACTATATTATAATGACTCTTATGGGAAATAACCTAAATAACAACCGTCTCTAAAATTATAGGGTATAGGTCTTTTAGCTCCCAGATTTTATTAAATATTTATTTTTCGTTAAAATTGTACTCCATTGTATTACTATTTCGATTGCTTTTTTACGATACGATAAATAGAATATTGAAAAGCAAATTATTTTACTAGCGACGTTCCCTATAACTGTCATTACCTAGTAGATAATATTAGAGTAAGCTCAAAAGCTTTCATAAAATATTTGGGCGTAATTAATATCGTGGCTTTGATACTGAATAACATTAATCCAGAATACTTGTTCTTTAGTAGGAACTGATTTTATAGAAATACTTCTGTCAAATTTTTTTAATATATCATTTAGTTAGTTATAGTCGTATGGAAGCTATTAATTAAATTCATAGTAGTTATTCTACAGATTTTTTGGTTATAGACATTTCTTCACCTTCAAAATGATAAATTCAGTTGCAAAATACTGACTGATAAAGATCAGGGAAAAAATCCCTGATCTTCCTCATCTAGTAAATATATAGGAGAAAAATATGCTTTTTTGCCATTACATTTTGAATAAAACTAAAACTTGCAAAAAGATAGACTTTTTAACAAATTTGAATATGATATACTTATAGGTAATAATGCATACAGATGTCTTGTACTTTACTCAAAGATAACTATTTTCATCAAACTAAAATTGAAGGAAGGAGTATTCAACGGTCCTTAAATCAAGCGACGTTGAGGGATAAAATTTTCATTACCAAAATGAATGATATTAAAAGAGCAACATTACTTTGATTCACATCTCACCTTTAATGAGCACGTTGTCCATATTATACAAACATGTTATTCAAAGCTTAGATATATGTATCAATTCAAGTATATTTTGTCCAAGAAAGAAAAATTGAAATTAATTGAATCCTTAATTTTATCAGTGCCTGCTTATGGCGACGTGGTCTATGGACCGTGCCTAACTAATCATGTATTGTTTAAACTTCAAAAGATGCAGAACTCATGTGTTCGCTTTGCCACATTAGCTAATAGACGTGATCACATCTCGCCAATATTAAAAGAATGTCACACACTTAATATGAAAAAAAGGTGGATTCTACATTTGTGCTGCTTAACCCAATCTATTTTAAATTGTCATATGCCTACATACCTTCGCATAAAAATCAAAGTCAGAGGAGAACTGCATGGTGGAAATCTACGCCAGGCTCACAATCTATTACATATTCCACAACATAAAACAACTTTGTTTAAGTCATGTTTCTCTTATGCCGGAATACATTTTTACAATAAAATTCCGCTAAATATTAAATCTATGTCCTACACTAGCTTTAAAAAGAAAGTTAAAAATATGCTGCTCGATGATTCACTAAATTAATGTTGCAAAATAGTTAGCTTATTTCTGTTTATAATTATATTTCAGTTTACAGTCACATTTCAGCTTATAATCATTTGTGTTATTGCTCTTATGTTGTTGTTTCATATTCTTATCTATTGTTATTTTTTCTATGTAAAACTTATATTTGTATTTTGTGAAACCCTGGTTGGGATTAATAACAGCTGCTGTAGCTGACACCCCGCCAGGCTAAATAAAGACTTATTATTATTATTATTATTATTATTATTACTTAGTCTTCAGAATGCCATGGAAAATCCAAGATAGTCGCCAAAACTGTTGAAAACTTTGGAAAATTGGGGTTGGTGCTTGATGAATTTAAAATTGCATATCATAGATTTTCAAGTCGATTGAAGAGTAAGGACGATTTCATTAAGATATCAGAGAAATGCAGCGACGATATCAAGGTAGGTGGGTTGAAAATATAATGGTCGACTTTTGTTGGGTGTTGAAGAGAGAACGACCGGAACGATGAAAAAAATGAAAGAAAAAGCCACTGTATAGATATTTCTAAAGTAAAAGAATGCGCTAAATAAACTAGATGAAAGAGAATCACTTTGCTCTATAATTGTTCGCATATTTTTGGACATATAAGTTCTAATATAAACAATAAATCCCATTTTATTTCTTATGGCCAATATCAACTTAATAAAAATTTAAATTTATTTTTGCCCTTCTTTGGCATTTTTAGAAATTTTGCGTTCATCGTACTAAAAAAATAAGGGTTCTTCTTTGTTGTCAATGTTGTCTCCAACTAATACATAGTATCATAAAATGTGTCTTAAATATTGCGAAACTATGCCTTCTAAGAGTTTGTTTGTTTACATAGCTACAAAAAAGGTCTGCGCCATGAAAAGTATTCTTTGAGGTCTTCAAATGAGGGCTAATTTTTTGTGGGTTTCTAAAGCTGTTATATAAGACAGAGAGATATCGAAATAAAGTCAAAATCGAGCGTCAAACTAAATAAGTTAAATAGATCAATATTACTTTACGATAAATATTTGAATAAAAAGATTTTAAAATATCGCTTTTTGTTTATTACATTTTCTTATATCGTTCTACGTGAATTTAAATTTTTGCAGCAAAATCACTGTCGGTTGTAGTATCTTACCGACTTATTTATAAGTGCAGTTTGTATGAACTGGTTATTTATCATACCATACCATACCATAAATCGATTTAATGACATTATGTTCAGTAAACAAAATATTCAAAATTATTTGTTTAAGAATCATGTAAATAATAATTAGCTTTCATTATATTTCGTGTCTCGGATTGTACAATCTAAATAAAGTTACTGAGAAGCAATGGTTAATATCATTATATGAAAGTAAACAAATTAATTATTCACTTCCGAAATTTATGAAAGGAAATATTATTTAATTAGCAAATAAATTACTTAGAGGAACATCTTTATTCCCAATAAATTTAAAAAAATACAATGTTAAACTTTAATGTCTCTCTTTCGATTAGCTCACCGGGTATATACGTGCATTTACAGTCACGTTCTTGATAGTAATGGGATTATTATCACTATAAATACACCGCATTTCATTATGTGGAAGGACGACGGTGAACTCGAAGAATTGGCATGCTGCATTGCGGCTGGCTTCTCCTCTGAAACAATGGAAACATTTACAAATTTCAATTTGCATGCCTAAAGAAATCGATATCTTATGGTTAAATAAGCAAATTAAAGTACATCTGAAATGATGCCCAAAATTAATCGTCCAACTTTTATCTTATGGAGTAGAGTGTATTCAAATTTCAAAGGTTGAGTAAAATGGCTAATGCTTTTGGCACTTGCCGTAACCTCAGCGAGTGGTTTAAACACTCGTATATTGAATAAATAAAATTTCAAAGAAAGAGTAGTTTATATAGAATTGCTTCATTACAAAATGAAGTAATTTTGTTTATAGTTCATTTAAGTGTTTTAAAATAAAATTCAGTTGACTCAGGTATCTCTATCGCCACCTAAATTAATAATAAAGTTTTATATTTTCTCTCTTTTTCGCTTTCTTTTTTTTCTTCTTCCTTTACCATCAGCCTGCTGCAAAAGTTGAGGTAGGTGAAGAATCGAGATGCACACATTTCACGCTTAGGGCAACTTAAAATAACACAAGGATACAAGTAGACCATGGATTATAGGTTAACCCAAAATGGAAGCTGAACAATGGTTATTTACACAAGAAACATTTAATTATTTAATAAAAGTGTCGCTCGTACTTTTCCTCTTTATCTCTGTCTCACACACATTCTCTTTCCTTTCGTCTTACAGGAAGTTCTTTCACCGCACTATTGATTGGTGCCATTCCAGTTCCAAACTATTAGAATAAGTGAAATATTATTGCGCCAAATTCCAGATTTTAATTGATTCCATAGTAGACTCAACAGGAAGTTTTTGTCTGCCAGCATAATTGGAGTATGTAAATGACATATACTAACTACCTATGCGGAAAGAGACAGGAACCTTTCATCATCGATTTTGTATGCCATTTTCTATACTAACAGCAAAATATTTCTTTTAACAGTTATACCAAAACTACATTGAATTTCTAGTGTGCAATTTTCCGAAGCAGCTTCTAGTATGGTTTAGTCAGCATGCTTTTTTCTAGTTCCGAATTTCGCTAATATGCAAATTGTGCTTACAACAAACCGTAGCACAATTAATTTTATGGCTAGCACACCTTGGCTTAAAAAAAGTAGAGGTTGTTTTCGCATGGGATTAAATTGGTGCTGGACCCTCCATTTTTATATTTAGTTCCCAAAACGCTGGCTGGCTAAATACTTTCCAAACACAGTCTGGCGCAAACATTTTCAAAGCTAGGACATCTTAGAGACGCTTATAATTGTCTGTTCAACCCTCTCCTCATCGTTATATTTGTCACTTAGAATTAACAATGGGATTCTTAGACCTAGCACATATTAACACAATACTTACAAGCTAACATATTCAGTTATTCAGGAAAACCATCTGTGTCTAACGAACGACGTCTACATTTTTTAAGAATAACTCTCATATTGATTGATGAGTTTGCACAGATACTGCCGTAAGAGAATTGTCAGCCATACGAAGCTCACTTATAAAATAAGCTATTAAAATAAAATAAATGTGGATGAGGTCATTCGTCTGAAGCAGACGACGTCACTGAGTTTTCGATGACGTGTCTGACGCAGACGACGTCACTGAGTTTTCGATGACGTTAATAATTGACTGTGCTAAGTGTGAATTCTATTCTCAATTTTATAGGAAAAATAAATTAATGGATAGCCTAAACAGAAAAGTTTAACTAATTGTGTAATCACCTCTGTAGGCGTGCTATCTTTGCAAACGATTGTGCCAGACTCTGCTTGCTATACACTATTTGCACCATAGTTTTGAAAACTGAATATAAAACTGGGAAGTTGGCGTCAATTACCTCATTCAAATTCAACCCATATTTATTTGTTACATAAGGTTGTGCTAACCATAAAATGAATTGTTTAAAATTTGCGAGGTAAGTGTAAAGTTTGCGTGCTAGTAAAATTAAGGAAAAAATAATAATTTGAAGGATAAGTTGTCTGAGTCTTCTGGTATGTATGTCGAAGTCCATAGATAACTTGATAACGGAAATATTTGTACCTTTAAATTTATATAAAAAATATATAGAAATATATATTCTACGTAGGAATAATTAAAAACGATTGGAGGGTTAGTTTTACGTAATTATATGTGGAATAATAGACTGTAAGGACTTAACGGATTATTGTTCAAGATGTGAAACCTGATGTGTAGAGGTCCTAGTTTAACAAGCAAACCAGTTCGGATAGTAAATCACGGCTTTAGTTTCAAAGATAAGGCTTTAAGTAATTATGTGAGCTTCGGTAAACTTCAAATAACTAACCCTCATCGTTAAAATTATACTAATATAGGAAAGGTTCATGATTTTCATTAATTAAGAATTAGGTATTTGACGGGAGAGATGTATATTACTGATTAAATCAGCCCATCTCCATTAATAATTAATAATAATAATAATTCTTTATTTTCCATTAAACCAGTAGGAAGAAAATAGTACAGAAGTGGCATGGGATTCGTCAAAAAGAGAAATAAATAAATATAAAAAAAGTGTAGAACTTTCGGCTTAGCCAATACAAAACCAAACTTTAAGATACACTTAATGAGACACTGAAAACACTGTCGAACATATTAAAAGAAAGAAAAGTGAAAAACAATATATGGAATTTTACTAAAATATTACAAAAACTTAAAACATACAAACATAAGTAATAATAACAATACAAATTAGTTAGTGACTAAAATATTCATTAAGATTGTAAAAACATTGTTCTATTAAAAAATGTGAAACTTTATTTTTAAATTTTATTGCTTAATATTGACTATATTTTTTAGACCTTGAGGTAATTTATTAAAAATTTGTATACCCATGAAATATGGGCTATTTTGATAAGTTCTTATGTGATATAGAGGAACTGATAAATCACTACCACTGCGTGCTAAATACTTAGTTGTGAAAAAAAATATTTGTTGTAAATTTGTCCATATTTTGTCTTAAATAAAGTAGAATTTCTAATATATTGTATATATGTATACTTTGTAGAGTTAAAAGTTTTTGCTGTTTAAAAATATTTTTACAGAATGCTCTTCGGGATGCACCTACCATATATCTAATGACGCGTTGCTGAAATCTAAATACTCTTATACTGTAGCTAGATGATCCCTAAAAAATTATTCCATAGGATAACCTTTAGATAAATTGAGAAAAGTAATAGGCCCTAACAGTGCATTGATTTGTAAATTCCCTTAAACGATAGATTGCATAACAAATTGGTGATAGTTTATTACATAAATTGTTCACATGTATTTCCCAGTTTAAAGAATTGTCAAGATGTATTCCCAAAAATTTCACATCAGTTACTTGTTGTAATGATTCATTGATTTTTAATAAGTGACTCTCATTGATTAGACTATTTCTCAGTGTAAAATTTATAAAGACTGTTTTTGATGAATTCAAGTACAGTTTACTTTGGTAGAACCAGGTCATAAATTTATTTAACATTTGTTGTGCAAATTTCGTTACATCAGGTAGGGATAAATCAGTACACAAGTAACTATTATCGTCAGCATACATAATTACTGAATCCTTTTCGTCGATACTTGATAGATCATTTACGTACAGGATAAATAATAAGGGCTCACGGACTGATCCTTGAGGAATCCCAGATTCTATTCCTATACTATTTGACCATTCATTAATTATTTGGCTGCACATACTGATGTCTGTCTAAAAGATAAGAGGATATCCAGTTCTGTATTTTACCTCTTAGGCCATACTTATCTAATTTTTCTAAGAGGAAAGCATGGCTGTCTATGTCAAATGCTTTGCTTCGGTTCATAAAAATACCAAGAGTTTTATTGCCATTGTTGTCATAAATTTTTTGCAAAAATTCAAGAATTGCTGTTTGCGTGGGCATTTTTTTCCTAAAGCCATGTTGTACAGGGGTTAAAATATGATACTTTGGTGTAAAGGAAATAATTTTACTATATATAATTATTTCTAAGATTTTTGATATACCTAGTGGTTGGAAGTGAAATCTGAATAGGATAAATAGAAGTAATATATTTTTTTGTTTCATTTTATTTTCCAATTAGTAAATTTAAAAAAATCTCAACTTTATTTCTAGTCTATCATTTTTTAGATCTACTATTACTACAATATATAGATTTAAAAAAAAATCTACAAAATTTTTCTATAAGTTAATTGAGCGTGAATAGTCAATTTCATCTTAACCGTTAGAAATTTGAACAATATCTCCACGTAAAAAGTTGTCGTAGATCAAGAGTGGTATATTCTAAAATTGTTCTTAAATCTACACATCTTACATAGTGGTGTGGTGGCAAACCAATAGTCGGGTTTTTTAAATAGAACACTCAATATTTTCCTACTATTGGTATTTGAATCTCATCTCCTTATCCAATTATGTATTGGTTTGAACTTATTCTAAGGTGTTGCCATGTTATTTAAGTTTTTTCGAAGACAATATGTTTGCAGCGATCAAAACTCGCATTTTCATAATTTGGCCTTCATTTCACGTTGAATGTTTAGACAAGATCATATTATTGTGCTGACTTTTAGGCCTTTTAAAATTGGGCGTAATTCTACAGGGTGTTCTTTTAATGTAAAATGCTTAATCAGTTAGTTACCTAGATACTGAAACCTCATAGAGATTACTTTTTTTCCGACAGTTTCTAAAGTGTTTAAGTTTGTGTAAGTAGTCACCTTGAGATTTGGTAGTTATGTAGATAAAAATGTATAGGAAAAATTGAAACATAACAGTTCAAAAATGTAAAAATTTAAATCTAGAATTGCGTCCAACTCTGAAAGACTGTAACTAAACATTCAAAATGAAACGAAGGTCAAATTTATGAAAATACGTACCCATGTTATAGATTTTACTATTGATCGTTGCAAATGTTTTTTTTTGGAATAACTTGAATAACGTAGCAATATCGAAGTGTAAGGGTTAAAAACATTATATAGCTGGATAGAGAGATAGGAATCAACTACAAATAAATATATAAAAAAATATAAGTGTTTCATTTCCATTTTATCTATCTATCAATTCCATGGTTATGGTCTCAGAGCCATTGCTGGAAGCTCGATTGGCTTATTGTGCCTCTTTGTGTTCCTACCATCAGACCAGTGTCTCTGATTTGCAGTTTCTTCTGGTTCCGGAAATGGCTCCCCAAAGTGCCGGTGTCTTTTTGCACATAAGGCCGGACATATTATGGAGAGTAGTTTCATTCTTCTCTACATATAACCTACAACTAGGGTCGTCTAATAATCTCATGGTATTGAGGTGTTTCCTCACGGGACAAGGTCCGGGTAGGAGTCCTATTACCATTGTTGATTGTTTCCTGCTCAATTGCAGGAATTCTGATTGGTGCCACTAGGAACATTCACGATTGCCGCATTCCCGGAAACTCCATCCAGTGAAGCCATGTTGCTTACTTAGTTCGCCCTTTAGTAACCCCTTAGCGGTTTGATGCGATATCCCGCACGTGAGTTTCGGTCCAACTAGAACCTTTTCCGGTCCTTTCCTCGCTAGAGCGTCAGTTGCCTCATTGCCTTCAAATCCCTTATGTCCTGGTACCCATTCTAGAGTAATTCTGTTCTTTTCTGCCAGGACCACCAGATTTTTAGGACACTCTTGTATTACATTAGATTGCAGTTCTACATTCCTCAAGGCTATTAATGCTTCCTTACGGTCACTAATAATTCATTGACTTTCATATTCCCTCCACAACATGATCTGCGAGCAGGTTGTGATTCCTATCACTTCTGAATGGAATACAGTCCAGGTTAATGCTACTCCATCCCCAGTGTTTCTTCATAAATGCCCACACCCGTACTTTAGCTGTTTTGTATCCATCTGTATACCAAATGGAATATTTCGGGTTCGTAAAGCTTCTTTTCTTGCTTCTCCCTCTCTCTCCGGTCCTGAAAAATTTCTGGAAATCGAAAGTACTCCTTAGTTTATCAGACTGCATATTCAACACACAGTTTTCATCTTGTTTGTTGAATATCTCGATATGATATTCTGTTCTTACTAAGTGCCTACCGCGTCTATAAGCTGCCATTTTGGACTCCGACTCCACCACTAAGTGTAGCGGGGGAAGGTCCAAAAGCACCTCCATAGCACCAGTCGGTGTAGTAATCGTCGCATCTGATATTCCTAGACATGCCAATTTTTGCAATTTGCTTATTCAGTTTATCGACGCTCCACTTCTGGGTTTGTTCCACCAGATCTGAGACAAATATTATTATGTTAATGTGAATATTACTATTTTGGTATACAACCAATATGCCTTCTTAGGTTTCAGACCCACATTTTACCGATCAGGCAACACAGTCCTTGTGTTGTTTTGATCGTGATTCTTTGAATGTGTGGACCGAAAGTCAATTTGGTGTCTAAAGTTATACTTAGATATTTTACTTCTGTTACTCACTGGGTGTTTTATTAAAAAAAAAGCAAGTATTAGCTTATCGCCACTTTGTGGGTCACCTTATAAATTAAAAAACAGCTGTAGAATGTCACTCTTGATTCACCACAATTTTAATAACAGCCATTTTATGAAATTTCAATTGGTTGAGGAGATATTGACCATGAACATCCAAGCCCTATTTATTAACTCACTCTGCATATTATAAATTTCTTTTTTTGCTTTGGGCTTCATGCAGCCAGTTAAAAAGTATTTTATAATTGATTTGATTATTTTTGCAATTGGATAAATTAATTCGATTTAGATAAAATTACTTGAACTTGTCTCGACTTAACAATGTTATGTATTTTTATTAAATTGATTCTGATAAATATAGATGAACCCTTGACGAGCGATAATTTCTGTATTCAAACTCTAGATATATGGCTTCCCAGCTAGAAATGCTACTTTATTAATGGCAATGATAAATTGGCAACATTTAGTTCAGCGTTGCACCACATACGTTTAGAGTAAACAGTTACCTTGTACCCTCAACAATCTATATTCACTATTATTTCTGATCTTAAAATTTGCATATATTGGTTTACAATATGGATAGCCTTAAAAAAATCCTATAACATTGAATTTATTACTGTAAAATAGAGGAATTTAACTCGTAATTTATATAACCCACAGTAAATCTGTTTTATTTAAACAAATATTACCCACACTTCTGTTATACATTTTTATCATCTAATCCAATCAAGTAATTTAAGAAAACCAAAAATCACATCCAGATTTACTCAGAATCAATCAACATTCTAAAATTGTTACTGCTTATGACCAGCACCCAGGTAGTTTCCACCTCTAAGTCGATGCAACCTACCATCACATCAAAGATTCCAGCCCCATCCAGGATAATTATGACCAATTGCCATTTTGGCAGATTTTTGTTTCTCCATATTTAGAAAAAGCTTTTAGGAAATTAAATCTGGTTCTCATAAAAACAATAATTAAAAAGTTCAAACAAAATTTATCATGTTGAGACTGTTGAGTGTTGAGGGTATAAATATTTTAATTACAAATCCTTTTTAAAATACTGCATCGTTCAATGCAAACGTGACATATTTCGTATCGGAATTATTTTTGAATTACGTTTTATTCGAACATCATAAATAAAATGACCGTTAATATTTCATTCGAAGTACAAATATTGATAAATTATCAGCCCGCGAAAATCAGTTTTATCTATATTTATCGTGCATGTCATAACATGCACGAATTATTGATGTAGTACAAAGCTGGATCGTATAAAATTAAGCACATTTTGTGGTTTCACCTGACGTATAAATTATTCGAAGGATTATTTTTTAACATTTCTAATAACATATAGATTCCTGTGATTTTGTTCGCATTAGTAGTATTGATCAATAGTGTCATTATGTTACTGAGAATGATTTGCTAAACCTGTGCTTAGTTTTAAAGAATTTTCATAGTTTATGTATACCTAATTTACACAAATTTTAACGATTGTCAATTTAACTTTTGCAAAATTTAAAAACTTTTTTCAATTTGTTTTGACAAAAAAAATAACAATACCTATTTTAATGTTGTCTTCGCGTTTTCTATATTAATTACTGATAACTAACTGAAAGTTTTATAACACAATGATTTTGAGCTCTCACACCAATTTTTTGTGTTAAGGGCAATGTTTAATAGGTTGCCGCATACGTTCACTTATGTTTATTTAGAAGACAGTAATAAATTAAATAAAATATGTAAATTGTTGACGTTGTATTTTGGTTCCTTATCTTATTCCTGAAGAGGGGTTGGAACCTTTGATGTAGAACTTGCACTAGGAGTAGTTTTCCACACACACCAAAACACTTTTGCACACACTCGACGCGCGTTACGCCAAGCAAGTTGGCATCAACGGGAGATAATTAAAATAGTTTTAATCATCTCCCGATGATGCCAACTTGGTTGGTGAAACGCGCGTGCAAAAGTGTTTTGGTGTGTGTGGAAAACTACTCCAAGTTCCTTATCTTAGTTACTAATATCATTTGTTTTTTTTGTACAGGGTCCTTGCATATATTTTGAACCTCCTTAACTTGTTTATTTTCAAATTTTTTGAGAAAATACTTTTTTGAAATAGAGAGACAATAAAACTTCTCTTTAAAAAGATTTGGAATGGGAAAATATTTACACATTCTTTTAAATAGAATCTTCTAAATATGTGTTATTTTTATTTACTACTTAAGTACGAATATTAGTGGGTTTGTTATGGAAATGGTTTGAATGGTACTTGGAGAACAGGAGACAAAAACTGAGTATATGTAGTAGATATTGGAGTGCCTCAAAACTATATTTGGGACGTGTTATGTTAAGTAATTACTCAAGGTGAATTAAACATTTTTAAATTTAAACTCCACCTTTTGCTGATTTGCAGATACCAAGGTGCAAATTATTTGACACACATCGAAAATAATATAATTAACAAGATACTTCGAAAATAGTTAAAGTTAATATGCAAAAACATATATTTCTAAAACCACAAAAAATTTTCTATATAAAAATGTAAAAGTACTTAGGATGTCCATTTAGAAAGAAATTGAGGTCTATCCAATCATTCTTTAATGCCAAATACAACTAGTTATCGTTAGAAAAACGCTGAGTAACCACTTTCCCTTACTTGTAACTTGTATTCTAATTAACTAACAATTGTAATAAACACTATAAAAATAGATCACTCAAGTCACCGTATTTCACTACTACCATTTTATTAGCAAGAGTGGATACACATATGGAAAATATTTCATAGCAAACTGTTAAGCAGTACCACCATTATAATTAATTATGAGACACGAGGTTCTTGTATATTATAGGTTTCTGCTCACGTAAAAATATCCTTATTAATACGTCCCTCCAAGAATCCAATTTTTCGTCAATAGACGAAATGTATAAAATAAGTGTTCCCATAATATTAACTAGAATAATCACAAAAAACAATAAGGAAGTATGGTTATTGGCTTTATCTTCAGTCGGGTTTAGACTATCCTATCCGTTGGATAGCATTTTCGACCTGGACCCAACCCGGCGTTAATGGCGCGTTAAACAGAACTATGAATGTCTTTCACCATGGATTACTTTAGTCTGGCGATAGTCTCAAGATTGTTCGACCTGAAATTAACTACGAACTTTAGAGTAAAAAATCCTTAGCGTGCATATAAGAAGGACCATACAAAATATATGTTGTATTTTCATCTCCTTCTCTTATTGTAAGTAGATAAAATAATTGCAAACTTAGAGATTAAGTAACATAATTGGCACGTTCAATCACTTTAAAGACATACTACCTAATAGAAATATTGTTTCTGTGGATTTTTTCACTTTAACTAATTACCTAAATATTAATTCAAGCTGCAAAGTTCGAGAATCATAATATTGTTGCTTATTCATTTTCTGGGATTAAGATTCACGTAGCAGCTGTTTTCAATCTGTGCAGCTACTAATTTTGAAATTTTGACAGACAGACAGAAAAAAATACGAATTAAGAAACTAGTCTTTCAACATTTTTTTGAGCGTAAGTCCAGACATAAAAAAAATAATAATTAAACACCAAATAAGAGTCGAATTACCAAAATATTAAACTTCTAAAATTTTATATCATATATTTTATGGATGACGGTCCACCTATGTCTTAAAATGTGTTTAGGCAGAAAACGGCTAACTTGCGATTTAATCGTTGTGTTTACGTAGCTTTAAAAAAACGACAACCTTAAATCCTATGAAAGTCCAAGGGTTAAACTAGATGCCCTCTTATTAAGTGTTTTATATTTCACGGATAAATATAAAATAAATCTGTCGGTTTGATTAAATTACAAGTAGGGTAAAAATTAAAGAACGAGCAGGTCATTTCCTGTTAAACTGGATGAGGATTTTTAAATGAATTTTAAAGATCACGTCGTTCACGCTTTTTAAAATTTATTCTGGGAAAAGTATATGTAAAATGGTACCCTTGTATTTAAATGCAGTCTCAGCTCTGAGAATATCGGGTTACAATTTTAGACTACATTGTATACAGGATGTTCCAAAACAACATGTAGATATTTTAAGGGGTGATTGCTGAGGCGATTTTGTGAAGAAAACTTCATAAAAAAATATGTGGCTTAAAATGCGTAGTTTTTAATGTACAGGGATATCCAACGAAAATGACCACCCCTAATAACTTCTTTATTTTTGATGCTATAAACATTTTTTTTGTATAAAAGTTGTAGGGTTTATTGAAGGCATTTAGAATATGTATTCAGAAAAATAAATGAAAGTCGTTTAGAGGAGATATGGCTTAACTTGCATTTTTTCAAATGGAGCACCCCATTTTTTTTGCATTTTTGAAATCAAGGTACTTTTCTCATTTCGAATAAAGGTATCAGTTTTGTATCGAACATGAAGGACGTCATTTTAAACGGTTTATGTAGGATAATTTTAATTACTTTTATTTATAGTTGTAATTAATATCTAAATTAGCCAAGACTAACGCATTCTAAAAATAAAAATTTGTTCTGTTATTTTATTTCCTTGTTGTTTTCGGGCCACAAAAATTGCAATAATTAGAAAACCCTAAAAGACAATATGATATATTTCTATATAGGTATTCGAAATGAGAAAAGTAGGTACCTTGATTTCAAAAATGCAAAAAAAATGGTGTGTTCCATTTGAAAAAATGCAAGTTAAAATCATATCTCCTCTAAACGACCTTCATTTATTTGTCTGAATACATATTCTAAATGCTTTTAATAAACCCTACAACTTTTATAGAAAAAAATTTTTTATAGCATCAAAAATAAAGAAGTTATTAGGGGTGGTCATTTTCATTGGATATCCCTGTACAAGATGTTAAAAGTTGAACTGTGAAGATGTTTTTGAAACGTTTAAAGATACGTAAATGAAATTTTGCACATACACTAAACTTTTATGTGTCACAATGTAAAATTAAAGTTAATGACAAAAAATTATCACAGGTGGGTTAAAACGGGGGGTGTGTGGGGTAAATACGCAACATTTTTTTGCGTGGCTATTTTATTGAAAATTTCAGCAGGGAATCTGACATTTTTAGGTTTTTTACACAAAAAAAGGATTCTAGTGTCAAGGCACTCAGATGCACCGTTTTTGAGTAAAATAATATTTTAACATGCATTGCATTGCAAGAAAAATATGGCTGGTATTACCCCACAGCCCACCGTTTTAATCCGCCTGTGATAATTCTTGGTCATTAACTTTAATTTTGCATTGTAAGACATAAAAAGCTTAGTGCATGTGCAAAATTTCATATACGTATCTTTAAACGTTTCAAAAATATTAAAGAAAACCGTCTTCACAGTTCAACTTTTAACATCCTGTAGTGTACATTGAAAACTAGACATTTTAGGCCACAAGTTCATATGAAGTTTTCTTCATAAAATCGCACCTCAACAGCCACATCTTATAATATTTGGAACACTCTGTATAATTTGTGCTTTTTGTCAAAGTCGATACATTTTTCTGAATATGAGGAAGGTTAATGGAAGATAGAAAAGATGTTAAATTTTACACGTGGCATTTCATAAATTTTTTCTTTTACTTTTCTTTTTTGGGATATTACCACATTTCTGCAAATTCATATCCAAAAAATTGATTTATCTAAAAAATATTCAAATTAACCATTTTGAAACTGGGGAATAACCGCTACGCATTTGATGTGATGTCAAGGACACAGTTACAGGTGTTTTTGACAACTAATAGTAATTAAAATAACAATATAAAAACGCTGCACTGACGTTTCGGAAACTATGCCTATCTGTTTCAAAAAAAAAATGAATAGAAAAAAATAACGGAGATATATTGCATTTGCTGATTTGTGCCACCTAGTAAAAGACGAACAGTTTCCAGCAAAATAAAAATGTGTTTTCCAGCAATTAAATCATTTACTGTAATATACAGAAAAGATTAAATATAAAGTCATAAATTCCCGTAGTATCATAAAATATGAATTGTGTTTATATACCATTACAGCCCGACAAATTATACTTTAAAATTAGTATAAATATTCCCGTTACTTAGGTCTTTTTGTGCTGCTTTTCATCGCCCAAGTTTATTTATTTAGGATTTCAATTAAGTATTTCTAAAACATTGTAATGCCATTGTTGTGTATCAAAACATGTGGATCTACGAGTCCCCTTTGTACATAGTAATAGTAAAGAAACAAGTCGATTAGCTATATCTTTGTTAAATATTGTGCCACATTTGTTGCGTAGTAAGGGATATTTTGTCCTAAATCAAAGTGTGGAAAAATATACACGGCATATATTTTATTAAGTATATATCAGTATATACCAAATTGCATTTTAATAAGTTATAAAATGAAGAGAATAAAATAGATTAGGGGCGAATTTCCAGCTTCGACTTAACATTGCCAGCGTACCGACATCATTTCTTATCAATAATAAACACTGTTATAATAATTATTTTTTTGACATTTATAAATTAATAATCTCTCTGATTGCTCTGAAGTATACACTGCTACAATACACATGATTCACTTCATGCTGTTTTTTTCGTTTAACTAAAAAATTTATGTTCACAATCGAAATAAAAATGTTTGATTTTTGCCATAGCCTCTCATTTACCATCAGTTATTTTTTTGTTCACTTAAATTGTCCTCAAACCCCAACGTTCTTAAAACATTGCAAATACAGTTTCTACCTTAACAGTAGACCCATTTATTTTGATAATTTTAAAAATAAACTTTTATTGCAGCTTCTGAATCACCCACTTTATTATGT
Organism: Rhagium mordax; assembly: GCA_963680705.1. Classification (NCBI taxonomy): domain Eukaryota; kingdom Metazoa; phylum Arthropoda; class Insecta; order Coleoptera; family Cerambycidae; genus Rhagium; species Rhagium mordax. The sequence continues at coordinate 70,538,961 of OY796657.1, forward strand.
CTATAACTAAAATAGCTATACGCTAAGTGAGTAACTACAGTAGCGCCAACGCGCGGCCGCTCGTAAAATTACGTGGGAGCAAATGTTGACAAACAGTAGTAAGCCGCAGTAACGCACGTCGGGAAAAATTACTGGAAAAGTTTGTTGTGTCGTTGGTTGTAAGTCTTGGTCTTCAAAAAACCCGGAATTACATTTTTAAAGCTTTCCCAGTGGACCGTGGGATATAAATCGACGAAAAAAGTGGATTGTGTCCGTGCGTCGAGTCGCGTAAGTATAACCTAATGTTGCTTACATGTTTTCTTCCACGTATTCCAAAACATTTCTACCCCGATAGACAGACATATCGAGCAATATTAGCACAATTATCGCAATTTATTTGTGCAATTGTGCAATTATTGCGGCAAGTTGCGACCGCAACAGAACTAAATATTTAGACAACCGTATGATTTGTGTAAGAGTGTATGCAACAACTGGAGCAACATTATCCAGTTGAATTGGATTATTTGTAACGCAAAATAATTGCACAATATTTGTCTAGTATTCGAACAATCATATTTTCCTAGCACAAATACGCTTTTAGCCATCCATCGACAATCCGTATTGCATTGCATCCGTGATGGCTCCATTGTAACGCAGTTTTTTTAACTGTGCAGCTAAATTTTCAAAATTTCCTTCTCTTGTTTTTATTCGGTGAGCTTTTTGACTGGCTGTAATGCGTACATGTCTTTCCTTGTACTACACTGCAGTTTCAGATTGCTTTATTGAATTAAAACAAATAGAATTCCACGCTTGGTCATCGACGACAACATGAGAATAATAAAAGGCTCTATATGCTTCGAGACACTTTACAACAGACAGTGTGAGACGAAGGTTTTCGTTAGCGATACTTTTAAACGCATGATACTGAGGAAAACACATATTTGTTTGCAACTTTTGAAAATTCAATAAAGTATCACGCAGTTCAATCTCTTTAACTCGCTTTAACTCTTCAATTTCTACCTCAGCTTTTACATACAATGCAAGGGTGCAGTTCTCTTGAAGAATTGGATCTACATTTTCTACATCTTTGAATTTATATACTGATTTTGGCTGGCTAGTAGTAGTCTGAAAATTTTCTGAGCTCGTTTTCTCACGTAACATTTCTTCGGGAGGTCGATTCCAAATCATGGATAAATCGGTTTGTAAGCGCGTGTTTTCTTCATTTCAAAAATTCAAACAGCTGCAGCATGTTTACAGTACCCTTTGCCTTTACAATTACAGTTAGTGTCGACTAACTCTTCGATTTTCCCCCAGCTACAGGATCATAATAAAAATAAACATAAAAATTTATTTTAGTTGACATGAAAACTTTTCACAAGTTTTTGTCCTTTGCTTATCACTTTCGGCCTGAAAGTATCGAGCTGGACGGTTTGAAAATGGCTTTTAAAAACTAGACTCATTATTTGCAGTACCTATTGTGTTCTTAGGAGTGTTTAATGGATTGAAAAAACTTTTAATGTCATAATACTCAAGGTAAACAGTGAGACATTTGCTCCCAACTGACACAACAAAAATCCAGTAGGTGGCGGGTGCTCCGCGAACACCGGATACTCACTTAGCGTATTGCAATATATTTTATAAATCATATTGTTAAGGTTATAGTTATTCTATTATTGTGATCCTTTAAATTTAAACTATGGATATCGTAATAAACATATTTATAGTTGCAGGTAAAGTGCCCTCTGGCGGTGTGATAATGAACTAATTTAACATTATTTTGAGAGAGCTCGTTATGCTTAATGTGTGTGCCAAATATCAACTTCATTGGTATAGAATTAAGTGAATTATATAAAAAAAAAGAGAAAACAATTAATTTTCAGTAGCTGTAACTATGTTACAATAATTGAGATTCTCGTTTTTTTTAAGAAAATACTACCTTACGCATTATTCTAACTTGTATAATCTCGTCCCAAAGTTTCCTAATGCATTTTTAGATTGTCAAGTAAGCAATTTTAAAAAATAATTAATGTTAATAAGAATAAGAATGTTATCATATAAACCTTAAAAAGGAGAAACTAATTAGGTGCCTCAGTTATTTGAAACACTCGTTTAAATAACATAATTACTAAGTTAAAGTTACCTAGGATAATATAATGACGATGAGAAAATACTTGCCTGCTGTAGCATTAAGGACGTGGACATTAATAGAAGCTGGGGCAGCATTAGAGGGGCTGCACGTGTAGTTACCGTTGTGACTCTTGTCAGCCTCCTGAAGTTGTAGGATGCTCGAACTACGACCCTCTTTTATGGAAACCCCTGGGTCGTAGTTGATCATCCGTTGTTCGTGGTACCAAAAGACAAATGCGGGGGGCTCCGTGGAATCACGCAGTGTACAAACGAGTCTCAGAAGGGAGCCAGCGCGTAGGTAGAGATCAGGAGCTCCCTGGATTTCGGCCAGTGCTTCTGCAACAATTGAATACGGCTTATAGGATAGGTATATAATACAAAACTTATTTTACAATACATTAAATTGTAGAAAAATAGCAATTTTAAAATAAAACAATCTAAAATAACATAGGTAAAAATAAAAAAAAACATTAATTTTATTCAGTCAAATACTGACAAATGCAGGTATTATTAAATACATTAAATAAGTGTAAATATACATGGTTCTCTCAAACTGGGAATATACCCTATGCTTGAGAATCACTTTAATGAAAATTTTATAATTTGTTACATATCCACATATTTCAAAGGTTTATTTACCAAAAGTATAATTTATCAATAAATGTATGTAAATATTACTGCAGGTAACAAGTTATAATATAAAAATTACAAAATTTACACTTCAGTATAATTTAATTCGATGACACGTGTTTAAGAAGAAACTGCAAAGACGTTTCTCATATGTGTAAATGTTACTAATAATAGGGTAAGATGTTCAGAATTATAATATTCTCTCTTTTTCACCCTGAAGGCATCTTCTTCTGGACATAAAATTCTTTCATATCCATATATCTCTGTTTTCTGCAGCTGGGAATCAGTTTTTCTCTAGACCAATTGATCTTCGCGAATCGTTCATCATTACAATGGTTCTCATTATCTGTTTAATATTTTTGTACTGCAATGCCACTTTAGCTTGCTTCATTGCTCCCTGGCACTATCAGAGGCAGTTCCATATTATGTTGCTACTGGTAATATGAAAGCACCGAACGAGTGAATGAACTGAGACCTCTTTGGCTACGAAAATCGATGGCACGATTCCAATCCTGAAGCAGATTTAAATGTATTTGGTTGCTGTTGAGAAAATTATCGATGCTTTAAATGAGAATTCTACAAATAACTGTAGGAACTTGTTTCCCCTTACTTTGCAGAAAGGCTTAGATTTCCAGGAAGTCACTTTGGTGACTTGGTAGGCAATTACAAAAATTTACCAAACGCGTTCAGAATTCTAAGAGTTTCCGCTTGGAATTGTCAAGTTCAATAGTCGATATTACCGAAAACTGCTATTCACAGACTGATTCTCCCGATTTATCGTTCGGCTTCCCTTCCCCAACTTGATATTGCTGCCTCATTGACACAGATACCCTTTTTTCAATTGGAAAGTGGAGTGATCGGAAATGAAGTAGATGTTCGAACTCATAAATTTGACGGTCTGGAGATTCAGTTTCAGACTGTTACAGAAATATTTTTATTTCATCCAGTTCATTACCGAACCGATCCACTTACATCTAGTCAGCATAATATCGTCCGTAGACGGTTCAAGTACTTTTCGTTCACATTAACCTCATCTGTTGTTACCTTAAAATCTTGAAGAACTCTTCCAACACCAGAACGAACAGCTTCGGTATCACCGAAGCTGTTCGGATCTCACACTGCTTAGATAGAGACTTTTCCAGAGATAAGATCTTTCTAACTTTGATTTGAGTGGAAGCAATCTCATATACGTTTTTGATGAGCTTTGAGTATTGAGTTCTGCGTTGCCTATAGTAGTAGAGTGATCGGCGCTCCGAAAGACGCTTAAAAATGACTTCTGTGGGCGTTTCGGGGTTACAACTTGAAACCTTGACAAAACGAAAGTTTGTATTTTGATGAATCAAAATCCAAAAGCCGTCAAAAATCGCCCTGTGCAGAAAGGCACTATAATCAAAATTCGAGTTATCTAGCGTACTGTATAGAAGAGAACTAGAACAATTCTTTGATGCCAAATTTGTAAATAGTTTTGTGGAATTGAATTTTTTATGAATTTTCGAAAATTGCTTAATGCACGGGCTCTTATGCATAAAAATAACTTAAATCTTCGATATCTCGATTCGTACCACTGCAAAATTTAATTCAATTTCATCTTTTTTTCCGCTCAACCTGCCGATACTTGGAAACGCGGCGTCATATCGAAAAATTGCATTCTTTCAAAAAGTTTGCTTTGTCTATGTAGAATCCGAACACATAAGATTTATAATTTTTAATGGTTTTGTAAACGAGATATGCAATTAAATGTGATCACATGTTAAAATTATGGTATTTTCGGGACTCGCAGCTCCGCGTCCCCACTCTGCTTCGCCTATCTTGCGTCTCTAGATTCCCCGCAGCTCCATTTCACTCGCACTTTAAGCGTTCTATTCGGATACAAATTAGGCACATTTTATTATAAAATAATTAAACTATAAGAGGCTTTCTACACGCACTTAGCAAATAACAAAAAAATATATGTAAGTTATTTGCAATTAATTGATTTGTAAATTGTACAATTTATTATGAATGGTAGGATTGGTAGGTACCTACCTATATAAAATTGTACGATCAAACGAACTTACCTAAAGTGAAGTTCGATCGTAATTATATGAAGCGTCCAGTCCGAATGTATTATCTTGATTATCCACTATGTAGTTCGCCTCTGGCTAACCTACCATGCACCAAATTCAACGATATCAATAGTAAAAACGCTCCCGACCCGCTTCTCCGTTCCGCCAGCCGGCGTACCCGTTGCTAGGCGGCCAAATAATATTCATTCTTTAAAGATTTGTTCATTAGTCGTCTGCAACCTATATAGGGTTTTTAACGGGAGGGGGGGAAGATAATACATTCGGACTGGACGCTTCATATAATTACGATCGAACTTCACTTTAGGTAAGTTCGTTTGATCGTACAATTATATTCGCGTCCAGTCCGAATGTATTATCTTGATTATCCACTATGTAGTTGTTCAAAGAATTAGTGTTGCTGATTAATGAACCTGTCGTAAATAAAATAGATTTTCTAGAAACCTAGGCTCTATTCGGAAACATACAAATACATTGTCAGCTGCAGTTTGAAATACAATGTTAACACAAAACTAAGTAGGTAACAAAATTATTGTCTATTAGAGAAATCTAAAACTTAAAATAAATAAACACAAAAGTTATTATATAGACTATACATCTAGAAAATAGTTACTATTATGTGTAAAGTCTAAACTTGTAACTAGTCTGTCGTCATAGACAAACCTAGAATAGCTTTGGCAAAAACAGTCTTATCTGAAAGAGGGCGATTGTAGAACTTTGCAAATGTAGATGTACGTTCCGACCATCCTGCTGTTTTACAGATTGTCTCCAGGGGTACTCCTGTTCTTAACGCAGCGGATGTCGAAGCATGTCGCGTGGAATGAGGCTTAAATTGCAAGGTATCAATACCTGCCGATAGAAGCATCTGCCTTACCCATTTACTTAACGTCTGCTTATTTGCTACTGTATGAGGTTTTTTAACTGTAAGAAACATCAGATCTTGATCGGGAGTTCTAAGCGGGGTTGTAATTTCGATGTATTTCTTTAAAACCGTTGCTACGCAAAGACTTGGTTTTTCCTTAAAAAAGGGAATGTGTAAAGTTGGTTGTTCTCTATTTACCCCTGAAGTTTTAATTAGATCCGTTATGTTAATCTGAATTCCTTGGTTATCTTCCATTATGTTAGATAGCCTAATGAGAGATATTGTCTGTAACCTACCTCCTGTGATAAGAGCCAATAGGGTAACCAACTTCTGTGAAAGTTGCTGAAGACTCAAGTTTGTAGGTAAGCTTTCTACATGCAAGAGCAGTAATTGGGGATCCCACGTATTAGCATATCTCGGTTGGGCTGGTCTAAGCCGAGACATGCCTTTCATGAACCTTTTTATCATTGGGTCTGTTCCAAGATCGTTAGGCAAAATAAGGCTAAGTGCTGACCTATGCGAATTTAAAGATCCATATTTGTAATTATGGTTCTGTGAAATCTTTTGTAGAAAGGAAAGCACTTCTCTGTTAGTTGTTTGATATATAGACATCTTCTCCTCCATACAAAAGTTCCACCAAAGGCGATAGGTTATATTGTATTGCTTGACCGTCGATTCTGCAATTGATGAGATCATGGTTTCTATGGCAACTTCTGGAACGTTTCTCCTTAGGAACGAATCCCAGATAATCTGGCGGCTACCAGGGTAAGCTGATGGGCCAGGGGGTGGTTTTGTCTGGAAGGAGCAGATAGCAAATCAGAAGATGGATTAAAGTGTATTGTTTTTCCCATAACTAAGGTATTTTGGAGAAGGAAATTTTATACCCTTCAATCCAAGACAAAACTGTAGTACCAGCAGTCACTGTTTTCCAAATATTTTTAAAAAATTTCAAACGACCTGCAAAAACATATTGGTTACTTACCGTTAGCGTTTCCTGTGTGTCAATGGTTTTTGCTGGTACGAGGGTCGCCCTTTTTGTGTCCTCATCTCCCTCTTCTGATGGGCCGGGCGCCTCCTGTTTCCCTGACCGCTTGTCACTGTATGCGATTTGTCTCCTCCCCCCTTCTTTCTTTGAAGACCGTAAGGGACATTCGATTGGGGCCGAGGATAAGCAGGCTGCGCCGGTCGTATGTCTTTCCCTACCTTTTCCATTGTTTTTATTGCCTGAATTTTTTCCCCCAAATCAGGACCGAATAGAAACTCTCCCGGAGGAGTTTTCTCCACCAGATTCTTTATTTGTCTGTTCATTAATGGATAGATCAATTGACGCCGTTTATAGGATATTTCCTTAAAAATATTACATATCATACGACCGGAATCTGCAATACTTGCTAAAATTTTTTCCTTTATTTGCTTGGGTATATTTTGCTCATCTTCTAGGATGATATTCAATGAACAGCCCAGGGATGCCTAAACCCTACCCAGTTGCGTCTGATACGACAAGTGAGTCTCGTCTCTTACGGCATACAGAGAACTCATATTGGCTTCGACTTCCGGATTTACTTTGGGGGGGATAAGCAGCTTACAATTTTCAGGTAACTCATATTTCTCCAACAGTTGATCGGTCTCCTCCTTGGAGAGACCAGAAGTTAATATATGTGACCATATTGCTTCTACGGCCGAATGCAGATTAAAACCAGTCTTTCTCTGCTTACTCGGATCGGGCCCTAAAATGTTCCGAGTCTCTTCCGAAAGACCAGTATCATCCAGAAGAATTAATGCAGGTGAATCATTCCTTCGCCTGCTAATCGTTCCTTCAAGTACACCGCCCAGATCAGGTCCTGTCGAGCTAGACGTCATGTTATTCAAGTGCCGGCCGGTGCGGCCGGTCCGGCCGTCCGCTTCATCAACAGTTGCCGCGGCACTTGACACACGGCTTGTACTCACTCGGCTATAAAGTGAAACAGCAACGCTCGGGCTGCGGCTTTCACGGTCACGTCGCCCAAGATATTCGTGATACCTATGTGAAGTCGACTCACTCAGGGGACGACCTTCAAGGTGCCGGGCTTGTGAACGATATCTAGATGTACCTCTACGTGAAATCACCTCACTCGGAGAGTGACTCTCACGCTGACGAGATCGAGAACGGGATCTGGATGTTGTCCGGGAATGACGATTTCTTCTGGCTTTGTCTCTCTCTTTTTCCAGTTTTTCCAACTTTTTACGTAGGTCTCTATTCTCTTTACTTAAAGATCTCCTGGCGGACGATCTGCTGCGAGACCTACTTCTTTCCTTTCTTTTAGATTTACCCATATTCAATATAATTCTAAAATAAAGTGCTGAGGGATGAGAATTATTAAATACTTACGTCTATTATAGTTTTTTATTACAATATACGATATACTGGATAGGTGACAACCGCACGACAGGATGCACCAGAAACGAATGAATATTATTTGGCCGCCTAGCAACGGGTACGCCGGCTGGCGGAACGGAGAAGCGGGTCGGGAGCGTTTTTACTATTGATATCGTTGAATTTGGTGCATGGTAGGTTAGCCAGAGGCGAACTACATAGTGGATAATCAAGATAATACATTCGGACTGGACGCGAATATAATTAAAAAAATCACATTAGGACGTACTTAATAATGTCATATATATATAATATGCTATTACTATAATGAATATGTTACACTATGCACATATATAAAAAATTTACACGACTTCAGTCATCGTCGGACGCCTCGGAATCACATTCTGCAGTCACTGCTGAATGTGATGTAGATTGTAAAACATTTCGGATTGTCAGTTCATTTTGACAAGATTTCTGACCCATACACTTACAAGAACCAATGCAATCTATCCGACTCTTTATACAAGTGATGAGATAAGATTTAAGAAATATTAAATTTTAAGTAGTAGGTACCTATTAGAAAAATACCTTTCTTATAACCACACGATGCCAATACATCTAACTTTTCGGGGAAGGCAGGAAGAGTACTTAGTATATTCCAGCCAAAATCAGTAACGTTGGGTAAGTGTGGCCGTGGTTGTAAAGAATTTACCCACACTTTAGTCTGGTAATACGACCTCAAACAATGTTGTCTTAGAGAGTCTTCAGTTGGTGGTAACTTTGTAATTGTAGTAGAAGTCGCCATTATTCCTCTTAGTACGTTTACTGAAGTAATATTAACATTTGTTGAATATAGTTTTAGTATGAAATTGTGCATATTTCTGAACATTTCCTCCGAAAATTCGTCAATGCCGACTCGGTGTAAATATTCATAATACTGTGTATATACATTTTCCAGCATATTTTTTTACCAAATCCTGTTATTTGACTAGTTGTATCGTATCACAACCAGTGAAAGGATGAAATGCAGGCAGGTTTTCACAGAGGTTGTCAGGCATAGTAATTTCATGGACGGCTATATATTGTGCGGCATCACCTCTTCCAGTTTTCAGCCATATTTCTTGTGTCAGGTGATGTTTGAAATGTACCAAAAGAACTAGAACATCCGTGTCATTGGAGTCAATAATACATCGTTCATAACCAGACATCTTAGCTGAAAGGATATGCAACAGAATCCTAGTATCGGCTTCTTTATGATCCGATGTTAATATGTCTCCGTTTGGTATTTCAAAGTTTGACCGATATTGTAGAATATTTGTGAAGCCACCACTCGTAACAAAATTGATGTGTTTGTCTGAAGAGTATTCGCACAATCTTTGTGACAAAGAGTTGGTCAACTGATTCTTTTTAAATGTGGAAAGAATGAATAGATTCCATTCCATACTAGGATTCTGTTGCATATCCATTCAGCTAAGATATGTCTGGTTATGGTCGTTATGGAATATACTAAGTACTCTTCCTGCCTTCCCCGAAAAGTTAGATGTATTGGCATCGTGTGGTTGTAAGAAAGGTATTTTTCTAATAGGTACCTACTACTTAAAATTTAATATTTCTTAAATCTTATCTCATCATGATTTTTAGACTGCAGAAGTAAAGTGTGTAATTGTATAAAGAGTCGGATAGATTGCATTGGTTCTTGTAAGTGTATGGGTCAGAAATCTTGTCAAAATGAACTGACAATCCGAAATGTTTTACAATCTACATCACATTCAGCAGTGACTGCAGAATGTGATTCCGAGGCGTCCGACGATGACTGAAGTCGTGTAAATTTTTTATATATGTGCATAGTGTAACATAATCATTATAGTAATAGCATATTATATACAGGGTGGGCCAATAATGCGTGGACGGAAGATAGCTTGCTTATTAGAAGTGATAGAAAAAAACTTTCTGTACAAAATTTATTCAGTATTCAAAAATGCATCTTTAAAGAATATATTGAGTTATACAAGGTGTTCTGTTGTAGCTGCACAGTAACGAACTTTGTTAAGTTAAATGGAACACCCTATATATTATTACATATCCTATTAGAGCCCATCTAGGGCTTTCCAACGAACTATCACAGCATGTACTTCTTTTCAGTAGTTTATGAGATATTTAAACTTTTATCGAAATATTGACGGATAAATACCCTTATGATAAAAGTTGTATTTTTTTAATGTGTAAAAATTATAAAATTTTTATTGCGGCAGTTGATTAACATGGAAAAGAGCTTTCAAACCATGTATCTAGTTTTTGAATTTTATCTACAGGATATTCATAATTTCATTGTGAACTTGAAAATTTAAAAACCTCAATAACTTTGTTATTTCAAATGGAACACTCTGTATATTATTTCATATTCTAAAAGCCTTCTTACTACTCTTTCCATCGGTACCATATTTGGTATAGCTGAGAACAGCAGTTATTTAGTAATTTAAGATCAAAGTTGAAAATTGTTTCATATCACGATTTTGCATCGACTTTTCATATTAATAATTCTGAGTTCAAAATCTTATAAGTATTTTTGTCAAAATAGCACATTAGATCTTTTCAGTTAGATATTAAAAAAACTATTTTTAATGGGTTCTTTCAGAATCGTTTTTATTTCAATTCTTCAGTACGAAATAATTTGATTTTCCTGTTAGAACAAAAGGGTGCCATGGAAAAACAATCACTTACTTTAATTGACAGTTTCTTTCTGATTGTCACAATTAGTGTATTTTGCAAGTTAGTTTGCAACATGAATTTTTCAAAGGAAGAATTAATTGATATGGTATATGTTTTGGGTGAGTGTCATAAAAATTTCTTATTAGCCAGTAGGGTGTATAGAGAGCGATATCCAGAAAGGCGATATGCGAGAAAAGAATCGTTTAGAAGCCTTTCTGAAAGATTTGAAAATACAGGAAGTGTGGAATACGCAAAACACACAAGACAAAAAGCAGCATTAACTCAGGAAAATGAATTTTTAACGATGATTGGAATTATGGAAGATCCTCATTCTAGTACGAGGCAATTAAGTACTGAACTTGGCATAAGCAGGACAACTCTAAGAAGGTTCATAAAAAAAAATAAATATTATCCATACCATGTACAGTTACATCAAGAGCTAAGTGATGCAGATTTTGAAAAACGAGAACATTTTTGTCACTGGGTAACAGCAAAAATTAACGAAGAGCAAAATTTTGTTAATAAAATTGTATTCTCAGATGAAGCAACATTTCACAATAATGGAAGCGTAAATAGACACAATTATCATTACTATGCCGATGAAAATCCGCATTTTTTGCGCTCTATGAATAATCAGCATAGATGGTCCATTAACGTTTGGGGGGGGAATATTTGATAATTTTGTAATTGGCCCATTCTTTATTGAGGGCACTCTTACTGGTCCAAAATATTTGGATTTTTTACAAAACAATTTTCCCCAATTATTAGACCATATTCCGGACATAATACGACAAGATATGTGGTATCAACAAGACGGAGCGCCGCCACATTATGCAGTTGCCGTTAGGGAATGGCTGAATCAAATATTCCCAAATAAATGGATTGGACGTGGTGGACCAGTAAGTTGGCCCCCTAGATCGCCAGATATTACCCCACTGGATTTTTTCTTATGGGGACACGTTAAAGGGAAAGTGTATCAAGAGCCTCCTACCACTCCTGACAATATGAAAATCAGAATAAGGGAAGCATTTGCGTCAATTACACCTCAAATGATAGCAAACATTAGAGGATCTTTTTGCCGTAGAGTCCAAATTTGCATTGACCAACATGGTCAGCACTTTGAACACTTGCTTTAATTTTCATTTGTTTTCTTTAGTTGTAAATTTTGCTTTAATTTAAATACATTTTTTTGAGTATTTTTTACCTACTTTTAAATAAGCCATTAAACATACGTAATGTATTGTTTTACATAAGCCTAGTTAATATCTTTAAAATAAGAAAAACATCTAACGTGTGCCTTTAAATTAAGAACAAATTTTTTTGTTAATTGATATGAAAAGTCGATGCAAAATCGTGATATGAAACAATTTTCAACTTTGATCTTAAATTACTAAATAACTGCTGTTCTCAGCTATACCAAATATGGTACCGATGGAAAGAGTAGTAAGAAGGCTTTTAGAATATGAAATAATATACAGAGTGTTCCATTTGAAATAACAAAGTTATTGAGGTTTTTAAATTTTCAAGTTCACAATGAAATTATGAACATCCTGTAGATAAAATTCAAAAACTAGATACATGGTTTGAAAGCTCTTTTCCATGTTAATCAACTGCCGCAATAAAAATTTTATAATTTTTACACATTAAAAAAATACAACTTTTATCATAAGGGTATTATCCGTCAATATTTCGATAAAAGTTTAAATATCTCATAAACTACTGAAAAGAAGTACATGCTGTGATAGTTCGTTGGAAAGCCCTAGATGGGCTCTAATAGGATATGTAATAATATATAGGGTGTTCTATTTAACTTAACAAAGTTCGTTACTGTGCAGCTACAACAGAACACCTTGTATAACTCAATATATTCTTTAAAGATGCATTTTTGAATACTGAATAAATTTTGTACAGAAAGTTTTTTTCTATCACTTCTAATAAGCGAGCTATCTTCCGTCCACGCACTATTGGCCCACCCTGTATATATGACATTATTAAGTACGTCTTAATGTGATTTTTTTAATTTTATATAGGTAGGTACCTACCAATCCTACCATTCATAATAAATTGTACAATTTACAAATCCAATTAATTGCAAATAACTTACATATATTTTTTTGTTATTTGCTAAGTGCGTGTAAAAAGCCTCTTATAGTTTAATTATTTTATAATAAAATGTGCCTAATTTGTATCCGAATAGAACGCTTAAAGTGCGAGTGAAATGGAGCTGCGGGGAATCTAGAGACGCAAGATAGGCGAAGCAGAGTGGCGACGCGGAGCTGCGATTCCCGAAAATACCATAATTTTAACATGTGATCACATTTAATTGCATATCTCGTTTACAAAACCATTAAAAATTATAATTCTTATGTGTTCGGATTCTACATAGACAAAGCAAACTTTTTGAAAGAATGCAATTTTTCGATATGACGCCGCGTTTCCAAGTATCGGCAGGTTGAGCGGAAAAAAAGATGAAATTGAATTAAATTTTGCAGTGGTACGAATCGAGATATCGAAGATTTAAGTTATTTTTATGCATAAGAGCCCGTGCATTAAGCAATTTTCGAAAATTCATAAAAAATTCAATTCCACAAAACTATTTACAAATTTGGCATCAAAGAATTGTTCACGTTCTCTTCTATACAGTACGCTAGATAACTCGAATTTTGATTATAGTGCCTTTCTGCACAGGGCGATTTTTGACGGCTTTTGGATTTTGAAACATCAAAATACAAACTTTCGTTTTGTCAAAGTTTCAAGTTGTAACCCCGAGACGCCCACAGAAGTCATTTTGCGGGGCACCGATCACTCTACTATAGAGCAGTTAAATGCTTTCTGGCAATCAATAAAAGCAAGATGAAAATTCGAACACTCATTGAGAGACATTACGAGTACACCTAACCACTGGTCACAAATACAACATTTTATTTATTAATAGGTACCTATACATACTTCCAAACTATATCTATTCGAATAACTGAAATTTTACTCGGCTATTTCTATAATCTCCCATTTCGGTACTCGTCTCCTCTGCAATATAAAGGGAAACCAGGAGGATATTTCTAAACATACGATTGTTTGTATTTTGCTTAGTATTGTTCTATACCAGCAGCGGAGTGGTAACAAATCGTACCTCTCGACTAGATAAGTGTTAGACAAAGTACCACAATTATTAAAATGAAACTGTTATTAGTGGACTGTGTTATTTTGCTGTATACTTACTCATTAACTGAACAACTTTATTCATTATAAAGCCTTTTCAAGGCAGAGGGAGTTTTATTACCAACAAATAAATTTATTCATATTGTAAAACCCACTCTGTTAATGAACAGGTACTTCGTATATGTCTCTCGTTCCTCCGGGGTGCAATAGAACTGAATTCAGTGAGAAATAAAAAACAATTAGTTAATTGGATGTATTAAAATATATCGATCTATTATCTAATAGACCTCGCATGTAAATGCGTAACCTTGCCTGCTCACAAATTGTTTGCAAATCCTCTAATCCACTTTTACTTTTAATCCCGACAGATTTATGTTACAAACTTTGTTGAATTTTGTCTTTTATGTAGAATGTAGATTTAATTAAACGCGTTAACATAATAATTAATCCTCGTACCTCATAATTACGTCGTCTTTCGTTAGGTAAATGTCATATTTGTGACCAGCCTGCGACCGTCATTAAATAAGAATTAAATAATACATCAAATTTTTAGGCAAATGATTTTCATCCCAAATATTTAAGATTTAATTTGTACCATGCCAACTGCCCTTTAGAAATGTAATATATTTTTCATTTCAGGCAGTAATAATAAACTGAGGATTTCTCAATCCGAATGTTGTTTGTTCCAAATTTGTCTGGGTCATTTGACCTGTTATATGTTAAAAAAAAGTCCAATTACGCCGGTTAATTATATTTCATAGCATTCAAAGTGAGCTCTTAATATTTTTGAAATATACAGAACTTGAAATGAAATTTCGATAGTTACACTTCCGTGACACTTACTTATTTACTGATCATCCAGCGAAGCATTACAAGAGAGGTTCTCTTGCGCGTATGGTACAGTTGCTAGTGAATGAATCAATTAAATTGAGGTAGTTCACAGAAATTAAATAATATCAAACTTCTTAAAAATAATCTAAATAAAAAGTTCAACCAAAACGTATTTTGGGCCTACCATTTTAAAACTAGACGATCACAGTAAAATTTGTAGGATCTCTTTTTCTGGAAAGAGATTAATAAACATACATATGGGGTGCCACTGAAGATATAAGTATTGCATCATAAGTGATCTTTTCTGACAATACAATTTTTAGGGAGAATAATAAATAAAAATTTAATTAATTCGACTGACTAGACTATAATTATATCGACCAAGTCGATAAAATTCGGTTAATTTAACTAACGTGACTAATTTCACTAATTCGAGTAAATCGACTAATTCGACCAAATTAAGTTATTCGGCTTGTTTCAATTAAATAGACAAATTCAACTAATTCGACCAAAATGACTAATTCGATTAATTTAACTAATTCGGCAAGATCAACCAAATTCACTAAACCGACCAAATCAACCAAATCAATAATTTCGAATAATTCGACTAATTAGTCCAAATCGACTAATTCAGATATTTCGATTAAACTAACTAATTTGACTAAATCGACTAAAAAATTAAAGGTTAACAGAAATCCATTCGAACAACTAAAAATAAAATCGGTTAGCCGACTACGGGTTTTCGTTTTGGGCAGGCTCAATTTTCATAGTCAGTTTTTTAACATTTTTTAACCTATCTGTGTATTATTATCTATTCTGTTTCAATAATTTTTTGCGATTTATTGATATTATTAGATCTGCCATGAATCACGTGTATCTGTTTACCTCGTCACTATGATTTTGTTTGAGTACACCGTCCTATGTATTTTATATTTTATTTATAAATAACTTTGTTGTTCCTTTATTACCATTATTCTACAGTGTTTTATTTTATATTTCAAGAGATGCAAATTGGACTTGAAATATAATTTTGTGGTGAACATAAATGTGCTTGAACAATATAGGTATTGCTTAAAATTTACAAAAATTTAGGGTCAGTTAGACTAAGATATATCGTAATGCAGTAAAGAAACGCAGTTCCAAATTAAGGAAGAACTAATAATATGCACTGGTTTAAGAAATGAGATGCACTGTAGAATGTGTAAAATTTTGAGTATAACATTTATTCGGAAAATTTTCATACTTCAACATGTTGATCTGTGTTAACTAAAACATCATTAGGGTATACATACAATCTTACATTTACTTAGGTATTTCTAAATACGACAGACAATCAGAAAGTAGAAGATCTCACAAAGGGCATCACACATCCCGAAAGCCATGTTCATTTTAGCATTTAGCTTTTAGCATTACATTCCTTTCAGCTGAGTAGTTCCAAGTTCCGGTTTTGATGAGTATAGTAAGGAAGTTTTCACATTCGAGCGAAATTACTTACTTTCATAGAGATAAAATTAACAATCAAAGCCCGCTTGTTAAATGTCTCTGCAGCAAACTTTAAGTCGTAGTGTGTAGTTTAAATTAATATTTGTTGGAGACACATATGATGAATTTCTGCAGATATAATAAAGTTTATAAAGTGAATTTGTGCGATCTACGATGATAAAATAGTATTAGTTATTTTCGTTAAAAAATAAATAAACATTATTATAGATTTGACGCACTATTATTGTCATAATTCATTATTATTTTTTTCTATTTTGACTTATTGTTGTATTGCTAATATTTTTTTGTTATTGAGCATAATGGGAAGGCAAATTCCCCTGCTCTTATTTTGTATAATAATAATAATAAATAATTTAAAAAAATTATATTGAGGAACTTGTATTGTAAACATGATTTGACATTCACATTTATTTATTTAAATTATTTGATTTGTTTGCTTCTTGTTTTGATTTATTTAATTAACATGATTTATTTGATTTATTTGATTTATTTAATTTATTTGATTTACTTGATTTATTTGATTTATTTGATTTATTTGATTTATTTGATTTATTTGATTTATTTGATTTATTTGATTTATTTGATTTATTTGATTTATTTGATTTATTTGATTTATTTGATTTATTTGATTTATTTGTTTTATTTGATTTATTTGATTTATTTGATTTATTTGATTTATTTGATTTATTTGATTTATTTGATTTATTTCATTTTTTTATTCATATAATTCAGTTGATTTAATTTATATACTCACAACAAATTACATGTAAAAAAGGTGTAATCGGACATTGCCAAATAACTCTTTGACTTTTCATATTACTCAGCTATTACACAATTATCTTACTCGGAGGCGGAGGTTGACATTATGCATTTAAATTACTCAGCGTTAGTTAAATGCGCTACGATCAATATTGAAATTGGGCCAATGATGTTTGTTTGCATGGGAAAAGTATAAGATCATTTTATAAATGATGGGTTTATTGTTAACAAAGGAAATTCAATCTCATCAGGTTCGGTGACAAAAGGACACTTTTTAAAGTTTTGTTTTGTTTAACATGTGAGAAGCTTGTGCTATTACTACTCGACAAACATGAATGCCATGTATCAATATCAGCGTCAAACTATTTCAAAGAGTAACTTCCGTACTGCAGCCACGAGTCGCAGCCGCTTGACAAGAGTTTCTGTAGACCTTTTTAGAAATATATCGATTAAACTTGTGACATTCCAGGCATCGTAACAACGCAAATACACATAAAAATATAGCAGCCAGTTTCCACGTATACTTTATATGTCCATTTATATGCCTGTTCATGTAACTGATAAATCTGACCAGTCTGGTTATAAAAACTCCAATTTCATCTGCAAACTTTGGCACTGCTTGGCCTATTACATTTGCGTACTACTCATTCTGGCTCTGTTGCAATATTCACTTCAACTACTCATTATATGAAATCTTCAACAACTCATCTTCATCACAGTTTCCTGCCAAAATCTAGAGTGACAACTGCAGTAATACGAACGTGGGAGGAAAAAAAAAACGTGCATTATTATAAGTACTTACAACACTCCTATCAAAGAAAGAAGGAATTAATGCCTTATTCCGCGAAAAGAAGCGTCAGTAACTGAACGCAAAAAGAGTTTCTTACGAAAGGAAAGGCTCGTACATATGCCAACAAAATTGTTTGCTAAGCCTAGTTCCAAAATAATATAAGATTCCTTAACTATCAGTATGACATCTAATCTGAGTTTTCGACTTTGAGGCTGCCATATTGGAAATACGGATCAAGAAGGATCAACAAATTACCATTCGGTTCGGATCTACCAAATATCAATCATGGTACGACAAATACAAAAATGCACAAGAATGGGGATGAAAAAGGAGTAAAATTACTCCAATAACAATCGTAAAAGATTCTGCTCCTAAAGCACTAATAAAATTCACCTCGTGTAAATGTAAGAAAGGATGTCTCGAGTCTAGCATGCGAATGCAGAAAAATGGAATTAAAGTGCTCTATTATGTGTGCTTTTTGTAATGGAGGATGATGTGAATTCGTTCCAGAAACTTAAGCAGACTCTGATGAATATAAAAAACTACTAATTAATTAATTTCTCATTACCAAAATAAAAGATAATGTCATAGAGAGGAGAAATTCAGGAGGAAGAGAAAATTACTCAGCAAGATATCCAACCTCAATTGTATATTTGGACTGCAAATGAAAAACAAATCGTGTTTTACTTTACCTCCATGGTGGTGAGGTGAGGATACGAGTAAAAAAACAAAAAATACGTAATAATTAACTATAATAAACGCTGATTCATAACAAATTTGTTTATGTGAAAAATTTAAAATGGTGACCGGAAGCGGAATTTTCTGTATAATAAATGGAAAATATTCGACTGACATCTAAAAACCAATGTCCAAATTTCTATTCCTTAGACCAAAAAAAAAAAAAAACAGTAATTTGTAGCCTGTACTGAACCATTGATTAAGGAATGAATAAGATACGCGACTCCAATGTAAAGCGCGAGGCTAATTTTGGCAGCGAGGATCCTGGTAAGTTGCGAGCATTCCTGTGATTCATGTAGTATGCTTTTGATAAACCTGTGTCGTGTCTGGTTTTATATAATTTATAATCTATTGAAAACAATAATTGAATGTTCAGATTGATTTTAGTTTAAAATTATGTGACGGTTAAAAGTCAAACAAATGTTGAGAAATAGCTGGCAGAGAGAACATACTACGTTAATAATTTTAAACTAAAATTAATCTGGACATTAAATTTTTATTACCACTAGATTATTAATGATATAAAACCAGACACGACACACGTTTGTCAAAAGCATACTACGTAAATCACAGGAATGTCCGCAACTTACCGAGATCTCGCCGCCAAAAAAGGCCTCGCACTTTACTATTGAAGTCGCGTATCTTATTCATTCCTTAATCAATGACTGAACGGAATCAAATTAAAAAACCTACTAGAATATCGTCTTAATATTATAACTAGTAGGTATCTTCAGTTTATGGATTTCAAAAACGATAAATATCCTGCAACTAGTAGATTAAGGGCCAAGCTTTCCAGCTTTTATTAAATTCTTTCTAGAGATGATTTCCTTGGATATAACTGTGTTAACAATACTTTTCACGGAATTTATTTATCAAACAATTTTAATGGGAGATAAAAATACCAACCCTTAATGCATTTAATTTTTGTCTATTTATTTCTTTATGAGTAAAAATTACGTAGCATTTACCATAAAATAATTGTAATACCGTTTCTGTTTTAATGGGCATATTATATGTAATTAGAGCGAAACATGTGACAATATAACTGAGAGTCTACCTAACTACATGCCATTAGCATAGCACATACAGTCAACTACTATTGTGTTTAATAAGTTTGAGCTAATAGTATGCAATTATGTGGAAAATATGTAAAACGTATTTGATAGAATCCGTTGAATAAGCTCCATTGTTATAATTGTAATGACATCGGTATTGAGGAATAATTTAAAATATCCATAGTAGAATGAAAGGGAATAATTTTTTCTGATACTGAAGGTCTATTAAATGTACTTGATCAATAATTTTTCGAATACCATTGTGACACGATTGTATCAACAATTCTTTCCTTTACTCGGAATCAAAATTTAACCAATTAGGTTTCTATCGAGCACATGACAAATATTAAAAGCAGCATGATAGAAATAATTGACTTCAGTACACCGTATATTGATGTATATACAGTGGCCCATCTAAGCTGACTGCTAGAAAAAAAATTGAAACACTGAAGAAATTATATCTCCCGCCTTTCCACTACATGATCAAGTTGGTAGTACCTCCATTCTAAAGGAAAAAGGAGTCCTTCTTGGATTAACCCGTAGCGCTTATTGGCATTATTGGCAATATTAATTTTTTGCCACTTCTTGATATACCACACCACATATAAATGTTTTAGTGTTCTGTGAAGATGATACTAATTAATGATACTACTATACATAAAATATCATTTAAATGTAGAATTTTGCTAATAGCTCTGAAAAAAGTTTTATGAAAAATAAAAAACATAATTTTTAACCATTTATGCAACATTTCTGTTAAAGGTTTATTGTAAAAGTCACTGATGATTATGAGAAACGGGTTTACAAATATACTTTTCATTATTGTTACATTTGAAAACTTTATGCAGTTTACTCTATATGCGACGTTGCTGTGAGCGGATTTAGGGCAAGAGGCAAACAAGAGCCTCGTAAAACTTGCAGGTGTAACATTACACTTCATAGTTGAACACTTCAGCAATGTCTAGGAAACTTTAAAATGCTTAGTGGGAAGTTATGTTAACATCATTTTTGTTTAATTTGCTATAAGTCTCATTTACATATTTCTGTTTGTATTTAACCGTAGTAATAAGTGTGTACAACTGTTAATTGACCGTAAATAAATCTTGTTTATAATTTTTAATACGAAACTCGAGTTTTCTTTATAGGTTAATATAGACCCCTGGCATTACCGTTTCGTCACTGCATCTACCTAAGCCTCTATTATCCTGCTAATAGAGAAAATTGGTGTTTCTATACTCTAAAACAGAAATTGGCGCATGAGATATACCGTCCTCCTAGTACGACCGCCCGCCCCTAGGCTTCAAAGTGGCCATTTTAGAACCTCGGAGGAACGAAGGAAGGTTACAATAGTACACGTAAAGTTCGCACTCCTGAACACTTTGAAAGGATAGAAACTGCAGTTTAACAAAGTTCAATGCGTTCAGCTAAAATATATTCATTGACTTAGATATTTCAAGCAGAAGTCTTTAACATATTTTATAATAAAGACAAGTTTCCACCCTTCCAAAATTTAGATTTGTGATCTAATGAAAAGTATAACGTGACGTGTTGTACATTTTGCAGTTGAGTCTTATAAATCTCTCATAGTGTTAATGGGATCAACTATGTGATAAATATCAGATGATGACCGCTTCTATTGAAACGAATATGTAAATAAACAAAATTTTCGATACTAGGCTGCAGAAAGTTCCTTGTAATACCTACACAACAAATCAATGCACTAGAGAAAAATGACCTTTTATGTAGTGTACTTATTTTATTTTTCAAAGAAAATAATCATATTTTTACACTTAATTCGAGACGTTGTGTGCTTATTCTGGAAAATTACAATTTCTGAAATCAAAAGGCTCAAAGCTGAAAATTTGTTCTTTCAGCAAGAACTGTAGTAATAACAAGATATACCATGACTAACTTTTACACATACATTTTATGACATAAACTTTCAAAATTTGGCAAGCAGGTCTCCCTATAAAACCATTCCTTGGTGTTATCTTAAATGTATGGTATATCAAACTAAACTTTTCTGTATGTTGTGATAATAAAAAATCCATATTAGGGAAGAAATTACACCCATTGATAGGCAGTTTCCGCGACGAGTGATACAGTTTTATTGCTCGGTAACGCAGCGGGCTAGAGCATGAGTGACAGGCATGTCTGGTAAGACTGACTATCGTGACTAGGTTCGAACCCCAGCACCGGCACCGGCACTGGCAATGTCGGTGGGTATTGATGTTTGTCTGCTATTTTCAAGTGTGTAACCCCCTTCCCTTGGCTTTGGATTTGGGGGTTGTTTAATTTCTGTGGTAAGTATTTATGTTATAGTGTTTATGTTATTGTTAGATTATTTAAAAATAAATGATTTCATTAAATTGAGTACCTATTATATTATTTTCCTTTTATCGTTATATCAAAATATAAGCCATGCTTTCGTATACTGCATTTACAACCACCATAACCAATGGCCGAATCATTTATTTAAATATATATTTTTTCTGGCAAATTCTATACCTTATTGACTTTTATCTTCAACAATTGGTCATCGTAATAACAAAATGAAATTGGATGTAAATTCCATCTTTTGTTATAGTGTGTAAAGTTAATTTCGTTATCATATATCATTTTACATTGTTGATAGGTATATGAAAATCAAACTTTCCTTCTACATATATAGTTGTATGCTACTGTTTGTTGCTCCTATTTAAAGTACTTTAAATGGGCGAGCGCAGCTTTGTATTAACTATAATCGTACGCGATATGAAAATTTAAACAGAAGTCGCTACTAATATTTAGATGAGTAACGTCCAGAGAAATAGCGAACTCTCCCCACCTTCTAGAGGCTTGTTTGTATATTAGCCTAAAACAGAAGCTGTGTAATCTTAGGTCAGGAATGCATAATGGATAAACATCCTTCGGAGGGAATGTAAATCAGTCAGTCCCTTGCTCATTAGATCCTTGTTTATGAGATTATGATTAAGAAAAAAATCTCTAGTCTTTTAAGTTCGAAGAAGTTTGGCTCCTACCATCAGTTTTGCCAAATTCGTGGAAATAGGCTGATGTTGTTTGACAAACGAAAACATTAGCATACTATTAATTTATTTGTGCTTATAATTAATAATTGTTTGTAAATATACAGTTGCCTATTGTCTTGTTATGCAGAGTTATTCAATTTTCAATCTCCAAATGAACGAGATGAATTTAGATCTTGAGATTGAAAAGAAAAGTTTATATAAACAATAATATACTTTTTTACTATTTTGTTTCTGAGATAATATTGTTTAAGATTTTTTTTTGTATTTGGTTAATGCACTTGCTCAAAAATTTTGAGGTGGGTTAGTCATCCGCAATATCTAAAAGTTTGCCGACCGCTGCTCAGGGTGAATAGAGGAGGGAACTAAATGACGAGTATTTATTAATAAATATTTCATATTATACTTACTACGAACTTGATACCAATAGCCGCTCAATGATGAAATTTATGTGAAATAATAATATTCTCGATTGCTTTATTATGGTAATCATCAAATTATATATTTTTCTCTTAATACTTCGCTTGTGTCAAGGTTTTTGCGTTATTAGGGAATATGGGTGAGCTTGTTCCATCCTTTATAATTAAAATTTATGAATACAGCCGATTCACTCACGCCTTTTTATAAGTGTCATCACTGTTTACCTCTAGAGCTTTTAAACTGCGGTTTTGATATTCATTGCTCTACTAATAATAAATTTAAAGTGGTTGAATTATTTAATTTGTTCGTTATAATTAATTGTGAATATGGAACGTATTACTTGGGTATAGGAGCGATACTGAACGACAATATTTACTGAAACCACACTAATGATATTTTGAACATATACGTCTGTTATTGTGCCTTCTGTTAGATAATTATATGGCATGCTAAATGTAAATATTAAAAAAATGCAACTTTCTGTTCTGTACAAATAGCGAATGAACGAGGTAAAAAAGCCAAACATTCAAATTATTTTAAAAAAGCATGCTAAAAGTAAACTTTGAAACAGATTTGATATAGCTATACATAAGAATCTAATTGGATGTATTCAATTTCATTGGATTAAACAGGATGTAAAATAGTACGCTCTATTACTAAACTGTTTGGTGATACGCTGATAACCTTGCTTCTCATCTCTCAGTCAGGAAGTATCATTATCATAGTTATATACTTTTCAGCTGCCCCAGTGCCCAGGGCAACAAAATGTTCGTTCTTTTGACTGTCCTAGTGACGTAATGCTTCACAAGGGTTACCTTCCCAAGCTTAACCACCTCTGGAGTTAGATCAACGTCTAGGTACTGGGTTAGCTTGGCAATTTGATGACAATAATACGTTAATATATGAAATTAGAGCACAGGTTAGGTTGATATTAATCTTGAAATTAATGGCATTGGATACTCGGACAGATGAATAGAATAACTTTTGAATTTGGCACTATTTGTGACGTCAAAATGACGTATTTTACCACTTCCAACTGCCCTAAGCTAACTAGTTAAAGCTGGGCAGCCGAAAAGAATATAACTCATATGTATACGACATTCTAATTTATTGTCAAAGACGCTTAGGCTAGAAAGATTCGAATATTACTGAGCCAACAAGGGACAGTTGAGGAAAGTACTGAAGTTTGGTTTACGCCCTCGCACTGCATGAAACATCAGTTGTATCACAACAATAAAGTAAAACTACTTTCAAATAAGAGTAGATATTCTTAATGATTACGACAAAAATACGACATAGATAGATTCTTTGTACAAATGAACTTTACACAGTGTATTTAATATCCATGCCCATGTCCATCTAGGTATATCGTTTTTGTCAAATTTCAAAAAAGTTTTTCTTCAAATACGTGACAATTTAATTGCTTGTGCTTCATAGAATAAATTGGGAAATTATATGGTTTATGAATCGTAGGCTTGTGAAAATTATTTGGATCTGACTTTGTCAAGAAGGTGGATCAGGGAAGCCCTCAATATTTTTGCAACATAGCAGCCACTAGACCATATGAAAGATCATATCTATTAATTTTAGACTCTTGCCGCAAAGCGATTCGATCCGATTTTTTTACCAAAGACGATGTTTCTTCTTCAGGTGCCATCTCTGCGTCGTAGGTTGACAATCATCATGGCTATTCTGAAGGCAGCTGCTCTGAAAATTTCGCATGCTTAGGTTTCCCAGTCATTTTTCTTTTTTCCACGCTTCTCGTTCTTTGTATTTTTTCCTGCATAATCAATTGTAACATGCCGTATTTTGACCCTACTACCACGTGACTAAGTCATTTTATACGATTGAATTTGTTTAAATTGCTTATCTCTGTTGTATACGTCAAAAGAAAACGTTATGAGCTACTTAATTCTCTTTGAATTTCCATTAGCATGTACATAATGGTATTATTACTGTTCAATACTTTTGTTCACCTATCATGGTTTAGTAGCAATTAGCCTTTTGTAGCCCCTTTTTTCCTACTAAACTAACGCTGTCCAGAACCTTGTATTAAAAAATATTCACGATACTGGTCATAGTGATCGAACCCAATGATGGAGTAACTATTATTCTACTTCCAATGCTAAACGTAAAATGTATTCTAATATAATGTGACCTAAATTAGACACACAGATAACGCAGATTTTCACTAAAATATTAAATACAATTTTCAAGACTTACACTTGGTATTCTACAATTCCCTTTAAAACGGTTTGTTGTACGAAAGTGCAAAGTTGCAATAGGCTAAATAATAATAATAATTCATCGGAATTTGTCGTTGACATTAGACCAAAAATATAAAATTCTACAGCATCATACTGTATTAGTCACACCCTGCAGTATGGATTTGCTCTAGAACGTGTAGCCGATCAAAACAAGGGCCTAATTCTAAATTTGATCATTATACGTCAAACTATTTAAGGTTTATCAGATCAAAACTGATTTCACTTTAAGAGGCATAACTCGGTGAGAGACACCTTAAAAGAAGGTCCAATTATTAGTGAAAATTATTGTTTACATAGTTTTCAAATTCCCTAAACCAGAGTAGAATTTAAATCCCTCCCTTGTATAAGAATTGAGTGTTACCAGTATCTGTGTAATTTTTGTTCACAATAAGCCCTCCTAATTTCCGTTTGGTCTAGATTACATATGACAATGACCACATAATAGAAGCTTTGCACGAATTTACAAAGCGAATACGAGGTACTCGTGTAGCAGAACTAAGCGATTTCAATGGAGTCAGTTCTTATTTATACAATGCGTATTAATAAAACCTAAAGAGAAACATGAGGTCGTGAGTTCTTGTTATCTTTATTTTATGTAGGGTCAAATTAGTTAACCAAAAACCGTATACTCTCTAAAGCTGCTAAAACTCTATAAATTTGTCATAACTCAATGTTATATATGGAAATTGATTCAAATGAAACATTTTGAAAATAAAATGAATAATAATTTATGCAATTAATATATCACATTTAATTTATAAGTTATAGAATATTTATTAATTATAAATTGCGGTTAATAATTATTATTTTATGGTTAAAATACAACATTGTGAATAGTAGAAATGTTGAAATTATAGAATAGTGGAGACGTTTATGAGTATTAATAATAAATAATTGTAATAGATTTTATATTTGAATATTTACTGAATAATACTTCAAATTAATGAAACCTTTTTAAACATGCATCTACAGTGTGTCTCATTTAAAATTAAGACACTAGGATGTTTTCGTTATTTTGAGATTTGAGATTTGAGCTTTGACATAATAATTGTAGTCCTATATAAGCCTTACATTTCGACACAACCAACTTAAATTTAAGTAACAAACTGAGAAATGGTAGCCCCCCCAAATGGGCCCTTTCTCGCGTTGAAGATATCGAAAAAAGTTATTAGAAAAAGTGGTTCAGAATCTAATTATAAGCCTCAATACCAAATTTCATTTGGAAATGTGCATTTTTAGTTACTTCAATATTTTTCCGCAAATTTCAAGCACGGTTACAATTTTGGTTTTCAATTTAATAGGATGTAATGACAACAGAAACTGTGATTAAATTGAATGTTAATCTGATAAAATGTTGAGTTATATTGTGTAAAGTTCTAGTTTACAATCGTAAAGTGCGCCTACATTTTAGTGAAAAAATCGAAATAATAAGGTTATTTGGTGATGGGGCTCGTAGCAGCAGAAAATAAAAAGAACTTTGCGCTAAAATACGACGAGCCTGTTGCGAAATCAGCATTCCGGAACTAACAAGAGTAGCCAATCATAATAGTAAAAGAATTGAAAAGTGTATTCAAATTGAAGAAGGATTGGTTTAGAGAGGCCATACGATAATTAATTTAAAATTTTTTTAAGTGTAATAAGTAATTACCTCAAAAACTGATTGTTACTTTAAACTGTTATTTTTTACTTATTTCAATTACCAAAATTCAATTACCTATTTGTTTTCTTTTCTCTTATAATGTATTTTTTGTCAAATCCAATAATTCTTTTCTATTTTCCATGGCATCCTAATAAATTGAAAACCAAAATTGTAACCGTGTATTGAAAAAATAAAAAATGCGAATTTCCCAATATAATTGGTATTGAGGCTTAAAATTTGAGTCTGAATAACTTTTTCTAATAACTTTTTTCGATATCTTCAACGCGAAGCAAAATATCGAAAATGGGCCCCATTTGGGGGGCTACCGTTGTCTCAGTTTGTTATTTAAATTTAAGTTGGTTGCCTCGAAATGTACGTCTTATATAGGACTACAGTTGTGCCAAAGTTCAACTCTGGATTTTTTAAAATGACGGAAACATCCGGATGTCTTTTAAATGAGACACACTGTATAAGTAAATCATATTATTTCAAAATAAAGTAATACCTATAATTAATTAGTACAATTTACAACGTCACGTAATTCTCAGTCCAAATATGAT
This sequence comes from Rhagium mordax, assembly GCA_963680705.1. Taxonomy (NCBI): domain Eukaryota; kingdom Metazoa; phylum Arthropoda; class Insecta; order Coleoptera; family Cerambycidae; genus Rhagium; species Rhagium mordax. Next base: position 70,566,431 of record OY796657.1, read on the forward strand.
AGTACTAAATACTTACTTACTATTTCTTAAAGAAGCAAAGACTATTTAAATATTTATTTGAATCGTACCAGCGAAACGGAACCGTTAATTAAATTTACAACAAAATAGTAGTTTATGTAAGTACGCAAAGCGAGGTTTTAGCAAAAGCATTTTACGTACGTATTGCATACAACATTTTATTGTATTAGCTTTCCAAACAAGATTTCCTGCAATATAATATTAATTTTCAATGAGGTTATAAATAAAAAAAAAATAAAATTAATATATAACTTTATTATATTAGAAACAATTGCCACAAACGCAATGGCGTTTATTTCATTTCAATACGTTAAGCATTTACGGAGATACAATTTTTTCAATTTTAATATAGTAGAGTCCACGGCCGCACCAAAACCCTCTAGAAATGATTTCTGTTTGCACTTCGAGGTAAAAAGCTAAAACCTATTTCAAATGATTCGTTACCTTCTGGAACATCAAAATCCGATGGTCGTCAAAATGTCGTCCTGTACGGGGTGGCTGTAGGGGATGAAATGTGAAAAACACCCTACAAATTTTTTTTTCACCATTTTAATCTACAAAACACGAGGATTACTTTGGTTAAAGCAAAATATGCTTTAGGATAAGGAAAATATTATAAAAAAAATATTAAACAATTCGGAAAGCACGGAGTTAAATGGGCGACGTCTATGTTTATCGTACGCTGGTGAAAAGTGTCTTATTGCACAGGCAATGTTTTCGCTTAACACCGCACTAGCTACTTTATTCTCATTATGATCAAAAAACACCCTTTAATAACGTTGTATATTGGAATTTCAGGATGCTAAGGCACTTTTCACTTTTTTGATATGACCCCTCCCCAATTTTTGAATAGGTTTTTTAGGAGCGCCCGCATTAGATCTTTTAAGGTCGACATTCGTTTGTTTTCGTACCAGGAGAGGTCTCTTTAAGGTCCATTATCGCCTGTTTTCGCAGTAAAGACATGCATTTGACTAACTGTATGAAAAATACGAACTAAACTCTATTAGGTATGTATTTTATTTAAACGAAATATTATTTTTTATATGAATTTATTTTGCTTTAATAGTTTATAGTACAGTTACTTAGTGATCTCACTTCTAACTAATTCTATAGCTGTTTTAAATTAAAATATTTTTGGATAGTTTCATTCAAAATGAGTCAAATATCAAATATTAAAAAGGAATAAGGGTGCTTTTTGTTGGGGGTGAGTTTCACCCCAACTTAGGAGTTTCGAAAAAATAAAAAGTGACTGTTGGAACGTGTGGATCATCGAATTCTACTTCAAAAAAAAAAACCTCTATAACGTACTTTTTGCTTTAATACCCTCCGAGTTAAAGGGATTGAAAACGTTGATTTTTAAGCAGAAGACACTGACTTTTCAAAGGTTTAAAATAAGCAAATTACTCAAAGAGGATCACATTTTCGAAAAAGTTAGCTAATGAAATAAAAATAATCCATGAAATAAAAATTAGTTTAAGCTCATCGTAGTCGAGATACAGGTGGCGCATTTGAATGTAGATCTGAAAAGGGCACGCGCCTCAAATAATTATAACTCTGGTTTAAAAAACCTTTTGACATGTACCTTGAATCAAATTGAAACTTATTACAGTAGCTTAAAATTGTGTTTTGGCTGCTAAATCAAAAATGATACAAGGAAAATAGTGGCAAAATTTTGATTTTTGACAAAATAAGTGCCCGTTTTTTTGGTTCAGTAAATTCCGAATTGAAAATATAAAATTCCAAATTATGTTTTTTGTTAGTCATTACTCATTACTATTATGTATACGCTCAAATTTTTTTGACCGTGATGGATGATGCATTATCTAAAAGATTTTACACTTAATGTATTTTGAAAATTTTTTAAATAATGAATTTTATGGCTTTGAAGTTAAAAAACTTAGCAGGGAAGAATCTTACCAAAAAATGTTACCAAAGACAAAAAATGATGGCAATAAACTAAGGAGAATGCTACCGTTTTTATTTTATTTTTTTAATTGACATTGGCATTTAAGATGAATATAGAAAAACTGACAACTTTTGTACTGTTTTGACCTACCTGATCTTAAAAAGGATTAAAAGACCTTCGAAATCATTTTTTTTGATGATTTTTAGCGTTAATTGTAAAGGAGATATGACCGAAATAAGACGCGCCTCATTTTAGCAAATTACGATATTGCTCGTTTTGCGGTAATTTATTAGTCTCTGAAATTCTTTAATTATTGATATATTAACTTTAGAGGTGGTTTTCATCCTCTTAGGGGTAAGATCAATTATTTTTCTTATTAGGGGATGAGTTTTATATCGACCATATTGAGGGTCCAACATAAAATTTTTAATTTCTTACCTCACATTCGTGATCAGCGACTCCAAAAACATAAATAAGATTAAATCATTTATTCTCAGTACTTGGTTAATTATTGATTTTTTGATTTTAGGGGCGGTTTTTATCCAACAATTTTTTTTATTATAATAAGTAAGTAAGTAATAAGTTGTATGTCCTAGAATATACGAATTTGCAAAGAAAAAGTTCGACTTGCTCAAAACAAACAAAATATGTTTTTCCATTGTACCCCTATTATATCGGCCATATTAGGGGTATCTACAATCGCGAATTCTAAAATTTTTAATTGAGGTTCGTAATCAGCGACCTCAAACACATATACATGAATTAAATGACATTAATAACTGACTCTTAATACTTAAGTCAGTATTAAATTTTGAACTTCAGAGGGGGTTTTCACCCTCTTAGGGGTAAAAGCACATCCACATATTCCTTTTTAATATTTCAACTTGATACCCTAAAGTTTAAAAAGGCGCAAAAAAAAATTTACAAGCAGCTATAGAATTAGTTCGAAGTTTGGGTACTTTTTGGCGCATTCCCGCCGGACTCCGGCAATCTTCAGGGTCGTCCGAGAATGTTAGGCTTTTCCTATTAGATACACAATGTACTATTCCAGTTACATGTAGATAAAAATGGTGTCATTCCATTGGGCATTGATAATTTAGTACTGAGAACAGGGGTAATCTTATTGTCAATAATTTTCCACTCATTTTCCAGCGGATCTGCTAGAAATAGTTTTGGATTCAGAATATTAATCCAGATAGGTGTATATTTGGTAGTTGATTCGTAATAGGACAAAAGCATTATATGGCTTCTCCTCAATAAACAAACATTTATCAACGAAAGAGTCTTTTACTAACACCTATTACGAGTCAACTACCAAACATATACCTATCTGGATTAATACCTAGCTAGTCTGAATCCAAAACCACTTCTAGCAGATCCAATGGAAAATGGGTGGATAATTATTAACAATAAGATTACCCCTGTACAAAACCATCAATGCCCAATGAAATACAATTTTTATATACATGTAGCTGGATAAAGGTTTGTTAATTATTTATATATATTTCGAAACTCCTAAACTTCTTTGGTAATATTTTATAGGTTGTAGTGGCATGCAGTGTGAAATTATCACGCATCGGTTCCTGCGAGTGTGTGGGACAAAAAGCCCTTTGTAATAATCCCAAAACCAAGGAAACTCGTCTTATTTTTGAAATAGTTAAAGAATAGTTGGAATCAGAATGCGAAAAATTTAATGACACTATGTTCAAACTGTTTAAAGCATAATAAATATCACATAAAAAGTAATAATTTGTTCAAGTGAAATACATAATATAATTAATATAATGTGATTATACAGTTTATTCATATTTTTCATACAATTGGTCAAATGAAGATGTTTATTGCGAAAACAGGCGATAATGAGCTTTAAAAGACCATTATAGAGGTTTTTTTTTGAAGTAGAATTCGATGATCCACACGTTCCAACAGTCACTTTTTATTTTTTCGAAACTCCGAAGTTGGGGTGAAACTCACCCCCAACAAAAAGCACCCTTATTCCTTTTTAATATTTGATATTTGGACCCATTTTGTATCAAACTATCCAAAAATATTTGAATTTAAAACAGCTATAGAATTAGTTAGATGTGAGATCACTAAGTAAATATAAACTATTAAAGCAAAATAAATTCATATAAAAAATAATATTTCGTTTAAATAAAATACATACCTAATACATTTAGTTCGTATTTTTCATACAGTTAGTCAAATGCATGTCTTTACTGCGAAAACAGGCGATAATGGACCTTAAAGAGAGCTCTCCTGGTACGAAAACAAACGAATGTCGACTTTAAAAGATGTTGTGCGGGTGTTCCTAAAAAATCCATTCAAAAATTGGGGAGCGGTCATATCAAAAAAGTAAAAAGTGCCTTAGCATCCTGAAATCCAGTCTACAACGTTATTAAAGGGTGTTTTTTGATCATAATGAGAATAAAGTAGCTAGTTCGGTGTTAAGCGAAAACATTGCCTGTGCAATAAGACCCTTTTCACCAGCGTACGATAAACATAGACGTCGCCCATTTAACTCCGTGCTTTCCGAATTGTTTAATATTTTTTTTATAATATTTGCCTTATCCTAAAGCATATTTTGATTTAACCAAAGTAATCCTCGTGTTTTGTAGATTAAAATGGCGAAAAAAAAATTTTTAGGGTGTTTTTCACATTTCATCCCCTACAGCCACCCCGTACAGGACGACCTTTTGACGACCATCGGATTTTTATGTTCCAGAAGGTAACGAATCATTTGAAGTAGGTTTTAGCTTTTAACCTCGAAGTGCAAACAGAAATCACAATTTGATATCATGTGAACTCCACTAATACCCCGCTGTCGATCCGACGAAATTATGTGACGTCACTAACGCAGATCGCGTAGTTGCCGTGTATTGCGCAGTAATATTACAGCGTGCTTTTCTGAAATATTTATAATTATAGGTTAGATTTCCAATTAACAAAAAGCATCTTATTTTATTAGACCAAGGCAATTAAGACTTCATTAATAACGCACTGAACAATATTTTAATTGATAGTATGCATATTTTGAGGTTAATTGTGACGTCACATTATCAGTATGCGTTCGAATAAGCGATTGACGTTAGTAACGTCAGTTGGCCCAATGACATCACTAACGCCGTTGCATTCACCCAAGGAAAAAATAGAAGCGTTGTTCTATTTTAATCAAATTTATTTAAAAAAATTCAAATGCATTATTTAAGTTAAGTTAAGACCATTGAGTAAATAAATAATATAAAGAGGCGCAACCGTGAATGGGCTGAGATTTTAGTATTGTATTTTTTTGCCCATAGCTTCAGGATTGTTATCAATTTCTAGTGCTGGAAGGTATTTGTAATTCGTTTGCATAGCCCTAAATATTGTATTGGCAAAAAAATACAACACTAAAATCTTGGCCCCTTGACAGCTGCGCCTCTTTATATTATTTGTTTATTCAATGGTTAGACATAGATAATTCCAAAAAATTAAAAAAAAAAAATTGTTTATAGGCCCATTGCCATCAATACTGTAGTATATTAAAAGGCCGTGCGAAAATGTTCATTAAATTGATTTGTCAATTAATGGCGTGGTTGTCAAATTTTAAAAAATAATATCGTTTGTTGATGTTGGACATAAAATAAACTTTAAAAAGGATATATCAAGGAAATCTTGTGATGTCTGAAGGTAGAGACTGTAAAATGAGTGCTGGCCAAAATCAATCACCGAAAGAGTTAGTAGTAGTTAGTATTGTGTTAAATTTTAGTCCCTAAAGTGTTGCCATAACGATTTTACAGTACCTACCAAATTTGACAGGACTGTTCCGTAAAATATCATTTTACGGATTTTTTACCGTTCCTAAAATTACCATTTTGGAGAGCGCATACTAAGTAATATAATTAAATAACCTCGATATTTTAATTGTTAATTTAACACATAAAACCAGTGTTATCGACACATTATTGTTAAAAAACGCGTATTGCAATTATTCGTGATATAGTCAAAATAATGTCGTCAAATCTAGAAATTTTATGTAATGAGAAAGAATTTATTAATACTGTTCTAACTAATAATCAACATTTGGATATCCTTGGTGCGTAAGTCCGTGTATCACAATTTCAATATTTTGTAGATTACTGGCTTAACCTTCGTCTCAAAAAAAAATATGAGTTATTTTGTCTTAAATTGAAATATTATGGTCTTGATGGCATATCTCTTAAATTTTCCTACTCTTATTTATTTGGTAGAAGTGAATTTGTTCGTACAAATTTAGGTACATCACAAACGTCTTTAGTTGGGTCAGGCGTACCTCAAGGGTCTATGTTAGGCCCCCTACTTATTGTTTAGTGTATACCTTAGATAGTTCCAATATTGTAGATCCAGATCCAGTCTGTTCTCATACGCAGTTAGTCAACAACTCCTACGTACATTTAATCCGATGCAAGATAATGTCGGTACAGTTATTGATGCTATAAGTAGTGATTTATTAGCGTTTAATGCATATTACAGTGCGTACAATCTTAAACTGAATCCACAAAAAACTATGGTTATGTTATTTTCTCAGAAATCTGTCTATAGACGGTTGCAAGGAAATCTGAAAATAGGTGTTGGAGATGACCTGCCAGCTTTTGTTGAAAATGCTAAGAATTTGGGAGTTATGTTTAATAACAATCTAAGGTTTCGCAAGCGCCTGTCTAGTGTGATAAAACAATATTGCCCACTTTTAAAAGTATTTTCACGACAGTATATTTTATTATGTGATATTTAAAGCATTAATATACATATACTATTTTATTATTATTATTATTACTCTAAATAAATGTACCCATATTTAAATTGAATATTATACAAATTAGAATGTCAAAAATAGTATTTGAAATATTAGTTTAAATATGTTGAGCATAAACGAAGAGTGATAAATAAACCTCTCGAGCCAGTCTTAGTAAAGTTGACAAATTACGGTCATTTACGTAAGATGGGGAATGTGAAACTTTATTTCCGATAGGATATTAGGACAATCAATTTTCTTATGTAGTCGTAACAACACCTGACTTCAACCTCCCTCAGGATGTCGTAGGTACTACGTTTAAAATATATTAAACTCAAAAGTATTCTTTGTACAGTTACAACAGTATTCAGGAATATAAAATGAGGAAATTAAATTTCAAATAAAGCTACTGAAGAGTAGGTACTGAACTTGGAATATTATTATATAAAGTAATTAATGGCAATTCCTTGAAACGATTCTTAATCGCTTAACATGACAGATTAAGTGAAACAGTTAGAAATTTCAAACGAATTTTGAGCATAACCATGGTAGATTTTCTGCAAACTTTGTAAACGATAATTTTAAAATCTGTAAATTGCTAACTAAGGTTCCTTTGACCATCGAAGTCTCCAGAACTAACACCCCTTTCCATATGTGACTATGCAAAAATGAGAATGTTTGCAACAGCATTAACAGCAAAACAAATAACACCGAATTTCAATTTGGATTTAACATCATGAAGTGAAAGGAAATATCAGTGACTGACTTAGAAACATTTGAAACACAAATTTAATAAAATTTTAATCCTAAAATGGCAAACTACTACTAGGTTTACAATAAATGATATTATTATTAACACTGTATATTTTTATTTGAAAGCAATCGTATTTTATGTTATTACGAATTTTAGAAGGAAGAATTCAAAATTATTTGTAATTTGAATGTATTTGTCAATAAAATTATTATAACTGATAAACACATTGATTGCAACTGTAACTCTATTGAAATTTAAAATTCATTGAGATTTTTTTCTAATTTGGCATAAGCATAATAATACATTATATTTGCTTCTCTTTCTTGTAAAAGAGGCTCCTTCGACCGTCAATAATATTGTGCAATAATATTGAGACCACTTTTTACACCATCGGTATTCATTTCAATAATATTGAACCAATAGGTTATTTTGATTTTGTCGTTGGAATAATAGAGTATTTCCATTTGAATTCCATTGAATGGCTCATTTAAACAAAATACAATTATGCTGCATTGCGGTTGATTTATCAAAAAAGAGATATAGATTATTTATTAAATGAACTACAAACCGAACCTACCTGATGATTACCATAATTTCTTGGGAATGAATGAAGAAACATTTGATTGCTTGTTAAATATGGTGGCAAGATTTTATAACAAAACAAAAGACGTTGATGAGGGATTCTATCTTTCCTCGAGACGTTGCGTTATTTTAGCAACTGGAAATACATTTGAAGAGATTTTCAACTATTATTTCAGCTGTACTAGGACCATAGCACCATAAACCAGTAATATCGAAGAATAATAAAGTTCTACGAAGTATACGATGGTTTTAAAAAGAATGAGCAATATTATTGTGCAATACTGAATATTGTGCAATATTATTGATCGTCTAAGAGGTCCTTAGTTTAGTAGTAACCAAATCCAATGTTATGATAACATGATGTTCATAGAAAGTTTCGAGTAATGAAATATAAACACAATATAAGCTAATTGCCTTATTTTTTGTGAGTTTTACAAAAAAATCATCTGGGATTATTGTGTATTATAAGATTAAAGTTCACATGAAAGGGATCACTTTAAAATTCCATTTCTCGACAAAAGACGGAAATATATTGGTTGACCTAGTATTGAGCCGTATAATATTATTTACTTACTTGTAACTCTGAGCTCCACAACAATGCTCGTCGGAGGATGGGTAGACATTTGGCACTCATAGAGGCCCGCATCTGATGGCTGAACCTTTTTGATAAGAAGGCCCCAATTCTGTAGGTGCCGAACGTGCTCCACCATGAAGCGATCGTCTGTATTGTATGTAGCCAAACCCACTGTCAGCAGATGATAATCCTGCTTTCTCATCCAGGAGACCTGAGAACAATGGAAATCTTAATTTTGAAGTTGTGTTAAAATTTGATTATTTTGTCAAAACGATATAAACTCATTAATAAAGGATTATAAAATTATATTTTAATTAATTTTCATTCATAAATAGCTGGAGATAAATTTAAAATTAATGTATTCACCGAAAAACAACCCAACATATTTCGTAAATTAAATAAACCTTTTAAATTTTCGTTTTTTTTTTTAAATTTTCTTCTTTTGCTTGATACATATTGTTTATAAATGACTTTATTTACTGAACAGCTGCAGTGTTTCTCATATCAAATTGTTACCTGAGATTCACTTCTCAAATAATAATAATAATAATAATAATAATAAATACTTTATTTGCTGATTATACATTCATGTGCAATACATGTTAATTGTTTTAGCATTGTCAGTTAATACATTAGACATTAAAAATACATTAAGAATTAAAATAAAAAAGTAGTACAATAGTTAAAAAATAAAAATATAAAAATTGTTAGATAAAATCAGTAACTGTATCCATACCTTAAATTTAAACACAGAACATTTAGAGGTTATTAAAAGAAGCATTATAAAATTCGTCTAAGTTGTATGGGGAGATTTTCATCAAAATATGTTTAACTTTTATTTTAAATTTATTTGATGTTAAGTTTCTAATTTCAATAGGCATACAGTTATATAGTTTTAATGCAACGTAAATAAAACTTTTATGTGTAATGTGCAATCTATGGGTAGGCAGTATAATGTTGTCTCGATTTCTGGTTAAGTGGCTGTGTAGATCAGCATGATTCTTAAAACATTCACTATTACTTTTAACATACATTAAACAGTGATAAATATAAAGTGCAGGAAATGTCATAATTTGCAATTCATGAAAAATGGGTCTACATGAATCTCGATTAGATTTGTTGGTGATTACCCTTAATGCCATTTTTTGTAACACAAATACTCGCGGCCAGTCAGTAGAATTACCCCATAATATCAATCCATAAGAAATTAATGGTAAAAATAATCCCATATAAGCTATTCTGCAGACTGATCTAATTGCATGTTGTGAAAGTTTTCTTAGTAAAAAAATTACCCCTGAAAGTTTATTGCATAGCGTATCGATATGATTTCTCCAATTTAATTTTTTATCCATCTGAATTCCCAGAAACTTGACTGTGTCTACTTCGCTGTGTATATCTCTTAATGAAAAATTGATGTGGATAGTTTTATTTGTATTTAGCGAAAGTTCATTAGATGTAAACCAGTCCTTTGCAGCATATTGTGCCACTCGATTGATATGTATTAAATTGTTTATGTCAGAATCACTATTGTATAGGGTGGTGTCATCTGCATACTGTATAGTATTAGTCATAGTTAGGTAACCAGGCAAGTCATTCACATAAAGGACAAATAATAATGGCCCCAAGATAGAACCCTGGGGCACACCTGCTTTAACAGTTAATGGAGTTGACAACACCCCATTGCAATCAGTAAATTGTGTTCTTTCTGTTAGGTATGATATAATGAAGTTACGACCTGCTCCTCTAATTCCGTAGTCATTTAATTTTTCTGAAAGAATTTTGTGTGACACACAGTCAAAAGCCTTCGAGAGGTCACAGAACAGTGCAGATACTATTTCACCCCTCTCAAAAGCACTGTGGATGTGTGTCACCATGTGAATTAATGATTTTATCGTGGATAGATTTTTCCGAAATCCAAACTGACTTGTATTAAGTAATTTGTGTTGTTCAAGATAATTTGTAATTCTTTCGTTACATCCTACTTCAATAGGTTTTGATAGGGATGGTATTATAGATAAAGGGCGATGATTATTCATACAAGTTTTGGATCCTTTATTTTTATATATGGGTGTTACTTTTGATATTTTTAATTTCGACGGAAACTCTCCCTTGTGAAAACATTTATTTATAATGATTGTAAGTGGTACTATGATACCTTCTCTAATTAATTTTAGTAATTTATTACTAATACCATATATATCTGTCGCAGAGCTATTAGAGAGATTTCTGATAATACTGTCCACCTCAGCTTCGACGACAGGTTGTAGAAAAAATACCTGAGGACATTGTATACTTTGATGGGTTATTTCAATAGGATTTAGAGTAGGCATTGGCAAGTTCTCCGTTTCATTTTTTGCAATATTTATAACAAAGGCATTAAAATCATCAGCACTAAATGCATAGTTACATTGTTTTCGCGGTTTAACAGAATCATTGATAATAGCCCATGCTGATCTTGATTGATTTGTCGAATATAACATTTTATCTGCTACGTATTCACTTTTGCACTGTCTAATTTTTGCCCTATATTGCCTTTTAAGGTTTTTGGCGTAGTTACGAAGATCATCATCATTTTGATTTTGTCTCGATAACTGTGAAAAAAAATTTAAATTGTCTCTTAAAAGTTTTAAATCATGGTTAAACCATTTTTTATTTTTGTTATTATTTTGTACTGTTTTAGTTTTTACTGGAAATGCTACATTAATAATTTGAAGGGTAGTTTCAAGAAAATAATTAAATGCAATATCTACATCTTCTATTGTGTTTAATATGTCCCAATTAATTTGCTTCAGTTCATTAATGCAATATTCTGCTCGTTGTTTAGAATAAGGTCGAAATTTTATAATGCTTGTTTTCTTACACTGATGGATTTGCGTTTTATGTTTGGTTATGTTTATAATGCCAAAGTGATCGGAAATATTGTGTTCAATAATTTTTGCATCACTCCCTATTTTATCATTTGTAATACAATGATCTAAACACGTCGCAGCTTGAGGTCTAGTTATACCCTTAATTAAAAAATCATAGTGATATGATTCTACTAAGTTGCAAAAGTATTTTTTTGTGTTATTATCACGTAGTAGGTCAATATTAAAGTCACCATATATATAGACTTTTTTTTTTAAATTGATCAATTTGCTAAAAAGTTTTTTTAATATTTTAAAAAACATATCAATGTCTCCATTGGGAGATCTATAAATATTTATGACCATAATATTTAGAGTAACTATTTCTACTGAAGTTATTTCGCAGTGAAGTTCTTGTGACATTTTGTCAAGGTGTTCAACTTTTTTAAATTCATAATTACTATTAACATAAATAATGACTCCCCCTCGTATATTATTAACTCTACAAAAAGCATTAGCTAAGACAAGATTATTTATATTACAGAATTTTAGTGAATGTTCTTTAACCCAATGTTCACTTAAACATAATATGTCTATATCATAATCATTTATTAATAAATCCAATTCATCTAGTTTATTAGAGAGACTTTGAATATTTATATATAAAGTTATTGTTTTATGTTGCTCACCAGCTTCGTCGTTGCTTTGCGAAAATTTGTTCTATTAACATTCTCTTTTAAGCTACTTCTCTCGTAACCTTCTTCCTCGTCTGTTTCAATTATCACACAATAACTTAAGCTATCACTATCACAATTTGTAATTATTTTTTGTCTATCTTCACAATTGTCAATATTCATTATTTCTTCTTCATGTTTATGTTCGTTGTTTAATTGTTTATTTTCATGATCAGTTTGTGTATTTAATATTTCATCAATTTCTTTGTTATTCAGTGTACCCTCGTCTGTATCGTTATGAGTTTTATTTGTCAATTGCGGTACATTATATTGGGCCTTGTCTTCAAAGTGTAATGTCATTACTTCTTTAAGATTTTCGTAGGTAATAAATTTATTTTTTATATGGTCTGTGTAAATATTTTTAAGAATAATCTTTTTTGTTGTGTAGTTTAGATCTGGCTTGTAATTATAGCTACCTTCTCTATTTAGTACACGGTTTGTTTCAATATATCGAACATGGTGAAATTTCCTTGCTGCCTTAACCAAATTAACATTAAATTCATAAATAAATTTGTTAAGGATGTTTCTATTTTTACAGTACGTACAGCTTACTATTGTAACATTGGTATTTTTGAGTCCCAACAGAAAATTAGTTAATTTTAGAAAGTTTAAGGATTTTCCTCGAAGTACGTTTGCAATACCTGCGAAAATAATAATATGATCTGATTTGGTAAACTGTGAACACATTGCAGGAACGCTTGATGTGACCTCTTCAAATGCTGCATTAGGTTTAGAGAAAGATGATACTATATATTCCTTTCCACAGTTAGAAGTTAAAATGTCAACACAATCGCGGCCGTTGTTGTCTGATAAAATTAATATTTGGGACTTCTTTTGTGCAGTTGGTTTATGTAGCAATTTTTCTTGTTTTTCGTTATTTAAACTGCTTTTTTGATTATTGATGTTTTTACTTTTCGGGTTAGTTCGCGGACCTTCTTCACATGTTCCATTTAAGGGTTTCTTGTTTCGGATAAACGTTTTACTTAGTTTAGTTATAGTAATTTTCAAATGTTTTATTTGTTTCTTTAAATATGAAATATGAAATATAGGAAAGTGTAGTTACAATTGAAATCAGCCACGTTCATACACATAGATGTATAAAAAAGGGTTTTATATTGAGGTTTATGATCCATAACAATTTGTGTATTTTATTAAATCAACAAAAGAACACAAACCTAACACAGAATCGCAATGTCCTATTTGTTGATTTATCTAAATTCCTTCCTTTTTATTTTACCATTAATTTTTGTTACTTCCAAAAATTAAATCAAACAGTTTAAATTTAATCTTTTTAATTTCTCTAGTGATATAAAAATGCAGGTCATCTAATTTCGGCGAATACTTTTAGAGTTTACATCAATAGTATATTTATGAAATTTTACTTAATTTTACTTATTATACCTCATAACAGTAGCAATCAGTTAACAAATATCCTTTTTTGTATTTGTTAAATTGTCGCTAATCATAATTAAACACCCTATTGTCCCTATTTTATAAATTTGGATAAGGCCACTAAGTCATAATCCAAATCTGTAGTAGTGGAGGTCATTCACAATTAAGTGAATAATAAGTATACAAAACGGAAGCAGTAAGGGAATCGGAATATAATCGAATCTACAGCATTGCTGATGATGTTATATTATGTATATGCTATACTTTCGTCTTTCAATAAGAAACTTATATAAAATTATAACATTGAATGTTTTCCAGGTAGATAAAGAGGTTAAGAACGATAACTACATTTCCCAAGTTTCCATTAAGAATATTCTTGTTGGGTCAAACAAAGATGTCGCATGCTTAAGATCCCTTTCGAACTTTTACATCGACTTTTGCACCCGTTGTATAATTTGTTGAAATGATAACACGACGTACCTATATAAGATGTTGCATTCATTAAATTAGACCATCTTATTTTCCTTGTTTATATAATAAGAAAAATTTCATGATTAAGGATAAAGTTAAAGAACATTTTCGGTAAATGGAAAGTAAATTAAGTGAGATTAATCATTTTCCGAAGTAATATTAATCGCGATATCTTAATAAAAAAATCGTTAAAAGCTCATTAATCAAGACAAAAGGGTGAAAAACATGAATACAGAAAATAAATACCAGATAATTTTAATTAAGACTTAAATTGTGTACCTGCTTCAGCATGCTAATATGATTTATGTTGTCCCAAGGGTGGCAGACAAACATTTTTGGAAGATGCACTTTACAATAGGTACATGGAAAGTGGAAAAATCACTACAAAGAAATTAATTCAGGTAATCCAAATTACTACGATATTTTAGAGAAATCCATTATTTTCTAGAAGTTAATTATTTGTGGCATCGTTTGATTTTTTTTGTTACCTTGTTTGGAATTTATTACCATATATACTTGAATATTTTGTTCCAGATGAGACATCCCAGCCCTGGGCTGCCTCATTACACACATATTTCCTAAATTTATATTTTATTCCATTTTTAGTAAATGGTATGAGACATCGGTGAATTACAATATGTTATATTTTAAATAACTCTGTTCATCCTAATTTTAAAAAGTCTAAAAGTCGACGATAATCGAGCTTACAAACGCAAATGAATGCAGAAATTAATCTTGCTAAATAAACAGAACCTATCTATCTTCACGGGAAATTAGTCACTATGCAACCCTTAGTCTCGGTTAGTAATCCAATGTCCGGCCATACATCTGGCACCAGTAGATCGAGGTCCTAAACTCTTGGCGTAGGAATGTAAAAGCTAATCTTTTATTATGTAAAGAAAACCTATCTCCACGGGAAACTAGCCACTATACAGCCGGAGACTCAGGTCATAATCTAATGCCGGGACACCTATGCCTTCTTTGTTGGCTTCACGCGAAATAGATAATACGTCACAGGAAAAGAGCATATAAATACGGAACCCAAAACCGCAATCGTGGAGACTTCCCAAGACTCCATAGTGAATCGACACCTGTCACGCTTCTTCATAAAATTCCTATCGAGGAGACGGACTTAAAACCCCGTTGTGACTAGCTGGTATCGTGAATCGACACCGCACCCACTTTTCCCTCGATACTACGCATCGTATTTAAGTAAAACCGAATTTACCGTACGCGACGACGTTTCCATTCTAACATAACATAAACACATCACAGAAATTAGACAACCCCCAAATCCAAAGCCAAAGGCTGTCCGGAAGGGGGTTACACATTTAAAAAAACGCATCCATACCCACCGACATTGCCATTTGCCGGTGCCCGGTCTCGAACCGGGACTCGATAGGCAGTGTAGCCAGAGCCATGTCTGTCACTCACGCCTTAGCCCACTGCGCCACCGAGTCGGTTCACGTATAATCTGTATGCATCTTAGAAATAGTGTACGCGGGGCGCCACCAGACGTCACGACTCCGTTATCAAAGAGTTCCAGCAAAGAACCGGTTGGGGAATCCGGGGGAGAGGTTATCTCTAACTTCACCGTAGTTCCGAGACTAGGTGAGACATACCCATTTACGTATTCAATATTAACTTCACGAAGTAAAAATGACAAATTACGACTCTATCCATTTATCGGCGCTGTGGTACTAATTTACGATTCTACTAGTTATGTCTGTTCATTTAAATCATATTTAAGGGAATTTATTACCTACTTAACCATCTGTTATCTGGGCAGTTATACTAAATGTTACATAGTTTTAACACCAGTTATCCCTTGTACCTTCATTGCATGTATGAGTGATGATGGTCGATCTGTCGAATTTTACAAGCCTCCAACACGCTTTTGCAATATGCCATCTGGATTATTGCTGACCGACCCTTTGGGGTTAACCATGAGCGTCCTTTAGCGGTAATCTCGGTGGTACTCCGTCTAATGTATTTATAGCCACAGTATCTGTACACTTTCACTATGTTACTTCATGTCTACATACACTATATAAATCTACGATTGGCAATAAGTGTTTACCTTGGTTTCCTAGTGATGGGGGTACTCACAACGTCAATAAATGAGAGACAGTTGTCTTTCACAATAAATACAGAAACAGTAACTTAAAGAGTCATAGTGAGACTGTCAGCGACAAAGGCTCGGTAATAAAAAGCGAGATTTGTTTTACTTATCAGGCGATTGTGTCGCTGGTCATCCAATGAAATCGTACGAGAGGGGTTTCCTCTCCGCTTATGGCGAAATTTTGTCATTGGCACATCTTATATAAATCATTTGTGACAGTTGTCTCTAAATGCAAATAAATTGGTTTAACTATTTCGAGAGTATTCATTCACTAATCGTTTTTCTTTCAGAAGGTAAATTAAAGGGTACTTAAATATCAGATTTAAGTTTACCTGTGTTTTAACTCAAGTGAATTATACCTATAGTAATTGAATAATATCAAACTTTATAAAAAGAATCTAAGTAAAAGCTACCAACACAACGTAGTTTGGGTCCTACCACTATAAAACTAGACGATCACATTAAAAGGCCAAATTCGTATGTCCTCTTTCTACGGAAAGAGATTAATAAACATACGAGGGGGGTATGGGGTGTCACACAGATAATCTAAAATATATCTGGATTTCTTTTAAAATAACTTTTACGTCTTTTTGAAATAAAACAAATAAAATAAAAAATATTTTGCAGGCGTATCGGAAATTTAATTTGTTTTATTTTTTAGTGCGTAGATTCTTTTTAATTTTTATATTTTGTAAAATACTTACACAAATTGTATAATAATTTTGTTTTCGTGAAATTACACAAATTATGTGATTTCACGAAATATAAAAATAGAAAAAAAAATGCGCATTCCGAAATATCAGCAAAACATTATTTTTTAAATTTTTATTTACGTTTTATGTCAAAAAAACCAAATTTTAACTGTTCGTTTGATGTAAAATCACAGACGTAAAGGTTATTTTTCAAAGAGACCATACCATTTCTTGATTATTTAAATTTTCAAAATATTCAAGAATATGTGGTAATAAGTTCCAAAAAAAAAGAAAGAAAGAAAAGGTATTATCTACCGTATAAGATATGTTTATAAATACAAAAATTCCTATTATTTAATTATAAACATACCATGTGAAATTATTTGACACCTCCTTTTTACCCAAGATGTGTAACCAATAAGTAGGTAACAAGTTGACGTCATCTTTGAGTATGGAATCAATTTGTCTCTTGTGATCATTTTGCTATAAATTAAAAGTATTACATTCCTGTTCCAATGATTTTTGTTTTGAAGAACTGAATCATGAATAACAAGGAAAAACGAATGTTTGTTTCGCCAAAAATGTACCTACAAAATTGTGGTTTAAAATCGAAATTTTTAGGAACCAGGACAAATTATTAAGAACGTGTTTTTTATTCGAAACACAAACATAGTCTAGTTTCTTAGTTTTCTTTCAATACAGACCTTGTGACTGTAATGTTTTATAGTAGAACTATGCAACTTTACTGTAAGAATCCTAGCGGTTATTCTAATTTTGATCTGTTATTTTGCATTTGTGGTACAATATCTGCCAATTGGGCACCGCACAATTTTGATCCGTTACAATTGTAGATGGTTAAAACAGAGTTAAGCTGATGATAGGTATCTAAAAACAAGTGAAAATAAAATGCCTTGTTTCTTTGTATTGTAATTATCTAAGAATCTCTTCTAATTATTACCATATTTCAACCCTAACTTAATTTTTTTGTTTTAACACAGTTATATAGAAATTACATAGTTCTTATATTTAACACGTAAAATTATTTTTATAAGTATATAATTAATAAAGAAATCTTGAAATTGAATTTCAAAATTAAAGTTTACTCGGATATTCATTGGGTGTGTATCCGTTATTGTTAATTACGTAACTCTGTCTTGCATGTGGGTTTTCAATAGGGTTGTGTTACTTATGATGATGCAAATCGGCAATGCCTTAGTGCAACCACTTGAATTAGTTTCAAACTTGACACATATTATTGAAATTGAATTCAATAAACTCATAAGTATGAGAGATCTTAGGAAATGCCGAGGCAGCAACGCAAAGCAATTTACTGTGTACACTTGTCTTCAAGCGCCACGTCAACCAGAAAGTTTAGCCCTCTGCAGATAATTTCATTAACTGTTTAGAGGAACGATGGAGTATTTACCAAACGCAGTTAACCAAATCACGACTGTTACTACGTTTGGTGATCAATACACTGTAAATTTGCCCTTTGATCCGAAACTGAATTACATTAGGGGCACTGTTAAATGTGTAAACCATTTAAAAAGGTGCAGGAAAAATCAGATGAATCAGATGAATTTTCTACTGCCGTGCGAAAATACAAGAATTTTACTTATACCTTTATATTGAATATTTCTTAAATTAGTTCAATAGTTTGACGGGCAGCTGTTAAAAATATTGCAAAACTGTGAGACCTATGCAAAGATTATATCAGGTCAAGGAATTCCATTCAACGTCATGTAATAGAATTACTAAACTCAAGGTTTTCTTTTCATTTTCCAAAATAGAATTTTTTTTGTTCAGATAATATGAGTCTTCTTAGTTTGTTATGATACTTCCATTTTTATGTATTTAATAATTGAATTTATTTCAACTTTGTATTGTTATGTCATCGTTTTGTATTTTATTGCCTTCATTTTGATTTATTATTTCTGTCAACACGTTGTACATAGAATTCTCATTTCTGATGAAATCTTCGCAATAGGGACCTTGCATATAATTTATTTTACTTCCAAAAGCTAAAAAACCACATCTTTTAGTAAATTTAAGAGCCTCTTCGCATATATTTTTGAAAAAAAAATTTAAATTTCAGCCTAATTTTCCATTTAAAATTCAAACACAGATCTTTAAATTGACGTCACACGAAAACGCCTTGTCATTGGTCGTGATGTCACGAAGCAGGTCGCCATATACGTTTTTCGATGCTTCTCGTCTAATGGCGCTTTAATAAATGTTTTTGCTGTTGTGGAAATCGTTGTACTTTTACAATCGGTTACCATGCAATATCGATAAACCATTGTCATTCTATATATAACGCTCTATGAGGATTACACAGCTCAAGTGCATTCAAGAAAATTAAGAAAATAAAACAACGTGCAGTGTAAACAATCAACACCTCCTAAAACACGCTCAGCGCTCGTTATTATGCATCATTACATCTTGACTGAATATTCGTTTATTAAAGGAAATCTACATGTATAGAGGGTGGTATTTTCGATTTAAATATTTAATAATGAAGTTTTCAGTGCATAACGTTTGAAATTTAACAATTAATCACTTTTTGCTTTAAAAAAATTTTAATAAAAGTATTAATAACCTCAAAACATTGAACTGTCAATTTCGGCTGTCAATTGTCAAACACTTGTTGAACTACGCTGCTGGCAAGGCTTGTGCTGCTGGCTACCCGAAATCCGTCCAGTCTAGATTATGACGTCAGCGGAACGAGCCTCGTGACGTCACACTACATTGAGATGGCCACGCCTCGTTTTGGTGCGCCCGATTTAATTTCAAACTTCGATTGCTTATAAAATTATTATAAGTAAACGCTTTAAAAAAATACTTTGCGGAGGTGATATAGGTGATATAGTCATTTTTACAATATAAAAAAAAAATTGTGCAAGGACCCTATTGTTCCTATTAAAAACGATTTTTATATTAATCTATAGTAATACTATAATTATAATTTTATATTAATCTATAGTAATAGTTTTTTATTGAAACTGACTAAATAGATTATGCTAATATCCTGCGTTTATTTATTTCTTAACGATTTATTTATATCAGTAGATTTTCTAGTTAGTATTATCATTTGAACGTTTTTCTCTTGTAGTCTTACATCCACGGTACATTGTTTTTCATTTCCCCCCTTCCGGACAGCCTTGACTTTGAGGGTCGTCTAATTTCTGTGGTGTGCTTATTTATTATTTTTATTTATTATTTATTAATTTGATACGATTAACTAGTATTTTTGTACAAAACAAAACGAACCTTTACACAAATTGATAATATGAAATTATAGAATAGTTATCGAAAATTGTTTTTACACATAAATATGTATTATTAATTGAATTTCAAAACGTTAAAGAAATTAATAGAAATTTAAATAAAATGAAATTTCATGGCTAGGGTAGACATCGTGAAGAGACCATCAATGCGGGTATAACCATATTTCGATAGATTTTGTATGATTCAAAAGTTTTCTATTTCATCTTAAGGTCAAACTGAGATAATTAAATACTGCCTCAGGAAAACGAAAAAAAAATTATTGTGAAAACTTGTATTAAAAAAATTCTGAAGAAGTGTGTTTTTTAAACATAAATAAAATAATTATTTTTCTCCAAGAGGAATAATACTTCAAGCATCCTCGAATATATCTATCTGACCACAATTCTAAATGAAATATTGAGAAATTAAAATTAAGATGGCAACTACATGATAATGAGAGAGATTTAAATTAATTCTTAATTTCTTTGTGAATTACTTCTGAATATAATATAATAATATGTCCAATCTCCATATAGGTATGACAGATTTATCAAATGAAATTATAATAATAGTAACAATGAAAAGCTTCTTTTAAAATTTTTATTCCAAGCAGCTCAGGACGTCAAGGAAATTAAACAGTTAAAATTATGTGATAAATAAAAAACTCGACCGACAACCCAGTTCTTCGGCTTTAATTTAATTAACTTGATTTTAGATGCACTTGTTGAAATCCACTGAGATCTAAGTGCAACTTAGACACAAACGTAATTTTTAGAATCAAATTAAAAATACTTAAAACTGCGATATTTTAAGTCTTAATAGAGTAGATCTCTTTCTAGAGTCAAGGCGGAAATGCAATTTAAAACTATTGCACGCTTGTTGAAATATGCAGTGGGTGAAAGCTGAAAATATTCTTTGCTATAAATATTTCCGTTCTTTAGTTAAATCACTTATTTATTAACGCGTTAATGTATACTTAAATAAACTAGTTTCGAGTTGTCAAATAATTAAGCTACCTACGATAATACTACCTTGACCTACCACAATGCTACCCTTTTTGTATCTGAAGAGCCAAATATGTAAAGACAATGGACAAACTCAGTGTATGAGGTAGAAGTTGAAATTTCAGTGTTATTGCCGAGAATCGAACTCAGGACCCAAAGCTGGTCAACTTTGTTGGCCTCCCTACCACGCAGGCAATTGTATAGGTAATTTAGTTTTTTCCAAAAATATACATTGGCTTACGTATTTCTATAGAGTATGTTGACCCCATGAATAATACTTCAATAGCTTTTTTTACTACTTTTTACTTGAGCTGCAGTTGCACAGTTAAATATCAATATTATCGTCAGCCGAATTTTTAAAGGATAGCTTTCTTCTTTTCTTTCTTTAGATATTAAATTATAAACTTTCTTACTAGAAATTCTATATCCTGTATCTAAGTTATGGTGAGTTTTTTGTTTGTAGACGAGAGGGATATAGAACTTTGGAAATTCGTTCAAGAACCGTAATATTCAATAAAAACAAGATGTCGATATTTCCCTTATTTTACGGAAACCGGATGAGGTAAATACATATTTCTGTTCTATACAGGGTGTTCTGAAAAACACTAGCATAAATTCAGGGGCTGATAGAATTTCAAAAAATATTACAATTTGTTTCTATGATGGGCGTATCTTTTTCCATTTTCAAGATACAGGGCGTTGAAAATAATTTTCCATAAATTTTAATTTTTTGTTAATAATAATTAGTTATTCTTTTTTCAATTGTATTCAGTATGTGTTAAACTTTTCCAGAAATAAACTAACTATTACTTTTTATCATTACCATTCAAATAATAACTTTAATTTTGAGTTTTATTAATGAAACTAATAGTAATAACAACTAGGTGCCAAAGCCTACTTGAAATAAAAACCAACAGTTTGGGATACCAGCTGCTTGACTTTGGTGCACTATGCCTGGTTTTTCTCAAAAACGGGCAAATTTTAGCACTTCGTACAAGAGCACCTTTTTGTTTAGAATAAAATTTGCCATAACAGCAAGTGACAAAAGGAGCAAGAAGATTAATCTCAAAGAAGTTAGGACCTAAAATGTTCCCAAGGAGTACTGTACTGAACGCCCTGTATGATATAGCCAAATATTAATTCCACCAGAGCATTTAGCATCCCCAGATACCCCACAAAGCAAAATTTCAGCTCATTTCGTCGAATTTTTTGGAAGATAGGACCGAAACTAATATCTTGAAAACGGAAAAAGATACGCTCATGATTCATAGGAACAAATTGTAATATTTTTTTAAATTCTATCAGGCCCTGAATTTATGCTAGTGTTTTTCAGAACACCCTGTATATCAGCTGATGACTGCTCAAATCTGTTAGAGTATAATACAACAAATAATTTCTGTTCTATATATTGTAGTCCAGCTGGTGACTGCTCAAATCTGTCAGAGAATAATACAACAAATAAAGTTAACAATGATTTACTTTTTAATTCAAAATTTATCATAATTGAACAGGAATATAATTTAATTCGACAATTAAAATTGCTGCTAGGAAATAGGATATTATCGCTCCAAAAAAAATTGCAAAGTGGACGTTGATTTTTATGATACAAATCTATCAATTTGCCATAAAATGCCGCTTTCTATAAGCAACAATCTAAAAAAAAGTTAATCAAAATCGGACCAAAAATAGCTTTTTTACACAGATGTCTTAATTTCAAATATTTTTAGTATAATGAAGATAATGATCTATCTGATCACTATGTATAAAGCCCACATTTTTATGAACTTCTTAACAACTGCTTCAATCAAGCTATTCCTGTTATAAAAAATGATGTTAGCTCCAGATCTTTACAAACAACTGTATATTGTAATTATTTATTAAAATAAAAAAACATTAATCGTGCCAAATAAGAACATGTAAATAATATAACAACCAACGCACAAAATAAAATCAAGACAACATGGGACATTATAAATAATAAAGGAAAGTTTTGGTAGTTATTGTTTCTGATCCTAGTCACATGGATCCATTATTTAAGCTACGCTACGCTGATGATGAGCGATAATCCCGAAACACGTGTCCTTGCTCATCGCGTTTCTTCCTTAGGGCCTGTGACAAAAACTATTTCTCTGTATTATAAATGATACTATCAAAGGAAATAATAATACTCCTGATAAAAATAATATAATTATAAATATTAACAGAAAGGTAATATCAGACCCAATTACCATAGCTAGCTTCCGAATTTAAAAAAAGAACACTCCCAGTACGTTTTTCTGTCTTACTTATTGTCAATTTTTCATACAAAATTTGTCACGTTAAATAATATACTGTCCATATTTTAAATACTAACGTAAGCAACGCGAGTCTGAAACGGTAAAATTGAAAATTTTATTACAAGATTTAATAAAATTTACAAGAATTTACTACTTTATGCTACCGATTCGACAATATTCAGAGCATTTGATACATTGTTGCTATTACTGCGCAATTTTATGAGTTTCAGGACTAGAACTTTTGTCATTGACATTTAGTGTTGCATATTTTTCTTTTTATTACTTAAAATTTTGCAGTCACTGAATTCTTTAACAGCAGTCCAATTTAAATATAAAGTCGGGATCAAGAATTCTGTATAGTAAGTGAAAATTAAATCAATAAGAATTTTCGAATGACCACAAAATCATGCTTACAGTTGCTCAGCGATGAATGTTTTCCATTGCGTCATCAATTCATGTAAGATTATGTACGCTTCTACACGACAAACTGGGGTCGACGGATTTTGCATCATGTATCATTGGATAGCTAGATCTTTTTCCTATCTAGCCCCCAAAAGAAGGTACTCCTATCTTATTGGTAGCGGAAGATATATTGATTTTCGTAAATTTTAAATTGATGACGTAATGGAAAACATTCATCGTTCCAACTAGTAGTATTTACATTACAAAATGATTCGGAAACTTTCGTTTGAATCACCTCCACGGAAGCCTTAAATCCAAATATTTTCTAAATAACTGTTTACTCACTTCAAGGTGTTGCTGTCGACGTGCCGACATTATTGTAAAAGTCAGCATCAAATGGTGCGACTTCAAAAACTCTTTAGTTTCAAAATAATGCAAATATATACCTAAATTAGGGATAATTAAAATTTAATCAAATACAAAGGCAACATATTCCTTTAATTTTCACAATAAGTAATGTACCTGATTGTTTACCTACAACGTTATTGAGGAACTTGATGATTGGAGGAATGCGTAGGTTGCATCTTATTATGTCAATCAGATGCTATGATATTGGAGCAACATTGGAGTCAGGTTCAAGTATAGCTTGAAATATGAGAAAATTAATAATTTAATTTGATGTATGATATCGCTGTCAATTTTCCAGTTTGGTTGGTTATTCCTATAAATGGCCATAGGTATTTTATTACTTGGGGCATGTAGCTTCAAACAGCATATTTGAAATTAATATTATTTGCACCGAACTAGATATATTGAACATCAGAATAATAATAATAATAAGAGACTGTCCAGTATCGAGTAACCGAAAAAAAAAATATATATATATATATATATGTCTTTAGATATACAGTGTGTTGTTTTGAGGAAGAAAGATTTTGAAAATTTTTTGTCAAGCCCAACCTGGATTTTCTTTCATTTTATTATCTTAGTAGATTTGCCAAAATATGTAGAATACTTGTGCCAAATGTTAAAAAAATATACAGGTTGATTTTTTAGTTATAAATCAAGAAAATAATAGGTAAAATTGTAAAACACTCTATTATAAAGGGGAACAGGCCCATTAAGTATGAGTTATTTGAAAACATCTCGGTGACCTTTCTCCAGAGTTAACATATGTCCCTATACCAATGAAACGCCCTGCATAAATCTTGGAACATTTTTTTCACGTTTAATATTTATTCCGGTGGCTATGTTTCAACATGTAGCATCCTATTTAGTTCATCGTTTGCACTACTGCTGCTGAGTACATTATCTTGAATGTTTTTTTTTTCTAAATTTTACCAATAATATATTAGTGTTTAAAAATAGCTTATGCATCTTGATGCACCTTGTATAAGTTATAGTAATTCCTTATACTAAAGATAGTTCTGAAATTATATTAGAATGATCCATGTTCGTATATACGCACAGTCGCAAGGGACTGCCTGTTGTAGAAGCATTGAATTGGCCAGATGTTAGTCGATAATTTGGAGAATCTGGAATGATAATTAGATAATGCTGCAAGGATTTCTCCGTCTATGAAGCTTGACGGAGTATAGCTCAAGGGACATCAACTCGAATACATATTAAGACGAGACAAATAGTAAGATGGATAAGAAGATTCTAATAAATTTGCTATGCTTAAAATTATATGAAAGGTACATCTTTGTATAAAATAAGGTCTATGAAATTGATGCCACGACCACCAGTAAAACTTTTACCATTATTTAATATTCATTTAATACCCTCAAATATGTTAAAAACAGATGTGTTATTGTTTTAACAAAGTTACTAACAATTCAACTTCAACTTTACACCAGCAGCACCAGAATTTCCGATGTAAATTGCAAAACCTCATTTAGCATTCATTTAACATCTTCCAAATATGTAAAACAAATAGAGTAGAGAAATTATTTAACAATTCTATCATTTAAAGCTAACCTCATATTATCAGCTCAACCATAGGCCATTTGGCAATTTTATGTAATAACAATTTCCCTAACAGAAGTACACCCAAAAACCTTCCCTTGAACATTATGATTCATATAGTGACAGTTTCAAATTTATTTCACAAATGTATCCTGACAATAATTAATGTTTCCAAATGAATAATGTCAAACAGGAAATCCTTGACTTTGGATTTGTGATATAGGTATAATTAATTGACACACTTTTTTGTAATTTTAACAGCTTTTAAATCAATTGTGACAAATTATAAGTTGGTTTAAATTTTTAAGAAAACTTTTTATTTCAGTTTACTTTTTGTACGTATTAACATTATTTTCTAATTTTTGTGGTTTATCTTATTTTTAATTCAACCTTATCTTATTATCTATAAGTACGAATTACTTGCTTTTCCAAATAATAATTTTATACTGCAGTATTTTATGCAAATTAGGTTAAATAAAAAACATACATTTAATACTCGCACTCTATCTGCAGGAAGGACTTTGGATCCACATGTTGTGATGCATAACAATAGCATTACATGGTGGTTTAGAAATGCTTAATGAAATCCTAAATAAATAAACTTTGGCGGCGAAAGGCAACACAACAAAAAGACCAAAGTAAAGCGAATATTTGTACTAATTTGAAAGTATAATTTGCATCAGGCTATAATGGTACATAAACACAATTCATATTTTATGATTCTATGGAAATTTATGATATAAACATTTATTCTTTACCGTGTTTTCTAAAAGAGGTTTAATTGCACGAAATACATTTTTATTACTTATACAAATTTTTCAATAGCTCCATGAAAAATTAAAAATACAATTAATTCTTTGTATGCGTCCACCATATTTTACTATCCTTCCGAATGTAAATTTGTACTTATTTATTCTATATTCAGACTGAAGGACTTAGGTCGATGGCCATTTGGTTATCTCTTTTTGTTAACCAATAAAGAACTTTATTATTATTATTATTATTCTATATTAATTAGACAACGAATATCCGTCTTTCCATGTGGTAACACTTTTAAAAGTCAGAAATCTGAATTTCATAATTAGACAAGAAATGTTCAATTTTCTCTTAATTATTGACCATCTTGGATAGAATATGTAAATACCTATTGTCAAACATTTTTTCTCCATTCAAATATATAAAGCTTTATATGACGTAAAAATTCAGTATAATAGTCGAACCACTGTCTTCAAATTTCTTTATCAATTTCTTAATTGTATTGATTGAATGCACATGATTTTATCCAAAATCAGTACGTAATCTTCGCTGCACAATTACATATGAATCATGATTTTCATAATAAATTTTACGATTACCACTCGTTGTTGAGGTGTATAACGTTCCATGATAACTTCCCCGTATCTGTACAATAGGTATACCAGATATCAAATGTCAAACTCATACTTGTGCAAAATGGCATCCATTCTAAAACAATCAGTTCCTATTATTCTGTTCTATTATTTTATTATTATTCAGAAAAAATTAATGCTGCACTTTCGGTGGAATATAGTAGTTATTAGTAAAAACAAATTTCAGTAGATATACATATTAAGATGTAAATGAAAATTAATAAAAGAAATCAATGAAAAAATATACATTTTGTTTTTGTAATGGTTAACCATTAACATTCACAGTTAACTACACGCGCGAACATTTGATACAATAATTATTATAAATTCCATTTCGCTTTCCTACGGTTAGTGTAATATCAAACACGATGCTACTGCTAGAGTTTTCATTCATTTTAGTTATAGTGCTAAAACTAATATAGTAAATTAACCAATAGGCAACTTCTCTCCTCAGTTTACAATAACACCAAGCAATTAGAGCCAAATCAATATATTAAATCAAGACTTACAACTCCATTATTGAACTTGCGGACAACACAAGGCAATGTTGCGGTACCTCCAATTTGAGCAACCACTACTGTGCAGTTCTCAGTTGCAAAGAGCCCCGGTTTGTTGCCATTTGTTGATGTTTTGACGACATTATTTACAATAACGTCCTTGCCTTTATGCCGCTGTTCATAACTTCTTCGGTGCCTGAACAAGATATCTTCCATATTTTCTGGAACAAATAAAATAAACATTATCGTTTTTTCACCAAAAAATACAAGTAAATTACCTACATAATTAATTTATTATACATATAGAACGTTACAGCACCACACGCAACGAGGTAAGCAAAACATTCTATATTAACATGTAACCTGAATATTTATCATTTTCTAGGCACAGGGTGATAAATATATCAATAATAATATTATTGTGACAAATAATCCTCAACAAAAAAACTGGAATATTTATTCCATTGACATAATATTAAGAGATCAGTATTGCAATATTTCTTTCGCGATTTTCACGGTCGAAATGTTCTCTAAATTCACTATCTGTACTGTTAACTTTTAAATGAAATTATATACGTTGTGAATATGGTGTTCTGTTTGTCCAATAAATTATTTGAGATGATCGGCTAAATATTTTTCTAAAACATGGGTAAGCACAATTGAACGAAGTGGTATATCCGCCTTATGGATTTTGTATAAAGAGTAAAGCTTTTATATTCTTGATTCAAATGGTATCAGTTATTTCTGGTCCTGTTCTGGAATACACCATTTCTCAAACGCGTTTGACATGTAATTTTCGACTTCCACGTTTACAATTAAATACTTAGATACAAGATATATAAGATATATCTAATAGTGCAATGGTATATAAGTTAAAACAAATATATGAAGTGAAGAGAATTAATATCGGAAAAAATTTTTCTACAGAAAAATGGATATAAATTCAGGGCCACAAGCAAAACGCCGGGAATACAGAATGTAGCCGATATTAAGCAATTAGCAAATAGTTTTGTGCAATATATCCAATAGAAAATATTCCAAAGTTAGTCAAGTATTTCAAGTATTCACTAACTATAATAATTATTTATAGATCTCCAATCATGTAAATAGATTTGACATTAAATACGTTTTTTCCAAATTATTCAACTTTATTTGCTTGATACGTATTGTTTACGACTTTATTTAGAATTATTGTTATTGTTATTATGTTTGTAAAAATTCTGAATTAAAGTTGTCAGCCGTAAGTTGTCACGGTAATTATTATTCTAAGGACAATTTAATTAGTTTATTTTCAATACTAAAATTTAAAACGTGTTGCCAGTATGCACTTATGGGAAATATATAATATAAATAATAGTTTACGCTAACATCAATTAAACCGCGATTCACTGATAATAAAGTCGAAATCAAGGCGCCCTGAAATACATTAAATAAACGAGACAGGCAGCTACTTAGATGCTAAGAATGAAAATTAATTAAAATTTCGGGCGTTCCGGGAGCTAGTTTAGTTTCTATAGGTAAGCAATTAACATCGACCAGTTTTCATGCTATTTTGGTGTAAGGAAATTCCAATATTTTTGCGAATTAGGTAAATGGGAATTGATTAATTCTTTAATTAATTTTAATACTAAAATAAGTTAGATTTTCAGAAAATTAATAGCTTTTATTTTGATTTTACTTTAAAGTCAGTTTGCTGGTGTAGTCAAATAAAGATTCGGTGCTCAAGCCAAAACCAATCAGGTGTCTAGAACGTTCGCCAACACCTTCATGGTTCGAACTAACCAGAATTTAGTAGAGTAAGATTTGGTGTAAAAGCCTGTTTTACATGTAGCGGCGAACTCAATGGTTTTTTTTATGAGAACTGTTATAATTTTACGTTAACTCTATCATGTGCGATATTGATTAATATCAATTCCTTTATTTTGATATTTAATTTGTATTCAGCATTCCTAACTTAAAACGTAGCACTCAAAAACCTTTTGTATACAATATTTCCGAAGAAGTAGGTAATAATATTATAGTAATTATAAACTTTATATCGTCATTTTGGTTCCATCATTCCAATTTTTAACACGTTAAGTTTTACATTTATCTGTTTTTAAAAAACTGGCGTTTTTAAAACAATTGGATAAAAATCTAGTAGTTTTTTGTCATTCCATTTGAATTGAATCTAAATTTGAATAGCTAAGCTTCAGAAAATTTTCATCTAATGATTTATATAATTACTTGAAAAATATGGTGTTTATTTATTTCTGTCCATTATTTCGGGTCTACTATTTTTAATTTCAGCATTGTAATCGTAAATCGGTGTTTAGCAGTATAATTTTCGAATTACTTATCCAAAAGATGTAGAAATGTTTATTCTATTTTTGATATTTGTGATACTAGAAATATACTGACAAATGAGTATAGAACAATACCTTGCATAGCCTGATTCCGAATTCACTATAACCCAGTTACGCCAGTCATCTTAAACAAAAAAAAGGCAAGTTCGCAAAAAATCCGGTAGTTATGAAAAAAAAAACAAGTTTTTGAAGTCCAAATATACTGACAAATGAGTATAGAACAATACCTTATAACCTGATTCCGAATTCACTATAACCCAGTTACGCCAGTCATCTTAAATAAAAAAAAGGCAAAGTTCGCAAAAAATCCGGTAGTTATGAAAAAAAAACAAGTTTTTGAAGTCCTGTATCTCAAAACCCACTGGTCGTACAAAACTGCACTTAGTCTCTAAATGAAGAAAATTTTATCGGATTGAAAAAAGCTGAGATTATTTTTTGACGTAGGATCCATTATTTACGAGTTATAACCTACCCACCACGCAGCGAGCACAAGTCTTTCGAAGTTGCAAACTTGGTTTTATGCAGCTGTTATCATTTCATTTCACCAGAGGGTCCCACGGTCCACCTTTGCATCTCACCGACTTCATGTCGATCGAGATTATCAAGAACTGGACCTTTTGTTGTCATGCAGCGTGCGTTACCTGTACCATGCTGAAGAAGGCTAATAAGCCAGAAACCGGTTCATGGGATGGTGACGTGCGCTGCCTGATAACAGAAGGAGTTCTTTTTTGGATTAATCCGTCTGGTGGGGCTTATTGCAATATTAAATTATTTGCTTTCTACATTCGTAGTACTGGATTTTCATCAGTTAAATGTAGATTTTTGCAAATAAGCTCTGAAAAGAGTTTTTATGTATTTTTAAGACATTAGAGGATATAGGACTAACAAACTTTGACGTAAATAGTAAAATTTACTTTTACTATTTTATCTTATTAAAAATTTACCTCTATGGATTTCTGACTTCTTTGGATTTCATTTCTAATAAAAAATGTATTACGAGAAACAAGAATTTTTTAATTATTTCTAATAAAAACATTTGAATTTATTAGTCGCGTATTATATATTGAAACACAGCGAATATATAGGGTGGTTCAGAATTTACCGTTTAAACTTCGGGAACTAATAGAGTACGTTAAAATAAATGGACTTTCTTTAATAAACTTATATCTAAAACCGCATAGTTTCTGAGATACAGGGGGTCAAAGTTTAATTTAAAAAAATATTTTTTTTAAACATGTTCTTAATTAGTTGAGGTATTTTAACGAAACTTGCTTGACAAATTAACAGTAACAAGTAACGTTTTCCTAAAAAAATTCGACTTTCTAATTTATACAGTGGCGCAGTGTTAAAGAATCTAATTTATAGCTTTGCAGAACGTTTTCTGAACCAATTTTTTGGACAAAGCTTTGGGTTCTGTCAAAAATGCCAAGAATACTTTTTTATTAAGAAATAATTGTAGTTTTTAAAAATGTCAATTTTTTTAAATTTATCCAGTGGCGTATCACTATTTTTTAACAAGTAAAAATAAAAAAATTGAATACTCCGCCACTGTATAAATTAGCGAGTCGAATTTTTTTCGGAAAACGTTACTTGTTACTGTTAATTTGTCATGCAAGTTTCGTTAAAATACCTCAACTAATTTAGGCAAGATGCCGAGTGGTACAGGCCGGCCGCCTGACGATCCCAAGTCTGTAAGAGCTAAATGTGTAATTTGTAATTTATTTATTCGCGACAATGGTGTAAAATGCAATAAGTGTAGTGTCCAATTACATGAAAAATGTCTGGATGCTGTTCTAGTAGTTTTTCATGGAGATAAATTAGATTGGTGTTGCAAAAACTGTATGTTAGTGGATAATAATGAGAGTCAAAATATTGAACTCAGTTCGGTTGTGTTGAAATGTGAAAATAAGCATCTCACAAATGAAATAAGTGTACTGAAGAAATTAGTTAATGAAATGGAAAATTTAAATAAATTACAAAGGGCTAGAATAAGTGAACTCGAGATTGCAAGAACTGTAAGTACCTTATCTCCTATAAACGCAGAAAAAGCGAGTTCGTTGCCTTCATACAGTAGTGCTCTAAAAAAGCCAGTAAACAAACAAAACTCTTCAACTTTAATAATAAAAACAAATGGGAACAATATCTCGAATACGAGCATTATGGATAATATTATGCGTAGTGTTAACCCTGCAAGTATAAATTCGTGCATAAATGGAACCCGTAAAATCAGAGACGGAGTGTTAGTACATTGTGGTAACCAAGAGTCCTTAAACAATCTCAAAACCAGCCTAAATAATAAGCTTGGTTCTGATTATCTAATTAATGAATACAAGAAACATAATCCTCGCATGATTATAAAAAATGTCAATCTGTCTGAAAATTTACAAACTGATACCCAAATCATAGAAAATATTTTTGGTTTAAATCCCCTACAAGAGTTCAGTGAAACCGATATAAAAATTGTTACCAAATTGAAATATCACAATAACTTTAATATAATAATTGAAATTCCTCCGTCATTAAGAAAAATACTGTTATTAAAAGGGCATTTGTTCATTGGCTGGAGAAAATGTGAGGTGTGCGATTATTTAAGAATTATTCGGTGTTTCAATTGCTCAAACTTTGGACACATGAAAAGTGATTGTAAGTCTAAAATTATATGCCCTCTTTGCTCTGGGGAACATTCGCTCGAAAAATGCACATCCGAGGTGAGACAATGTGGCAACTGTTTAAATTATAATACCCGATTTAAAGATAAACTAGATATCCATCACTCAGCAAAAGATCCTTGTTGTCCTATATATATAAATTACCGGGAAAATTTAAAAGCCAATATAAATTATGATTAAGGAAATTAGCATATATTTTCAAAATGTGCGCGGATTACGGACAAAAACTCATGAAATTTTTGCTAGTGTAATTGAGTCTGAGTATGATCTAATTGGAATGGCAGAAACGTGGCTTCATGACGGAATTCTTAGTACTGAATTGTTTAATGACAACTATGAAGTTTTCAGAGAAGACAGGGATCCCATAAAAACAAATAAAAGTAGGGGAGGAGGTGTATTACTTGCTGTGAAAAATAATTACAACTGTGAAAAAGTTAAGTTAGTTTGTTCCGATAAAATTATTGAGCTTCTTTATGTCAAAATTAGTTTTAAACCTAAACCACTTAATGTTTTTGTTATATATGTCCCACCTTCTTCAAATATTAATACTTATGAATGTTTATTTAATGTGTTAGAAAGTACATTGTACAGTAATAATGGTGATTTTCTAATTATGGGAGACCTAAATATAAGTGATAATAATCCTAACATTGTACGCAGCTTTAATAATTTTTGCAATCTCATAGGCGGTAGACAGGGTAATAATATCACAAATATAAATAATAGAACGCTTGATATTATAATTACAGATTTACCATGCATCGTTGAAAGAGCTACTGATGCAATTGTTACAGAGGATAGTCACCATCCTAGCCTTACAATTACTATTACAACAAACTATATGTTACATACTTGTATAAATAGGGAACATTTGTCGTATAATTTCAAAAAAGCTAATTTTCTACATTTATATGAATTACTCAGAGTAGAGGAATGGAATGTACTGAGTACAATTAAAGATATAAATGAAGCAATGGACGTATTTTATGATTTATTATATAAAAACTTTGACAGATGTGTGCCTAAAACTAAATTTAAAATTAATAAATTTCCACCTTGGTTTACTCGTGAGATTGTAAAGGATATTAAAGCAAAAGAGCGAAATCTTAAGTTGTATAAAAAAACTAAAATGGAACAATGCCTTACTGATTATAAGTTTTTAAGGTCTAAAATTAAAAGAGACATCAAAATTGCCTATAATAATTACATTTCTAATGTGGAAAATAATATACAACATGATGCTAAAGTCTTTTGGAATTTCATACATTCAAAAAAGACCAACAAAAATAAAATACCTTCTGAGTTAACTCTGAACGATGTTAAAATTGAGGGTGGACAAGAAATCGCACAGAGTTTTGCTGATTATTTTAAATCGGTTTTTCAAACTTCTGAAAAAGCTGATCATGTTGACCCTAATTTTAGTGACGTTTCTAGTGAAACAATTACACTCACGGAAGTAACACAAAACGATGTTCTTAAAGCCATTAATAAACTTAAAAATAAAAAGACTCTTGGACTAGACTATGTGCCCAGTTATGTGATTAAGGGATGTAAAGACATATTAGTGAAACCACTTACGATATTAATTAACCTTGCATTAAAGCAACGCATCTTTCCTGAAAAACTTAAACTAGCACGCATAACTCCTGTTTTCAAAAATGGTGACAAAACCTGCATTGTTAATTATCGCCCTATTGCTATTTTATCAAATATAGCCAAGGTTTTTGAAATTGTAATATGTGACTATGTGAATGGACATACAGAAAACAAAATTTCTGACTTCCAACACGGTTTTCGGAAAAAAAGATCATCCTGTGGAAACCTGGTTGATTTTGTGAATTACACAACAAATGCCTTGTCAAATAATAATCAAGTAGACGTCATTTATACAGACTTTGCCAAGGCATTTGACAAGGTTGACCATTCTGTTATTTTAAGAAAACTGCGTAGTTTCAGTTTTTCTGAAGACTTCATTAAATTTATTTCGTCATATCTTAGTGGTAGAAAACAATATGTTGTCGTAAATAATTTTAAATCAGACTATTATATTGCAACATCAGGGGTACCACAGGGGTCTAATTTAGGCCCACTTCTTTTTCTCCTCTTTATAAATGACATAGTAAACTGTGTGCAAAATAGTCAAATACTCCTCTTTGCTGACGACATCAAAATATTTACAGAAGTTAGGTGCGATCAAGATTGTGTTGAATTGCAAAACGACATTAATAACTTATGCAGTTGGTCAGAAAGGAATCATTTACCTTTCAATATAAATAAATGTAAAAAAATGACTTTTTCTCATCGTATGCAAAACATCGGTTACAACTATAAGATGAGCAATATCAATTTAGAAATGGTCACGAATGTCACAGATTTGGGTATCGTATTTGATCCAAAACTATCCTTTAATGATCATCTTATTCATATGCAGGCACAATGTTATAGGAACCTTGGATTTGTGTTACGCAATTCACGCAAGTTTAAATGTAAAAGGACGTTAGTTGTACTGTTCACTAGTTTCGTAAGATCAAAGCTTGATTACTGTTCTGTAGTTTGGAGTCCCTATTATGTAAAATATATTCATATGGCAGAAAATATTCAAATAAAATTCGTAAAAATTGCCAATTTCATATTAACGAAACAAATTACCAGCAGCTCTGACTACTTGCAGAACTTGGTTGCGTTCAATTTATTGTCATTGTATAACAGGCGAATATATTTTAGTATTCTATATTTATATAAAATATTGAATAACCTATTCTGTGACAATTTTACTCTGAACAAACTTGATATCTGTGTACCAACTACAAAAACACGTCATATTAATAATAAAACATTTTCTTTTCCAACGGCAACAAGAAATTATGAATTAAGATCTCCTATTTATACTATGAGTAAATACTATAATATGCTGCAGCACTCCTGTGATATTTTTGGTGATACCCTGAATATTTTTATTAGAAAATTAAAAAATAGTTTGAGTAATAATAATATGTCAGTGCAGTCAGTTCATTATATTTATATTGTAAATTAAATTAGGTCAGTTCTTTGTTTTAACATAATTTTAACTATGGTAATCTAATCTAATCGAGGTAGCTTTAGTACTGCAGTTAAACTAGTGTAGGTTAAGTAGTATTAAGTTAGCTCATGGCCTCTCTATAGCTACAGAGAGGTTATGACATTAGGTTAAGATAAACGCAATCTGTAATTGGGTTCTTTGCCTGTAAGATTGATGAAATAAATAAATAAATAAATAAATAATTAAGAACATATTTAAAAAAATATTTTTTTTAAATTAAACTTTGACCCCCTGTAACCCCCAGAAACTATGCGGTTTTAGATATAAGTTTATTAAAGAAAGTCGATTTATTTTAACGTACTCTATTAGTTCCCGAAGTTTAATCGGTAAATTCTGAACCACCCTGTATATTTTTTAGTCAATTATCATTTTTTATATGTATTTAGTTCCTCAATTAGTCCAGTTTCAAGCAGTCCGGTTACCAGGATTATGCGAGGCATTGCTGTATACTTTTCTGCGAAGAATATAAGCACCAAGAAAGATGCACAATATAGATGTTTTTATTGAAATGATACTTATTTCTAAAGAGCCATTAAATAAACCATTTGATAGTTTAAGTTTTTAAAAGGCTTTATCTAATAGAGAAACTTTCTATATACGTCTGTGAAATACATTTCTGAATAACCTTATAATTTTAATATCAGCCTATAAGCTGCCTACGTTGCCAACCAGTCCGATTCAATTTTATGCTTGTTAAAAAGTCCTTAGGTCGGCTTTGAAAGCACTAAAGTTATAAGGATGGTTTTAAAAGCAGCAATCATTTTCAAATTCATTCCTTTATGCATAGGAATTTTTGGACTTGGACAAACATATTGCATAATATATCTTTTGAAAGCAAGAGATGAAAGAATATATGTATAATAAACTGCAAGGCTTATGCGGTCAAAAAGAAATAATTGAGAAATAAAACTTCTGTTCGTGCTTCCGTCAAGAGTATTAATTTTGTTCTAAACTATTTTAAAAAGATGAGTACGGAAATGTGATATTTTGTTGCTAAAACAGTAACCCCTGATTAATTGCGGAGTAATGAATATATTTTGAAATAATAACAAAATTTGATGTAGCGTACATTACGTTGTATTAAACAACACTATCCATTATTATTATTTCAGAAATAGACAGCTTAGAGCCTATATCCAAGTGACTGAAAAAGAGACAAGTCTAAGAAAATATTTACTATGTTTGACTCTGACTCTGATGATAACGTAGTTAATTCCTTTATATCTCAGTTATCAAAACTTGAGGGTTTTGGTGGAAGAAAGACATTAGTCAACATTGAGATATATGTTCCACAAATTTACATATATAAACTTTCGCTTGGTGCAAGAACGAGACAAGTACGTCCACAAACAACGAAGTTATTGTCACTTTTAACTCACCCTTGCAACGGG
The DNA here is from genome assembly GCA_963680705.1 of Rhagium mordax. Classification (NCBI taxonomy): domain Eukaryota; kingdom Metazoa; phylum Arthropoda; class Insecta; order Coleoptera; family Cerambycidae; genus Rhagium; species Rhagium mordax. The sequence continues at coordinate 70,603,558 of OY796657.1, forward strand.
ATTTAGACTTATCAAATAGCCAACCACATTTTAGTTATTTTAGTTATTTATGTAGAAAATAAGACGACAAAATAGGCGGTCTATTCTGTCGATATGTTGCTTGAACCTTTACAGGACTCGGAAGCGAAAGGAAGCGAATACCACTTCGATTAATAACACTTCTGTGATTTCTTCAGCACAGTTTAATGAAGAAATGAACCATGAAGACAATAACAATAGAGGAAGAAAGAAAAAAAGAAACATTAATAAGTGGGAAAGGAATATTGGCAAAACAAAACGAGCAAAAGGCGAAGCTACGATTGAGTGAAAATGACTCTGAGTAATTATATATGGTGTTATTTATTTATATTTATTTATAAATTACGTAAAATAATTCTGTTTTCCATGAATTTCTATTTTTAAGTTTTTAACTTTGTTTTGTTTACTTATCCCGTTCTTGCACCAAATTAAATATTTTGGAAATTTTATCGTTTTTTTTTAATATAAAATATTTTAAGTATTTTAAGTTTGAAATTTGCATTAGCACTAAATAATTTTAAATTCCAGCGCTCAGTAACATCTTATTAAATCCCAGTTCACAGCGCATGCACACGACTCCGATTAATTAGGCTTGACAATTGACATTAATGATATTAATGGCGGATCATGACAGATGTTTGTTTTCATTTTCTTTGCGTTTGTTTTTTTAGATTTTGTGGAAATATGCGAGGTTTTCTGAAAGGTGCATCGGACAACTTGCCAAAATACGCCAGTCATCTTAAACAAAAAAAGAGGCAAAGTTCGCAAAAAATCCGGTAAGTTATGAATTTTTTATATATTGTTAGGCTTCATATCAGCTGCATAAAACCAAGTTTGCAGCTACGAAAGATTTGTGCTGGCTGCGTGGTGGGGGAAAAACCACGATATTTTTTGACTTTTTTTAGTTTTTGGGTTATAACTCGTAAATAATGGATCCTACGTAAAAAAATAATCTCAGCTTTTTTTAATCCGATAAAATTTCCTTCATTTAGAGACTAAGTGCAGTTTTGTACGACCAGTAGGTTTTGAGATACAGGACTTCAAAAACTTCTTTTCTTTCGAGGAAAACATCAACTATATAGGTAATTCATATTACAAATAAAATCACGAGATGTACAGGGTTATCCAACGAAAAGGCCCACCCTTATATTTTCTTTATTTTTCGAGTTAGGAAAAAATGTTTCAAATAAAAGTTGTAGTGAATCAAATGAACTCATTTAAAACCCCTGCAAAGAATATACAGGGTCTTCCATAAAAGCGGGACAAACCTAACTTACATTTTTTGAAATGGAACACCCTATATTTTTTTACATTTTTCAAATCTGTGTTTTTTCGTGATTTCAAATATATATATGTTGTATCTTATCTTTACTGTTTTTTATTTATTGCAAATTTCGTGAACAATATTATTTATACCACCAGCATCTGCATGCGTATCAATCAGGTTAGGTAGGCAGAAGCAATACAACTGTAGGCGAGAGGTGTATTGAGGATATACCATCCTTCGGAGGGGATGTAAAGCAGTCGGTCCCTTGTCTATTAAATGTCAGGCAAGTAAAAGATAAGAGGTTCGGCAAAATTTTCAGGTTGGGGGTTGCTCGTCTCCTGGCGTCGGTGATTGGCCTCGGTAGCGGAAATAGGCCGACGTTAAATAAGCTGATGTGAATCCTAACAACATATCAAAAATTCATAACTACCGGATTTTTTGCGAACTAGAGTGTTTTAAATGACTGGCCTAAAAAGTGGATTCATGCATGATAGCCGATTTTATATGGACAATTTAATTTTTTAAGTGTGGACTTGCGAAACGTAAAATCGCACGACTCTCGCCGAGTTTTTCTGTTCCTACTGTTATAAATAATTTGTCAGGTGTATTTACAAGATTATTTGTATCTACATATTGATGCAATGCAACGTTTAATCATAGTATTTTTAATCAACATGTGGTTATTATCATTTCGTAATTTCTTAATTCAAAAATGCCTGTTCAAAATTTGTTGAATGGTATAAATAGATTTAGAAAAAAATTCTTTCACACAGGGGTTATTATGGATTACGTAGTCCATGTTAACAAAAACTTTTTTTTAATTTTTGTATTTAGACTAATCACATAAATTTACTGACCTAAAATTTGTAACATAACAACATCAAAACTGTACTAACAAAATTTGAAACTCACATTCCTTACCAATTTAGTGCTTCGTTGTTTAAACATATTTACAAAGAGAAATTATGTTGCATTACTAATGAGTTAACGTTTATACATGGAAATGAATTGCTATTGGTATTTGCAACGTGTAAATTACCAGAATAGTTGTTATTGTTTACAACCACAGTATGTACATATTATATAACTTAATGGAATACATTTGTTTCATAACACACTTAATAATTATAATCCGTTGGCTACATATAATGAAATAACTGAAAAACTTCACACTCATTTACCTTGAATTTTAACAAAAATACTTTGTATAATGGAATTTCGCATTTGTACGTAATATTGGACATACCTATTACATTTAGGGAAAGTTTGTAAATTTTATTACATTATAATCTGAATTCTTGGGATTTCCTGGAATAATGAACTGTAGAGCCTGTTGACATACACAGTAAAAAACAACTCGGTGGTGTATAATATTGAACTCGTTTTTCCATTTAGAGAGTCTGCATTCAACTACAAGAATGCTTTTGTAGACATAGTTATCCTTTTACCGAAAGAAGGTTGGTCATTTTAAAATTAGAGATACCAAAATTTATATAAATACCTATAAGAGTATCTATAGATACGATTGGTAGATGACGTGGGTCAATGACAAGAAAATATTTTGGAAAGAAATACTCCAAACAGTGATTTACATATATGATATGTTTGAAGAAGAAACTAATCATGAAGCAGAGATAGTGATAGTGAAAACGAGGAAAAGAGTGAAAAAGAAAGTGATAGTGTTGAACTCGATAATGAAAATGAAGGCGTTTCATACGAATTTAAGACTCCTCAACTATTCAACCAAAAATATTTGAGAGTTGAAATTACTCAAGGATGATGCCGAATTGCTGGCCTCGACGCTCATTCAAAAAACACCTCTTTCAATACGAACAAAGGTGTACATTTATCGCACAAGCGAAAAAGACTTCCTGTAATTCTTTACAAGAGAATAATTTATAGTTTACTGTTCCGGTATAAATAGAGTGATTAATGCTTTAAAACCAAACGGCGATAAGGACTGGAGGTTATTCATAGACTCATCCCAACGAGGTTCTAGGCAGTTTTACTCCATACATTGACTGTAACAATATAAGAATGGTTCTAGAAAAAATTAATTATAAACATTACAACTGATAAGTGTGTATGAACCACCCTCTAACTGATCCTCTGACATTACGTCAAAGGCGTAGAGGTTATTTCCCAGTTTTAAACTGGTTAATTTGAATATTTTTTAGATAAATCGAATTTTTTGGATAGGAATCTCTAGGAATGTGGTAATAAATCCCCCAAAAAAAGGGAAGAGAAATAATGTATGAAATGCCACAAATAACATTTAAACAATACTCCTGTGAATGGAATAGAAGAGACCGGCTAAATCATTATAATAAAAAAATTTGCCCAAAAAGAAAAACTCTGAATTCATTCAAGAACCTCTTGTTGCTCTATTAAAATTTCTTTTCTTACTACTCCACATTAAACTCGGTCTGATGAAACACTTTGCAAAAGCTTTGAATAAGGAAGATTCGTACTCCAATTATTGATGCCATTAGTAATTTAGACCTCAGACTCAATTTCAGCACATATACACCATACAACATAGGAAAACATCGCTTTGGTCTAATTATTCTCAAATATATGTAAAGGACTATCTGAGAGTATTATTATGTGAAAAAATATGGACGACGTAACTTTAAAAGTACCGCAGAATTATGTTAAACCTTCAAAAAATGCATCTGGAACTAAAAATCCACCATTATGTATATCTACCAAACTTGTGGGGAAGGAGGCGGTATCACGGCTAGATCTATCGGTAAGCTGAGATAGATGACATTTAACATTTCAGTATAATAGTACAGATTGCGGTGCAAGACCCTTTGTGTTATTTTTATTTATGTGGACATTCAACTTCTAGTCTACTTTAAAACCTGTTACAATTATTTCAATACAAAATTTTATTGCACGGTCATACTGGAAATTAATACATATAATATACGTAACGGACAAAAGTCTCTTTTGGGTATTATATCCTCAGAGTTGAATATATAAAAAGAAAAAAAACGATAAACATTCAAAGTAATAATTATAGTACAAATCGAATACAGAAAAAAAAGCCAAAGAAAATTTATGTAAATAAGTGACAGACAATTAGCTATATATACAAACATATTAATTACCTCTAAATATAGTGGGTATAGTGTTTAGTGTTAATTAATAAGTAATTATACGAGAGAGCGCCAGCGAATAATATACAGTCACTTCCTGTATCCCGCAGGTTTAGTGACTGTAGATTCCAGACTCGTGTGCCTTAAGTAAACGAAGGGATCCCAGGATGACCACTTTCTGCCTTTGACCAGCCAACCATTCTGCCGATTTTTGGCAGGTAGACGGTCTTTAATGAGGAGTACACCGATTATCAGGACGACCATCTTGACAAAGTAGCACTTGGAGCTCGTACCGGACCTGTATTGAATTACACCTGTAAATCCTGATTTGTGCCAAGATTATGTGTACTACCTTCGTCGCGCAGCGACTTTAAGCATCAAAGTTTACTACACACTTAAAAATTCTCAAATGTTAAAATTTTTAAGATGGAATGTAGCGAGTAAACACTTCACAAGGTGTAGACTGGCATTACGTGGTGCAACAAACCATTATTATTGTAGCGATGTTCTCATTCGCAGTTCCATCAACTGTCCTGTATATTACCTGATTAATAATTGTGTAATAAGTTCAGACGCTGATGCTATTCAACTAAATTAATGCATCTCTCAATTTCTCATGGGAGAATTCTCCTAGTTTAGGGTCAAATAACTTAAATTTCTCATATGAATTTTTATTCTCCAGAGGATTTGGACCCCTGGCAACGAAATTTTATGGATGCTGATATTTCCGCAAAAACTACGCAAAGACGTTAGAGGAAAGTGAGTACCTACTTAGAATAATTTATTGTAAATAAGGCATTTTGCATCTTAAAAAATAATTCATTTTTATTTGAATCAAAATCTGTGGTAGGCAGTATAAAAATAAATTTGTTAAGCAAAAGTTCCGGCAAGAATATTTATGTGACTTTATTTTAAATCCACTAGTATGAAGGGAATGATGAATCAACCAACAACTGTAGTTAACAGTAATAAATGTATAATCCAAAATATGGTTAACAATTAATTGTATAGATGGTGTTTCAATTTTTTATACTAGTATTTTAGAACTATGAAGAAAAAGTTACTCTATACTGAGTATGCCATAAAGAATGTGAGAGTCAATTCATTATTTAATATCTTGAAATAAATCATACATAGTGTTTAAAATTCATTGACACTGTATGTGTTTGTGCATTTTCTCTCATTTTTATTTATTTATTTTTTATTATTCTTATATTTAATATAATTTTTCCACGACTATACAATAATGCATATCTTATTCGTTTGACAATTTGCAAATAATAGGAGTCATCGTTCTTTGCAGGGATTGAACTCATAACCACCGACTGACCAGTCAAGAACTTCCAATTAAGCCTTTTATTTGATGAAATATTAACGTCGTGGTCTAATTAAGTAAATACGCTGTAGTAAATTTCATTTAATTCCGTCGGCGCATTATGAAGATATGACATAAAATATAATTTTTTTTGTAATCTTTAACACCCTGTATCTCAAATAGCGCGCGCCCTCACGAAAAAACTTTATGGAGCAAATTCTACTTATTTTTGGTAATGGATGTATTCCTGCAGTTTCTGAGTTAAAAGTGAAATCATCTTGTATAATTAAAAAGAACTATTCAAATATTAGCAGTTCCTTATATTTATGGTAACTGATATTTTGAAACAATTACACAAATTATAAGGTTGTAATCTAGTTTCTAGTGCTTTATTTGCTTATATTAATTTTAAATCATAAAGTTGAAAAAAAATGTCAACAAAAATATTTGCCGCTCCTTAAAACGTGATAGATACAAATGGGGACAAATAGCACTGTTTCAGATTTGTCCTCAGTCGTTATTTTTATGAAATAATGCCTCGAAACACAAAATAAAACGTTCGCACGTGACGACTGTGTTATTTCATGTAAGGGTTTGTCATTTGTTTACATAAATGGAGCACAATTCACATGAAAAATATTGTGTTTTTTGTACTGTTGGAGGCATGGAAGTAAAATATAGGAAGGAATACAATTTTCATCATTGGTCTTTTGTCCGTGTAATGTTTTTCACTGTACCAACTGCTGCACGAGAAGAAGTGTGACAGAAATAATAAATTTCAAGTGAATAACAGATAATAACTTAGCAGTAAGAGTTATGTAATAGTGCATATATCTAATAAATAATATATGTATAAAAACACCAACATTTATATTTTTAAAGATGGTCCTAACAGAAAGGTATTTTACAACAATAAATTGATTATTAATTAAATTTAAAAAATTAAAACATTAAAATTAATGCGGTACTGACATTCTAGTGCCAATTGGATACCAGAACCCCACTAAGTTGGGCATTATCGTGAGATAGTTAGAACTATTTTATTAATTTCCTGCTAATGTCAATGTGACTGGACAAATGCGAATCTAGTGGAGGGAAATTAGTCAAAATAGTTGATGAAAAGTGATGTATTCGGGAAGTTGAATTTTTTTCTGTTTCTTGGTTTATACACGCAAATAATTCGGAAATCGAAAAAATTTGCAAAATCATGCTGGGACTTCGCGAGAAAAGAGCTTAAGAGTGCATTTTTTATGCATTTCGAGTGCATCACTACATTATTTTTTTAATATCTTCGGCCCTATTGGTCGTAGTAAAATAAAAAACAAACTAAAATACTCGTAAACTATCGAACTGTTGTGGTATAGTTACATTAAAAGTACATCCTAACCTCAAAAAATTCAAATTTCTCAATTTTTTATTTTTACTTATAGTGGACAAAACTTTGAAAATAATTAAAGACAAATCAATAAACGACAATAATTTAGTAAACAGGACTAAACTTAGCGTAAATAGTATAATGGAACTGTTAACGGTATCAATAAAAACAACCTATTTCCAATTAAAAAATGATTTTTATCAACAAGATTTTGGGATGGCAATGGGCTCACCTTTGTCACCAAAACTAAGTAATATATTTATGGAGGATTTTGAAAACAGATATGTTGAAAATAATATTCATAAACCGGTAACTTGGTGGAGATATGTTGACGATATTTTTGCAATTTGGCCTCATGGAATAGATTTATTAAACAACTTCTTGGAAAATATTAATAATAAAGAACCATCTATCAAATTCACTCTAGAAATAGAAAATAATAATGAATTACCATTTTTAGATATTTTAATTAAAAAAGTCAATAATAATAATTTTCAAACTAGCGTTTACCGAAAAAAGACTCACACTAACAGATATTTAAATTTTAACTCAAACCAGTCTTTGGCCGTTAAAAGAGGTGTTATAAAATGTTTTTATGATAGGGCAAAAATAATTTCTTCTAATGATGAAATATTCAAACATGAAAGGCAATTTGTCAGGGAAATTTTAATTAATAATGAATACCCGAAATAATTTGTTGATAAGACTTTCATGAACATTGAAAATACAGAATATCATTATTCGGCATTAATTCCATATATAAAAGGTTTATCTGAGAAATTACGTCGTGTCGGTAAAAAATTTGGTGTTAGAACGATTTTTCAAACAAATAATACTTTAAGATCCATATTGACAAAAACGAAACCATTAAATCCTGAACAAAATTCAAAAAATTTTATATACAGAATCCCGTGCGAGTGTAATAAACATTATGTGAGTGAATCATCTAGACTACTTAATGTACGATTAGGCGAGCACAAAAGTTATATTAGAAAAGGTGATTTTGAAAAATCTAAAATTTGTGAACGTGCTTGGGAAAACGATCACAGGATAAAATGGGATTCAGCAAAAATTTTGACCAAAGAAGCAGACAACAAAAAAGAAAAATCAAAGAATCTGCAATAATTTTACTTAATGAAGATAAATGCGTATCAAATTGTTCGGTAGAATTTTGTTCAACTTGGTTACCAATGTTGAGAGAAGAACTCAATAAAATTAAAATTATTTAGTATATTTTTCAACATTTCTATGGTAAGTAGGTATCTATGGAAATGATATAAACAATTTTTATTTTATGCCGTGTTATTCTACACGTTACATAAAAATCTAAAGCTTAAACTTTGAAAAAGGAAACGGATATAGTTTCCGAAACGTCAGCGCAGTATTTTTGTATTAATTTAATTCCTATTAGTTGTCAAACAACACCCTCTAACTGATCCTCTGACATTACGTCAAAGGCGTAGACGTTATTTCCCAGTTTTAAACTGGTTAATTTGAATATTTTTTAGTTAAATAGAATTTTTTTGGATAGGAATCTCGAGGAATGTGGTAATAAATCCCAAAAAAGAAAAGGAAAGAAATAAGTGGGGTAAAATCCTCAGATCTTTACGAAAATTGGAGAAAATATGTATTTTCATGCTATAAATACGTGACAAAATTTAAAAAAAAAACATATTTGCGGCCACAATTATTGAACATTTTTGAAAAAAATTAAAACGCTTGCCATTTAATGAGAAATGGTCGTAGAGTAGACATTTTTTATAAAGTGTGGGTTTTTTATGTACTTTTTTGTGAACATATGCCATAATCTGTTTATAAAGTTAAAATGTCGTTTTTTTAAGAAAAAAAAAAATAAATAAATTTCGGTTTTTTGACATTTTTTCATATTTTATTCCAGATTTTTATAAAAACTTTATTTGCAAATGCTCAGAAAAAAATTATTTATATGTTCAAATGTTTTAAGTGGGCGACGTCGTTGTCTAAATCCGCTAAATTTTTATCAACCAGATGCTACAAAGGCAGTATTACGAGGTGAAGGGAAGCATGTTTATGGGATGCTCTATATCAACACTTATTAAGAGTTTATTTGCAAATTCAAACTTGGCTTGGAAGGGATGATAAATATCCATTGGATTTTGGTTGTAAAAAATCTGAAAATGGCTTAAGGCCAATCACAAGTAATCAATCAGCCATACCGGAAGACAGAGCTATTTTTGCAAAATACTTTAATGATCAGTGATGATTTCGCTCCCGTAGAACTTGTAAACAAGTTGATTGAGTGGCATAAATTTTGGTTTTATAGTGTTATAACACCAGAAATGCTTCAAATGTGAGAAACCGTTTTGAACAGAACCCATATCCACTGCATGGAAGTTGGTAGTCAGCAGTTTGAACGTTTAATTGACTAATGTGTAAGTACGTCAGCTTTTTAATGGACCGCATTAGTGTGACGTCACATAATTATGCAACCGTACGTACTACTATCATGACAGACGGGTTGCGTTCAATTTCATTGGCGACATTTTTTGGTATAGAATCATGGCCTGGAGTTTTATTTTATTTCTCCTGTGGAAGAAATATATAAGAACTTTCAGTTACCATTTATCATGCACAAGATATCGGAAAATATACAGAAGTATAAAGCATTACGAAACCTTTATTATTAATATAATAAATCAATATAAAAATAAAAGTTTACACTGCTGCTAACTTCATTATACTTCTGAGTCGTTACAGCTGTCGTTAGTGTCAGTGTCGCTGACGCAAACTTTATAACCTCTTATCTTCTCAACCATGCTTGGTGTCAATAATACAATAAAAATCAATTAAACCTATTTAAAAACAAAGCACAGGTAGGTATTTAAGCATTATTTTGTCTTTACAATTTACATATCCCCATATTTAAGAAACGATAATCAAACTACATACACATTATAGCTTTACCTCTTTTATTTTTTTTGGGAAACTAAACATTTTACATCCAGTTTTATTGATATGATCACACTCAGGTGCAAAGCACAAACCCACATTTGAAATTAAGCACAAAAACGAGTTTATTAGAAAAAATAGTAGAATAGATTTGAAACTGAGAGAAAATTTAAGTTAAACGTCAAGTTCATTGTCAAAATGAACGAACATGAATTAAGTGTTTGAAGTTAGCGCTGCAAACTCATAATTTGAATTTTTGCATTCTTTATTCCTATTGGAGGAAGCTTCCGCCGCTTTACATATTAATTTTTAAAACTAAAATGAAGTTTTTATAAATCATACGTGAATACATATATCTTAACATATTTCTTAAATGTGAAATAGGTATTGGAAGTCCGTATATAGTCTTTCAAACATACAGAAATACTATAAAATTCCCGACAATGTTTTAGTACTATATATTATAGTCCTTATGGACAACGCAATACGGGTCACATTCCCGTATTACAGTTTCGGCCGTAAACTTGTATGCCAGTAGAAGTGGGGGTTGTGACGTCACAACTAATGGAGTCTATTCTTTTAGTTCTGTAAACGGCTTCGGCTAATCACTCGAATACATTTCCAATTTGAAGTGTCATAAATAAAGTGTCCCAGCAAACGCAGAGTGTGACTGTTTCGTAACGTTAAGTCACAAATAAGTAACTCTAGAAGCATATTTCAAAGTGTGAAACAGATTCGTAATTATGGCAATATATCTGTACCTGAAAGATTTGTTTTGAAATTGTTTAATATAATACAAAACATCTTTGGTGGGTTTGGAAAAATTCGAAACTGTTACCTAACAAATGTTATTCTTAATTCCACAAACGTAAATATTTCGTAACTTACAAAACGCCATACTTTCCATTGTTAAAATTTGAGAATATTACGCAATTGTTGATGCGGTATTCCTTCAGTAGCTATAAACAGAAACAATTACGGAATTATTGAAACAATTCATTTTCAGTTGTGAAGCGTTGAAAAATTTACATAATTAGTAATACGTTACATTTTCGCTATACATGTTCAAACAAATGCGTCGTTTCTATAGGCTAGAATTATTTCTGAGAGAGAGATAAAATTCAAACGACCAATAGAATCTTGGGAAGCTGCGCCGCGCCAGCGCGAAGAACTGTTTCCGGCTTCAACACAAGTTAGTCTGACTGAATGTGTAGTAATGTGAACTTGCACGTGTGGTGTAAACAAGTGTCTGGTATTTGTGCAAAAAATACTATTGTGAAAAACAATTGCACAATATATACACGTTTAGAGTATTAGGTAAGTAATAAGTACTAATAGATTTAAAATTAGATAAGTTTTAATTGTATGTATTGTAAAAAGCGTTAATTTCCTGGACAATACCTAACATGGCGTGGGCACATTAACAGCGTGGGTAGCGGATCTTTTTACTATTACCTATAAATCGAATAAAACAAACGCTTTTCTTAAAATTTCGTGCTTATTTAAATGGATAACTATAAATAATAATAAAGAATATGTACAAAACTTTGCTACTAACTATAATAATCTACACTTAGATTATTATATCTACTTTACTTGCACAGTACGTATTTATTTGCAAAATTGAATCGTTGAGTGTTCTTTTTTTTTGCTTAGGAATATATTATTTTGTATTTCTTTTTGAAGTGATTCTCCGATGAGCAAGAAACGCATGTTTTTCTTTTAAATTGTTTCAATCAAAAGGGAATGAAGTTCAGGGATTAACATAGCAATTTTAACGTTAAAGTGACTAAAAACATGATTCTTAATTTCTTTATAAACTACTGGTTTGCCGTAATGAATAAAATAGTTTTGATATACAGGATGCTTCCTAAATAACAAAATATTTAAAGAAGTAATTCTTCAGGTGATTTGAAGTGAAGAAAAGTTTATATGAACATATTATGTTCTAAAGATTTTTGTTTCTGAGATAGCGGGCGTTGAATATTTTATTTCACTTCTGATTTTATCTGATTTTCCACAATTTGTAACATATGAAACTGAATTTTATGGATCGTCTTGCTCTTCAAGTAGCCATTTATCTTACCGATTGTCTTTTTCAATATTTCACTTCGGTTTGTAATTGGACAAAATGTTTTCGTTTTTTATTAAATAATACCTATCTTTAAAAATTTAAATATTTTAACAAAATTTGGTGATTCAAATCGAGGGATTCAAATCTCAGTAATTATAGTTTTGCTGTTATTTGTAGGGGGCACCTCTGCGTATCGTTCATACGTTATGTTTTTGGGGGATTTTTTATTATTTTTTTTTAATAAAAATTCCTGCTTTCCCGTTATTTTTATGTCAAAAAGATATACCTTCTAAATGTCGCTACGAGTAACCGTTTTCAGGGTAATTGATTTTAAAGTAAGCAATTTAACCACTTTTAAAATATAATTAAATTTTAGGTTTATTTATTTAAAAGTCATTGTTATTCGTACTTTATTTGCTAGTGTTGCTATGTAATAAATTTTAAAAATCTGAAAAAGAGAATTTAAAGAAATTATTAAAATTAAATCGAAAGAAAAATTTTACTTTGACACCCTATATCTCTGCTAATATCAACTTTTGGACTCACTAAGGTAAGTTTGTTTAAATCGTAATATTTTTACATAAGGAATCTGCCATTACCTATGAGACACCATGTATTTATAGATTTTAAAACGTCCAATATTTTCATTTTATAAAAATATCTAAAAGGAGGTAAAAGGCAACATTGCTCCTGGGGAACTTTTTTAAGTTTCGCAACATTCAACACTTCCGATATAAACGTATAGGTCACAGCTGTGAGCGCTAATAGATCAAAGACATTCCGTCGGCCGTCCACTATATTCTTCCTCTGTGCCAAAGATATAAAAAAACACCAGATAGTTACATTATCGACAAAGTATATTGTCTGTCTGTTTCTTATGTACTTCGAAGGATAAATTATCCAAAAAAACTTCACAAAAAGGCCGCTAATAAAGTTGACGCGTTTAAAATGTGTAAACACTGGTATAAAAAATATGACTTCACAGCATTTATAGTGGTCCGGTAAAAGCCAATGAACGAATGTAAAAAACAAAATCAACCTGACCTATCCTATTTTCCCTTGAAATGAGATAGGTCAGTTAAATTCAAAATGTTGACGTATTTTATTTCTTTTTCTCAAAAACTACCGCGTGTATTTCTTTCATTTTTTTTATATGGATTTACCATCCCTTTGCAACAAACTTCTTTCTCGCAGGAATAATAATATATGCAATTGTTTAACTTCATTTATTTTATTGAGTGGCCTAGAGTTACATATACACAGGTTTCATAATTGAAATGTTTTTCTCATTTCATGACAAAAATAAACCCGTGTCAAATTCTTGACAATTCCCCGCCTCCTCTTCTTATTTTTATTTTAAACTAGATATAGGGTGGGGTTAGCGTACTCACCTTAAGGAAATAAATAAATAGGGGTTCACTCTGTACATTGCTAGTTTGATTAAGAACTGATTTTTATTTGTAGATTCATGCAGGAAATGCTTTCCATTTATGACAGTTGATGCCAATTTTGAAGGTGCCTGTAAGGACTGGTTTAGAGCGGCCAGCCAGAGATTGAAGAAAACAGAGAAAATGAATTAATTATTTTATTGTACAATGGACAATAAATTGTTTTGAACATCTATTTGTCAATATTTTATCTTTTTCCTATATTTTAAAGGATTCCTCCAAATACACTAACAGTGAATATTAAGGATCAAGGATTAATTTCACCTAGATATAGAAAAGAGTTTGTCTTAAATGGATTTATGGTCTGTAAAGATGAGAGATTGAGAAAGTGAATTTTGTTAAATATTGCAAAAAGTGATTTTAAAGATGGGTCCTGAAAAAGTATGCCCCACTACTGGCAAAATGTGACTGCTGTCTTCGGAAAAGAAAATTACTCGTCCAATAACAAACGAAGCCAGGTTTGCTATACGTGCATATATCCACCCCCAGCCCCCGATCGCTCACCTGCGCACTCGATCATTGAGTCTTTTTTGTTTTTAAATGTATTTAGTATAGCATTTTACAGTCGCTTCAAAAATATAACTGGCTCTATACTATCAGTACATGTCCATCTTTGCCGAACAAATTATTTATTCACTGTTAATCAACTCGCGAGAACCAAAAAAACACTTTTTGGTTTTCGAGTTATTCAACAGTGAATAGGTAATAAGTGGTTCGGCAAAGATGGACAGCATGTATTGATAGGGTCTGTCATATTTTTTAGCGTCTGTAAAATGCTGCTATATGCATTTAAAAAACAAAAAGACTCCAATGATCGGGAATGGGTAGGTGAGGGATCAGGGTGGGAGGTGGATTTGTGCACATATATCAAACCTGACTTTATTTGGACTATTTGCATAATAAGTATAAAACAAAAAAGAAACTGATTTGAAAGTAAATCGTAATATTTATATTGCTTATGATAAGCAACTTTTCTGAAATTAATGAGCAACCTTAAGGTTTCTAATAACGTGCAACTGTTGTGTATCTGTACTTAAACTAAATTTGCATAACGGTTGCGAAGTATTTATATAAGTTTTGTATTTACAAATAACTTGGTGAATGAAACTGTAAAAGCCTAAATGTTTCAAGATATATTCGGAGTTAGATTTTGGTAAAAACGAATTTATTACAAATGTAAATTGGCATTTGTTACGAATATTTTGTTTCGCAATTGTGTAAAGTAATAGTTGCAGTTTATTAACGATGCAATGTTGCGGACAAATAAGCAATTTGTCACCAAAAACACGCATTTTTGTGACTGAAACAAAAGTGTAACACGAAATATAAGTAGCGTTAATGTTCCTTAATAGTTTCGAAGCGGTGTTTGCTGGGGTCATGGCATAAACTAGGTAAAGTTGACTTCATATTTATAAGACACATAAAAAACCGGCGGCTTGTTTGGTGACGATAAAAACTTCAAACAAGCCGGCTCTTTTTATGTGCCGTATAAATTTGAACTTTACTTTATCTTTGTAAAGGGAATTGTAATACCTTTCAAACGAGGTGCCACTCGATCCCCCCTTTCCATTTAAGATTTTAGGGGTGAATCTCGCCCTGCCCAAGGAATTGTAGATAAGGGTTTGCGTGTATGACTAAAAAGTGTCCCCCTCAAAAACAAAATTGACTTGTCTGAGCGTTTTTTTTTTAATGAGCTTAAGTGCCCAACGCCGTGCCGTTTCCGTTGGGCCACCCAGTATATAAACATAAACATAAAACCTAAAACACACCACAGAAATTAGACAACCCCCAAATCCAAAGCCAAAGGCCCGGAAGGGGGCTACACATTTGAAAAAACGCAGACAAACATCCATACCCACCGACATTGCCATTTGCCGGTGCCCGGTCTCGAACCGGGACTCGATAGGCAGTGTAGCCAGAGCCATGTCTGTCACTCACGCCTTAGCCCACTGCGCCACCGAGTCGGTAAAATGGCAACATATTTCAACTTTTAACCCTCGACATATTTCTTTGAGTAGAAATTGGCACTGTTAAATTTATTTATAAACAATTTAAAAAAATAACTCTCGAACAGTTTCTTCATCTACTACTAATTCAGTTGTATTCGAAGTGATCTAAGCAATGAGAAAACACTTCTTTAATCCAATATACCATTTAAAATACAATAGAGAATGTTTAAAATGACAGAGCAGTTTCAAAACATTCAGGAATTTAAAAATAGTGTCTATGAGTTTCTGCATATGTTAATAATAGGTTTTAATATAACTACGCACTTGAGCCTGTCCCTTTATGTATTAGAAACAGTACTCGCTTAGGGAATTACGAAAATTTATAGTCTGGGTAAATTACAATAAATATATATAATGTAATGAAAGTAATAAGTTTTGTTTAAAAAAAAAACACAATTTCAATAACAATTTATTACGCGGAGGTCGGTAAACATTTATAATTATTAATGTTGTTGATAGTTGGCTAATAATTGACTATAGTGGGTTAGTTTCCCTTAGATAAATCTTCTGTCAAACTACCATTGTACAGAATCATCAGTATCTCGTGCTACCGCTCAATATCTCGGAAATAGGGAGCGTTAAATTTTTTTAACGGGTATCGTAATAAGATTCCTAAAGCTTTAGAACAAAACGACACTTCTTATCACGATGACACCAGGCGATGCGACCTCATGTGACCTTATTTTCACTGGCATGTACGCTGTTCATGAACATGATCCGGACGTTTATTAAATACTGAATCAGTTTTCATGTCACTATACCGAGTCACGTTGAAATATTGCTCTTCTTATTTGCTTACCTCTTGTCTTTTCTTTGTTTGTCTCCTAACCAAACGAAACGAAATTATACTAATTAATGGACCAATAAATAGATATCATTTGATAGTCTGTGCCCCCCCCCCCCCAAGAATCATTGCTTTTTTATTTTCAACTTTTGTGTGAAAAAAGTTTTGCTTATCTAATACGTATTGTATGTATGACATGAATATGCGGAAAATTATACTTCTATGAAAATGGGTAAAGAGAAAACTACCAATATTTTTATTTCCGTAATCACGAAACAAGTATAAATTCGGTTTCTAATGTAAACTCTCGGATGGAAGACCAACATTTTCTAGTTAGTTTGCAAGTTTGAATTTTGCTTGAATTAGATAGTTTATGTCTTCTAAATTTCACATAGAGAGAAGTAATACTTTTATTTACAAAAACTACATCTTGATCCCTCATTTTAAAGACATAATACTTCAAAATTTACATTATTAGTTTTAAGTTTTACTTCAAAATTTACATTATTAGTTTTAACCAGTAGTTAAATAAACCAATCCAGCCAAGTATTACCAGCAGAATCAACAACAACTACAATAATAATATCAAATTGATTCGTGTAACAGTTGATAGTAAAAGATTTTTAAGAAGTCGTAGAATGCTATGGCATTAGAGAGTTTTCTTTGAATATGTAACTATTTTGTATAATAAGAAGCAGTCAGGCGTAAGTTAATTTGCTGTTAGTTACTTAATTATCGTTCAGAAGATTTAAGAAATGTGAAAAAATACAATTATGATGACGATGATACTGCAACTCTTATGGTCCTTGCCGACGACACCAACATATCCAGAATTGTCACTAAGAAAGTGAGCAAATGAAATTCCAGTATGTAAATCCAATGTCCAAAGAATTATAATTGAAATTCCATACTTTCAAACCCACTTTTATACATAAATTTGAAAATGAGGAAGAAGCTTATCGGTTAAAATTTTCTTAAGAAGATAAAATTATGAATTGGAGATCCGAAAAATTTAGTTTGGTGATGAATCTACATTTATTAATAATGGAGTTATATCGTTATAACACTTCAGGTATTGAGAACTTCAAAATATAAGGATGTCATCATATTTTAATAAAATTAAATAATTTTTATTACTCAAATTAGAACTAGCAGATTCGAAAGTAAAACAATATAATTTATGGACATAGCAAATGCCTCTCTCATTCAACAATTAAATTAGTAGTAACAAATTAGTTGGATAAGCACTTTCTTAATAATTGAATTTGGACCAATTTGTTAACACGTTCATCTGGTCTTACGCAGCTGGATTCTTTTTTGTGGGGATATGTTAAGCAAGAAGTAAGGAGTTGGGTGATAACCCCAGTTGCAAACATTAATCAACAAATCAAGAAATTTAGATATAAATTAGAGGAAATGTGTGAAACTAGTGGCTTCCTAGTTGAATAACTGTTTTTGTTTAATTATTAAAAATATTTTTTTTTCTTTAATTTTCGTGTTTTTTATAATACTAAAGGGATATTTCACATTTCACAAACAATTATTCCTGAAGTTTCATTTATCCTCTATAAGTTTTTGTAAATACCATCGAACTTTAAAGTTTATTATTGAATTCAAAGGTTTGAAGTATTATTAGATAATCCATTTGGGCACACCCTATACAAATAGGTAATTATACTAATAATTCCAAGCAAGTGACATGTTAAATTGTAATAATTACACCCTGTAACTTTTACGGGTTTGGATAGATCAATAAGCTCGGAATTCGGCACTTAGTGGAGTCCAGGAGTCGGAATTTTAAAACTAAAGAAGCCCACAAAATTTTGCAGCAAGGAAGCCTACTCTCCCCCCCGCTTTCAAGGTTACATATACTAGCTACCAATGCTGAAATATATCGGTGATTTAACCCCCCCCCCCCAATCCGCCCACCATACCAAAAAGTTCCAGAGAGAAAAAAATTCTTGTTTTATATGGTCTCTTCGATTTACCGACCGTCAGACGGGAACCTTTCATTGTCGAATGTCGATTCTGCTCGCCATTTCCCTTACTGTTTCGAGGGGTTTCAGATTGACGATAGTCCTCCCATTTTTGTGCCCAGTTCTCGAAACGCTGGCCCAAACTGTCTTATTTTTCACTTTAGCACATCTACAAGGGTGGTTATAAGAATTAAACTTTCTAGTTTAGCCCTCCTGTAAATGTTTGAGATATTTCCTTTGTACTGTGTTGTACGTTAAAAATATGACATACTGTTATTTTTAATAGCGATTTTGCAAAATTAAATGCTCTTGTCAGTAGAGTAGCATATAGTTACGTTTTGTCATGCTGTGTATATACAAGTATTTTGAACACCTAGGGCCCACTCTTCAACAAGACGTCGTCGCCAGATTGCTTAAAGCGATCCATCACAATTTAGACAAAATGCTGGAAATATTACAATATAATTTATTTACACTGCCCTCTTATACACAACATATTTTACCTCAAAAAATGTGACGAAATTAAAAAATATTATTTTTATTAACTCAAAAACCGATATTTTACTGATATTTAGTAAAATATTTTATGACAAAATTAGTATACAAGATGGTTTAATAAAATAATATTGAAAATTACCAAAATATATATAAAGAATTAACACATATTTAATTTTGATGTGCTAAATGATTACCTAATTAGAAATATTTTTTGTGATTCACTTCAATTTGTGGAAAGTATATATCCGGTAAAATCGTAATGTCAATTTTTTCTCGACCCAAGATGCTTTAATATCGATTACAAAAAACATTACCTTTTTCAAACTTTTATTGGGCAAATCAAACGTACTTATTAAGTATACAAAATCTCTCGCAGTGGTTTGAACAAATTGTACTAAATGAGGGCGGTTGACCAAATATTGCGTGTCACACGCAACATTGTATTTCATGATGTCACAAATTGAACACGTTTTAATAAATAATGCTAAGAATAAAGGAATATCACATAGGAATACTGAATAATAATTATTGTTCTCCTAATAGATGCAAGAAATATAATTTTTATATTAGGTATCTAATAAAGTGTTACCGAAACTGTAAAATGTACTTCTAATATACAAAAAATGGAATAGTGGAAATGTTTACTTTTTCAAAAACCACACATTTTAAAAACATATTGGCTCTATTTGTAACGAAGTGATTTTTTCGATCAAGTTATGTTCATTTTTGCTTTAAATATTACTGTCACTTGGATACACTCTGCCGCTGTTTAGTAGATGAATTATGTTCTAGTTAAGTTATAAATGAGTTGTTAAAAAGGTTCGCTGGTAAACAAGCAATTAAGTAATTAATTGAGTAATTTTCGACAGTCCCCCGTATAATTAAAATCCTAGAATTATTATAAATAATGACCGAGTCGGAAATAAAAATCATTCATTACTAAAATTGTTAATCCTTGTCCGTTTTAATCCGTTTCTTTTTGCAACATGGTATATAAATTACAAGTAACTCATTTCCGGTTAAATGCATTTCGAGTCACTGCACGTAGCTGCATAAACCGCTGCACCTCTGCAAGGTACGCCGGGTGATGCATTTGAGTCCGTCGTTTAAACTCGGTGACCACTTCTCTTTTTGACACGACCGAGAGCTACGTCAGAAAGGTAATAAAAATGCCAAATGGCCCTCCCGTCGAGATCAGATCCAACCTACCGCCAGCACGAGCAGATCCAGTCTACCGTCCGCAGGAAAAGATCCAGCCGCCAACCGTTATTATTTCCGTACCGCCGCTCCGTTGTTTTATAGTAAATTTCTTCGAATAAAACCTTGGTAAGAATTCAACGCAACCTGCTACATTTAGTAGGCACTGCCTTCAGTTAAGTATAGATATTTAGAGTTTTGATTGTCCGTGAATATCGCCGTATTTTGCTACCAAAGTAAACTAGAGCTAATTCATAATATCTCCGTTGGTTAGTCTTTGTATCATTGCATAAATTGTACTCCAACTGGTCAGATTTTCTCGTTCGGGTAATCTGACAGGCTGTCATGTACAAGGGTTTTCGGAAAATCCAGTGCATTTAAAAAGTCATTCCTAAATAGCGCATCCACTGATTAGATTTTCTCGTTCGG
This sequence comes from Rhagium mordax, assembly GCA_963680705.1. Classification (NCBI taxonomy): domain Eukaryota; kingdom Metazoa; phylum Arthropoda; class Insecta; order Coleoptera; family Cerambycidae; genus Rhagium; species Rhagium mordax. Next base: position 70,623,980 of record OY796657.1, read on the forward strand.
GTAATCTGTGACGTAACAATGCACCAGGGTGACTAGTAAATTAGTTGTAAATGAAATAATTAGTTAAACCATAGCTCGACGTTTGTGGCGGTAGTTCGCCGTATTTTATTTAAATAAGAATAAAAGACGTAAATATCTATAGCTAACGGATTGCCCGCCGTTTCTAAAACCATCTTAGTGGGAAGGTCCGTTTGCTTGTCGTACACCGCAATTTACCAATTTCACGTATCCGAAAATCCGTAAAAATCGCGTCCATACTTGATTACCAGCTTGCCTAATTTGTAATTATTTTAAAAATAGTTTTATACATACTCGACTGAATAGTCGAGGAGGTTTGAGAATTGATTAATTTGTTCATCATTTATTTCTGAATAAACACGTTATTTTAAAGAGGTAAAATTCACGAGTTATTATTTCTGTAATTTTATTTTCTGATTAATCCGTTTGAGCAGTATGACTGAAATCCATTAGATATAGTCTCCAGCTCAGACCTCTGGCTATACCGTATCATCCACTGTTTTGCTACTCAGGGTTGTTCTCCCAAATAGGAGAGCCAAAAATATAGTGTAGTTCTTCGCACTCAAAAATTGAAGAGCTGGCGCCCGAGATTTCCGTAGAAATAGAGAGATTACGTAAGTATCTGACCGAAAGTACCGCGCTAGAAAGAAAGACCATTACATATTATAAAAGTCATATATTCTAGAAATTTATCAGATAATAATAACTTTGAGTGAATGTAATGTAAGTATCTGACCGAAAGTACCGCGCTAGAAAGAAAGACCATTACATATTATAAAAGTCATATATTCTAGAAATTTATCAGATAATAATAACTTTGAGTGAATGTAATGTCAAGGTCATTAAATTTGAACGTCGCCTCCTCGAATAAATATTATGTAAATCATTTTTGTAATTATTAAAAAATGTAACTACATATTATTATTATTAATAGGTCTAGCAGCGAACGGAGGACTGACTTGACTGACTTCATAGCGATATGAAAAGTTAAGCGACAGCTACCGCGTTTAGTACTTGGATGGTGACTATCCACGGAAAGACGCGGTCTCGTTTCCCTACTTCTAGCGGCTTGTATATCAGCTATATCGCAGAAGCAATACAACTGTAGGCGAGAGGTGTATTGAGGATATTTATTTATTTATTTAATAGGACACCCAACAGGAATGAAATTCACCATCCTTCGGAGAGGATGTAAAGCAGTCGGTTCCTTGTCTATTAAATGTTAGGCAAGCAAAAAATCTCTACTCTTAGTAAGATAAGAGGTTCGGCAAAATTTACAGGTTGGGGGTTGCTCGTCTCCTGGCGTCGGTGATAGGCCCTGGTAGCGGAAATAGGCCGACGTTAAATAAGTGATTAAAAAAAAAAAAAAATTAAAAGCTCTACATGGTGCGCTTTTACTGTGATTTGAAGCACTGCTTATAAATTATTAGAATATTAACATCTAACGCAAGATTTAAAACAGATAATCAAGGTTATCCAAATGATCCCCACACTTGATTATGACCCACGGTGTAATACACCATGATTATGACCAACATATGTCTTCGATGAAAATATTATATACACAAGTTGTTAATATTAACGTATACAACAGTGAAGTAAGTGAGAACTCCAATTAAATGGTCAAAATATTTGACACCAACCCACTAACCAGCTGACTTATTTTCAGGTCACAAAGTCACAAGTCAGTCTAGTCGCTTCCCTAACTAGTAGCTGGCATGTTTACCGACTTTTCTAATATGATGAACTACTATTCATAAGAAGGCTCTATGGCTTCCAATCTGACATTTCATCTGCTTTTTCGTACCCTAGAACTTCAGAATAACTCTATAATACCTTGCAAGCTCTTCTGGAAAGATAGGTACCGCTCTCCCGGATGAACATTGATTTCGTCCTAGAGAAGCACATGCAGTTACTATTTACTATACACTGTAATGTATGAACTTAAGTCTGCTCATACTCCTCTGCTTTACTGAAATAATTGTACTTGCAATGTCTGTTTATAGGTGATGAGAATAGTCCAATAATCATTTATCATATTATTCTTCTAACTATAACTGCGAATTAAATAAGAAAATACCTTTTTTTAAATCGGCATTAAAGTACCTCAAAATCGTCATTAAAGTGATAGAAATAGTCATTAAAGTAATCCATTATTGTACGATTTTTGTAGTTGGCCGAAGTGGCAGATAAACGTAAACATTAATTTTTTATTGCTTGTGATAATTATTGTGTTGTAACAAAAGGTAAATAAATACAGTTTTTTAAATTCAGAATTGTATTATCACTATTATAATTATTGCTAAAAATAATTGTTTTCTTATAAAAAATTATTCCGACTTGACATTTAAAAATAATTTTCACATTTCCTAAGGTCACTTAAAATTTTAAATAATTATGACATTTCTTAATGTCACTGAAAATTATTTTAATTATTTGAGTTAATTAATCTTAATTTCATAGTTTTTGGATTAAAAAAAAAATGTAATATGCACCTCGGCATTAAAGTTCCTTTTTATCACTCATGTGGTTTACTAAACTCCACATTCATGATAAAAAGATTAACTTTAATGCCTTGATACATAAATAACTATTTATCATCCATACAATTTACAAAAGATTTTGTCCATTTTAGCTTTTTTATTTTTTGTCCTGAAAAATATGGTAGAAACAAAAGTTGTAAGAAGTTCTCGTATCGTCATAATGCACAGCAGAAAACAATAAGCATCACATTTCGGATATATGGACCAAACTTTCTTTGAAGTATTATATTGCTGAGTGTTACAAAAAAGTAGAAGGCATGTTTGTCGCGATAAGTAGGTACATACCTCGGTCTTCACAAAAACGTACGACATCTAGATCTGGAATCTCAATAAGGTTTCCCGAACTGACCTCTATGATAATTCTAAATTTTTATATTGCAATGGTCAATTTTTACCGTGATAAGAGCGGTGTGATGACAGAAAAGTTTCCTACAAATTTTATTTTTACCGTTTTTTGTAGGAGTAAAGTAAAGGTGGATAAAATCTTTTGTAAATCCCTTGTACAACGTACTTATATAAAATTTTAACTAGTATTTAATCGTTTTAAAATAAAATTATGCAAATTGTTTTAAATATCCCGACTTTGCAGAAGTAAGGAATGAATTTTTTTTTAAAGCGAAGGAGTTTTGGAAAGAAAGTTCGACAGATCGATATTCTTAGTACGCGTATCTTTTGAAGCTGGTTTTTTGTAATGATATCATCAAAGGGGAAATGATTTTATTTAATGGAATGTTATGACGAGTAACACCTTGTTTGAAAACTCTCAAGACTGATTACTATTTATTTTTATCAAAATGTTAAAAGAGTTTTCGTACCACTTTTTCTGATAAAATGTATCATTCTAATATGGAGAAATTTGTAGATGTAAAACCAGTGTGTCGATTATTATCAATAAAGAGAAATAATTTTGAATGCACCATTTTTGTCCACTATTTTAATGAATGATTTAGCGTTGAGTAAAAAATTATAAAGCACATCTTATTAAGAATGCTAGCTCCAAATAAAATTATAGGTGGCAGTTCCGCAACATTGGTTTTGAGATTGGCATTGTCACACACATACTAAGAACTATGATACCTCCACAGCATTACAGACCACACTAAATCGGAACCAATACTGCGGAAGTACCACGTATACCTCAGAACCAGCATATTGTGACATGTGCCATTTTTAATTTTTTCACTATACGCAATTAACAAACTATTTTTAATTTATCTACTTCTAACAGCAGAAATAAAACAATCATAATAAATCAAAATTATTTAAATAAATAAATGTACAATAAAATACAAAAGACTTCATCTCAATGTAGAAGTTTCTGCAAGAAAGCTGGTAAACAAAAAATGGTACCTCAAAATTGGAACTTTTTCATTGACAACAAAATGTTGCAAGTGTCCTTACTAGAACAATAAATTTTCATAATAAAAAGTCATTAGACAACATTAACGAATTTCGATTTTCGGCATTTCGATACACTCGAAATACACTCTAGCCATGCTCAATATTATGAAAAATTAAAAAGGGCCCAATAGTTATTACAAAATAAATGGATACTGTGTAATTACTGTCGTTGTTAGTGGGTATGTATTTTATGGTTTCATTATTTTATTTATTGGCTTACGCGCACGAAGAACCTTAAGAATGTTTACAGTATGCTTAAGTTTAGGAAATATGGTGAATTTTTAATCAGTGTGCGGATATGCGTTTGTTCTGTTTACAAAGTGTAAAGTAATATTGGAAGAGGCACAATAGAAATTGTAGAGTAATATGTCAGAACTTGTGTAAATGTAATATACTTGAACAAATATACGATCTAAAAATTCGATATAAATGCAGGACGCCTCACTTTCAATGGAGATTTAAAACATTTGAGATGTGGCTTTCATGATTCCAATCCCTTTTCGAGATTGGATCAAGATTGTACAGATGATGCTTTATGAAGTCAATATTTTACATTTTGTATAGGCTGGAATAAGAGAATTTATTATGAAAATATTTGTTTCACTTCTCTTAGGATTTAGACTCGATCGTATGAACGTATAATTTTTAATTTTTCAGCCAAGTAAGATAATAATTAATTATTTTATACTATGTATGATGAACTCCAAATTTATATGAAATGTGAATTTTTGCAGATGGAAATCGTATGTCGCATGGGCTTCAAAACAGTTCGATCATTTATTCGATCGATTTTACAAAATCAACGATATAAATAATAAAGAAAATAACTGCACGGTTAAAAAAGTCTATAATTTTACGCCGGGGTGTCAAGATGTAGAAATCCGGTGTAAAAAATAAGAGTGACTTTTAATTTTCAAACCGAAATCCGGTGGAAATGAGGAAATAATACATCGAGAAGTACCTTTTTCGCCAAGGAAAAGTACGTCTTTCACTCAGAAAGGTGTGATATTTTTAATAGTACGTTAATGCCACGGAGATCCATCAGGACTGCAGTGAATATATAACATTTATTAGGTTATGTTAGGTTAGAAGTTTACGCTATTGTTACGTTGACCAATAATTACAATAAAATTATAGGTGATTTTAAAGGAATATGCTGGTAGCCTGGTAGCAAAATAGACCGATGTTAAATAAGTAATTAAAAAAAAAAAAGAAAAGGAAAATGCACAGGAGAAAAGTACCTACTTACTTTCTCGTTTTATGATTTGTGTATACTTATTTAGTTCAAATTTGTATACTGTCGGAAATCAGTAAAATTTGGTTCCCTGGGAATCTTTTTGGTTGTTGAAACAACCAATTACAAAGCATAAACTGCCACTTCTCGTCGGTGGTACTGCTTAAAACGTCTTGATAAATAATATCAAATCACAAAAATTTCTGGATCACGGTACTTCACAAATCACAATTTGGGAGTTTTCTTCCATTTTCGAAGATAACGCAATGGACTACTGGCCGTTTTCGATGCGATCGGGTCACGAGAATATTCCTATTCGTTTGTAAATGAGTTTAGATAAAAAAACACATTCATTATAGCCGAAAATGATCAAGCGCTCATTTAAACAACACGTGTGGCAAGTAAACCGATAATTCACTTAACTGCACACAGTTTAATCTATTATCACTTGAGTAATGCTCTGGTGGCGACCATTTCAGAAGTATTTATAATGCATAAGACGAGGATTAACGAGAATAAAGCTATTTTTATTGATATTAGATAAAGAAGTAACATTCGCAGATGTCACAGCGATTTATTTTTGGCCATCAGCAGTCTGTTTTTTTCTTTTCTTTTTCAGGTATGACGATAATCTGTAGTATCTTTGTATATCTGTATAAAGTAGTTGTAGCGAAAATAACTTTGTCTAACATCTAAGCATAAGAACATACAAATCCAGCAATGTGTAAAATATTAAATTCAACAAAATTAATTATATGTCTTAATTGTTGTTTTGAAAAAGACCCTTGTATGTATAAAATATAGCATACTTGCACAATATCACAAATTATAACTTGAAAGGGAATTGAGTCTCAGGACATGTATACGTATTATCGATTTATTATCAATGAATTAATAATTTTTCTAGCATACATTCCATTAAATTAAGTATAAAAGTTAATTGTTAATATTTTATATATTAATGTAATAAATTGTCGTTCTCGCATTTAAAAATACTATTGATAATAATTAATTATTATCTGTCGAATAAATTAAAGTATTTGTCCTACAAATACATTTTATGGTTTTTAGAAAATATGCAATACTTTTTTGAGGAAATCAAAGCATAAAAATCATATTGGGTTATCTCTATTCATGTGTGTTAGAACAAATCAGTTTCTGAAATTTCTTGATTATTATTAACGTACCTACGTATGTAGGTATCTTTAAATGTCAATAAGATAATAACTACACAATTTTTAGTCGGCAAATAATAAGATTCTGCTAACACGGTTTTCTCTAGAACATCACCCCTATCGAAACAGATCCATCAAAAGTTAAGGGTTAAAGCATTATATCGTCAATTGATTCCTCAGGAACCGCTGAGGCTTTTCTAATGAAACTCCGTACGCTTACATTTTATACACGTTCAAACAAACTTGTTTATTATAACTAAAATTAGTTGTCAGCGAGAGCTTCATTGGGAGTAGAGGGTTTGATGCTACCGCTATATTTCATTTGTCAGTGTTTCAATTAATGTTATCGAGGCATCTCTCAATAGTAAACTGAAAATACCAACGTTTTCGTTGCCTTAATTTTATTTTTGAAGGTAACGAATCACTCAGTAAGTAGAATTGTAAACAACATTAGAACACTGTTTATTTCTGCAATTTCTTATTCGTCATGAGTAGAAGACTTATACCGGAACCCGGTCTCCCCCCACCACTTTTTTTTCTGGTGGGGGGTAATTAGAGTAATTAGAGCATTGTCGGTAATTAGGGTAATTAGAGCATTGTCGGTAATTAGACTGTAATTACAATGGAGGTAATTAGAAAATTGTCGGTAATTAGACTGTAATTACAATAGAGGTAATAAGAGTAATGTCTGTAATTAGATTGTAATTACAATATAGAGGTAATTAGACTTGATGTAATTACTATTGTGGTAATTGGGGTGGTGCAATTGTAATTGTAATTAGTGTATGTATCAATAAGTGTTTCAAGTATGTAAGTGTACGATAGTAATTAGTATGGTGGGAGGTAAGTAGGTTGGAGGGGGCGAATGTTTCACTATAAATAAAACGCTTTGGTAGCTCAAAATCACATCCATAGTTGTTCACTCAAGAGTTAACTAGTGAGAGTAGTGCAGTTATCTCAATTTATTTCAAGTGAGCAATATATTTCAAGTGAGCAATATATTATATTATTCTTTGCGATTCTTTCATTGTGTACGTCAATTTTAAATTTTAACTATGGCACTTTCCGAATTCGATTTATTGGCACTTAATGCGATTATAAATGAAAATACAGAGATTTTAGTGCAAAGATCTATTACATCGTTAGTTATAAATAAACCTTATATTATAAAGAAAATGTCATTGGTCAATACGCGATATGGAAAATCAATCGTAGTACATTTATTTGAGGAAAGTGCGATTACAGATTTTAAATCATTTTTACCAAAACGGGTTGTAGAAAATATAAGTGAAGATACTATTAATAAAATTAATTCAAGCGGTGGTAAATACACATTAACATATTTAGGACAACGTCCTCCAATGTATATCGGCGCAAAATCCAGCGCAATAATACAATTTGGTATTTAATTTCTAGTACTTAAGAAACAATATTTGTATTAGTTAGTTATTAGTTTACATTTGCTACTATATAATAAAATGGGGTACATTTAGAAAGAATTTTGGGGGTATTATAAAAATAATTATCTGTTCACTTGTAAATATAGAATTATTGATTTGAACAATATATCAATTTTAAATTGAATAGATATCATATTTTGTGTAAGTATGTGATTAGATTTATTCTCTTTATATCTATTTTTAATTTATTTGTTTAATTCCAGGTTAACTCTAACCAACAAAAAAACATGTGGATGCAATATTCATCTCACGGATGGGTAAAGGCAGAAGACATTAAATCTGCCATTGAAAGATTGTCTTGTAAACTAGATGACATAAGGAGGGATTCACTGCATTCTTTGAATTATGACATAAATGTCTGCTTCGATGCTGAAGAAGTTCGACGTGTTAAAGAAACTTCCAAGGCGTGTAGCATTGGTGTAAATTTATGTGGTAGATATTCTCGTGGCTTCCTAAATTTGGATGAGTTTTGTGAGCATATGGGCGTAGTGGATCTAAAACGCTTTCTATATGACATAGTGGAGTACCTACCTAAGAATATCATTGAAAAATATCAACTCAACCAGTCTGATGAAGAAGATAATGAGGACAATGTAGATAAATAAATACTATAATCTGTTAATTTTGATTGACATATTCATTACACCAAATATTGTATATGTCTGCAGTAAACAATATGGTGCTGTATTTTGTATTATAAGGATAAATAAATGAAATACACATTAAAAGATTACATTCATTTTATTACATAATTAAAAATACCTTAGCATAATTAAAACAGTTTTCATTGTAATTTTATATTTAAATCTACAATAACATTTTTTGAGAAAATGAACATTTGTAAGTACATCATGATTATTATTGATAAAATGTTCCAGACATCTTGATAGAAATGGTATGCTGCACTACTTAATTGCACAATAATAAATGTTTTCTTTTTTACTTAACATCGAGAAAGCCATTCTGAACCGAGCCATCTAATGCGTTATAACTTAAATATGTATCATGAAGTATAAGTGCATACACTCGAGTTTGTTCCGGAAATTTCGCTTTTCGTGTTTCAAATTCTATCTTTATGTCGACTGTAGATGATTTCACTGCAACAGGTTGGTGTGAACAATCAATGACAAACAAAGGATTCTTCCTGAATTCCCCAAGATCCATCATGGGTTCGCTCATATCTTTATCATAGTAACTACGTTGGAAGTTCTCATAAGCATAATATGCTGCAGAATCGAGCTTCTTATCGAAATCTAAATTCCAACGTTCATATGGATATACTTCAGAGTTTAGAAATAGTCGAATATTATTTATGTCTGCGTGTTTGAACTGTGTAACATCCTTTGTTCTATCATTGGCCTGATCAGTGCCTTGAAAGCCAAGAAGGATGAAAAGTGGACTTTCAAGACGGGTGGAGAGTTTAAGAGCCCATATGTCATAGGTAGTATCGCGTAGACAGGGAAGCTCATAAAAATCCCACGCACGGTAGACCATCTTAACTTTGGTATTATTACCACTTTTATTAATTCGATTCAATAATTTTAACTTTTGTCGATCTTCAGGTACAATGTGCCTTATCTTCCACTCAATTTTGCTGATATCCAACTCTGCATCAACCTCACCGATATAGGAGTCTTTAAATGAGCGTGCAATTATCATAATTAATTCTTGCTTCACATTCAGAATGCCTTTGGTATAATCTTCTGCAAAACCCATAAGGAACTTAAGGGGTAGTTTGCCACTGAACACGTGACTGGTGGTATCTAAAATATCTTGTCTCTTTTCAGTGAGACCCCAACCTGTTGTTATTAATGAGCGTGCATGCGTTTGCCCATACGACACCATAGTTTTCATTGTGGTAGTAATACCAGGTCTTCTAACTACTGCTACTTGTTCACCACCCATTTCCAGTCGTATCTCTTCAAAGAGAAATGCTAGTGCATTATTGGATAAATAACAACGCTTTGTGGTGTCGCTAGGAGTAAATTTTCCCTCTATGTATATATAACTTTCTGAAATGTCGAGTATAACATCTTGAAAATTGATGAGAATACGTATTTCATCAGAGTTTCTGTAATATGGGGATCCATATGGTTTATATGTATGCTCATGTAGGCTAACTAGGGAATGATCTAACACAGGTTCATCAAACACCTCAAGTTTGTCACTAATTGCAGTAGCCACCATTATTATGACCAATTTTTTCGCAGTTTTAATCCAATAGATTTTAAAAAGGCTTGATCCTCAGCTGACAATCTATGTCTTAACTGTTTAAGGTATAGACTTTGAATGAATTGCTTTCCACATCTCCCTTTCTTTTTATCCATACTGTTGTTCGCTACAGTATCATACTGATGGTGATGTACTTGCTGTCGCTGTTTATATCGAAAACCCATTTGGTTGGTGATATCCGACTTTCTTCAATTCTAGCCTTACAATAATTTTCTCACCTCGAAAATCGATCAAATCACCGTTGTCGTCCAGTATGCGTAGTGTGATGTTGTCTATTAACTGACGCCCTTTAGGTCTAACAGGTAAATATATGATATTTTTGGGTTCTCTAGTAAGTTTGTAGCCAGGCTCAACGTCTATGTCAAATTCAAAGAGAGTGTGTGACTCTTCTGCATTCAGATAAGCTCCAGAAATAATATTGCAATCTACGCGTATCATCCTTACTTTCATAATATCAACAGGCTGTGTTGATTCGTAATTTTTATTTGGTTGTAAATATATTGGTCCAAATCCCAACAGACTTCCTATTGAATTTGGTTGTCTAAAATCTACTTCATACTTTGACAAAATCTCGCACTTTAAGGTATTGTTGTTTGCCCTTAAAGTGAATATTTGCGTGTAATCCTTTCCATCAATATTCATAGCTTTCAACATTGCAGCATAGATTTCATCAATTTCATAAGCCCCCAGAGGTATGTGAACAGTAGTGAATGTATCTTTAGCACTAACCCTATATTGGAAGATGTTATTTGTTTCATCCACATTATATATGGAGTTGTAAGAGTAGAATCCAATTAAACCTAACTCATGACGACTGCTCCTATCCAGTTCAATGGGTGGATCAAAGTTGACACTTAGCTCACTTAAGCGGCTCGTTAGTGTGAACGTGTACGACATGACTGATATAATTAAATTGTGTTACCCAATTTATTGTGGATTACAGCAATAATGGTATAATTTCCTCTTCTTAGAAGTGGATGGTAATATATTTACATTGTTATTGGATGCCACATTTACATCGTTTACCTTACAATAGCAGCAAAACATTTTTCTAGGTGATGGACCATCATTTACGTCAACATTGCTTTCATAATCATTAAGGTAATGTTCTGTGCAATATTGATATTTTAATATATCGATATCATTCTGAAGATGTGTAGGTAGCTTATCCCATACTAATGCAATTTCATGTGAAGCAAGCCCAATCATCACTTCTTTGGGCATATCTGCAAGTTGTTGTTTGCTCATCTTCAACAGACTACGCAAACGGGAGAATGCAATTAGTGAGTGACCCATTCGCTTGATACTTTCTCGATCCATTGCTGGGGTTATAGATTTCAGCTCCATGGCGATTATATATTTGTTTTGTAGAGAGAAACTTTAAACACAAATGTCCACACCACACTGTGTTAAAATTCTGTACACGTTTGTAGTTATAGAATATTTGGTTGGCCCTCCTTGAATCGTTATTGAAATATGTAACTAATTCTATAGGTGGGGGTAAATCACCAAAACTATCAAAGTAATTTACTAAACCACCTCGTTTTTTATATGCCACCCAATGTGTCCCAGGACCATATATACTATCCAAATTGATTATTGAAGATTCATTGTAATGTGGCCCATGTCTTGGTAGTGAGTCGCGCATAAACACACCTCGAAAGTATGCTACCTTCATTTTCTTAGCATAATATTTAAGATCAATGTCGGTAAGAGGTCTCCGAGGTAGGGAGTCTATTAGTTTTTTGAATTCTGTTTTAGATAAAGACCCATTCCCTTTCGATATGGCTTCATAAACATCCCCTTGCCACTTTTCATAGCGATTGCTTCCATACTTCTGTTGTGTCGATTTGCTTCAGCTAATTCTTCTCTACCCTTTTTCACATCATTTACAGCTTTAGCAATACCAGCAGCCGTACCAGCCAAACTACCCAATGCAGATAATCCAGCAAAAATGGGTATTAGAGGTAAAATACCACCAACTTTTGGAATTGGTATAATTCGAGGTGTTTGAATATTGCGTTTTCCACCGGCCTGTTTTATATATCGACGTGCAGCTTTTAGAGCAATTTCAGTCACCTTCTTTTGGTCTTTTACTCTTTTGCCTCCAGCATTTCGCAGTGTGTCACGCACTTTTCGTACTATCCCAGATCCAAACGCTGTCTTTTTAACATTCTTCTTACCTTTCTTTGTTTTCTTGATGATTCGTTTCCTTATTGGATTGCGAGATATTGTTGAATTACATCCCATACCAAGACGTTGTTTTCCTTTCATTATAGTTGTGACTAACCAAGCAGCTGCCTTTTCTCCACGTCCTGCGTCTTTAGATTTCACTCGTTTCCACGCAGCCTGTTCAAGCTGATAGTCTGCTTTATGGCGGGCTGCTTGATTACTGCTATTTTTGTCGTATGCAATATCGTGTTGCTTACACGCTTTATCGAGCTGATTTATGCCAGAATCACCTCGTGCTAACCTTTTATTTAAATCTGTGCCTGGACCACAAAATTGATAACCTGGCAAATGCAATTCAAAGGGGAGCTTATTAATCAGGGAATTAACTAATCCTCCACCGCGCTTCGTGCGTTTTTCACGTGTGTATCGTATCGTAGAAACCATTTAAATAAGAGTTGTAAATCACACATCTACTTATATAACATTTAGCCGCGGTACAATGCACATTGTGAAACAGAAACAAACGCTTTCTATAGATAATTTGGATGAAAAAGTTGGGCGTGGGTTAAGTGCTGATAATCGCCATGGACCACTACTACCTTCAACTGTACGTGCCCTCATAATAGGACCCTCGAATTGTGGGAAAACAAATGTCTTAATATCTTTGATCACGCATCGTTTAGGTTTACGTTTTTTAAATATTTACCTATACTCAAAGTCTATAAATCAACCCAAGTATGAGTATCTACGTAATGTATTAGCGCCGATTGAGGGGTTAGGATTTTATATATTTAGTAATGGTACGCAAATAGTGGAACCATCCGAGGCAAAGCCAGAGTCTGTGTTTATATTTGACGATGTAATATGTGAGAAACAAGATGTTATAAGGGGATATTTCAGTATGGGCCGACATAGAAATGTGGATTGTTTTTATCTTGGCCAGACATACGAATCCCGAAGCAGCTAATAAGAGACAATAGTAATTTAATTGTTGTCTTTAAACAGGACGACATGAATCTGCATCACATATTTTCCGATCATGTGTCACCTGATGTAACGTTTACAGTATTTCAAAATATGTGTGCAAAGTGCTGGAATGACAAATATGGATTTCTAGTGATTGATAAGGATAGAGAAGTACAAGGTGGGCGATATAGAAAAGGGTTTGATAGCTTCATATATCCATAATGCATTTTATTAAAAACTTCACTTGAATTACATACGTCGTTAGGATTACTTCGTTTACGTATGCGCTAAGATGAAGGTTACCAAAGATAATAAAAAATATAACAATCTTGCACATCCCAGTAGCGAAATAACACTCAAGCGACAGCTGATTGAGGCAACAGATGCTGTGCGGAAGAAGTTTAACTATATCAAGAACAAAGATATGGAGATGCACGTAACACTTGAAAAGATCTACCAACCGATAACTGAACCTTTAAATGTTATATCTTCAGCAGCAGAGAACAAATCTCATATCCAACAATTACATTCAAAACCATCATCATCAAGGGTGTCCACCCAGAGGGCTGTATCATGGGAGAGTGCTTCTGAAGAAGGATCCGATAAGTATGTAGGTGGTGATGATGTTCCACCTTATATCCCCATTATGGAAACACCACCATCGTCAATAAGAACAACCCCTGTATCCGAAACTTCTCCAGCTAGTAAACTAGAAAAAAGACATGAGGTTGTAAAAAGACATATACAAAATTTAAAATCTGGTGATTCCAAGTATGATAGTTTATATGGAGTGCGTGTAGATCCCAAGACAGGCAAACTGCTGATGGGCAATGCCGAAATACGTTTGTCCCATGGAAATATTACGCTATGGTATGGCAATAAGAAACTTGGCGTGTATCTAGGTAGTCCTAAATTGTACGATCTAATATTTCTAAAACGCCCAACAATTTTAGATGATAATAGAGAGGGTGTTCTCGATGATGAATGGAGTAAGATATATGGAGAAATACTAAGAAAAACAAAAGCACCTTACAAAAAATTCGATGTGGCGAATGGCTATAACACTACTAAGCGTGGAAAATTTCACAAAATTATCAAACCATTAACATCTTCTACAATTGCGACACGATCGTCAACAAGTGGTCACGGCTTAAAACGTGTACCTACCCACAAATTGTACAGAAATAAAGATAAAGAATATATTTTTTGGAATAAACCCAGCGAACTCGTGGATCGTCTACGTCTACTATGGAGTTCGAAAATAGCGGGAAATAACAACCACGACAATGAAATAATAGAAATAATATCAGAACTTAGGGAAGAAAAAATAGTGTATTAAAGATGAAATAAAACATAGTATCATTATACTTAATAAGTATTATATAGTCTGAAATTTTATAAACTGGATCAGATGCAACCAGAAATGTCTACTGTAAACACTATCGACAAATTTGGACGCAGCAAAAGAATTAGTGCGAGTAAGTTAATAGCCCATCGTGGATTACCTGGCGTGGGTTTTAAACTTACCAGAGATAATCACTATGATATTGAAAATAAGCGTTTAAAAAATCTAGGGGAACCTGTCGATGATCAAGATGGTGCAACATGTAATTACGTTAACAAGCGTCTACAAACAAATGATGAAAATGCTGCCAAAGCTATTTTTGATACAACCGATGTAATTATTGGGGAAATGAAAAAATATGTTGATGTGGGACTTATAAGAAGTGGAGAAGAAAATCGCGCTATTTTCAATAAACAAAATAATGAGATGATGCAGAAAATGAAAATAGAAATGAGGAAATATGTTGATAAAGCAATTTCTGAAGTTAAACGTTCGGCCATAAACAATCACAATACTTTAATCACTAGAATCTCTAAATTAGAGCATATTGCCACCGAACTCCAACCAAAGAAGGTGCAATCCGGAGGCCTAACATTTCCACCAGAACTAATGTCTGAAATTGATATATAGCTGAAGACAATTTTATAATGGAGGTTAGCAGCGAAAAATTACAAGTTGTTAACGAGTTACATAGAAATGCTCGACGAAATTTTCGTAGAAGGCGAACCATAATTAAGGGGTTTGGTGATTTGTGGCAAGCAGACCTAGCTGAAATGCAGCCATACGCTGATAAAAATAGAGGGTATCGTTATATTCTTGTAGTGATTGACTGCTATTCCAAGTACGTATGGACCAAACCTATTAAAAATAAAGCAGCTGTAGAAGTTACCAAGGCTATGCAGACTATTATTCAAGAAGCAAATTATTCACCGAGAAATTTACAGACCGATAATGGTACTGAATTCTATAACAGAAAGTTCTCCGCATTAATGAAGCGGCACGAAATTAATCATTATTCTACGTATAGCACAAAAAAAGCAGCAATTGTTGAGCGAGTAATCCGCACATTAAAAAATTGGTTGTATAAAGAATTCTCAGCTATGGGTAAATATAAATGGCTCGATATCCTACCAAACGTTACAAAAAGTTACAATGACAAAGTCCATCGTACAACTGGCAGAAAGCCCATTGATGTCAAACCAACTACACATTTAAACGTATATAATTATATTAAGATTGCTCTGAAACCGAAATTTCATCTCGGTGATATAGTTCGTATTAGCAAGTATAAAGGTGTATTTGATAAAGGGTTTACACCGAACTTTTCAACAGAACTTTTTAAAATTACCAAAATAAACATAACAAATCCCACAACTTACCTGATAGAAGACTTGTTTGGACACCCAATCAAGGGATGTTTTTATGAAATGGAGCTACTAAAAGCAAAATACCCCGATGTGTATCTAGTTGAAAATGTATTAAAGAAGAAAGGAAATAAAGTGCTGGTAAAGTGGCTGGGGCTATCTATAGAACACAATTCGTGGGTTGATATAGCTTCTATTGTTTAAAATTGTCATTAACTAGAAAAATATATTAATGTATCATTATATAGTTATGTCGATTGAAATATTTTAATATGTGTCACAAATGAATAATAAAATGAATATACTTTATTAATATTTATTCAATTTATTTCCTTCATTTTAAATTGTAAAAAAATTAAAAATAATCATTTTTTTTTTTTTTTTTTTTTTTTGTATAATTTTAAAAGTTTCCTACAAAATAATATGTTATTACAATACTAAAAATATATTTACAGTTTATGGTTATAATATATATTACATACACACATACACAAATAATATAATTTATTTATAATTAAGACACCAACAGTCCCTATTATGGTGAGTCCAACTACTATAAAACACACCAATGCGATCACACAAGATGAGTGCCCCTGACATACATTTTATGCAAATGTTGTTCCAACAATTGTCCTCGTACTTACTACAGTACACGCATCGTTGTCTTAATTGTGGTTGGTCTGCTTTGCAAGCTTCACATACGTCTCGATATATACCAAAATTCGTTCTTTTGAGTATGGTAAGACAATTGCGACATTGTGTTTCATTTGGACAATTGTCTCGAAATTCTTTTTTCTGCACTGGGTTCTGAATTACACACTTTTTGCACAGTCCAGTGCATGGGTTGATAATTTGCTTCCTCCATGCAGTATAGCAATTATGGCAAATTCTTGAATTATTGTAACTATACGGTTGTACTGCTATTATTGGTTTTAATTTCCACTCTCTTGGTAGGACCATTGTATGCACTTCTGTTTTAAGACACGATTGTGTTACGTAAGAAGTTTGAATGCGTTCCTCTTGTGGTCACTCTTGGTTTAAATAGCTAATAGTAAACTTGACGCCATAGGAAGGGCGTCACCGTCACGAATTATAGAATATAAAACGGAGGAGGTTTAACATCAAATCAGTTGAGTTCCAACATTTAAAGATGGCTTATAGACGATTCCTCACTGAACTGGCAGAAAATGATATGGGTGCAATGGTGTTACACCGAGATGGTGTAAATCAAGAGCTTCAGGACTTGAATCAAGATGCTGTCCACCGGGAGGATCCCATCATCGTGGAAAATATCAATGTCGACCAAGAGGGTGCCGACTGGGGAGATGGCAACCTGGTTCCCGTCAGTGTAGATGAAGGTCTTGGGGATGATGTGGAAGACGAAGCGGGAGAGTTAGCCTTCTCCGGAAAAATATTAAACAATTATGATGATCGGCGGAGACTATATTGCACGTCAGCGTCTTTTGTCATAATCAGAACCAGGCCGGATGCAACCAAACACTTCCTGTGTGGGCTATGTTATATATCCTATACACGGATAGTGTCCGGACGTCACCAGCATGTAAATATTCACAAAACGACGACGTTGGATGGTGCAATGATAACGAAATGTAAATGTTGCAGCACAAACTTGGTGCAATTGCATCGAATTGAAGTATGTCATACATGTAATAATGTAAATAAAACAATTGCGTGAACGATACAACGTGTTTTACTAAATTAGATATTTATGGTAGTTATTTATAGTATGAGTATAAAATAGTACTGTTCTATATACAAATGTCAAGAAATTATTATGATATTAAGTGTTCACACAAGTATGATGTTTTGGAGGGGGTAAATGTATAAAATGAAGTTCTTTGCTGCTGTTGCTCAGTTTGTATTGAGATGGAGACCGAACAACCTGTACAAGATAGTACCATCTCCTCAACTACTGGTGACTCCACAGTGATGGCTCCAACATGCTCTATAGACAGTGAGGTCATACAACATGCCAGTAGCCCAAGTGACTGGTGGTCGATGGAGACGGCGTCCAATTCTCGTGCTTCTTCACCGTCGGCTTGGTCAATAGAGACGGTTCCTAATTCTAGGCCATCATCTCCAACGGATTCAACTGTGTCCAACCTCACAGATGACCAAGTATTGGAACCAGAAGAAGATGATTCGTTATAATTAGTATTTATTAATGTAAATTTATATTTCATTTTATTTTTAAGTTTAATTGTATATATTTTTTAATTAATAAAAATATTTGTGCCACCCTGTATATTACAAGTTGTGAAAATTAGTAAATCATATAAATATTAAAACAAATGAACATATGAATGATTTTATTAAAAAGTATTTTGAAAAAAAATGGTTATCTTTTATTTATTATTATTTAAATTAAATTAAAATATCTCAAGATATAAACTGATTCAAAATAATACAGTTCTAAATGTATAAAGCCGATAGCTTGGGTTGATTTTATAGCCTAAGGCCCTAAGGCGCTGCGACCCTGCCTGGTCAATACGGATCGATGAGCAGGTAGTTTTTTGTTGAAATTATGAAATAGACCTAACTCTTTTGGGGCGTTCGATTAGCCGAGCGGGCGAATACGCGTCGAACTTGAGGCCACTCAGAAGACCACGAGTTCGAATCTCGGACGCCCCCCGGAGGAAGGAGGTGGTGGATCTCCGGTTTTTTTTTTAAATTTGACCTTTGACCTTTCCTAATTAACCATTAATTTTGATTTTCATGTGTTTTAAATTCGATTTTTTTATTTTTTTTTTTTTTTTTTTTTTTTTTATATATTGTTATTAACCTACCTAACCTAAATACTTTTTTTTTTGATATGAGGGTAATTTTTGAGTTAGACAAGTTTGTAATTTTATTAAAGTTTTTATTAATTTTTATTATTAAGAAAAATGTTTTAAACTCTTTATTTATTTAAATTAATTAACCTTTACATTATGTGTTTATTTACAATTACATAATCTAATTATTCATGTCAAACATGTACTCATGATATGCACAATTAATTAATTACATGTGGTGTATTTATTTTATTAACTAATTAATTTTTTTAACATATTTTATTTAAAATTTTTTTATTTACTCTTTAAAATTTGTTTTAAACTTTTTTATATTTATTTTTTATGTACAATTACTTACTAACTACAAATATTTACAATGACTTAACCTAACTTTTTTTCTTCTTTACAATTACTTAACCTAATTATTTATTTATACGCTAATTTAATATATACAAATACTTATACTAATCAATATTTTTTTTTTTTACATTTATACGTATAAAAAAATTTATATATATTTTTTTTATATTTTTTTTTCACTTTTTTTTATGTACAATACTTATTATTAATAAACTAACTACATATATTTACAATGACTTAACCTAACTTAATAACTAGAAAAAAACTGCATAACATAGCCTCTCCACCATGTGTGTTGTACAAGCCTTACCGCCCGACTCTACTTAGACCCGATTCAATTGCTCTCAACGCCCTTTCAGCTTTCTCCAAAGCGACGCGGCGCCCAGCTATTTCGGCTAATTCTTGGTTAGCCTGGCGAATGGTTTCAGCTAACCTTAATTCTCGGTCCGCATCACCTTGGGTTGCTGCCACTTTCTCCTGATATTCTGTCTTAGCCGCAGAATAGAAATTTAAGAATTTGTTTAAAATATTTCTATTCTCAGGCTGAGACAGAAATACATCCGGCTCTGAATCTGAAGAATCCTGAGCCGGCTCTAGAATAGGTAGTGGTGGTGATAGCGCCACCTGTGGAACCGACTCAACTTCTGAGGGATGTTGAATCGGTTCTGCAAGTGGCTGCGACACCACCAGAGGAAGTGTTGGAACCACCACATTAGAACAACTCGGTTGTTCTAATGTGCTGCTACCACTTAAAGGCGTCGGTAATATTGCATTAGAGCAACTAGGTTGTTCTAACGGAATATTATCAGGTAAAGAAACCGAAACAGACCTTTTTGCTGGTGCCTTTTTACCTCTCTTGCCCTCAACAATTTTGAAAACCTGTTCAACAGGTGTTGGTGGTGTTGCGGGCGTAAGAGGGGTAAGAGGCGTTGGCATAGCGGTCTGTAAATCGATTATATTTTGGATTGCATTGTCCTCCTCAGTCTTCGGCCCCAATTTAATTATTTCAACAGTTACTGGGGTCGGATTCCGAGAAGGACGACGCATTCCTTGTTTCGGTTTCTTTACAGCCTTTCTCTGTCTACTTCCTAGCGAAGCCGATGATGACGATTTTATCCTTTGAATTATGATTTTGTCGATCTTTGGTTTTTTCACAAAATCGTCATCAGAGTCGTCGCTATCTACAAGCGACACCGTGGGTAGGTGTTGAGAGCCAGAGAAATTATTATTATGATGTCGTCCACCCTGACCACCTGAGCCGGAATGTAAAGATTTACTTTTAAGTATTTGATTTCTCAAAAGTAACACCTCACCTTCCGCTTCAAGGTTATCTTGAATTTGCTGTACTGCATTTTGGTCGACGATGGCATCGAAATTAATTCCGGCGCCATCCTCGGGCAAATGCAATACAGGATATTCCGTGTCAGGGTGGTCAATCGCGTGCGTCCGTTGGTAGCCAAAATACGCCTGTTGAAGCTGTACTTCACCATTATTAGAGGCTTGCGAGATGGCCTCATATATATTGTTTTCCGCCGGGATTATAACATCTTGCAAAATATTTATTCCGCTGGTAGATGGCCCCGGCGGTGTTGCAACGTTCGCCGAACCCTCACCCACGCTGGTTGCGGCATTATTTGCATGTTGCTGTTGCACTACAGTACCAGCTTCTGTGGGTGCTTCAACAATATTGCTGACAGGGTCCGGCACAAAATTTTGCAAATAGGCCATCAAATTTAAACCTACTAATGCAGGTGATGTACCCTCCAACGGGCGTTTGCGACTACCACCGGCCGCATTCTTCTTTAGGTGTCTTACCATTTTCACAAAACGAACACAAAAACGATTGAACACAAAAAAACAATTACAAAAATGCGAAAACGGAGCACTTTTTGTGGCACTTGTACACACGACGAAAGTTGAAGGTGGAAAGAATTTTTGTAGCATCTCAAAGAAGCTCTAGACCACTCTCGCCCCACCACCTCTGTCACTACTAGAGAGGTTGGGGTGGTCAACTTCTTTCTCATTGGTCGATATAATATCACGCCACCAATGCTCGCTTTCTATTGGTTGAAGGAAACCCACGCCACTACGTAACGGAGAGCATTATACGTTTGTGGCGCCAAGCCACGCCGTGCCAACTGATGTAATTACATCCATGACTATGAAATGACGCCAACATTGTTGCCACGTAACCCAAGCCAAATACCACACGATACAAATTTAGTAGAGTCGACGCCAGCATTGTTGTCACATAACCTAAATTAATCTGTACATCATTGAAACTAAACACAAATTTAACAAAGAAGGTGTGCTTATCCTTGCAGCCATATTACAATACCCAGCCACATAATAAAGCGATGCATTATTTTAAATTGTCATTTTGTGGTAATAATTAACAACAATTCAAATTCAAATTGAAATTTATTAACCAATTATTATTACATTTTACATAATTAATTTTAACTTTAACCTTAACCTAAAATTGTACAATTGTCAAAAAATGTCTTACATACATACAATATTTGATAAGTATACAGTTAAACTAAGAATTTAATTTATAATGTATTTGTTGAAATCAGTATGAGTTCTCCTATATATATATTTTATTAAACACATTTTCCAAAAAGAATAATAATATTCGTAAAGTACACAACTTAACTTAGTTTTAGACCCTTGCATTGAAAAAATAATGTTTCAATAAGTTTTTCAGTGAAGTATTTTTATTCTTGACTTAACTCAGCTATGGCTGCGAGTAATTTATCCAACTTTTCGTTTTTTACAGAACAATTTTCAACTTCATTTATGGCTGACATTAACCAGCGTATGTTTTGTTCAGATTCGTCCTGAAAGAATTGTACATCAGAATGCCCCCACGGTAATGTCTTAGTTGTATTGGGAATAACAATTCGCTTATCGTCATACTGGCTCAAAGCCACTTTGTTCTTTACTTCGGTATATATATCATGCAAATAGCTTCTAAACGTATTCATCTTTCTAAATATCAAACCTCCTCGTTCAACGATTTGCTTATAGTCGTCTATTGATAACTCTTTTTGAATGACGGATCTTTTTACACCTTTAGCTTTTTTAAATTCATTTGCCACAGATTGTACACAATATGCCTTCGCGCCTGTTCCTTATAAACTAATTATTGGGTCCGCGGGGAATTCGTCTTTAAAATTACCTAAAATTGACACACCCTTAGGTACATTAAATATATTTCCCACTTGATAGTTTGAAGTATCGAACTTGTCGGGATTGTCTATTATAAAATCGTAGAAGTTATCTGTAAAAATTTTAATAATTAATGAATCAGTGTCTGTATATAATAAAGCTGCGTTCTCACCAAACTGACTTTTAATTATGTTATAGAAAAAATTGTATAGTACCGTCTTGGATAATTCCAATATACAAAATCCTACATAGATTGGTTTATTGTAAAGTACCTTTTGTCTACCCATATGAATAGCCACGAAATCCTCGGTAAATATTGAACATGTTTTAAAGTTTGGGCGAGATATTAGTGCATTTGCACCTTTACTACGCCTGATACTCTCCCAGTGAGTAACCAGCTTTATGTCGGATCTGTTATCAATATTTTCCATTGTTTTACCGTATATGGAATTATTCATTAATTTGTATTGGTCTCTTTCAAATTTATTTGTTGCGTTATTTCGTAAAAGAGTATTAAGGTTAATGTAATTTTGCAGCCAAGCCGATTGATTGAATTTAAGAATTCTATGTGTTTTTAAAACCACTAAACCATTATTAACAGCCTGCTTTAAATTTAAATAATGTACGATATATTTGTTTTTGTCGTTTAAATTTGGTATTAACTTCGCTAATTTTGATTTTGGTTTGGGTGGAACAATATTTTCGACTAAAAATGGGAGGTCCGAGTGCAAATCGTGCAAATGTTGTGGATAATGTATATCTACCTCTAAAACATATCCGTGGGGGTCATCCTCCAAAATACTCATAATATCTAATTCGTCAATTTCCGCTTTGGACAGCCATTGAAATCCCCCCGTTGGTAAACATTGACTCATTGAATATCCGTACAAATTCGTTGCATCGAGGTAAGTTATGAATGATGATGGCTCGTTGGGATCGTAATTGGGTAGAAATTTATTATTTGCAATATGCTTTCTTTCTGAGCACTGACTTAAGCCCGTATCCCTTTTTTAAAAAAATGAATCATATCGATTTCAGTTAATAATTGTAACTTCACCCCTGTTAATTTTAACATAGCATCCCACGATAAACCTGGAGCTGTATAGTATTGAGCTGGATCCAGTTTGTATTTATCCAAACAAATTTCACGAAAGTTTTCAAATATATCGCATAAAAGAAGCACATCTGATTTTAAATAAAGATCTGAATAATCCCCCAAGTTTTTACATTCAAATAAATTCCACACATCATTAGCACGTTGATAATCCGCAATCGATATGTGTTCATTGTTTAAATTATCAAAAAATTCCTCTTTGGCTGGTAATTCCAATTTATTTAATTTTTCTAAACTGTCCAAAAAACTATATGGAAACACACCCTTCTGTCTCATTAAATTGAATTTGGCATTATCGTTATAGAAACTTCGTGTTACCACCAACTGGTTATCATCTAAACTCACACCCAAATTTTGTAATGATGCAGACAAGAACTTGAAACTATCGATAAATCGTAGTTGTAAAAATTTTTTCTTTGTTTCACCCTTCTTATTTACATAATCGTGCATATAAATGTGTTTCGTAAAGGATATATATTTTTCTTTGTTTTGTGCTATTACATCAACCTTGTCTCGGTGTTTACAGAGCTCTTTCACGAATAGGTGATTATCGTAATTACTTAACCCGTGGAATATAATAGGTGTAAATTTGGGTAATTTATAATTTAAATTGCAGATGGAATGTGCAGCACCAAAACGCACTTTACCCGTTAAGTGACAATGGTCTCTTACTTTTACATCCTCTCTTTCGAAAGGCTTATTACATATACCGCATGTGGTTGCATTTTGGTAGTCTTGGCTTTCTTGCGGTGTAAGAGGAACCATTGGGACTATGTTTTTCATATGTTGATTATATATATTCCTTAAATCAGCCTCTATACGTGATACAAATACTTCGGCCGCATCAGCACCTCGGTACAGCTCAAACTTAGATAGAGAATTGTCAAAAGAACATTTTATGAAATATGCGAATGAGTAAGGGTCATGTTTAAAAGTTTTATTTGTGAAAGAACGTTCGGGGTTTGGTTCGCAAGTATTGATAGGTTTTAAAATCGATTCAAAATCAGCATATACTACAAATGGCACTTGCATTTGTCTTTCGAAATTCTCAAATTTTAATATATTTTCTGCAACTTCCTTTCCGAATTTATCTACCCGTATTTTTGTTGTTGGCGTTGTGGTGTAAATGTGATTACAATCGTTTCTCTGATGTTGAAATAGTTGACGTTCATTATTAAAATATAATAAGCAACCGTCACAAAAATGTTTTTTATGATCGCTACCGGAAATTTGGGTGGAAACTAACCTAGATATATCTTTTATCCAACAGTAGTGACTGTTGGCACAATCTTTATTGCAATGGTGATTATCATCATCACACTCGCTAGAGATCAATAATAAATTTATGTGTGTATACAGTTTTCTCCCCGAGTAACGCAAAGGTCCTACAACTTCATACTTTACTCTATTATTTTCAAATATCTGTTCTAACCCATATACGTTAATTGAAATGTTGTTCATTTCCTCAAACTTTGAAATATCTCGTAATTTTACTGGAGAACTCATACCTGTTACATTTAATACTGTTGAGAAATGCGGATATGACGCTGTGTCCGATGTATGACCATTTGCAGGGTATAATGCTGAAGTCACAGCCCAAAAAAAACAACTTTGATCCTGGTTTTCTACATTTATCACAGCTCCCTTATTTGAAATATATTTTGGTAATTTAATGTAGGATGAACCTCCCATAGGACTATACTTGTTGACATTGATTTCAAGAAATGTAATTCGTTCAAGAGCCCACCCTAAAAAATGAATAGTCGTTAATTATTATTCCCATATTTTGATAAATATTAACTTACCCGAATCACGTTCTTGAAACTCCGTAGTTTGCATAATCATAGAATCCACAAAGCTGTCCAAGATATTCCTCAGATCCATGGATTCATCCAAAATTCTGTTACTGGTATTAAATGATTTCATCTCTACCAGATCCTGTGTAGGTAATATGTATCTTGCGAACGTTTCCATATTCACTTTAATGGCTTTATGTATTTTTAAAACTTCTTCCAATAGATTTAAAATTTTGGGTCTGATCTCGTTGAAGAACATTGTGTAGTCTATATGATTATTTTCACTGTGCACACGATACGTCACAATCCTGTTCCTGAAGGCACTTTGGACAATTTCCACACCATTCGTCATAGGAACACATGACCTTGTTCTATGTTGTAACGTTCTTTTATGTGACTTCATCTGAGACGTTGTTAGAGTCACATTACAGCAATTACATGTTTGCATGTTTGTTGATGTTGAAGGAAATGTGTCCGCTCTAAACTGCTTTGCTGGTGGAGATCCATCATGGCTTGGTTGTATACATGATTGCCTTTGATGACGTCGCAAATTGTCACCACGTGTAAAATTTTTACCACAATCAGTACACACATACATTTTCACTTTTTACTACTCTAGAACACTAGGCTACACAATGATCGCATGTTAACTCCTCTCCTGCTTTTATAGAGATATGATAGAACTCGCCCCACCATCTGCGTATGAGAATGAAATGTGACAGTTAATTGCCTCCCACAACCATAATTACCTCCAACCATACTAATTACTATCATACACTTACATACTTGAAATACTTATTGATACATATACTAATTACAATTACAATTGCATCACTCCAATTACCACCATAGTAGTTAACATCAAGTCTAATTACCGACAATACTATAATTACCTCTATATTGTAATTACAATCTAATTACAGACATTACTCTTATTACCTCTATTGTAATTACAGTCTAATTACCGACAATACTCTAATTACCTTCATTGTAATTACAGTCTAATTACCGACAATGCTCTAATTACGCTAATTACCGACAATGCTCTAATTACCCTAATTACCGACAATGCTCTAATTACTCTAATTACCCCCCCACCAGAAAAAAAAGTGGTGGGGGGAGACCGGGTTCCGGTATAAGTCTTCTACTGTCATGAAATTCTTATTGCAGCAAAATGTCACAAGTTGACATTTGTTTAAAAAATGGCATCAAAAATGTGAAAAAAACTGAAAAACTAAATTTTTTGTCCAGGAATATTTAAACGCACAAAATTCTACGGGACATACACGCTTCTTTAATTAGTAAGAGCTTTGCATACATGTAATGACAAAAAACACACGAATGTATCAAATACAACGCCTACTTTCTATAAGATTAAAAAATACAATACCGCAGGGTTTTCAGTTCTGTTAAAATAAGAAAAATAGTGTCATTTTCGGTTAGACCGAAAGTAGTGTTTTGTGCACAAATTATTTGTCACATTCTGGTTTTGGTGACCTCTTATGTATGTTCCAAATTTCAGAAATCTATGTTTCATAATAACTATTTTTGCATAAGAAATATTTTCGTGGCCACCCGACATAATATGCTGCTAATTATAGTATTAGTATCCCACTCTCCTTTTCTTTTCTTACATTAGAAATGATAAGCAGTGATTTATTAACAAAATATAAATCAACTTTCGTTGATATGGCTTGCCCTGGTTTTCAAGAGATACCTCAACATCACATACCTAATTCTAAAAACTGTATGTTGTATTGGTCATATGGTATCAGGCAATATTATATTGATAAATTGAATTTTCCGGCCGTCAGAGATAATATAGGGAAACACTTTTTAAATCTGATCAATATATTCCTGAGCGTTGAGTGTACTTGAGACGAACACTAAGGTGGGTTACTGGCCATAAGATATGACTCCCATATCCAACTTCCCCAGTCCTATGCAATCGGATTTTGCTCCGGCGACCATTATCTGCTCATGAACAGAGGGAGGCTCGTTGTATAAAACAATAAATTTTCTTTCTTACCGTAACAGTAAAGGAGGAACAATAGACGAATTTCGTCTGTAAATTGATCACGTTGATATTTAGCGTCCATTAGTAATAATATATTTGTTTTCAAACAGTTGTTCTTCTAATAAATTCCCTACAGTGTTGATAATTGTACAGAGTGTCTTGCGTAAGAGGGACACTGGGTTTTATGCCATCGTTGTCGAACTTGGAAATAAAATAAAATCTGGTCTTGTAGCATTTTTAGAGAGGAATCTGATTCTGTTGAGAATTTTGAAATTAAACGTTAAATATACGAGGTATAGTAAAAAAACTCACTTTTTGAAAATTTTGCACCCTGTATATTATTACGGAAATTGATGTAGTACTTCGTTATTTTGGGCATGAATATCTAACGCAATCATGACAAACTGTCAAAACCTAATTTATCCATTTAGAAAATAGGTCACATTCCGAGAAATTTAGCAATAGGGGAGACCGGGGATGGTTGGGCACAGGGGTAGGTTGGTACATGCTTAATATTTCCTTAACTGTGCAACAGACGGCAACCATGACTGTGTAAGTGTATTCCTCAGATGATCAAAGCAGACGGTAGAAAGCGGTAGATACATCTGTTTATTTGTTACCGAGTTATAAAATGTTTTTTGTTTTAATTACTTGTGAGTAAATATTTTCATTTATATATAACATTATAAAACATAGTCAATGAGTAGGTTTTAGTTTCTATTTTGCTCAGTGACGAATATATATTTAGTTTGCTTCATTTCTGTATATTGAAACAAACATATAACGTACCTATTGATTCAAGAGCTGTTAAATTTTGACAATTATGGCGAAGGGGTTGGTTGGTACATTTTAGTCCAGCTCGGTTGGTACTGGTACTGGTTGTACCAAAAAAACTTAAACAGAACAGACGCAAGACATAATCTTCCTGTCTAACTGACACTCCTATGAAAGATGAACTTGAAAAGGAGAAAAGTGCGAAAATGAGCAGCGAAAAAGAGATGAATAGTAATTCATTTTATTAGAATAAAATCTACCTTTTAACATTATTACACTAACCTAGCCTAATCTAAATTACTTTTTAACGTTATTATTTTTTTTGTTGAACCAAAAAAACCCAAAAATATAGACTGCACCAACCAACTCCGTAGTGTGTACCAACATACCCCGGCTAAGGGGCATGTTGG
Source organism: Rhagium mordax (assembly GCA_963680705.1). Classification (NCBI taxonomy): domain Eukaryota; kingdom Metazoa; phylum Arthropoda; class Insecta; order Coleoptera; family Cerambycidae; genus Rhagium; species Rhagium mordax. The sequence goes on from OY796657.1 coordinate 70,652,330, forward strand.
TACACATGACATGACCTGACAATTGATTTTTTTTTGGCTACATACTTTTTTATATTTGTGTTTAATATGATTAATTACCTAGTCAAATAAAGTAGCTGCCATTGCCCTACACCAAATTTTTAATTATATCTATAGATGAGATGCAAAAAATTCAAATGTAAATTTTGTCCCAACCATCCCCGGTCTCCCCTACGTATAAAAAAGTCGATATTAATATCTAACAGTTTTCACAATATAACTTAGTGGAACCTAGCTGCCTAGCTGGTTTTACCTATCTCTGCGAGGCGGCCGTAGCTGATTAAATTCCAGATAATTTAAGCGGGTAGGGTTAAAACATCTTAAAATTGTCTTAGAGTCCGACGCCGCGCGTCAGTATGGTGGTAAACAGAAAAATAAGTCAGATAAACGAAGTTTCACGCCCGGGTACCTATTTTAAAGAAAATCACAGATAGGACGCGTGCAGTCATTAGGGAATAATTTACAGAAAACCTAGTGGCGACCCTACTTTGTCTGTCCGGTCCGGTTTAAAAATTGGCTTCCTTGGAGCAGGTTTTCGAAAACTCTGTGAAATTGACTACTTTCAAAAACCCCCACTTGTTCCAAATTTAAGAGAAAAAAAAAAACGACTATTCCGTCTCTCCTTCCTCTACCCTTCTCCTAAAAGTCCAAATTTTTATTTCAACACAGATGAGCACGAAGATTTTTTGAAGGGGAAAGCAATTATTAATCCGTTTTTTTATTTTTAAATAAAATAGTAAAAAACTTGCACGAAGATTTTTTGAAGGGGACAGGAATTATCCTTCTTTTTTTAATTTTTAAAAATAAAAAAGAAAACTTATTTTAATTCACTTGAGAAGCAAAGGGGACTCGGTTTCGCTAGGTCAATACGGAAGCGCTTTAGGGGAAGTTAGGCCTGCATCACAAATTATGACGTCACAGATAGGTTTTGGCGCTGACAGTAATGATCGAAGGACAATTTTGACGTCTACAGATTTACTTCGAGTATATATGACGGAACCAGTTTTTGTCCTCTTTAGGCACGTGGTTAAGCTGTGAATTTTCGTCACTTGGTTCTGTAACTTTGGTTAGTCTGCATTTCGTAGGATTTTTTCGGTCATGTATAAATCATGATACTTCGTGCTCTCTTTAATTCTTCTCCATTTTAACTTTTACCAAACATAACACGACGCATCCGTTAATAACTTTCTTATTACGATTAATATCGCTGATATACATTTTTACAATCTAATTTGCCATGAATTGATAAATTATTATAAATTAAAATAAATTAAAGGAAAATGTGTATTTTATACTAAAATATATAATAGTACTTAATAATAAACATCTTTATTGAGCAATGTTAGGTATATAAAAAAAGTTATACATAATCACTTATTACACTTTTTCTCTAAACTGTTCTCATGCCTGAATATTATAAGGTTGTATTGTAGCCTTTTGAATTGAGCTTGGTAAGGATCGGAGAAATTGCAAAGTGCTGATATCAACTTCCTTGATATTTGTGTACCTACCTATTTATCAATTTTCTCATTCCATCTGAATAACGATAAAAAACCTGTGTCTACCATGGATTCTTATTAAGTTTTAATAACAACCATAGTTTAAAGTTCTTTTGGTTCTATTGTAAGTGCTAAACCGTAATTTATAACTAAAGTAAATCTGCCAATTATATTCAATTTGCATTACGTTTACCTTACAGTTTAAAAATAAGAAAACTTATAAGATTGCATCAATATACTGATATCTCGTTACATAAGTCATTACAGATCACTAATCATCTCTTACTGTAAAGTTTTTTAAATAATCCGCGAGAAAATGTTTATGAAATCATTGAAATCCGAAAAGTTTATATACCCACATTAAAAATAGTAATATGATAAAAAATGGTAATAAAATACGTACTTGATACATGCGATCCATTAACTAGACTCAGCATATATATGAAGAATAAGAAATAGAAGAAATAGCTCCGAGAATGTAGTGGCATTCTCCTGAATGTGTGGAACATTTTAAACTAAACCCATGTCAATGTTTTTGAGTTTTACTTATTGGAGAATATTTATAGGAACACATGGTGAAGGGTGTGGTAAAGTCCTCAAAGGTTTTAATCACATTTTAATTTCGTCCATGATTCTTCAAGCACACAATTCTGTAAAAAAAGAAATATGTCAGTAACAGTTAGTAGAAGTGAACAAAGCATTTAGAATTAATCAAATAATTCAAAGGAGCAGAATAATTATCCTGTTAAAAGTGGCGTCAGTAAAATGCTTGACGGAGACATTTTCATTTTATTTATGTGACTCCTTTTACTTTAACGTCATTTATTTAACCCTCAAAGAATACTTAGAAATTTCGACTGCATATAATGTGTAAAAGAGTTATATTTTATATTTAAGCCCAATATTAATTTAATTCGTGTGTTAATACATGACTTTTTTAACTCTTTTTTGATTTTTAAATTTCTACGTGTACCGTGTACACTGCAGTGTCTAATTTTAAACTCTAGAAAATGTTTTACAAGCTTAATACTTTGATCATTGTGTACTTCCGTATCACGAACCAGTTTTCCTAACTAAAACGACGTATAAATTTCACAGCAAAAAAATGAAAATCTGTGGAAATACAGATCAAAAGTTTTTCGGATACATTTTGTGCTGTAACTATTTAATACAGTCGTTGTATATTTGACGTTAGTTATAATTCCTAGTATTGTAGATAATCTTAACCAGAATGCTGACTATGCGTAGCACGTGTAATAATGATGACTATGCGTAGCACGTGTAATAATGCAATGCAGCAACTACGATAAGTAAAATTATAAATACAGGTTCTCTAGAAATTAGGACCAGATCTATTCTGTCAACCAAGCTAACACTTTGTAACTGTGAAAAATAAAGAATAATTAATAAAAAGTTTTATTAGTGTTTTTTAAAAACTTAACTCAAATCATCGCAATTTTATCTGGCGCAGTCGCAACGGATTCGTGAAGGCTTCAAATTTAGTTGAAAATCAGTGAACGCCCCAGGGTTAGAGCACATTTATCGTGTATTCCTGATCTAAAGAAAGAGCTTTGTGTACAACACTTCATCACGAAGAAACCGAACTTCCATTAGGTGAAACAAGTAGCCTAAAAGCAGAACAAAAGGGTAAAACAAGAAGAAAGAGTTAGAAGCAGATTGTCACTTTCAGACCGGACCAGATTTATCCTGGAATCTGTTTCCATTACAAAACGACGGAGAAGATTGTCACTTTCCGACCGGACCAGATTTATCCTGGAATCAACTCCTGAAGAGAGCAGCGGAAGAAGATAGACTCCCTCGACGCCTAGAGGTTAAAAGGAACAAACGAAGCGAAAACAAGAAAGAAACAGAAAACAACACTCAAGAAACAAGAAAGAAACAGAAAACAACACTCAAGAAAGAAATGAAAATTCAGAAAATCCACATCGAAACGATTCTTCTAATGTAAGTTCATTTAATTAAAATCATTGTACCGATTAAATTCACATTTAATCTTATTTTACGTTAATTTTAATTTTAACTTATTTTTTTGAGTTACTCAAAATTTCATACAATTCTGTGTAATAGAGCACCCCTTAGCATCGCTAATATAAAGTCCCTCGTTACATCAGCAAAGGAAAAGTCATATTTTCTTTAAAGAGAAACTCAAAGAAAAGTTATAATAATTCTAAGAAATTTAATTTGGATCAATTCGAAAAATTCAAATAATAAAACTCATTCAATTTGACATTAAATGATAGACGAAACACTAGAAGATATTCTAGTTAAATTTGAAAATCTAACTGTAAAAACTGAAAATACCAATCCTGAAATTTTAACTGAAAATTTGAATAAAAAAGAAATGGCTGAAACTAATTATACTCTTTTACGGTATCAAGCTGATAATGTCCCACATTTTGACGGTAATCCCAAAACTCTACAAAGATTTATAATCGCAAGTGAAAATCTCATTAAAGCTTTTCAAAATGTTGCTAATCCAACAGCACCTATTAATACGTGTTTATTGGATACAATATATAGCAAATTAAGAGGTCGAGCCAGTGATTTAATATGTCCACGTAGTGAACTTAATAACTGGAATGCGGTCAAGGACGTACTTATAGCAAGCTTTGCTGATCAAAGGTCAACAGATTGCTTATTCAAAGATTTGATATCTTTAAAGCCAAATAAGAACGAACCATTGTTAGAATTTGCAAGTCGTATTCAAGACATACGTAGTTTATTAATTACAAAATTAAATCAAAGTTTTGAAAACATCGAGACGAAACTGATTAAAATTAAACATTATGATGAATTATCTTTAAAAACATATATAACTTGTTTACCTTACCATATGCAATTAGCTATCAGAGTTAAAAATCCCGATAGTTTAGAACAAGCCATGAGTTTCACAGTAGAAGCACAAAATTTTATGGAATATAGAAATAAAAATAGTTCAAGCAATATTACTAATAATCAAATGTCTTATCAAAATAGACCTAATTTTAGAAATTCACAAACTCAATTAAGACCACAATATAATCAAAAAAATTATAATTTTAACCCTAATCAAAATAATTACCGCCCTACATTTAATCCAAGTCAAAATAATAATTGCCCTTTACCAAGTTTTCAAAATTACCCAATGAGACAAAATATCTTTAATCATAGCAATTCTCATAACAATAATTTCCAAAGACTTCCACAAACAAACGTTTTTAAACCACAGTCCCAAGTACATAAATTCTTACCAAAACCTACCCCTATGGACACTACATCTGGCCATAGTCGAACAACTAAACCCTTTTCAACTCGATTACATAACCAATTTGTATGTGATTTACCCGACTCTACTAGCCAAGATTATAATGAAAGTAATCTTGAAACTCAAAATGAAAACCAATATTATCAATTTGACGATCAATATGATAACCAATCTAATGATAATTTAGAGCAACAATATCCAGATTCAACTTTCTATTCTTATGATGATGATACTATACCACATCAATGTAATCAACAATATGATCAACAACAATATACCGGAACTGAACCAACTGACTTTTCACAAATAAATTTTCCAACAACTCAGATTATGAAATTCCCGACATAATAAGTCTTAATTATTTTGGACAAAACCTACCATACATATATATTCCAACACTTAAAGCAAAAATTTTAGTAGACACAGGTAGTACAAAAAGTTTCTTAAATCCCCAATTAATTCAACAGCACTTTTCTAATTCTATTCAACAAAAAACATTTAAAGTAAGAACTGCACATGGAATCTCTTATCACAACGAAATTATTGATTTAATACTTTTAGCAGACTTTAATATAAATAAATGTCATACCTTTTATTTATTCGATTTTTCTGAAACCTTTCAAGGATTAATAGGTATAGATTTTATTAGTGAATTAAAAGCTAAAATCGACATTGATGAAAAAGTACTAGAATTCCCACAAATTAAGATTCCTATATACTTTAAAAATTCGACTCAAAAGACTAAAGAATCTCCTAAAGTACGTTTGAAACAACCATATTCATTAGTAATTCCATCAAGAACTGAACAAATAGTTATGTTACCTACATTTCAAAAATCAGGTACAGCTATTCTTAATCATATGCAATTTAACGAACTAGAAACACCTACTGCTATTGTAAATATCGAAGACAATTTTGCATTGACAACTTTAATTAATAAAACAGATAATGCTATTGAATTGACATTAACAGACTTTTTAGAATCTGAACCTTTTGACCAGAACGAAATAAATTTTATTGAAAATTCTGAAAATACTCTAAGTAATATTGAATTAGATAAAATATATAAAGAAAATTTAAAAAATCTTAGACTTAAACATTGTAATCAAGAAGAAAATAAAGCGATTAGAAAATTATGCTTTGAATATCGAGATATTTTTCATTCGGAAAATATTCCATTAACTTTCACTAACGCTATCAAACACACAATCAAACTTACTGACGAAACCCCTATTTTTACTAAGTCTTATCGTTGCCCACATGTCCATAAAGCTGAAGTTAGTTCGCAAATATCTAAAATGTTAGACTTAAAAATCATACAACATTCAAATTCCCCATGGTCATCTCCAATTTGGGTTGTACCAAAAAAATTAGATGCTTCAGGCAAAACTAAATGGAGAATGGTTATTGATTATCGAAAACTTAATCAAAAAACAATTGACGATAAATATCCCTTACCAAATATTTCTGAAATACTTGATAAACTAGGAAAATGTAATTATTTCACGACATTAGATTTAGCTAACGGCTTTCATCAAATTGAAATGACAACTGAAGATATACCTAAAACAGCATTTTCTACAGAGACCGGACATTATGAATTTAATAGGATGCCTTTCGGATTAAAAAACGCACCAAGTACATTCCAACGTGTTATGAATAATATCCTTCGAGGATTACAGAATGAAATTTGCGCAGTATATTTAGATGACATAATTATTTTTTCAACAAGTCTACAAGAACATATAGAACGACTTAGAAAAATATTACAAAGATTACGTGAAAGCAATTTTAAAATACAATTAGATAAATCTGAATTTTTAAAACAAAATGTAGAATATTTAGGACACGTAATTACACCTGACGGGATAAAACCAAATCCTAATAAAATTGCAGCAGTAAAAAATTTTCCAATACCAAAAACAGCCAAGGAAATCAAATCTTTCCTAGGATTAGCTGGTTATTATAGAAAATTCATAAAAGACTTTGCTAAAATAGCCAAACCTTTAACTAAATCATTAAAGAAAGATGAAAAAATCATGCATACACCCCAGTTTATTGAATCTTTTAATCACTTAAAAAATGTATTAATTAACGCACCGATTTTACAGTATCCAGATTTTTCCAAACCGTTTATACTAACCACAGACAGTTCAAATTATGCATTGGGAGCTGTACTTTCACAAGATACACCCCCAAATGATAAACCAATAGCATATATTTCCAGAACATTAAATAAGCATGAAATTAATTACTCGACAGTACTTAAAGAATGTTTATCGGTAGTTTGGGCAGTAAAAATGTTTAGACCTTATTTATATGGAAGAAAATTCACGATATATACTGACCATAGACCCCTTGTTTGGTTATTTAACATGAAAGACCCCAGTTCAAAATTAGTACGCTGGAGACTCCAATTAGAAGAATATGATTATACTATCATGTATAAAAAAGGAAAATTAAATACCAACGCCGACGCATTAAGTCGTATCCAATTAAATGCCCTAGAAACAGAATCTGTAATAAACCAACCCGGAAATATAAATGAAGATATTACGCAATATCTGAGAGAACTTTCTGAAAACCCAATATCTCACCCTGACTTAAATCCTAAACCGGACGAGACTAATAAAAATTTATCTCATAATAGAAATCCTAAAATAAAAATTATTCAAAATATACCTATAATACCTGAAAATCCAAATTTTGAAATACCCGAAATAATAGAAAACGATGACGATGAAGTAAATACTGTTCATACCTCAAGACAACCTGATAATTATGGAATACCAATTTTAGACGAAATAATAAATAATAAACCAATTCAGTTTTTAATACAAAGAAACCCCCACCATGAATTACGAGCAGACACCGAAACTATAGACGGACATGTTATAAAAAATGTCAAAGTTCCTTTGCATTCTATAGAATTAGTTACTGAACTTCTTAGAGACCATACAAATCCAACAAAATCCAATTATATCTATTTTCATGACAGACAATTAATTCCCATTTTTACAACCACTCAGAATTCTAAATTTGACAACTTAAAACTTTCAATATGTACAAAACTTATTAATACTGTTAGAGACAAGGACGAACGATTAACTCTTATAAGAATATATCACGAAGGAAAATCTAACCATAGAGGAATTGATGAAACTTATTCTAAATTAAAAAATAATTATTATTGGAAAAACCAAAAATCAGACATCACCTCGTATATAAATGATTGTGAAATTTGCAAAAGAGCCAAATACGCTAGACACAAACCATATACCCCTCTGGTAATGACCGAAACTCCATCAAAACCTTTCCAAGTACTCCACATAGATATGTTTACCATTGAAAACTTATCATTTCTAACGATTATTGATAAATTTTCAAAATTAGGACAAGCCTTTCCCGCTACAAAAGATTCTATTTCAATTCATGATAATTTAATCAAATACTTTTCATTTTACGGAACACCAGAAACTATTGTTTCAGATAGCGGAACGGAATTTAAAAACCAAAATATACAAGAATTATTAAAAAGCCATAAAATTAATGTTCATTTTGGAACACCAAAACATCACGAAAGTAATAGCCCAGTTGAAAGATTTCATTCCACTCTAATTGAACACCTACGTATATTAAAGGAAAAAGAGCCTAATTCTTCAATTACTAAATTAATGCCTTATGCTATTATTGCCTATAATACAGCAATTCAATCAAATTTAAAATTATCTCCTTTTGAAATTACATTCGGACACACGAATTCACAGAATCCCTTAGAACTTATTGAAACTACATTTTATACCGATTATGCATTAGCCCACAAAAATCGTACCGAAAATCTATATCAAACTATCAATAACAAAGAAATTGTTCAAAAACAAAAAGTGCTTGAAAAACGAAATACTAAAGGCGACATACAACATGAATTTAAAATAAATCAAACGGTATATAAGAAATTAGATGAAAGATCAAAAGCAAAAAATAAATTCGCAGGACCCTATATAATTACCGAATTATTAGAATTTAATAAAGCAAAAATTAAAAATCCAAAAAACAATAAAGTAATAGTAATTCATTTAAAAGAACTTCGTAAACCTGTTACAGGTGCTGTACGGTCTTCACCACCTCTACAGAATCAACAATAAATCTGATAACTATTCTAAATTCAACTATTAAGAATTTTAATGAAATAGCCCAAAATTTATCTCACAATCAAATACCTCTAGAATCTAGAATTCAAGCTGACATAAATTATTTTGCAAATTATGAAGCTAAATACTATCAATACTTCTTGATGTTTAACATCAATTAACATTTTTGTACCAAATTATCTATGATATATTAGAGAAAATAGGAACAGCCTCAACCTTTGCCAAGTTAAATACCTTGCATAATTCCATTATAAATCCAGTAGAACTTCTACAAGAAATTAAAGATACACAAAAACTCTTAAGTAATACTCAATTACCCTTTGAACCCGAAATCAGTAATATACTTAAATACGAAAAAATCATTAATATCAAAGGATACTCTAAAGATTTTACAGTGATTTTCATACAAAACTTCAATTTTTCGAATTATATACATTACTTGTACAATTGAATTATACTTACCAATTATTATTACCCAAAACAAAATTTGTAGCTTTAAGAACAAATAGCTATGTACTAACAAAAATTGTGTATTCTTTGTATGTTTGTTACCTGAAATATTTAAGGAAAAAGGAAACAATGTAAAACTCCCCCTACCAATGAGATTATAGTTTAAATAATTATTTTCGAAAAATTACCCTTTCAGTATAATTTTACTCTAAGGCCGGAGGAGTTATAATTCCTAGTATTGTAGATAATCTTAACCAGAATGCTGACTATGCGTAGCACGTGTAATAATGATGACTATGCGTAGCACGTGTAATAATGCAATGCAGCAACTACGATAAGTAAAATTATAAATACAGGTTCTCTAGAAATTAGGACCAGATCTATTCTGTCAACCAAGCTAACACTTTGTAACTGTGAAAAATAAAGAATAATTAATAAAAAGTTTTATTAGTGTTTTTTAAAAACTTAACTCAAATCATCGCAATTTTATCTCGTTGTAAAATCACACTATTGAGTTCGTTCATGTCAACGTTTAATACCAAAACCTTGTTTGAAGTTGTTTAGTAATTATATTTTCATATTTTTTTAATAATTGTTTAGTGTGTGGTCAATAAAAACCTGAAAAATCAGATTTTATTCAGTTACTGGTTCGTCTTCATTTAAAGACATGATTAGAATTATCTACTTCATAAAATCAAATAGTTAGGATAGGAAATATCAAAACAGCAATGACTCTATCAATGACTTAGCACAACTTTAAGGATTTATTTTAAAGATTGATGTTTTTATACCTTATTTTAAACGTTCTTGGTTGGGGAATTGCACCAGTTTTTGCTAAAACCTATAGCTGGAAAAATGGTACTTTCATTAGTGAATTTAAAGTCGTACCGTAAGAATTCCAGACCAGAAGATCTCTTATGGAGACGATGTTATCCACCCGAACTCTAAATATTCCTCTCGAGTCTTCATGAATTGATTTTAATTCTGTAATCTGCCTGTTCAACATGATAGAAATACAGATTTACTGTATTTGCTAAATTTATAAGAATCCTGGCCGCAACCGTAAAATATACTAATTTGTTGCCTTTTTAAATAAATAGTTACTGTTACAACTACGTATAGGATATTCATTTTAAATTTTTATGTATTTATATTACTTATATTTTTCAAATAAAAAATTTTGACCTTTCAGGTAAAATTGTACCACACTACTTCAAAAAAATTTAATAAATATTAAAATAGAATTGGTTTCAAAGTAGACATCCTGTTTTGCGGGCTCGGCGGCCAAAGGAATTCATCAAAGCAACATGTGTAATTTGAAAGATCAATAATAGATGACTGCCTATATATTTTATAAATCAATATCACGCCATACTTTGAAAGTTCCTATCACACACCAGTTCAATCGGTTATCGCTCATTCATAAACATTAAAACGATTTTATTTGAAATCAAAGTATAAAATAAACATGGGATTGACGTAAAGAGATTTACCCAAGCGTCGTCGCAATTTCTTCAATAATATTTTCGATGAATTATTTATAAGTTGATATTATATGCTACCTTTCCGATAAAAATGCTATTATCCATTAGTGAAGAAGATGAATTTGAAAATGGAAAATGCGTATCAACTGTACTTTAACAGGGTTTATTATCGGAACATTGAAAAAGAATGTGCTACAAATTATATTAATAACAAGTTATTATTTTGCAGAAAATTTATATCGCTTAAATACAGTGAAAATTTATATATACAAGTAACTGAAATTTACAGAATATCAGTGCAATCACCTCATGATGAAGTTTAGCTTAGAAACTGTGCATTTTATTATCGAACTGTAATTGTTTGATCTTGAATCCATAAAAATGCATAAAAATAATACTATTGTCGACAAGCTCTAAACGCAACCGTTTTTAGAAAAATCGAATTTTACAACTAGTGAATTTGATATCGATGTTATACATCAATTTTTGATATTATTGTTACTGCTGCCATTATTACTGTTCTTATTGTTGTTGATAATATTGTTAGTTCCGAATTATTGTATAATCGTTACTCGAAAATTATTGTCGTAGATCCGTTATTTCCACCACAAACCGCAATAAATATCAATTTATTGAAGTGAATACAGCAGTTGTTAATAATGAGACGAAAAGGACGGCAACTGCTGAGATTAACTTGAGGTTTCAGTTAGAGAAAACATTTCTTCCTAATTTTTTGTGCTTTAATTGGTTGCTACAATAAGTGCTTACTTATTCCTTTTATTTTACTTTTCTAAATGAAAACGCATTTACCATTTTATTAATTTTTACCGGGCCTTTTACACATCAAGTATACATTAAAATATGTATTAGTTTGGCATTTTCCGAAACAATCAACTTAACTATGAATGTAGCCTTGTCCCTAAACAAAATTATATTAAAAAATTAGAGATTTTTTCATTTAGGTACCCAAGAATCACCTAACTGCACTGACTATATTGTAAAGAAAGAAAGTCTAATTAATTATTTACTTTACTTTACTTTACTTGAAATAATTGTCCTCTTCGAACAATATAAAACTATTATTTCGTAGCATGCTTAATGTGTGACTTAATAAAATAATTTAATAATAAAACGTAAATGCTTAATTATTTAGAAACGTAAATTACTCCAAAACAATTTGTTTTATGAGAATGTAATAAAAGTGTCTTTTTTATATCGAATAATCTGAAAATTTATTTTCTATGTATAGGGATTTTTATAAAATATTTGCAAAATAAAATAGCACTGACAGACCCCTTTCGCAAAAAGTTTATATAAAAACATATCGTTATTTCTGGATAATTTGTCAGTATAATTGGGAGACAATTTTGAAGTACGTGAAAATTTTTACCCTAATTTAACATTTGTTTAAATCTGTTACATTTTTAATTTTTTCGCCTATACTCTTTATTAAATTTTGAATTTTGATACATTTTCGACTGCCTACTAATAATAATATTGTAGTGCTTGTTTCTCAATGAGACTCTACTCTATGCTATGCCTTGCAGCCATAAGTTTTATAATTTCGATTGAGTTCACGCAAAGCTCAATAATGCAAATTTAAATCTAATTAGGTATTAACTAAAACACGCAACAAACTATTTAGTAGGTATAAATATCAATATCTGAAGTACAACATGTGGTGTGGGTTTAACGTAGGTTGCTGCATTCACTTTTGGTAAATTTGTGAATATGTAGTTTTACAAAATATCGTGTACTAATATAAAAAATCAAGATATCTATAATATCATAATGATATGTTTCAGAGAGAAATTTCAATTGAAAATTTACGATAAGTATTATTCTGAAAATATACAAGGTATTAAGGCAGCCTGCTCAGTGAATCGAGGATAATGCAGCGGTATACTACCCGCTTCATGCTCAATTTCCGTTAGCAACAAATCGTAAGATTTTTGTAGTGTACCGTGAGTATTCGTGTATGTATAATTTAGTTAGAAACTTTTACTAAATAAACCAAGTATATGACCTGACTATCAGTGAGTTGTATTTTTACCTACAGTTTAGTAGTAATATTTAACAAAGTTAGACAAGATTTTCTATTTTATGTTGTGTTGTGAACTGCACGAGGTTTATTTCAGAACTATGTGTGTGTGGGGGGGGGGGAATGCCAATGGACTAAAGCCCAGCCACAGAAAATTCAGAGAAAAGAAAAAAGAAAGAAAAAAAAAAAAATAATATCTAATTTAGTTGATTTAATGAATAATGAATCATTTTAAATTGTGTAAAATTAGGGCAGGAAAAAAATAAGTGATTTAGATCTCCAACAGAGGTGTTACAAGTACATAATGGGGAACTTTCAGAACTATTTTATGTAATTCTTAGATACTTTCTTAAATCTTGGATTTAAGTGTAGATCTTGAGATGAGAATAATGTATTTAAGATGGTAGGTTTACTTATCATACATTAGAACCTGTTTCTAAAAAAATGAATATTTTTAACCCTAGTTAATTACTGAAATTTATCGATAGAACTTGACAATTTAAATCCAAATTTATTACGGACATTGTGTGTATTGCTGGATAGTAACGGGTGTTCCACGCCCACTGTATTATACTACTTTCTGCTTACTTTATCTTGCTTATAAGTTTAATTAAAACGCCAATTAATAATAATTTTGAAGAACGTTGGCAATCATTTTTCTGGAGAATTTATTTACACATAACTGTTGAATACGTTCATATCAATTATTCCTACGCACGGTTTCATAGGACTTTGATTGATAAAACGTGATTAATCAAACTGAATTATTTGTGTTAACAGATCCGTGTAAAATAACAGCTGTATATTGTTGATAAGAATCATTTAAATAACATACAAAAAACAAAAAAAATATAAACGCCTTATTTTATAGAAAAATTGTGCATGCAAATATTTTTTTGACACCTACTTTAGAAAATTACATTTTTTGGCAATTGCCCGGAATGTACCCACTTCCCGGACGCTTTTTCTTTGAGAAAATAACACTTTTCCTGCCTAGTCCGGAAAGTACGTATTTCCCGAACTAGGCCAGAAAAAATTACTCTTTAATATTAGCAATTGTTCTAATTTCAACATAAATATTAATTTAAACAAGAATTAGAATGTTCCTAATTTTATTCTATAAATAAATATTATAAAGAAACGTACCTTGTTGATTTGTTATTCCACATGGTTGCCAAAAAAATAGTGTACGCAACACGCCCGGAAACTGTTTTTCTGGATTCGCAGATTTCTTTGCTTGTCTACTCGTCCAAAAAAAAAAACAGTATTTTCCGGACTTGTTACGTAAATTAGTATATCTGTCGTTTGTGTGTACTTTCTATTAACAATAATAGACGTTTGTCTCCCTTCAGTCGGTTTCCAATAGCAGAGGGATACAATATACATCTACTCCCGTTGCCATTAGAGACGGAAGCCAATATAAATTACAACTCGCGTTGCAATAATTGTAAGCGACCAACGATTCTTTGACTATTACTAACACTATACCATGGAAACTGTACTAGCTTCATGAATTTTATATTTAAATATATTTCATTTCAGCAAAATATAGAGATAAATGTCCAAGAAAAATCGACATTCAACGTGGGAAAAAATAATTGCAACGGACTGAATTTTTGCAGGCACATGGATTTGACCGCCGCGCCGCGAGGTCAATTACGCATGGCCAAAGGTCGTGAAGATAATATTTTGCAAGTATCTTTAAAACTGTGAACTTTTCGAAAAAAAAAAACATAATTTATTAATTTGTAGCTGAGGTAATTTGCTACAAAAATGAATTCAACAATTTTTTTGTAGGAGAAACCGTTTCCCAAATATCGAGAGTGTAGTTGAGGTTATGTAACAGGTGTCTTTTTTTATTATGTGGTATTCTAAAAATAGGCTCGATCTACGATGTCCTGATATCTAATTATATTGTCTTAACTGTGGTTGGCTCCAAACTATTGAGCAATTTAATCCTGTTTTTCAACATCCACAATTCCACAGCTTTCGCAGTTGCAAAATAATGTATTCAGCAATACATTAGGGATGGAGGAGAGTTCTAATTGGCTCCAAGACATTATTATTTAATGTCCATCCCCAATTCAGGATCAATTTCGTAATTTCCAAGTCATGTTTGAATCTGATAATATGCCCCGTAAAAGTGCAGAAATAAAATTTGGGTTTGACATTTTGGATACGAGGCTAAGTTATGAGAACACATTTTTAATTTGGCTTTCGCTTTACCAGGTTTCTCAAAATACAATATTTTATTCTGAGAAGCTCGTGCAATCAATATGGATAGTAAGTCCACATCCTCATCAACAACGATGCTTGTGCTCTTATTTGGCACACAAAATGTCGTCAGGCTGCTTCAAAAATTCCACATTGAGTCAACGTTTTCAAAATATTTGCAAAATACTGTTTTCGCGACCTTTGGCCTTGCGTAATTGACCCCGCGGTTGTCAAATCGATAAGAAACTCTCACACATTATTAAGAACACTAATACTAAGGTGCATGTAAAAAGTCAGCCCGTTACAATTTTTTCTCAACTTGCGAAAAATTTTTATGTCGATTTTTCTTGGACTATAAAGTCTTACCGTAAATATGTGAAGGTGTCAAAAAAATCATATGTTTCACTCTGGAGTATATATTGTTATGATATGGGGATTTTGGGGATAATATTAATATTTTGTTTATTTATTTATGTATTTTATTTTTGAATTTTAAGGTAAGTTTAAATATAGATTTTATATTTGCACGTTTAGATATTAAAATTTTTTATCTTTATTATAATTTTGATTTAGTTCTTTATGTAATTAAGTTTTTTAATTTTGAAATTTTATTTTATTTTCTATAGAAATTGTATATAGTTTGTTCAAAACAAGTATTTTTTTTAGTTCTTGTATATAGTTTTTGAATTATCGAGCTTATGGCATACGATCAGTCCACCACTGGGTAGAATTATTTCGATGTTTTATCAATAAGCGACAGTGCGTATGATTTTATAATAGTTTAACGTGAAACTTACTGTAGGTTTGCTATAATTACTCTTTTACCTTTCAGGACTTTTGGGGGTTCCCTTCTTCCATCGAAGAAATATCTTACCTATAAATCTGCTGTTGTTCTATTATTTAATAAAGGTTATTTAAAATTCGTGCTGGTTTATTTTCATTTGATTTGTAAGGATTTAGAAAATTAGAGATCTTTGTGAAAATGAATGTCACTTGACTATTTGACGCTGAGACTGCTGTGTGTTGATATCCAGCTGAGATGAATTTAAATGCTTTTGTTATTATAATTAAACATAGATGGCACTCGAAATATAAGATTTATTGTGAATATCAAAAGCAAATAACGTTTCTTAATCTACAGTGTGTCTCACTTTTCACTATTACACCCCAATATGTAGGCCATTTGTTGATCGATTTAGATCAAATTTGGTATACTTCTTTTCTTTCAGATTGTGTTTAAAAAGTTATTAATAAAAAATTTTTTCAAACTTAAATACGCCTACTATGATCAAACGAAATTGGCAAAAATTAGGAATTTATATAAGCGATTGAGATAGGACTTTTGTTTTTACAGATTCTTGTTCAGCATGACCTAAAACGCATGTATACCAAATTTCGTTAAAAAATATTTTTTCCTTCAAAAATAAAAAAGTAATAAAAATCTAAGATTTCAATAATAATCACCCTACTATTCCATTTATTTATTGACGGATATTTACATAACTTGGTAGACGGGTGATATAATGACGCTAATTAAGCATTAGGACACTTTTTTTGAAAATATCAAATAACTCAACTTTTATTATTTTTTATTATTGAAATCTTAGATTTCTATTACTTTTTTTTTTAAGGAAAAAATATTTTTTAACGAAATTTAGTATACAGGCGTTTTAGGTCATGCTGAACAAGAACCTGTAAAAACAAAAACCCTATCTCAATCGGTAATATAAATTCCTAATTTTTGCCAATTTCTTTTGATCATAGTAGGCGTATTTAAGTTTGAAAAATTTTTTTATTAATAACTCTTTAAACACAATCTGAAAGAAAAGAAGTATACCAAATTTGATCTAAATCGATCAACAAATGACCTAGATATTGGGGTGTAGTGGTGAAAAGTGAGACACACTGTATATCCCTGCGCTAATTAAAACTAATTAAATCTACAACAGATTTAGGACAGTGTCGTCTTGGATATTAAAAAAATTAAATAAACTTATAGTTTAAAAATTCAGTTCAGAGTAAGTTCTGCACTTTCGAGCTACCGAGTCGTTTTTAATGCAATTGAATTGGCAGACCTGTTTTAAGTTTTTGACACTTGTGGTCTCGATATGATAGCTGACTGTTCTAGAATTTATTGCACCGTTTACTGGATTTGTTTAAACCAAATAGGCCTTGGATGCAATTTTGGATTTCGACCAATCAGGTGGCTGCTCATTAATTAGGATAATTTTTACCTTTATTTAAATATATGCATATTTTATATAAGTTGAAATTGCTTTTCCGTTACTTTTTCGTATTTGGCCTTGACTCACCATTGGAAATTCCTGGGAATATAAATTTCCAATTTAAATTATAATTTTCTCAATTTATTTCGGGAAGCGATCTGGAGGTGGCTTCTTTCACTGCCCAATAACAACTCTCTTTTTGTTTCGTTTCTAAGGAACATGCAGAAAATTTGCCAATCATGGGTTTCTGGATGGCTATCTGCCATATATGGTTCGTATTTTGCCTTTTCTATCTTTATATTATAATTTTCCTATGAAATTATGTTATTTTTAGCATCCCTATTTGAAGATGAATCTGTGGATACCCATTTGTTTATACTGCGTGAGATAAAATTTTGACCTGCCGTTGGCTTCGACGATGGATCACTGAACTTTTCGAAAATCACTACACAACACTTCTTAGGATCTAATTTACATTGTGTCTCGTCATTTGACTGGACTGGAGGTTCTACAGGTAAGTCTTACACTATTTGTTTACATTTTTAAATTAATTTATAGTAATACAGTGCATCTTTGTTTAACTATTGTGTTGAAAGTCGTTTAAACTTTGTTCCAAGCATGTTAATAGCATCTGTTCTGTTATAGATTATTTTAAAGCAACATTGGAAAATGCATTTCGTTTATTTACGCCTTTAATTTGTTTACGTTTGGTTTATTTTAGCGTAGCTGACCCTTTGTGTACGTGTGGCTCGTTGCCCTCTTTTGCCTCAACAGGTGTCCTACAGCTGATTCATGGCAGATTGTTCTCCAATGATATCCTTTTTTTAAACTTGTATTTATTTATTGAGTATACCATACGTAAGTTTCTCGTTATTTGTTTTATTAAGAGGATTATTTTATCTTATCCTTGTTTTACCTGAGTTTATATTTAATTTTATTTATTTAATAGTCGGGTTTTAATTTCTTTTATAGTTTAAAATACATGACAATATACCATTACCTGACGAAAGTTGCAATCATCCAAGGGATACTTTCCTTCTTAGATGAATAAATAGCTATTGTTCTCTGGACAAGAAATTTGTGTTATTATCGATTTTTTTAAATTTACCAAGTTATTTAAAATATTTCAAATTAAAATATTAAAATACAACACTGGATTTTAGCAAAGAAAATTGTTGGAAGAACGTAATATAAAATGGTCAGGAAGTTGTAAGTCAAAATATATTATATTTGTAAGTAGTTAAAGCAATTATGATAATATGCTTTATAAACCTTTTATAGTCTGGTACAGGGACCAAGACTTGTTATAACAAGTCGATACTATAGTATCGAAATTTAATAACAGTAAACAAATTAAAATGTAGAACAAGAAAGGATAGACTTTAATATAGGTACAATTAACAAAAATTAAATTTTTCATTTATTTATTTATTTATTTATTTATTTATTTATTTATTTATTTATTTATTTATTTATTTATTTATTTATTTATTTCTTTATTTCTCTCGTTATTTATTTCTTTCTTTCTTTCTTTCTTTCTTTCTTTCTTTCTTTCTTTCTTTCTTTCTTTATTTCTTTATTTCCTTATTTCCTTATTATTTCCTTATTTCCTTATTTCCTTATTTTCTTATTTCCTTATTTCCTTATTTCCTTATTTCCTTCTTTCCTTCTTTCCTTCTTTCCTTCTTTCCTTCTTCCCTTCTTCCCTTCTTCCCTTCTTCCCTTCTTCCCTTCTTCCCTTCTTCCCTTCTTCCCTTCTTCCCTTCTTCCCTTCTTCCCTTCTTCCCTTCTTCCCTTCTTCCCTTCTTCCCTTCTTCCCTTCTTCCCTTCTTCCCTTCTTCCCTTCTTCCCTTCTTCCCTTCTTCCCTTCTTCCCTTCTTCCCTTCTTCCCTTCTTCCCTTCTTCCCTTCTTCCCTTCTTCCCTTGTTCCCTTGTTCCCTTCTTCCCTTCTTCCCTTCTTCCCTTCTTCCCTTCTTCCCTTCTTCCCTTCTTCCCTTCTTCCCTTCTTCCCTTCTTCCCTTCTTTAAACACAATCTGATCTTTCTTTCTTTCTTTCTTTCTTTCTTTCTTCCTTCTTTGTTTCTTTGCTTCTTATTTGCTCCTTTGGGCCTTTGCTCCTATGCTCCTTTGATTCTTTGCTTCTTTACTTCTTTGCAGCCTTGTTCTTTGCCCGTTTGTTTGTTTGTTTATTTATTTAAGCATTGTCTTAATATAAAAACAGTAATAATTAAAATGCCAATTCAAACATTTTACATAAAAGCATATTATGAATATCAGCAAACCATGCATGTATTCGAGGTGAGAACAAAACTGATGTCGCTAATATGAGCTAGTTAAATTGTACAAGCACGTTGCTAAATCCGTTTATTATCCCTGAATATTTTAGTTTTACTGCGAAACTTGTTATTACAATAAGTTTGTTTGACTTTAGGCAACTACAAGCATTACATATTGAATTGTTTAATTTACATAAAATTTGTTTGCGAACAGTAACTTAAAGCTCTAAGTCGTAATAAAAAGTTTTCACAGTTCTGATGAGGATGAACTATCAGCAAATAGTAGTGGAATTCTATGGTAACGCAAGTGTTTAGATAAACTTCTAACCCTATGATAAGTTATTGTACGTACAAAAACTGACAAAATAATATACTCTAATTATAAACACAGTGAGTCTAGTGTTTTTGCAACAAAAACTTTCATTGTGTCGAAAATATATTATTGATTCTTGTGAACAGTTTTTTTTTTAAACAGTCTGCCACTGAAGTATGAAGGTCCAAAAAATAATATGTTTCTATAAAAAGTACTTCACAGTTTAAACTCTTTGGTTGTTAAAAAAAGTCGAATATCGTCTCTAAAACAGAATATATTTCCTTGAATTTAAAAAAATCCATGGAGTATTCTCCTGTGTAACTGGATTAAAGAAATATTGAGTTTAGCATTGATAAATTACAATGCTTCAAATTTGACCATATTATACGTAATATATTAAATTAATAAAAAAACTACTAGCACAAACAAATATTATAATATACAGTGATTGATTATACTTCGAGGATGTGGATGGAAATATATATGAAAATGGGTTAGATGCAGATGAAGAATAAATGCCATTGAAAATATTTGACTTTGCTATTGAGCTGGACAATGATAAAATAAAAGAGATAAAATGACAATTATCGAATTTAAAAAAAGTAAATATGGAACTGTTGAGAACATAATAATATAGAATGAAATACGAATTATAGGGTATAGCGGCAATGATTATCAAGCAAAAACATTTTATTTAACTACATAAACATGTTTTAGAAGTCATTTCGATGTGTGAATTTGGAAAATAATATTTAAAATATAAGGAAGTACAGGGTGTCCCAAACTCGACGCCTAAGCCCACTAAACGCTGGTTGATTTCTATGGAAATACCTAACTCAATTATTTTTCTACGAACAGGAAAAGTGTTTGTTATATAATTGTGCTTAGAAATTCATCTAAGACGATAATTTTTAATTAAGTTGTTCGTTGACACCTACAGATACTTCACTTTTAATATAATATGATTGCTATCATAAATAAGTAAGCTCTTTAGAGTAATTCATCTAAATACTTGTCAATAAATTTAGCACGGTGGTCTATCTTGTGTATTTCAGAGAATCATTAAATAATTGTGCTAGGTACCTATTTTAATTTAATTTAATTTTATCTAAATGTTAAAATGCAACATTATATTGTTTAATATGATAAATTCAAATCTATGCTATTTCGCCAAATTATCAATATATTGACTGTGGAATTTCAAGTCTTGTAAATTTCTATGATTCTTTTGAACAAAAAAAAATAAATTCTAATGTATATCAATATCTGATGAGCCTCGATATATTTGTATAAGTGTATTTGCTCACTCATAGGAAAATAAATTACAACAACTTTTTGACAACCCAAATAATAAAATTGGATTAACTAAAAGGGGAAAGGATTAATGAAATTAGCTGCAATGATTGTGATTTAAAGCATACGGCACAGCACAAACGAGTCTGTAAATTCTAATTGGATTTAAGAAGCATGTGGAGGAATTAATAAGTCTAGCATGTGCTCGAATTTACCCATAAAATAAACATCAATCACTGAAACTCAATTTAAAAAGGAAAAAATAATAAACAACTGCTTTCGAAAACTTTGAGTTGCTATTATATTAATATAGCAGTAACAACACCAAGTGACTTACACAGAGCTAGAATCTTTCATGTGATGGTAACACTAAAATAGTTTCCAATGACATTAAAACCCTAACACTAAACCTGACGCGTGTTTGGCCAAATAAATTCGCATCATCCTAAGATGATTAAACCAAGTGACCTATTTTATAGAGTTCGCATTATTATAATAATAATTTACGTATAAATAGGCTGCATTGTTATATTAAGTTTATATTCAATCACACCCCAATGACAATGAAACAGTTATAGAAGCATGCGTTGGGTGTCAGGTATTCGTAGTGTCCTACGAAGCGTTTCAGTTTCTAAATATCACTTCAATTGCAGCAGTACTTCTGGCGATACAGAATGTGTAGGTAGTCATATCATCCGTATCATTTTTTACTGGAAAAGACAGTAATAGTAAAAACAGGAATAGAATGGTATTGATTTATGTGAAATTTGATGTTTAATTATGCTGACACTGTTGCCATTAATGTCAGTGACATTTTTATATCCATCATCAATCTCTTAGTCTTCGATTTTATCCTTACTGACCTTAAATAAAAATTCGCTTTGTTGATAAATTCATCATCTATATTGTCAGAAAATGCCTTGCATGGGTTTATTCGTTTTATATTATTATTTTTTTTTTTTTTTTTCGGTTTCCTGATGCTGGACAGTCTCTCCGTGGCTTATTATTATTATAATTGTTTAGTGTTTTAAATTTTAATTTAACGGTTAGAACCCACTTTGTACTCAAAGACAGTTAAGCATTCTGAATGTCACGTGTAGCAGTCAATTATTGCATGATTATACTTGATATCGGTTGTATTTATTATTGAACTAAGGACAATAATTATTAAGTATTTATTACTCTACTTTCATTATTTGGCCGCTTTGCTTCTATTTGATAATAAATATTTCGTTTTTTTCCTGGTAATTTTTTTATTGCCCTTAACTGTTTTCTTTTTATTATATATTTTTTTCACATATAAATTATTCTACTTTCTGTGCATATGTATTGTTTACAACATTGTTTTGGTTTTTACAATAATAAAAATATCCAATTTGATATACCTAATTATATTTATATTGATGTTCTACTTCAAAGCATATCAATATAAAATGTTGGACTTATAAATTATTGAAACCACATTAGAATGTAATTAGTAAAAAGCAAAAGATATCAAAAACGCTTAAAGAGTAATTATTATTAAATCCGTGAAAACAGCTACTTTCCATAACTACGTGTTATAAAATATTGAATTCAATAACAGAATTCATAGCGTCTAAAGCAAAAAAATATTGAAATAAAAAAATATTAAACTTAACATAAAATTTTATTATTAAAAAGAAACGTTTATATATTTTTGTTTTGGTTAATTTCGATTTTTAAGGCCCGTATAAGCCCATGAGTGCCCTCAAATATATTTTTTGAATATATTGGGTTTAGTTGATTTAAAAGAACTAGGACACTAGTTTCAATAGGGCAAGGTGGTACGATACATAGAATTATTTGTCTTCATTTATTTAAATTGAAATTAAAAAAAAATTGTAATATTCTCTATATATCCATTTCTCATGCTATTCCGAGAAAAAGTTCAAAACCTGTTACACTTCGAAACTACCTTCCATAGACTAGTTTCCAAATTTCATTTAAATTCAGTTACTTAATCGATATTTTCAAAAATCTATAGTTGTAAATCTCACTTCATGTGTCCGTACAGGTATTAAAAGATAAATTAAAAAAGAAAGTGTCCCATTATTTCCTGACTTCTATATTGTGATTACTTTTTTGCATCATAATTCTAAATCACTAGACGTATCGGATAATTTCTGAAAAATATCTTAATTGCACTTGTTAACATTTTTAACTTAAACTCTGAAATATTAGTTTAAATATTTTTATTTCTTACTGTGTTTTAAGACAATTTTGTTGTTCTTTAACAAATATCTACAGTAAAAGTTGTTTCAGAAGCTTCTTCCAAGATATTATGTTAATTTTTAATTCCTGCAAAACAATTAATAGTTTTAATGTAACTTAAATTTTAACAATCTTATTATTCATAGTGTGAAACAAACCGTGTGCAAAATATATTGAGAATCAAACAATGATTTGAGGTATAATAGACCAATCAATATGTTCCAACCTGTTAAATAATTTAGGAGTGTACTGAAAGCATCAGGAATCGATACACAAGAGGGTCCTAAATAACATATCAAAATGCAAGAAACGTAGTCCTTGCGTAGAGTTAATAATTAATGAAAATAATGGTAGATACAAATTTCCGTAAAAATGGTGTTTCTGTGTAATCACATTTATAAAATAAAATCCCTAATGGAAGGTACTCAAGGCGATAGTGATGATTTTTTTCATTAACATCCTAGTAGTAATCAGTTATTTTTCTCTGATTTCACTTAAATAACCTTCTTATTATTCATTGAACTTAATTCTGGAAATCACGCCAAATTCTAAAAAATAAATAGAAATAAGGAAATTGCCAAAATATGTCAAGATAAAAGTGTAGTATCAAAGGCAAACCTCAACAGTTTGCCCCAGAAAACCACTGTATGTAGTTTTAAATGAATATAAATACAATATTGTTATCTAAAATTCGTATCAGTGGTTTTCTAGTATTTTACACTAGAAAATATAACAAAATGTATATTATATAATATATAGATATATATTGTAATGATATTACTTTTCTATAATAATTTTTATAATGAAATTATAATGATTTTACTTTTTTATGTAATTTATAAATGATTTTATCTTTTAATACTTTTTTAAATATAAATACTTACGAAATTAATAATTCTGTTTCTAATTGATAATGAAAATATAACATATTATAAATTTTTATAATAAAATAAAATCTTACCTTAAAGATCCGAACTTTATTTTTTTATTAGATGTAAATTTTCTGTTTTAATAAATGTCCTTGGCTAGCTCAGTTAATCTCAGAAGTCGGTTCAAATTACACTTAAAATAAATTTATTTGAAATTAAATCTTTATTATGTTGAAATATCTATATTTTGAGGTTATAATTTACAATTACATATTCCCTTGATACCTAATAATTTAATTGTCTTTACTAATAAATTTTATATATACAACCTTAAACTGTTCATACACAATTTTCTTTCTTCGTATATACAGATTTCGTCTTCTTTCTTCGTATATACAATTTTCTTATTTTTATAATACACCTTCCTTTTTGTTTCTTTATAATTACTTATACCATTAACAATAAAATTTATTTTTAAATTAATCCAATCTTCTATCTCTTATATTTCTTATATCATTACATTAATTTTAATTTAAAATCTTAAATACATTTCCATTTATATTTCGGTATTCATTTATATTTCTTGCTTCTTCAAAATTTTTAAACGTCCCCTGTCATCAAAAATATTTATTATTTTCATCCCCCGCGCAACCTCTCCTCTTCTCTTTTATTTTTCAAAAACAAAAACCTTTTTAACATAACCTCAATCTACATATCTGACAACATAAATACTGTTCTGACCAACGAATTAGTACTAATTAGTACTAATAGTAGTAATTGGTACTAATTCGTTGGTTCTGACAAATTATTAACCTTAAACTTCAATTTGTCAAATTATTAACCTCAAACTTCAATTTGTCAATATAACTAAATCATTGACATAATCAAAACATTACAAAAATAAAATAACTTGTGAAACTAAACGCAAACTTTCAGTTAGGATCTTTAAACAAAAACCTTATCAAATTAAATGCATAAAAAGAAACAAACTTATAAAACTCGCTCGGTGGATACATAGCAATATATTTATATGATATGTAAAAAACAATTATAAATCAATAACTTATCTTAACAGAATGTTTCGAACCAAAGTCTAGGTCCTTTTTCAACTGTGATTACAAAAAATTACTTGTCAAAAAAGATCACTTTGACACCTGATACTACACTTTTATCTTGACATATTTTGGCAATATTCTTATTTCTATTTATTTTTTAGAATTTGGCGTGATTCCCAGAATTAAGTTCAATGAATATTAACTATCCGCCACAAATAAACTACAAACAATAAACCTTCTTATTGAGTTATCGAAATGGTTAAATTAATAAGTCGTAAAGTATTTCTAATGATAGACAAAATAAATGCTGCCTTAGCAAATCCAAGGATTTAAAGTCACTACGGCCATATAGATTCACAAAGAACTTACGAGCATCCTCAATTACACAATCATCAATTGTATCGCAGTTATCCCCAAAATTAGCCAAATTATTTAGTTGACCTGATTGTTTTAAGGCAACTGTGGCTGCACGTTTCTTTCCCCTTCGGAAAGAATAACTGACGGATTCGCACCCGGATAATATATATGCTGTCCATAAGGTGTTTACAATACAAGTTCTGGACAATTGAACTGCATATTTGGATTTTTTTTAAAAATTTTGGAATATACAATATTTATTGCAAAATGCTCATTCCAACAGACAAAACCGCTTATTGTCAATAAAATTTGCAAAATGCTGAAAACCGCAACTCCATAATATTCCTCCCTGTAGAGATATCTTATTCTATAATTTGAGGAAATAATCCGAATATGCAGTTCAATTGTCCAGTAGTTTATTTTATTCTTAATATTTTTCATCTAACCTTTTATTGATTTCGTGAATTGCTATATAGGTAACCATTTTTGCCATGTATCCATAATATTTTTAAGTTTTCTATTTTGCACAAATTAAACATACTTAATAAAATATCCGTATCCGTGGCTTCTAACGCTCGTTCAATACGCAATTCCTCAACATCAAATTTTAAATGTGTAAATATTCTTGTGTCCGCTTCTTCATGATTGACTAAATTTATTACGGTAGGGCACTCATTTTTAGATATTTTAACACATTTATATAAGTTATCAAATGTGCCTCCTAAATAAAAGGCTACATTGATAGACAACATATTATGTCCTTGTTTACACCACAATTCAGAAATGTATTTTAAAA
This sequence comes from Rhagium mordax, assembly GCA_963680705.1. Taxonomy (NCBI): domain Eukaryota; kingdom Metazoa; phylum Arthropoda; class Insecta; order Coleoptera; family Cerambycidae; genus Rhagium; species Rhagium mordax. Next base: position 70,678,868 of record OY796657.1, read on the forward strand.
GGTTTGCTTTATTTTTATTATACTGCGATGCAATTTTTTTTATACTGCGATGCAATTGATGATTGTGTAATTGAAGATGCTCGTTCTTTGTGAATCTATATGGCCGTAGTGACTTTAAATCCTTGGATTTGCTAAGGCAGCATTTATTTTCTATTAGCCAGCGTGACTTACGTTCGCTACCTCCTATTGAAAACGCTTTCTTACTGCATTTAAAACGCGCGTTATATCAATAGTCATCAAGCGGTCCACCGACTCCCTTCCAAATTTACACCTTCTTCCATAAATTTTGAATATCTGATGGAGAATAATGAAATAAAACAGCAAATGGTGACAAAAAAACCACAACCGGATCTAAAAAAAATTAAAAAGTGCAATTGTAAAGTAAAGTGTGACAAAAATGTGCGTGCACTTGGTGTTCTGTTGCCTGTTCATGTGCAGTGCAGCCTTTCCCTACAGTTGTTTTAAAGGCAAAAATAATACGGAGCAGCTCTTGTCAAACAGTGATTCTGACTAGGAATACATAAGTGCTTGCTTGTAATTGAATGTCTTGTATAGGTGTTTTTTTTTACATTTTTTGTAAAATGTCTTACCATTTGTACATAAAGTACCTAAATAATGGGATAGTAAATAATCTAATTATTTATTTATCTATCAACAACACCCTCATAATCCTCTGTCAAATGTGAGTTTTATTTTGCATAATTTGTAAAAGTTGAAATAACAATCACGCAATTCCAAAAGCTGTTTTGTCCTACTATCTGCAAATTCTTTATGCATTACAATAAGCTGGATGGCAACGCGCCGGAAAATAGCTGCATACTACTAGGAGTTCCGCAAACGTAAATAACTGTCTCTTTAAAAAATCTATAACTCGCAAACAGTGTAAGATACCGACCTGATTTTTTTTTTTAAACGTTTTCGATCTTCGGACCACATTTTGTTCATATATAGTGTCTACAAATTTTTAACATTTAATATAGTTTCCCATATGTCGAAATTTTCAATATACAAATTTCGTTGCTGTAATTTTATGACTGCAAGTGATTTTTAAATTTCATTGATACAGATAGAGGCGCTCATGATTCTACTATACAAATAAAAAAAATCAGATCAATATCGCGAATGGTTAATTTTTTAGCGGAAGGTGAACGTTTAAAAACACGTATTCATGAAATACCATTACGCCATCTTTTTTTCTTTTTGAGAAGTTGTGCAAGAGCCAACAAAAGTCCAACAAGCAATTTCTGATGCCCCTAAGGACCCTCTTTCCAAATTCGTTCCCAAAAATTATTTATCTTGTTGGAATGGGTCATTCCGCTTTTGAAAGCTTTGGATTCCTTACTAGTAAGTTTAATTCGATCCTGCCCAAAAACATGTATTTTAAAGTGACTAATAATGGATAAATAGCATACGGTTTGTGCAACTTAAAAACAGATAGAAAAACATAATTTTTGAAAATGTTTTTTTTTAATGTCTCTCAGACCATCGAGGTAGCCCCGGAAAAATTCTAAGATTTTCTTAGGTAAAAAAATACGATGTACCACAGTTTATTTATAGGATATGTATCACGCACATCTAGAGAATTGGCTTTTATCTCTTCATCTAAATCCGAAACAAATCACAAATAAATTCTTAGTTTATCACAGGATGAAATCGGATCAGGTAAATAGGTTTCAATGTATATATCCACTCGGCCATCATCTATCTGTATATTTTAATTAAATTTGAGTTTTATTATTATTAACAGGTTTCAGTTTATTAAATAATTGGAAAAAGGAGGAGTAATTTAAAATAGTAATATTCAGAAGTGGTGACTGTCCGCCCCTGCCTTAAAGGAATGCCGTAAAAAGTATGTTATTTCACAATTTCGTGAAATGGAAAATTCATAACATTTTCTCGTACCCCTGTGATTACAATATATGTATATAATCTTTCTACTGCTTTCACTGTATTGTTCAAGACTTATTTCAATTAGCCTTCACGAGATTGAGAGCAGATGTAATTTTTTTCTTATAGATTACATTGAAACTCCTTTTCGTTTTCTTCCGGAGAAAATATATTTGATATAAAATCGAACAAGAATATCAGTGTTATATTTTCAATACATCAGAATCAGAATCTAGTAATATTGATAAATATTAATCAAAATTTAAACTTCAAAATTAAAGTTGTTCAATGACATAATAGACCAAATTATTGTAAAATCACATGGACAATAGTATATTATTCAACAAGCATATAATGTGTCGTAAATCGCCCGAGTGAATAATAGCCATTATATGCGAGTAAAATACTATTCTTTGCCCATGACTGTACAAGACGTCTCATTTTCACTATCGGTATCCACAGATTCACTTTCTTTATTTTAAACAACTAACAAACTTAAATGAACCAGATAAATATGACGCACAAATTTTGACGTGTCAAATCAATAACAAAATTAAAAGCAATTTTGGTGATTGCCACGTATCTCTAATATATAAAAATTCTTTGAAAAAAAATTATTAATGTAGTTTTTGAGTGTTCATTAAAGTACCTCTTCGGCATGTACCATTTCAGTGCTTCCTAGAAAACACTTGTCTTTTATTGGTTGCTGCAATTTTTACATTTTAAATTCTTAGTAAAGTCATTAACGTGATTTCTTATATAATAAACAATAGGAATGTTCACTATTTTTTATTTTAATAAAAATTGATAGTACTAAGGCTATAAAAACACGTACTAACCGTTAAAACGCCTAAAGAACTGTTTTTCTTGAAAATAAACTGAAAATAAAATTGCCGAAACAAACGAGGCTAGCAAACGCAGAAAGATTACCGCGTGTGACGTCACGTTGCGGAACGGACCACCAGACTGCGAAACGTTACCTGCTTGCTATAGGTTCTTTGTTTCAGAATTCATTTATATCGTATGTGTTTTTGTTAGGATATGATGGGAGACTCAAACAGTATGAAAATTAGTAGGAAATAGTGGTGGTTTGTTCCTGGGTGTATAAATACATCAATAAATAACCCAGAAAAAGTTTTTATAATTGTACCAAATTGCAAAGAAAAAAGCGGTGGTTTAGTGCAGCTAGATGAGGACTTAAAGACGTTTCAATTCCTGTCAAAGTAGCGTCAAAAAAGCTAGAATAAGGAAGATTTCTGAAATTTTGGATTCACAATGAAAGTCGAGTTATAAAACGTGTTAGAAATTTTAAAATTTTAGGTCCCCATATATCTGTTAGTTTACACTTGGTTCAAAAACTTGATTACATTATATTTATAGCTTGTGCAAGAATAAATTTACAAAAACCAATAATCGAGCAAAGAGCAATGATTTACTTATACAGGGCGGGGCATTTAAGTCGACAATCGCGATTGGAGAAAAATGTTTCAGATAGAATTTCCATCATTTTAAAAACGGGATCTTTTAGGCTATAATTTTTTTTATGGTGGATGACTTCAAGGCCATTTGAAGGTCAACTCCGTTTTTTTTTAATAAAAACCTATATTTTTCATTGCTTAATTACTCGCAAACGATGAGTTCAAATAGAAAAATGGTGAAATAAAAGTTGTTTATTTTTTAGAAGCGTAAAATATGAATCTGTAAAAATAGGGATTTATGTTAAAAAAAAAACAAAGTTGACCTTCAAATGGCCTTGAAGGCCGTCACCAAATGAAAAAAATTGTAGCCATTAGATCCCGCCCTTGAAATGATGAAACTTCTGTCTGAAAACATTTTTCTCTATAAAATGCTTTATTTTCATTATTCGCAATTGTCAACTTAAATGCCCCACCCAGTAGAAATAGATGTGAATATAAATGTTATTTTGTTAACGCTTTTATTTTAAGTACATATGTATTACAAGTAAACCTATTTTACAGCTTTCATGTAACAAGGGAAAAACATGTATGATCATACGAAACTTCTGTTACTGTATTCACTTGTTGTCGATGTGCAACAATATATAAATAACTTATTGTTAAATTTGCGGCTAACATTTAAGTTAATTTGAGTTTATTTTGTTTTTTTTATCCAAATATTTTTCAAAAGTTTTATTTGAGTTGGAAATAGAACATTTCACTTCAATAACTGCATTTTCTGTTAGTCCAGCTGGTAACGCGCAGATTACATGATAGTCCTTTAAAATAATAATAAAACCACAACCTTTTATTTTTGTTTTATTTTTTATGGACATCTAAAAGAATTACCTTTTCTAAATTTTACCTCTAGTCATTGCAAAACTATAAATTTTTTTTTTGTTATTCCAATAATTTAGTTAACTAAGGTACCACTGAATTTTTCATTCATTCATAAAACTATTTGCCGTTTGTTCCACTTTGTTATTGACAAATTCAATCATTATTTTGTGTAAAAATTATTTGTTTACGTTATCTAATTCACCGTTGTGTAAATTAATATATTTCTCAGAATTTGTCAGGCGCAAACGTCGGTAAACGGTGTAAACGCAGACCTCAAAAGTACTCTACGTTGTCGCAGATGCTGTGGGACTTAGATAAGAAAGATAGAACCCAAGAAGAAATCCACGCATTTTCTTTTGGAATATTGAAGACTAACCGATGTCATATTTCATGCGTAGACGTCGTTTACATGAGTATGTTAATAAAGGTGGAAATCACTTAGGCGTACAATAATTGTCCTATGCCTTAAGAACATATCATTCTAATTGATTTTATTTGAATAAAATTGGTGAAATTACACACTATTAAAATACGTCCCTATTTCTGCCAGACCTTGTAACTTACCAGAGTTTTAAAAAACTTGGTTCAAATGATCAAATTATATATTTGTTATCTGATTATTAGCCTTACATCCAAATAATATTTAAAACTCATATTTAAGATTCTTTAGCTATGTAGTTCCATCAAAATTATTTGCATCAAAACTATGTATTTTAAAAGTATTTTTTTAGATGATTAATCTGGTGTAATCTATGGAGCTACTTCCATCATATGAATATTCAAAAAGAACAATCTAACTAATGTGAAAAAATATAGGGTTTCTAATGCTGCCAAAAGTGATATCTGCTAATAACAGATGCTTCTGAAGTTTATACAGATTAAGTTTTTATATTTCAATCAACGGCTATACGTTATACCATTAGAATTACTGATAGACAAGTAAATTTCCTCTACTAATGTAAATGTTCATACTTTTGTGTCGACTAAGGATAGAGGTGACTCACAGACCTACTTAAACTACAAATATTTTCATGAGTGATTCTAATAGATTTTTTATCCATACTCCATAGGCTCAAATACACTATCACATAAGGTTAGTGAGTTGCACTTAAAATATCAAAAATGATGATTTAATCGATATTCAGCAGGTTCCTGCAGCTCATGTAGTTTTGTATTCTAATTTACCTCCAAAGCAGTTTAAAGTGCGAATTTTTCAAAATATTCTTTTTCCTTCTATGCACGTTTTTCTTTTCTTTTCTGCAATGGGTATATATATATTTTCAATATTTCCAACATATGACTACGAATAACATGCGTGCGTAATGCATTCATTAAATATTTTCTGTATATTAATTACCTACTCTAATATGATTGAAATTCTCAAAAATTTGACAGATGTAAGGAATCTAATTCAAGAACTCGGCCTGTTTATACACCTACCTAGTTCCACAACATGTCTGAGCATACAATCTCGATGGGAGAGGCCAAGAAATTAATGACACAAGAGTGGCTTGCCCAGCAAAGCAAGACATAACTTTATCGATCATAGTTCGTAGAAACCCTAATTATATTATAAATTCATTGACGGTAGATGCGAGTTGTCTTAAAGCTGTAAATATTGTAATAGTAAGGAGTAGCATAAAGACTCGCTGCTTGATTAAAAGGCTGGTGTATTGTCTTCAGATCTGGCTTTATGATTTCCTGCTGTGGCTTTGATATTTTTTTTGAAGAAGAAATTAATCTTCTTAATTTTTCTCGAACAAAGTTCTTCAGAAAAAAATTGTTTTATGTTTTATGTCACCTGTTTTCCTATGGAACTTAACTAATTTGATTAAATTTTTCACTTAAATCCAATATAGGCTCTTTAACAGAGCATGACTGAAATGGATTCACAACATCTAAAAAAGGACTATATTAATAAGTGCAGGATATTTTCAGTAAGTGGGGTCTTAAAAAACGTGCTAAATAAGTTTCAGTTTTGACATTTACAGTCTATGCACCATTTTTTTATAATTTTTATACATTTACGAGTATATCCATTAGAATCACCTATGAGTTTTTGTGACTTGATCTAGGTAGGCCTGTGAATCGCACCTGTCCTTAATCGATACGAAAGTATGTACATTGAGTTTAGTAGGAGAAATTTACCTACTTGTCTATATCAGTAAAGGGATTATGAATAGTCGATGATTAAAATATGAAAAACGTAATGAGTATAAACTTCAGAAGTATCTGAAATAGAATTTCTATTTGCAGATATATAATTTTTGACGAAACAGTAAAAATACTTTTTTCGTAGCGGTTAGCTTGTTCTTTTTAATTATTATTCAAATGTTGAAGAAGTTTCATATGCAATGCCAGATTGGTCATCTAAAAAAGTTATTTCTAAAATAATTTTGCTGTAAATACATAGCTAATGTATCCTAAAACCACGGTGTAAGACAATTAGGTGATGCCACAAGCCGGCCGACCCCGTCGTCGATTTGTTAACGCTGGGTATAGAGAGAGATGGTAGAGTGGTGGCCGCATATTTTACCGTGATTCGGGCTCATTGTATGAGTACGGAGCTGTTTAAAATCTAAAGCAATTCTTTTTAAATGTTCTAGTATTATATATCTAAATAATTAACTTTACTAATTAAAAACGAAACAATATTTTTACACTATACCTATAGAATTTAATTAAAACAGCTGTAGTAAGTAATGATTTTTATATTATGTCGATGATCGCATTGATTGAAAGAATCATTTATAGCTTGCAAGCAATAAATAATAATAATGATAAGGTATTTATTTAACAATAATATTTTTAATATTGTAAATAAAGTAAAAATAGTAGTATACATATTTTGATGTGATAACGAATAAATAATAAGGGATACGTGAGTGAAATAAATATAATGTAGGTATACGAAAAAATGTCTATTTATTTATTCAAAAATTAAATAACTATTCAAGTTAAGTAAACATAAAGCATTATTACCTACTTAGATATTTTTATTGTCCAAAATCAAAAAAAAGAGAAAAAACTATTAATCACATTTATATTGATTCTTAAATTTTAATTTAAATCTCTTGCAATGTGTACAGAAATTTAATGTGGTAAATTGAATCAACCTATAATAGAGTATCAGGTTAATTGCAATCTAGATTCCTTCTTTTTATTGGAAAACGATTTTGTTTTTGTCTGGGATTCTCTTTTATAAAACTTTTTTTTTAAATCGGCGATTTTTGTAGTAGGCGGAGGTGACAGATAAATGTAAACATAAATTTTTCATTGCTTGTGACAATAATTGTGTTGTAATAAAAGGTAAATAAATACAGTTTTTTACATTCAGAATTGTATTATCACTATTATAATTGCTAAAAATAATGATTTTCTTACAAAAAATTATTCCGATTTGACATTTTAAAAAAACGCTGCCAAAACCGTTAGAGTTATGAAAAAAATGAACATAAGCAATTTTATAGAGAATTAAATTTCCTATAAAAAAAGTCAGTGACGAATATGTCTATCTTGAATATTTTATGCGTGAGGGTGGCTGAAAGTTGTGCGCTGGAAAACGATTAGTTAACGAAAGTTAACGAAAGTTTAATTTAACAAAAGATCAGCGCGCGAATTTGAGGCGCCCTCACACCAAAACTATTAAAGATAGACCAATGCCACCACTGACTTTTTTATAGGAAATTTAGTTCTCTATAAAATTGTTTATGTTAATTTTTTTCATAACTCGAACGGTTTTAGCAGCGTTTCGAGTTAAACGTGCCGGCGTCCAATTTCATTTATGGTTTTAATTTTTTTTGCACAGTAGCCGACAATTTAGACACATAATTTTTCAACAATCGTGTTCTACATATTTTTCTGCATCGAATGGTATATTTTTCGACCTGGTAAAATGAAGTGGAAATTAACTAGGGACGATGCGAGGCGCAACCCGCACGGCCCTCGCGGCCACCTACTCTCTCTCTTTGTCTTACGATTTCGCGTCTCATGCGTTAACAGTTTGGCGATACTCTAACCATACGATACATTGAGGCGTTTCATCACCTAATTGTCTTACACCGTGCCTAAAACTGAGATGTAAATATAATTTGATCATCTAAATTATACTTTTATTACGCTAATAAACTACAGAGACAGGTAGGAAAAACGGACACATTTTAATGGTTAGTAATTTCACCATTATTCATGTAAAACCAATTAGAATGTCACGTTCTTAAAGCATGTTAATTTCAGTTTTGAGAAACTGCCGTAAATGATTCCTACTTTCCTTAACACATTCACGTAGATGGCCGGCGAGTCGGTACACTAAATTGGGCATCGTTATGTCTTCAACATTTAAGCAGGAAATACATAAATTTTTTCTTGGAGCCTTTCTTTCAAGTCTTGTAATATTGAGTATGGTACTTTTCAGGTAACTCAAGAAATTTGGACCTAATAAACTTGGCAAACTGTCTTCAAAATGCGAAATTAATTTATTCAATCAATGTTTTTATAAGCATCATCATTACAAATTTTTCGTAAAAGATTTCCCACCCTCTAACAATACGTCGTCCTTATTTTAATAATTTTTCCACTTAATGAATGTATTAAAATGAAAAATCAATATCAATATATGATTTTGGAAAATACTAACGTGGTGTTTCGTCATTGTCTATAATTGCCTTTTAAATGTACAAAGATCAAAGAAAACAATGAATCCTGGTATTGAATCCCTCGGAAGGTAAAAGATCCACCTCACTAATTATTGCCTTTACATGACGTGATCTGTTAGTAAACATGACATTTAATTTGAAAAGGTTTCAGCAATCTGCTTACATAATTTGTTGCCAGATTGAGTAACAGAAATTGCTTGTTTGAACGTAGCTTCACGATTTCTAATTTTATTTTTTTTACTTTATAAATGACTAATAACTGATAATAAAGAAATTTGGTTTATGATATTTCAGTTATTTATTTTTATTTAAAAATAATTGAAATATACAATTTACTTAGTACATTGCCTATATTATGTTGTCAACAAGTTTATACAATATGTCCCAAATTGAGAGGGCACTGTTGTTATTTCTTTTAGTATTGTTGGAGATAGAATTACTGTTAAATGGGAAAGTTTTATACAATGTTATAATCTCGATGAGGTTTTCAAGTCCAACGTCCGTTTTGTGAGTGTTATTTTTTCGGGTTCTTCCAGATAAAAAGATTTGATTGTTCTCCTACTTCCAGCTGGCAATGTGAAGGTACGCATAACATTTTTCGTCATTCAGGTAGTTCTCGGAGTATTTGTCCATTCAAATAATTACACCCTTCTCGTAATTCTTTGGCACGTTCTAAAAATAAAAATACGTCTTTCATTCAAACTGAGCATTCCATTTTCGAAGTTGGTCTTGGGCAGCATTAAGAGGGGGGTCTAGGACTGTATTTGGTAAAATAATTTCGTAGTCGGTTTACTTTTACGTGTTACGTTTTTCAGTTTTGCGAGCAGTTCATCGACTGTACCAGTTGAAATTTGTCCATATTTGATTATTATTATTATTATTATATTTAATAACTTATTTAACGTCTGCCTGTTTCCGCTACCAGGGTCAGTCACCGAATTTAATTAATTCTCTCTCTAACTGATCTTTTTTGAGCTTATAAATCCATCCTACTGTAGCACCTGCAACTTTGAGTCCACAAGCTTCATCTGTATCTGATAGACCTATATGGTTAATCTCTGAATAATTTCCTGAGGACGGTGTTTCCGATTTCGTCGCATCCCGGCAATTTTCTGATCTTCAGGTGGCGTAGGATCTCCCCTACCTACCTCTTGCGGTTCGATGCCGCCTTCGTTGTCTGTGAAGTATAGAAACCTCCAGTTTCCTCGAGCCACTTCAGCTCCCCAATCCAGGTCCTTCTTTCTATGCTGCAGTTTGAGGCTGTCAGCAAAAGCCTCGTTTGTATTTTCAATATGTTTAATATCTTTACAGCACATCTGACAGTTGGTATTATTAGTTCTTGCAATATTCACAAATAAATTAGCATTATAAAGAAATAGCAATAATGCACGATTTACTGGAAAGTATTTTTTTTATAAGTTATTGTCAAATTATTGTTAAAAAATTAATAAGTTTTCTTATGATGCCTTAAACAAATTTGGTTTGAACCTTGGCTGATTAAAGATTTTGGATGCGTCAATAGTGTATATATTGCGCCTATTGAAAACTTCACAAATAGTGAACCAAGTCTAGTACTTTTAAGGGAAACTCGGTCCTGTTGATAATTCCGTACGTCTCATTCATTGTATGCGTATGCAGTCAGTCCTTCGCCGTTAGTAATTTTCCTGTAAGCCTTGAACAATAGTTGGTTTCTACGAGTGATAATGACTTTCAGTATTAAAATTAGTTTTACAAATGCCATAGCACTGTTTGTTCACTTATGGTAAATACAACAATATTTTGCTCTTCATACTGTATATGTTTTTTCATTGATTGTTACATAGATTAATAAATTATATAATAATAATGAAAAAAATTCAAAATGCATTTGAATAGATTTCTAGCTTATCTAACTTTTTTCATTTAAATATCTTAATGCCATAATAAATTCTAAGAAAGAATTTAGAAAGTCAATGTAGGGTACTATTAAACCATAAAATGATGTGGCGAGCACAAGACGAATCAAAATTAGTTATCTTATCTCAAAAATAAATGGCAAGAAACGATTTTTTGTTAAGGCAAGGGAAGCATCTTAAAAAGTATTACAATAGTGTACTTATTAGAGCGTCACCAGTCATCAAATAAAAAAGATACGAAACGCTTTTCCAGTTTTTTGGAATTATCTTGAAACGCACATTGCAAGAGCAAATTTGAAAAAGTCATAAATTCTTCACCAAACCAACTTTCTATATTTTCAATAATGGTCGAAAAAAAATATAATTTTAACGGATTTTTGCGTTTTGAAAAGTATGATGTGATAATTTTGTTTAAAATGAAACGCGAATTAATGAAATACTTGACAACTAAAAGCATTAAAATTCAAACATTTTTAAAATTTTGATCAAACTTTGGATCAAGCTTTTTGCCAATTGGCCATGCTTGTTGAAAATAATAATAACCACTAGGGCTTGTGACTGTTTACATTTTAAACTAACTTATTATAAAGGGTGAATTTGAAATACACTGGATAATTTTAATCCGTTAAGCTCTATGGTCCGTAAAAATTCTTAAAAATAGTCATTTGTAAAATAAATGAAATACAGTCAAGAAAACAATTTTTGAATATTTATTAAATATTCACGACGCCCCTGCCTGAGCAGAACAGCTGATGTGTGTAGCGACATAAATGCTCTTCTTAGCTATCGTGTTGTTGTGTTGGCGTAGTTCAGCCTGTGCATGCATGATGTCGAGTGTGAATTTTTCCTAGTGTTTTAGATTTCAGTTTTGTGTTCGTAGCTACCACGTTGCCCGCGTAGTTCAACCTGTGCATCCATGATGTCAAGTGTGAATTTTTCCTAGTGTTTTAGATTTAAGTTTTGGTTTTACTTGGTAAACACTGCGAATACTGCGTAGAGGTATTTGTTCGTAACCAAGTCAATGTCAAGTTCACCGGTCAGTGCATCCCCAGTGGGACGAGTTTAGGGTTTTTGTGTTAAAACATTAACTATGAAATTTTGAAATTAAAACACTGCGAATTTATTAATTATGCTATAAGAAATTACAAATTTAAAATACCTATTCAGTGTATTTTAAATTCACCCTGTATACAGTGTGCCCCAAGTTAGAGTTTCATGTACAATGTGGTGTATCGGTTACACCACGTATGAACTTTTCTTTCTTTTTTTTCCAAATAAACAAATTATGTATTCATTTATTTGATTATTTCTATTTACAAAACTTTCTTCCTGCTTTCCAATATTTTTTTTACTCACAAAAGGCCAATTCTAATAACCAACATAGTCAATTTAGAAGGATATTAAATTCCTTATAACTGCACATATCATTTTGTAGTAGGTCAATATATTCTTTTTATGTCTTTGTATCATGTAATAAATTCACTTATCTTTTAAATATTTACTTCCTTATGTAATAATACAAAGGAAGCACGATAGAATATGTTATTACGAAAATATCAATATTGATATTTCAACAGAAATATGCTTTTGACTGACACAAATTAGTATTTATTTAAGAAGCATTTGTTGGTCTCTTAGTTTTTTGATCTGTCTGTATACATCGAGTACATTTAAATATTTCAATTTACAAAATAAGTAAATTATTTTATTTTACAACATAATTAACAACAAATACCAGAATGCAACAAGCGATATTTTTCAGAAAAACTCTGGTGAAACAACATGCTGTTTAATTCGCTTTTGAAGAAACAGTCATGATTTTAGCTCCATTATTTTTAATATTTTAGTTCATTTAATTTTGTCGTAATATACTATATAATTATGGTGTTTTTGACCAATATAAAATATTTATTTACCTATTTATAGCTCACCTATTTAAAACACAACCTTTGTGCTTTAGAAGTTCCCCAACCAAAGAAGGTATAATTAAGCGCTCCTTCTCGAATCAGCAATTTTCTTTGTAATTAAATAATAAGATTGTTTGATTCACTTCGCATTTCAGGATGGGGCGTGAAACAAAACTGTATTTCCTCATAAGAAGTATTTGAGAATTACACACTCTCAGTAATTAATAAATATGTTTAAAACAAGTTCGGAGCAAATCGGAGCAAATCAATATTGCAATTTTGCAAATAGAAATTATTAAAACAGAACATATAAACGTCTATGACTTTGGTCATCATATCACATAACCTGAAAAAATCCATAAACTACGTAACTAGTTATTTAATCCTGAATATAAAAGTCAAATGTTATCAAAGGATATACATAAAAATATGTTGTCAAATTCTAGGGAAAAATTCGAGTCATTAAATCCTATATGATTAATAACCTTACCAACTAGAGAACATATTATTAATGACAATAAAAGACTAAGTAATTGATGTTATTGCTGTAAATTCAGACTTAAATATTGGGGAAACTGATGTATTACTAATATTTTCTAAATAGAATAAACCTAAAACAAGACACAAATAAAAATATGTTCAGTACAGAAATTACGAAATATTAATTTTTATACTTTTAATTTAGATTGCCCCAACATTGACCCTGGTTGTATCCATTCTGAGACTACGAATTAAAAAGTACGTCATTTTAGTCGAATTACACAAGCAAACTCACGCATACGCCGCGAAAAGTTAATTTATTTTAATTGAATAAAAAAAGTCTTAAAAATATTTTCGCTGCTACAAATAAATTATATATAACTTACTAAGCATAACTAAGATTTTTTTATAACCAATTTGTAAATTTCGAATAAATCTAATGATTTTTTTTTTTTTAGAATAGAATAGAATAGAATAAGGTTTATTGTGCAGATTACAAAAAAATGTACATATTATAAGGAAGTACAATAGGTATTAAAAGTAATCACACAATTTGGTCGATGTTCGCATACATCTGCGATCTTCCACATCGCCTGCGGAATATATAAGTGAAGTTAATTTAAAAGCTATACATATAAAACTTGAAATGCTTAATGAAACTTAAAGTACAAAACACCTTTATAATACTGACATAATATATAGGGTGTTCCATTTAAAATAAATTGAGAAAATTATGGGTCCGAGTTTTGTCTCGCCCTGTGGACAAATAACGTCAAATTAAAAAAATATATTTATTTTGACTAAATTAGACCATACCTATAGTAAATCTTTTCATAATAAAAAAATTATTTAATTTCACTTTTTCAAAAAGATAACGGGCGGCCATTTTAATATAAAAATTACTCTATCTCTTATAATACTTTGTACAGACTAACAAAATCCTGTATTAGAAGATTAAGAAACATGAGCTGAATCTAGTTTTGTACCCTTTGTGTTCACCTGTGTTGAAACCTTTACTTTTTAGTGGTCCTCTTAATGTATTTGTCAATGTAGAAAAATGTTCTGACAGACCCCTGAACGAAGAAGCGAGTGTCCCCGTTTCCCTTCCTTGAGATTTGATTTTTTTTGAATTGTTATAATATGTTTATATGTATAACGTTGTCGTTTTAGCTTAAGTACATGAGCATGTAAGTGTCTGGCTGTGTGGTTAATGACCTAATTCCAAAAAAACAATGAGCAGAATCCGAGGCTGAATCCAAATATGTAAAAATACGGCTTCATTTAAAAAAAATTATCGTCCTGCAACACCCTATATATTTTATAATAACTAAAACGATCGCCTATATTTTTTATAAACCAATTTCTTTTGTTTCTTCTGTTAAATTAAGATATTGGCCTTTTTCGCACTAATGAGCCACCTTGTATCTCTGCATTTATGAAACTATAAATTAATAAATTACATTACCGAAATAAATACCTACTTAATAATCTACAATATATGATTTTAAATAAATATTTTTTAAACGTAATATTCATCAGAAAATAATATGGATAAGGTTATAAATTCTTTAAAAGTCTATGCGTTAGATATAGAGGGTCTTAAAACATGTATGATATTAAGCTTATGCCATTTAATCCAATAATAACACGTATTATAATTTATATACTGTTGTATGGAAATTATTGAACATTATGGGAACCAGGAAATTCATATCTATAAAAATATAAAAATACCTCATTAAATATTAAATATTTAAAGCCAAATAATTTACTGTGTGGTGTATTAAAGATACTTTTAAGAGACACATTTACAACCAAATTTATGAATATTTACAAAAAACGTCATTATTATAAATCCATCAGTCGACTTTTAAAAGATATCATAGTACTACTACAAGCACTTGTTTATTCCTGCTAGATTTCTGCTAGTTCCAAAATTATATTATTTTGGATTTTCAAATAACTTACAAAAATTAGCCGTGGGTAACGCAATGTGAATCAATCGCAATTTTAATTTAAATTAATTTTAAACTGAGACAAGTGTGTCCAAAGGGCAATTTTGGGAGACCCGGTATCTTTATGTTTCAGAGATACCTGAAATTATTAAAAATTCTACAGTCCATTAGAATGCTGATGACCTGCAAATGTATTATTCAATTTCGCCTCGTCACATTGATTAAATAATGAAGAAGATACACAATGCAAATGGTAAAATGTGAGGTCAATTTTGGCCGCGACATTATCAGCCAGTTGCTGTCGTTCGTTCCTGTGATTCACGTAGTTTGCTTTTGGTAAATCTGTATCGTGTATGGTTTTACATCATTTATAATCTAGTGATAATAGAAATTTAATGTTCACATTAATTTTAGTTTAAAATTATTAACGTAGTATGTTCTCTCTGCCAGCTGTTTCTCAACGTTTGTTTGGCTTTTATCCGTCACATAATAATAATATTTATTAACCATTTTAGATACATGAAGTATATATGGTAAGTCAAGGTATTACATAATATTAAACTAAAATCAATCTGAACATTACATTTTTATTACCACTAGATTATAAATGATATAAAACCAGACACGACACAGTTTTATCAAAAGCATACTACGTGAATCACAGGAATGCCAGCAACTGACTGATAATCTCGAGTCTAGAACTGGCCTCGTATTTTACCATTTGCATTGCGTGTCTTCTTCATTCCTTAATCAATCAATTATTAAACCATATTATAAAACTGAATCACAACATTTATAAATTTGCAATAATCATATCTTAAAACCAAGCGCCTCTTTTATTAGAAACTGTTGCGATAATAAAAAGTTTTTTGATAAATTAATATTATCAATGTTGCCGGAATATACCCATTAATGGGATGTAGTTTATGGAAATAGGAATATTTTCATACAATCATCATAATGTGAGAAATATAATTAACTTTGTAATAGTTTCACAAAGACAGATATTATTCAAAAATTATTCACCTATGTCGTAGCTAATTTATGAAGTAAACGTTCAAATGAAATGAAAATCAATAAATATAATATATTTTTTATCTACATTCAAATACGACTGTTATTAGTACAATAAAAAAAATATTTATAATATTTTTTTAATGCCTCCCTTGCTCGCTTGTCACTTCTGTATGATTTTCTTTCTGTTATAATTTCTTAAGTTTTATTTTAGTACTGGGCAAGTGGAAGACGGCATTTATTGTCGAACTTGTTCCATTTCTTTAATGAATAAATAATGTAATATGATATCGACGTACTTTCTATTCCAAAGTGTGAATCTTGACATTTGGATGAACAATTTCAATTAATATCGTTAAATTATTTTAAGACTTGTATCATTTACAACAAGTAAACATTATGACGCAAAAAGTAAAACGTATGGCAACGTTTGTTGATTAACTTAAATGGTTCTACAAAAAAAAAAAACAATTATTCCTGAAAGTTATCTTAAGACCCTAGTGTCCTTAGAGGCATTTCCTGACATTAGACCATTAGAATTTTTTTGCTAAAAATTAAATATTCTATCAATACTTAGTCCTTTTCCAATAGTACATGAGTCTATCGTTTCCTTTATTATTATTATTACCCAATAAACATTATTCCTGATCTTTGGCCATATTGTATATCTATCAGAAAAGTGTTCAATTAGTACCTATATAAATTTCAGGCAAACATTATTTTGTGATTTAATTTTCACCTGACATTTTATCTTTGTACCTATGTACTAGAGTAACTTAGATCACGGGCTGATCTTGTTCATCCCGTAGTCTGAAGATGAAACTGCAGAAAATTTCGAAACTTCCCAGATTAGTCGCGTTGTGAAATTTAAGATATTTTCCCTGTATGTTGTAACTTTTCCATTCACGTAAATTCAAAGGCGTATAGGTAACTTTTTCAATAATCCAGTTAGAGTACATAGATTTTTTGATAAATTAGAATATTGAGAAAATATTTCGTAATATTCTTCTTCAAATCGGAAGAAAATTAAAGTACGCCACAAACAACTTTTAGACAATATTTGGAGCTTTTAATTATCTTTTTTCGCTATACATAACTGTTAATTTAATCAGTTTCTGTAAATAAGAACTAATATTAAAAACAGTTACCGAAGAAAATATATTTCAGTACCTACTTCTACATCTACAAGAAAACTGCTCTTATTATATATATAATATAATGTATCATAACAGCATTCAATTGGTACACACATAAAATTAAAGTGAACGTTTGTGTGGTTTTACCACATATTTTAATTAACTCGTAAACATTACTGCTTGCTTGTTTTGTATAATGTAGGTATAAGCGCAGTTTTTAATTAGTATATGCACATTTTAGGCAAGTATGTATTGTGATATAATTAAAATATACTAGAATTGTAACCCACAAAGAATTAAAAATGTATATTAAAGTAATACATAAATATTAATTTTACCAGTTCCTGTAACTTACAAACTGGTATTAGAATGGTTCTAAGTATAAACTTTTACCAAGAAGATGTATTTCAGTATCTTTATATCATTAAAAAACTAAAGGGAGAATAATTCCTTCGATGATATTTATAGGTTTTCAAAGGACTAAAAGTGTATTATTCGATGCCGATTCTCTATTGATTTATTGAAAATCCGATTATAATTTGTTCAAGAACTTAACCACAATACTTTCAACAATATTTTGGAGAATTATATATCAAAGTAAAATAATTCTTATATTAGATGTAAATTTTATAGAATAGATATTTTCGTACCACCTAAAATAAATAGTCAAAATATTTTATATTTCCCAGGCATTAAATGGAAAATATATAAAAAATAGATAGGTAAATACAGTATTTAAATTTAAAAAAAGGAAACATAATATCGCTTTGTAAAATTTACATTTACATCAAATAAAAAATTATTTTATTGATATCTACTGTTTATTATAGATATCTTCAAAGTACAAAATTGCTGTAATTGCTGTGTATTCTAGCAGTTTTGTAACGAAATTGATACTCAGCTTTCATTATCTAGATGACAAAACATATTGCTTGTTTATATAATTAAAATTTTCATTTTCAAATAAAAAGTAATTCCTATATAATTAGCATTTTATGGTTTAAAACTAAATTAATTTCATTATATTTTTGAGGTACTTATTATTACACTACATTTGAGGAATATTATTAAAAAATTAAATAAATAATATAGGTATAATAAAATACTAGATCTTACTGTTAAGTCCGTATAAAATTTATCAACATTAAACTGTAACACCAACTTTACTGTCTCAACAAAGATAATAAGTTATCACTTGAAACTTTGTAATCACGAAATATCCTTTATTACTTCCTGAAGGCATTCACCAATCAAGCACCGAACTAAAATTTATGGTATCGGTGAACTTCGCGCGCGTTGAAAACCACACTGAAGTTTTGGTCTTAGAATCATCATTTGAACAGGCTTTAGTACGACTGCGCCACGGCAGTCCTGCTGTATGTTGCAGGACTGATGAAATTTACAGGAGTAGTAGAGCCCGAATGTACGAAGCAGTAATTTGTTTCTTTTAGAATTTTTGGTTTTCAGATATTTTAAAGAATTACAAAGCGTTATCGACTTCCTTAACATCTAGCTTTAATACCATTGGAATTATTTAAAGGTTTCCTTGTAGAAAAACTTCAGAGAATATCTCTTCTTTAAATAGAAATACCGGAATCACAAACTTCTTTATTGTTCGTCAGTATTAAATACTGCACAAATATCTGTCTCGATATTTTCATTATAAACTTCTGTATTAGTTAAATTTCCTGGTAGTTATTTTGCCTCCGAAATAAATTATTTTTAAGTACTTTCTATGACTCCAGAAATTTCAACTTTGTGTAATAAATATAAAGCCCCATTAGGACAATAACTTACTTATTTAGTTCGTGTGGCATCCAGGTCTTATTTATACGGCTCGTACTTATTTGGAGAATATCTTTGTTCTGCTTTGGGGATATGCTTTCTGTAAATAATTGATTTCAAAAGGATTTTATAGATCTTGTCTCTTAAAGGAGAGGAGTTTAATGTAGAATCGAGATCTTTCATTTTTTATTGCAAAATGTATACCATAACATTGTTAAAATACGTCAACTATGTAATATACATATAAAATAAAAAACTGAAGACCTATTGATAAGTCCTGTTCAGTAAGTCTACTGATTTTCAGACGTAAATTTTTTGAATGTTAGTAAATGTTTCTATGATAATAAAAATAATTAATACTAAAATTAAATATTATGGACATAAACATTATTTAGTTATTTCAATGTAATAGATATTTAAGATACAAGTGTAAATGTTTGTTGCACAGCTAGGTTAAAAAAAGACTTGTTACACGTGTGTCTTACAACGTTTTATCTTCGATCGTGCCAATAATTGGCACGATAATTATTATCGACCTATACCTACTCTAAATTGCAAAACAAACTAATTATTTAGAAAGCTAAAAGATGCTGCTTAAGATTCACTAAAATTTCAAAGATTATTATTTTTATTGAATTTTTACTACATTTTCTATCACTTTATACTTATGCCTATCTTATTGCCTCGTTGACATTCGGGCTACTTCTGTTTAAAAGCTGTTAACCTAGTAATGCATGCATTTCAGCCGTGACGCAGCCGAAATCTGTCATTTCATACGCAGTGACGAGTTGCAAGCGTCAAGCCGCAAGCAGGCGTTCATTGCTTATGTGTATAAAATTCACTTTTTCTGGTAAAAATGCTTTTTTGCATAAAATATGTGTGACATTGTTTTCAAGACACAAGAATAATTTTGAAAACATAATTTGTGTGAAAACTCGTATTTAAAATGAATAAAGTGATAGAAAGTGTTATAAAAACTCGCCAAAAATATAAAATAGATTTTTGATTAAATTAAAAGAAGGTTTATGAATAATTGCCAAAAATACGAAAATTTTTCCCACTCCGCTGTTCAAAGAAATACATTCCTACTACACAGATTCTTTCGATGATGGTGGAAAATACTAAAATCCTCAATTCGGTAATTACAGAATATGAAACTCGTTCGTTTTACGTTTAATATAGGTATATCAGCTCTAAGTAAAGTCACAGGCGTAAAGTTTATTTAAAAAAAAAAAAAATACACATATTAAGTTATTTAAAAAAGAAATACAGATATTTTTTTAATTATTTGGGACTATTCATTAACGTGGTAATAAATTCCAAATAAGAAAAGAAATAAAACTTCTTTCATTTTACATAGAAGCTGGTATGGCATATAAAATTGTACGAAATATATTTATTTTTTTCTACAACCGTGAAACACTGTGCGTAAAGTAGTAACTCGCTGTAGTGCGTAAAGTTAGACTTTACGCTAACTATAGTTAGACTTTACGCACTACGCGCTAT
Source organism: Rhagium mordax (assembly GCA_963680705.1). Classification (NCBI taxonomy): domain Eukaryota; kingdom Metazoa; phylum Arthropoda; class Insecta; order Coleoptera; family Cerambycidae; genus Rhagium; species Rhagium mordax. Next base: position 70,699,385 of record OY796657.1, read on the forward strand.
TGCGTAAATTATCAACAACTGCCTTGTTATCTTATTTCACTTTCTGCACTACTGCAAAAAAGAAAATACTTTACGCGCTAGTGCATAAAGTAGTAGATTTATATCTCACTTTATATATATATTTCTTAGTAACCATGTTGGTAAAAAAAATGTTTATGCAATTTGTGTGTAAAGTGAGCTGTTTTCACTCATGGGATTGACTAAAAGCTCACTTTACGCACTATTATATTTTTCGTTCTCAGTCAGTATCCATTATTTTCCAGTAGATGGAATAATTATTTGTGTTATTTTTACCATCATGTTCTCTTTTTGTCTATTTCATGTAGCATAGTTATGATGACACAGTTTTACGAATTTGATCCCAAGAGTTACCCTTAAAAAATATAGCTGTATTGGCAGCGAAGAAAATTATTTTACCATTTATTTTAAGGGAAATAAATTATAAATAATACTGGTACAAGAACTGTACCTTGGGGTTAACCATAAATGAGGTTCTAGGATCACTTAAAATATCTCCAATTTTAATATATTGGGATCTTCTTCTACTTTGTCATATATTCTGTTAGCCGAGTTTTGATAGCTCTTTCAAAAGTTTTTTCAAAATTTGAAGTGAGTGCTATTGGACGATAATTGTCGATCAGACGCTTGAAACTTTTTTATATAAGGTTCTTATAATTGCTATTTTGAGAGGGACAAAAATGCTTGAAAAAATAAATGTGTTCATTAAATTTACTAACAGAAGAAATACAGTTTCTTTAACATAGGTATTCGATTTTGCCCCATCAATACCAGGTATTTTATTGTTCTTTAATTGCGATATAAATTTTTTGGTTTCTAAATACATTTCCTGTGAGAGGAAAACGTCTAGTTAATGGTTGTTTTATGAAATTCAGTTTTTGGTTTATTTACTTATTTTGACATGTTGACATTACCTATTTCTGTATAACATTTGCATTTTTTAAATTCTCTTTCAATTTATTGTCTCGTAATTGTATTTCTTTTATTACATACATAACTTTTAATATTCGTTTTTGAGTTGTTTTGACTAACAATTTTATTATAATTAAGCTGATTTCGAGATAGAGTTGGTTTGCACAAATAGAATTTACCTATGTATAATACCCCGTAATTTATTTTCCATACTTTTTACATGTTCATCTCACCTCCTCATAGGAGGTAAATGAAAAAATTTTAGTTTTATTTATATTTACATTTAACTAATAATTAAACTAGATAATTAATTTTTTAAATCTTCCAAGTGCTTCTAGTGTATAACATGAAATTATCAGCAAATGATATTATAGCGCCAAAAGTTTATAGACTAAGAGGACTTCACTCTTTCTTCGTCACTAAACACATTATGTATTTAAACTCTTTGTTTACGATTATCTAAATAATTTTTAAAGATATTTCGCACATCTCCTCTTATTTCAAATTGTTGAAATTTATCTAGCAGAAGACGAGGACTGCAGCGTCAAATGTTTTGCCAGATTAACAGATAGACACATCAGAGCATGTTTTCTTACTACCTACAGCACCATATTACAAGATATGCCTCACTTAGACATGAATCAATTTATGAATAGAAGAATATCCTTGTCGTTCATTGATCGTGTAATGGGTGGTAAGTTAACTCGACCAGCAAGAACTCTCGCTCTTTCTCCAGTAACTAACATTATTAAAATCGTACTTTATTATTATGGGATACGTAAGTATAAGTGAAAGGAAAAATGAACTGCTGTGCTATGTTGTGTTGTGTTATTGACAGGGCTCTCGAAAATCCAAATGTGAGCCTAACAGGATATGTATCCTTTAATGTACCTACCAATGTGGTAATATTAGTGACTGTGAAACGAAATAGACATAGACGAAGAAATAAGGAAATGTCAGCGGAAAATTAGAACAATAAAAAACTGTGACTATAGCATTGGTGTAATTCATCCACTTAAATACAGCAACAGTGAAACTGAAACTTTCCCGTGAATTACACAAAGTGAAAGACTTGCATTTACATTGACCACATTTAATATCTATACTTGGAATTGAATGAATTATTTGTTATTTTGTAAATCGGTAATAGTCTACATTCAATATATTATTATAGGGTTTAGTTACTAGAAAAGTTATTTATATATTTGGAATTATTGGTAATTATTAAGATCAATAATAGGCCGGCCAAATTAGAATTTATCGAGGAATTAATTTCCAGTAAGCTGGAAATCGTTTTAGTACCTTCGGTTGGTCCTAAATGTGTGTAATCTGAGTTTGCATTATCCTAGGAGATGAGCATAAGTTTTGAGATGCAAAAAACCGCGAAATGTTTGCAGTTTTTTCAGTTTTTGCTTGTAGCTCGAAAACGGTGCGTCGGACGGAAAATGTCAGCCCATTCAATATTATAGAGGGTTAAATTCTGCGTCGAATGCGCATCTAAAACTTCAAATTCGGTTCAGTGGAAACGGAGAAAATTTCTCATTTCGGTGCAAACTTACGTTTTGCGACTTACCAAGACCACATATCTTTGAAACAGATACTCGTATTAAAAAAACCCATAGGATAAAAGTTGTAGAGAATAAAATTTTACGCTATAGACACCTCACTTTTCAAATTCAGTCATATTGAAAGACTAAATTTGGCATCAATTCAAAATCGGTATTTTCGACGTTTTGAGTCATTTTAAATAGATTCGAGGTAGTACGAATGAAAAACATTTTTAATTTTAACAAAGTTGTATATTGCCATTAAATTTTTAATTAGTAAGTATTATTAATATTAATTAATTAATAAGTAATTAGTCATAGTTGTTAATAATTTAGGTACAATGAAGTAAGTAACAAAACATTTAAAATTGACATGACATTTAAAATATGAATAAAATATGTTATAGATATTAATAGGCATGCAGCACAAAATGAGGCAGCATTCAGGTTCGCATTTGCTTAGATGTCGATGGTCCTTCATCTACGAAGCTCTCAAGCTGCGGTGTCATGTCAAGGCTCTCTTCATCGGTATCATCTTGAAAGGGGATATCTTCATTTATTTCTACTTCTACGACGATCGGTATGTGGGACACTCCCTCATTCTCGATCGGTTCCTCGAATCTCCATAAAAAGACTCAAAACGTCGAAAAACCCGATTTTGAATTGATTACAAATTTAGTCTTTCAAAATGACTGAATTTGAAAATTGAGGTGTCTATATAGCGTGAAATTTTATTCTCTACAATTTTTACTTTATGCGTTTTTTTAAAAGGAGTATATGTTACAAAGATATGTGGTCTTGGAAATTCGCAAAACGCAAGTTTGCACCGAAATGAGAAATTCTCCCTGTTTCCATTGAACCGAATTTGAAGTTTTAGATGTTCATTCGACGCAGAATTTAACCCTCTTTAATATTGAATAGGACGACACGAAAAAAGTGCAATAATTTCGCGGTTTTTTGGCTCTCAAAAGTTATGTTCACTCAGATTATACGCATTTAGGACCAACTGAAGGGATTAAAGCGATTTTCACCTTACTCGAAATTAATTCCTCAAAAAGCTTTTTTTGGATCTAATTAGACTGGCCTATAAGTATTTTAGATGTATTAATTATTTTATGTGTTACAAATAAACAATTGGGTCTCAATTTTTTTCAGTGTGTGTGTGTGTTCACTGTTTTACCTAGTTATTTTTAACTTTTTATTTATACTTATATGGACATGGCAGTTTTTTATCAATATTGTTTAAATGTTATTTGTGGCATTTCATAAATTATTTCTCTTCCTTTTCTTTTTTTGGGATTTATTACCACATTCCTTGGGATTCCTATCCAAAAAAATTCGATTTATCTAGAAAATATTCAAATTTTTATCAATCTAATTAACTTATTCTATTTAATGAGTTTTATATTTGGTAAAAGAGTCTGCGTTCCTTAACGCCAATTATCCTGTTATAAAATACAACTTCATCTAATTTTCCTTCTCAGCAGTAGAACTTAAAGATGTCTGGAGTTGAATCCAGACGACCCAAATATCATTTGTAAATTTTATGGTATAAACCATTTTCTCAGACTCATATATATGAAAACGACCTCGTTGTTTCTCTTTCTTTCATAAAAATTTTTGTAATATTTGTGTCTGCAGCTATACTCGTATACTATAAGAAAAATCTTCAATTAGGTATTATTAATTATGTTGTATTCATATTTGTTACATTTTCGAGTAGACGGAATATAGTTTGTAGTATTATTTCAACTTCATTCCACACTCACCAACAATCGTCGAATTATTTTATATAAAATTTAGAGAGCAGGTGGATGTATGACGTTACAAAGTCTTTAAGAACCATAAATGGGGAATTAACAGAAAGTCCTTGCTCGTATTTTTAACACACAAACTTTTTACAAATACATTGTGACAAAAGAAAAGACGTTGGCAATTAATTAGTAAAATAATTTGTTGAATTAACTTATCTTCAGTAAATCACTCCCAATCGAATCCCACAATAGCCTTAGAAATCAATAACAGGCAATTATGGGGATCATCTATTAACATTTTTACCTTTTGTGATAATATTACTAACACGCAAAGAAATCGGTCAAATGAATTCACCTCGTATTACTAAATATTCGGGCTTATAACTTATCTCTTCTACTAATGCTACTCGATGACTGGAATCCATGACTGCTATTCTGATTCTATTTCTACCTTTCATGAAAAGTTGTCGCGAACTGATGCCAAGCCATGTCTTTAAATTAAGCAAAATTTTTATTTTATCTGCCTGCACCCCTCGTACCTTTACTCTTATATGATTAACTAAACTAGTAATCACTATAATCTTATTGTTGATTAATTAAATATAATTGAAGAAACTCAATGATATAAGAAGGTTTAAAAACGACACAAATACTTACATAAAAGAGAAATTCAAGAAAAACCTTGTGGTAATTATGGTCGCAATATACAGGGTAACTTAAAATTCACTCCATAACGCTCGGACATGTATTCTATAATTAAAAATAAGACGAAATGGAAGAATACCAAAATCCCGAAAGCAAATTATTGGCCTGTCAAAATTTTTGGTTGCCATGGATCTATTTGACGTTGACGTTATTATAATTATTTGACTTTTAGCATTATTTGTTGTGAAGAAAAGGTTTATTTCACTGTGCCTGCCGCTGCCGGGGAGGATGATGTTATTGCCCGGATTTACAAGGCAGTAGACATAATTGAAGATAGTTTCAATTCTGTTTCCAGAAAATTCAGTTATAGGTAACAGAAGTGTATTGACAATAATGGTGACATTTTTGAGGGTTAACCCGACCCTGAAAGTTCTTCTTCTTGAATATTTCAATTAACTTTTTTGTATTTCGGTTTGATAAAACAAAAAATTACAGAATGTGAATTTTAATTTTTAAAATTCTCTAAAAACGGCTTCGCTTTCGGGATTTGGCATTGTTCATTTTTGTCTTGTCTTTGCATATTTGAGCCCTGGAGAGTGAATTTTGACTCAACCTGTATAAAAGAACTCCTCCAAGATGACAGATTTCATGAAAAATGTGAGACAGCAGATCTAGACCAGCAATTGAATATACTGAAAATTACTTGACTGGATGATATTTCTAGCTAATCCTGTAAAATTTATTGGAGATGGCAGAACAGATTCTCTGATGAGTAGGTAATGTCTTGAAAATCTTTCATTATAGCTTTTAGGCAACACGATGAGTAATAATTAGATCGATCTTTAGGTCGATAATCGATCACGATAATAATTAGATCGAAATGTGAAATTTCATTTATGACGTACTGTAAGTCTAGTTCTCAATTTATTCGGCCTTAACAAAATATTGGTCCAATAATGTAATGGTGCATTATTTCCGCTCAAACATTTACGCCAAATCTTTCTTGAAAGGCACTCTTCCCTAATTAACCAATTGTTGTGACGAACTCAACACCTTATGTAAACATTCCATTATTTGTAAATCTGGGACTCATCTGCAAATAAAATTAATGACTCAAATAGTTCACATTGTCAGTTGAGCCAATTACAGTAGGTAATCTAGTTGACGATCAGCATCATTTTCATATAAATGCTGGTGTAATTGGTATCTGAAAGCTTGAAATTCGTGTTTCTACAGAATTCATTATTATTAGAGTAGGTGTGTGCACTGTGCAGTGTTTAAAAATTAAGAATACCTATGATGAAGATTTAGCTAAACTAATAAGTGAATTATCTATTTAATAACTTTCTTCATGGTATATTTTTTTGGTAATAACTTCGTATTCTTTTGCATAGTTTGCAAATATAAAAAAAGTCAAGATTTAAAATAATCCTTGGAAACTTCCTAAAAATCTGATAAGCCTCATGACTGCCATAGGCACTTAACCTACGAGATCTTGCGCCCAATACTACAGCGTAAGATAGATTTTTTTCTGACTCGACCTCTTTAATGAATAACCTCTACCTACTGTTGATTATAGCTAATTTATTTTAAAACGTAAAACTAAACACAATTTAAAATTAATCTTCTTTTTCGTTCATACTTACAACATATGTATAAACGACAAATAAAGGCTGTACACATGGAAGAGCTTACATTCTTTGTAAATTAGAATGAGGTATATTGCAGTTATGTTGGGTAATAAAGTCACTATCTTACCTTATTTCTCGAATTTCAAGTCTTTGAAGGTTGCAGATTATTTGTCAGATTTATATTTCTAATTGAATTAATTTTTTGTCGTCATAATATTTTAGCAACGTAGACTATCTTGGATGTCAAGATTTGAGCAGAACCATTGTTATTTAATCCGTCGCAATGTTGCAGATCAAACCTCGTAAGAGTTGACATATCCCATCAATTCCACCCGCTATTGCACAGGTCCTGGCTGATGGGCTTTACTGGCTTTGGTCTTAATTTTCTGTGTTTCTTATCATATCACACTCCTGCGGAAAGTCATTGGTCGAGGACGCGATGCAAATTCATCTCGTCCTAGCTGGTTCTACGGTGATTATCGCGGGAAACACCAGGATTGTTTGCCGAAAAGGGAGCTTGAACTGTGTAGTTTAGGATGGGCTGGTACCAAAGAGTGAATGACATATTTGTTACAGAGGCTTACTGTTTAAGATTAGTTAAGTTGTTTCGTCAATAATTTGATAATATCCCTTTAAGTTGATATGATACTAGTTAGTACATATTACTTTTTCAGGATCTAAGAATATCTGGTTACAATATTAAGCATATTGCAGAATATATTAAACGACCTGTAGTTGCTGATTATGTTTGGAGAATATTCGGTTTTCATTCTGTCGATAATTTTAACACATTATTTCATAGCATTTTATAGGAACTTCTGATCTGGAGTCAATTCAGTTGTCACTATGTAAGGTACCTACTAGTAGTAACTTATGATTGGTATGAAATCATGCAAACAAAGCAAGATTCTCCACATCTCTTTACATTACATTGTTCCATATTATATGGGAAACATATTTTGACAGATTTTATGTATATTTAAAATATTAAAACGCGGTTGAATGAAAACCTCAAGACCAAAAATAAAATGTTAAGTAACTAGGAAATTAAAAAAATTCTACAACAAAAATACAGAAACACAATAATTTTTATTTCTCTCTGGGCAGAATCGAGTCTTTTATGATGACTACGAAAAGATTTTTATTTGTTAGGAACAGAAATAGGGGCACCTTGAATTATTTCTGCATTATACATATTTTTTACAATACTGAGCCATTCATTTTCCATTTAATTTGCTTTAACTGTGATTAAACAAAAGCTCTAAGAATGACATTATTTATAAACACAATGAAATTACTAAATTTTTTATATCTCTGTACTACAAAACCTCCTCAGCTTTAGCGAAAATCATTAATAATAATAACATCCACGCCGACAGTCGCCCACAAAAAAAGGCATACATCGCAGAGAATAACAACAGAAGCAGCGTCAGGATATTGTATGTTTATATTGCATAAATACTCATTAATTATAATTGATATAAACATTAACTGGCGAAGTAATTGGAAATAGGCCAAGTCTGCGGGCCTGGCTTTAAATCAAGTACGGTTCGGCGGATCGCAAAGTTTCGGGGGTGATAACACTCTTCACACCATTAAGCCGACACTATCGTTAAAGCTATAACGTTGTATCTAAGCAGTTTTTCAACCGATATGGCATTAACACGTCAAATCAAACGGCAGAACTGGAGGAATGAATTTAGCCTATAATGGTAAAATTACTAAATAGGAAACGATAAGGAGATACGGATATTTTGGTATTAATGAAGTGTCAAAATTTAATGGCTTTAAAAGTGGCTGTGGATTGAACGATGATTAATATTACATAACAATAAACTTGAATTTTCCCTGTTCCTTAGTTCCTAATATACTCAAGTAATTTGCGTCATTTTATAATATAAAAAAGAAATTTTCGTATCCTGTTCTTTGACACTCGCCAATTATTGGTCTACACCGAAAATTAGAAACTTAATAATATAAAAACATGGGAATGAAACTGTTTCTTCTTATGTTTCTTCAATTTGACACAATATTTGACTAGTTATATTTATATATTTTAAATTGAATTCACCAACATTTATTATTATTATACAAACACTGAAATGGTTCCTTCAAATATAAGAATCATACGTAGTCATTATATTTTCCGCCATCAAAGTTAAAATAGTCATGTTTTTACTTAAAAATTTAGTGAGAGGTAACATTATACTTATATTATTATACATTGTATAAAGTGAAAGTGCAATAAGTCAACTGCGAAAAATGTAGCTATTAGTTTTTCTTTTTGAGCTAAATGTCTACAGTTTTATCAGAGACAAATACAGAAACAAAGGGTATAACACTGCAGTAAGCAAGGAGTACATGTATGAAATACGTTATATTCTAGGGAAAAAAAGATAATTAAAAAAATAAATCTGCAATCTTCCATTAATCGATTAAATTCATCGAAAACTGATATTATAAATAAAAATGAAAACATTGGTATATTTGGAATGGTATGTAGCAGAAAAACAATGCAGTAATAATAATAATAATATTAAATACACCACATGCAATTACGACCCCCTTTATCCCAGAAGGTTCTAGAAGAGCCTTGTGCGGGAGGGGGCTACACATTTAAAGACCAGGGACACACATCCAATATCCGTGTATAATGGAAAAATCCCTCTCACAGTATTTTCCATTGCCACGACCGGGATTCGAACCCGGGACTTTTGGGTGAGAGGCAGGTAAGCTACCATCTCGACCATCAGTCATATAGGTACTTCGTAATATCTAAATTTAAAATCGAATTGATATAAAAGTGTAATGTTGGTCGTATGGACCCTTAGAAGTTGAAACCACACCGCACCGTTAGTATTTACAGTTGACATTAAGTATATTAAAAGTAAGAGAAATACGATCATTTAATAAGATAAACTGAGACAAAGTTAAAAATACCCATTTATGTGGAACGTTGGATGAGGAAAGTTGGAGCGAACAAACAGATCTTTATAAATAATTCAGCCGTTTGGTGTTCACAATTTCCTAAACGTAAATTCACCTAGTATTTCTTTTGATTTTATAGAATATTATTTTAACGGTAACATTAATTTTACAATGTAACTGTTAATTTGACCAAAAAATAACAGAAGGAAAATGGTAAAAAATACGTGAAAAATTTGTCGAATTATATAAGGGTGCGCCACTTAAAAATCCCCAGACTAATATCTTATTTTTTAAGCGACGACCATGTTGGATACATCAAATTGTAGATATTTTTAAAGCTTTTAAACATGTGTATAGAGTGAATGTTTTAGAGAAAAAATAGAAAATACCCTTTTCGATTCCAAACTGAATTCATTTAAAATAAATTTGAAAATATTGTAAATAATAATTTTATGCTTTATTTGTAAAAGACATTTAATAAACAAAATTTAAAATAACAAAACAGCAACAAGAAAAAACAAATATTTTTAAGAACAAGCTATTATTAAAATATACGAATTACGAAAACCAAATAAAATTTCGACATGCATGATGTAATAACATAAATTGAAGCTAATTAAAACCTTTATAAGAAAACATTAACACAGTTCATGTACAGAATGAGGCAAAAAAATATAGGTACAAGAAAATTAAGTTTCCCTTTGTAACAATTTTTTCAAAATAAGATTTTTTTAACATCCTGTGCGCATGTTTAATGGCCTTAAAAATAAATACAATTTGACGTGCCCAATGTGGTTGTCGCTTAAAGAATAAGAAAGTTACCAGTCTTTGGAGTGTAAATGGCGCACAAAATTCAAAACGTCTAAAAACAAATTATTGAAATAAAAAATGTTTAACTCACCATAATGAATGAATTTTATGAGCGAGTTAAAAAAAATTTATTTCAATAATTTATTTTTAGACGTAGGTATTGAATTTTGCCATTTTTAATCCATTTTTTATCATGTATTAAAGAAGTCCAATAGATTTTACAATTTTATTGTATGTTTAGAGATGAAATATCAATGTAAGTATGTCAAATTTGATATGTTTTTTATTATTATGCTTGAATAAAACCTAAATAAAGTCATTTACAAACAACACAATTTTATTTAGGAAAAAGCATTTTTGGAAATAGTCCTTGTTTTCCAACGCATCAATTTTGAAAATATAGGTTCTAGAAAGATAATATACGGTTTTAATAATATAGGTACCAAATAAACATGTGAGAACAAAAATAAATTCTGAAGTGGAATGAACGAATGCTTTATAATATTCTGTTTTACATGCTGGCTCACTTTCTTATTGTGCTATCTTGTTTAATATTACTATTTATTTAGTAGTATTTCTGACATTAATTACCTAGTCCATTTGTTTAAGTGATAGCGTGTAGCTTAAGAGCATATTAATTTACTTTGAATTAAGCGGTTAGATGTTGAATCTAAATCTACCCCTAGGATACAGAAGGAGGTTTAAAGCGTCTGACTAATGGGCACGATGATAACATGGCAAATTTGTCATCTAATATTAGAGCGAGTTTGATGCAGTATCGGATTGACAGGGGATACAGGGATTTTTATTGAGCCCTTCATTATATTCCGTTACTTAATTAAATTAAAATAGTTTAAATAAATCTCTTCAAGCACTAAATTACATTAAAAAAAATTATAACAGTGCATACGAATAACATTATAATAGTTTGTTATTTAGTATAATTAATTAATAGCTATAATTTATACAGGTTGGAACAAATTAATAAGTTAATTCTAGTTTTAGAATACGTACAGTTCGTTTCGAATTAGAAAAAACTTAAGAGTCTAGCGTTTCTCAGAATACACACAAACTACAGACGAATAGCGACTACAGCATTTTCTGAATAACCTAGTTTATTGGTTAGTAGCCAAGAGGCGATAAAAATTATAAATTAGTTGTATTCTTCTATTAAATTAGGTTCTAATTACTTCCAGATGATGTTAACTTGGTTACTGAAGCGTGCATCGAATTAAGAGTATTACTGTTAATGAAAACGTCAATGTCACTGTCACATCACATGAGATAATTTTAAATATTTGTGAGAGGTGCGTAACATTTTGTATAACGGAATTGGGGATATAAAAATTAAGAAACATTTTGTTTTATTTGTTTACAAATACAAAAACAATGTAGTATTTTTAATAATAACAAAAGTAGCCAACTAAATTATTCATATTATATCTCGTGTTGCAAAATTGTGATATTTTACAAGTATTAAAATTACTATGTGATTTTTATCTGGAAAGATGAGGTCAGTTCTCCATGATATAATCTATTTGTTAAGCAGAAGATTCCCAGAATGAATAGGGAAGTAGAGTATCATTGATTTTCTACCTCGTAGCCCAAATTTGATTTCACTTTTGCAACCAGGGTCGACCAACTGCCGGTGTAAAATAATTCGATACGTAGATAATTATTGGTTATGTTCATACCAACTCATACTTGGCTTTTGAGTTGTTGTTTCATATATTCTGCACGATTTTCTTTATGTTTTTACTCCATTTTTAGGAGCGACGTGGACATTGGGACGCTTCTTTTACTTGCCCAATAACAACTTTCCTTTTGTTTCTGTTTCCAAAGTACTGCCAGAAAATCTCCTCCGTCAAAGGACTCTAGATAGGAATAGGTATGTATTTTCCCAAATATTTGCCTTATTTAAAGTTATATTGTAGAAATTATCTTATTTTTAGCATTCTGGTCACATAACCTTTCTGTAGATACCCATATCGATATATTTCGTTAGAACCGATTCTTCTCTACACGTTAATTTCAATGATTGTGCAGTGCGTTTTAAAATTCACTTCACTGTTATTTCTTAGAGTCTAAATTTACAATGTGTCTAGCCATCCGGTTTTACATGAAACATTATCCTAATTACTTACATCTATCTAAACTAAGTGTCCCTATGTTTGATTTTTCGCTAGATAAAACTAGCACTTTGTTCATTGTTTATAAATCACTACTATTTTGTTACTGATTACTTATTATACTATTAAAGATTACTTTTGCTTTGGTTAAGATTATTTTATTAATTATTTTTGCGGTTTTTTCTTTATTTTAAATTGGACGAGCCACATTTATGTGAGTTATTGTCTCCTTGCTGTCTAGTTACAGGCGTTTGCAATAAGAATATAAGTTTCCCAAAACTGGTATTCTTTTAAGTTATTTAGGTTTAAACATACAGTTTCGTTACGTAAATCTTTCGCTAATTTTGAATTCGGGGAAGTTTTATTTTGACAATTTTTTTAAATTCATTTAATTTTTATGGAGTATTTAATTTATTTTATTTATTCGGAATACATGTCAGTACAGTAACACTTGTCAGTACACTATCATTTTCCATAGTTTCCAGAAAAGGAATATACTTATTCGCATACGATTTTACTAAAATGATCATCTCCTAACCTAAATGGCAATAATACTCCACAACAACGGTAATGAACCCCATTAATACTACTACCCTGTACTACCGGACCTTCCCTACGTTTTTCATTTTATTTGGAATTAAGCAGGTGACAAGGTCGTGTCTAATTGGTCGATCACCCATTACATACACACACACACACACACACACAATACACAATTACAAAAACTTTTTAAATCCGCGTGTTTACCTGATATTTGCTGGAATGTAAATAAGTCGTTTGCCATTTCTAAATGGGATTTAAGAAGTGTACTCTTCGATGAAATATTAAAAGGCACCTACGAATGAAGCTTCTTATTTTCTAGATGTTAAAATGAAAATCAAATACGTAATTTATATATTTTTAAAATTTACAAAATACTGGAATAAAATAATTTGGCATATATTTAAACCCATCACTAATGCAGTAGCAAGTTAGTAAAGAACAAAAATAATTAGCAAAACAACAAACAAAATAAAAACTTTATTTTCTTTGCTTCGGATGCACTTCCATTTAGCGAAAAATTAAAACTGTTTAAAACGACTTCCGTTATTCTCTGTACATACATAGAAGACATCACTTTCCTAAATTATTATTACATTATTATAATATAGTTACCATTATTTATAAGCCATATTTCTTTCTTTCTCTTATTTTGTATGTAAGCTCTTGTAAATTATTACTCATTTCCTTGTACACTAATATGAAAGTGACACCATAAAAAAATGACACGGTGGTTAGGTAGAGGCTATGAGGTGACCAAGTAAAGGAACCAAATTTTTCAATCCATTCTCATGTTCATTCTGTACATGTATCTTCCATTGAAATAATATTATGTTATTGCTTTAATATTATGGTAAAGTTCTGCATCTTGTTCTTAGATAACATAAAAAAATGGTTGTGATCCTAATGTGACGACCGTATTATTATTTAGATCTGCAAAAGATTTATATACTTCTGCCAACAAATACTTTCATAAAATATTGGTCCAATAATAATTTCTGTATGAACCTTCAGCAAATACCAAAAAATTGAACTTCCTAATATGTATTAGGAGACCAGGAAGAGAAATTTTTCAGGTCAGCCCCAACTCAGGTGTGCTATATCATTATTTAAATATACTATATTGTTTTTCAGATAAAATATAATATACAATATACCGTGTGTGTAAACGAAATTATTAGACAAGTCATAGCACCCAGAACTTTCTAGATATAGAATTGGGATTTGGAGGACATAATGTAAAGAGGAAAATGTATATTTTTCGGTATTTGTCACATTTCTATCATTTCCGGTTTCGCCGGAAATGACCTCAACTATGAAAGTTTAAAAGCAACACCCTGTGCCCTGCACTTGTTTGAGAAATATTTTAGCCCTCTTGATTTTTTTAGACCTATTTTTATTTCTGCATCTAGATTGCCGTGAATGTGAATTGGAAGTGGGTCTAGATGATCCAAGAAAAGTTGAATCGTTAGATTTCTTCTACTATTTTAGTAGGATTTACAACTCTTTAAATGTGCTTAGATCATTAATTTGTATTTACATCCATTTTTTTAAGTGAAAACGTACTTTAGACACCCAGTTAAATAGTACTGTTCATGACTAATCCAGTGGTACAACCAAATTTAAAATCGGTTTCATATGAACAAGCTTGTGCCAGTTATGGTAGTTGCTGAGAAATCTGCCGATTCAATTTTTCTTGGATCATCTAGACCCAGAACATTGACGTTAGCACATTCACGGAAATCTGGATGCAGAAATAGAAACACATAGGTATAAAAAAATCAAGTGGACTAAAACATTTCTCAAACAAGAACAGTCGCTTAAATCATCTCTAGAATTCAAAAATGTAAAAATATATAGGGTGTTACATTTAAAATTTCATAGTTGAGGCCATTTCCGGCGACACGTAACAAATATTGAAAAATTTGCATGTTTCCCTGTATATTAATATGTCCTTCAAATCTCAATTTTATATCCAGAAATCTCTGGGTGCTATGACTTGTCTAATAATTTCATTGACACCCGGTATGTGTAAAATGGTTTGGGAATGCATAATATACGAGAACTTAAATGATACACCCAGAGACAAAATGTGTGTCAAAGAAAGATTTTCCGTCCAACCAACTATTTAAAGAAGTCCGAATAAAAGTGAGAAAAGTAAGTTCATTAAGTTGGGAAGCTTTTTTGGCTACAGTGATTTTTTTAACGTATCAATTAATAATTATTACTACAATAAAATTAATACATTGACTTCTCGTTAAGGTGTGTGACACTTCAAATATTTATTCCATATCAGAATATTTGACAAAATAAACTTTGGGTCTTGGCTGTAGATGTAATATGATATTAAAAAAATAAACACATTTTTATTAAAAGACAGTTGAATAAAAATGTAAATAAATATGTTTTCCTTATTCTTGTGGTCATAATCCTTGGGCATGATTATTTAGTTGCAGAGGAAGAGCACAACTCGTTGTTTGAAATAAAAGTATTCAAGTATTAAAAATAATAGAGAGGAATAGGACAAGAAAACTAATCGATTCATTAGCTAACGTGAACAGTGAACTCTAAACATAAATATTTTTTAACGAACAATATAAAACTATAATGTTAATAGTTGGATATATTTAATCAGAATTAGGTAATATCAAGAACATTCAGAGTGACCCATTTGAAAGCGGGCCACCCCTGTAAAGTGGCTATTTTTGGTCCGATTTTGATCAACTTTTTTTTTAGATTGTTTTTCATGGAAAACTGCATTTTGTGGCAAATTGATAGATGTCTATTACAAAAATCAAGGCCTACTTTGCAATTTTTTTGGATCGAAAATTCGAGAAATCATATTAGCGATTTTTTTTACGTGAAAACTAAGTACGCCACTGTGTTCAGCGTCCCCTAAAACGGGTCTGCACCAAATTTCATCCAAAAATATCCCATGTTAAAAATTGATATTTTTACTTTTAAAAATTAATTTATACCCAGAAATGTTCAAATAATCGTCTCAATAAAATAATTTGTTTATAAGTTGTTTTTATTCACTTATTTCATGAGTTACTTGATGTTCACAATGCATTTCCGGGTATAAATTAATTTTTAAAAGTAAAAATATCAATTTTTAACATGCGATATTTTTGGATGAAATTTGGTACAGACTCGTTTTAGGGGACGCTGAACACAGTGGCGTACTTAGTTTCTACGTAAAAAAATCACTAATATGATTTCTCGAATTTTCGCTCCAAAAAAATTGCATAGTAGGATTTGATTTTTGTGATAGATCTATCAATTTGCCACAAAATGCAGTTTTCCATGAGCAACAATCTGAAAAAAGTTGATCAAAATCGGACCAAAAATAGCCACTTACAGGGGTGGTATGCTTTCAAATGGGTCACTACTACATACATACATATATAGATAGAATTTATTATATACACCAGTCCAGCCCTGGGTTAAACAATTGTGACGATATGCATCACATTAATTGCATTCTAATCTTATTAAGGTGGCTGGTAATTAAATGCCCTATTTGAATATTAATTCCCACTATACATATACATAACAAGTCATTTGTCATAAAGTTTGAAATCAAGTTTGAGATATACTATAATTGAAACAATCCATCTTGGTTGAATCTGTCTTCGTACCGATAGCTATATGAACTATTATGTGGAATAAAATAAAATTTCCAAGAAACGAATCGCTCTTAAGTGATTACGGTACAATCCGAGCTGTCACTGATGAATATTAGAAAAAAGATAGTTGAGTCATTTAGATCTGAAGAGTAACGGCTCAAGCTCATATAGATACTAACATATTATGCTTCACTGACGGCAGTATTCATAAAATAATAAGATATTTTTTCTGTCAGTAGGTGTAAAATTTCAATACGGCGCTCATAAAAAAAATAAAGTTAACTAATATCATATTTTTCAAAATATTAATGAAGACAAATATTTGGTGCCGTTTTTGTATTTCTCGTATGAAATCATGTAAGATCTCCAATGTGCGAATATTTAGTGATAAATATATTATTTACAATAATTGATAGTATAGATATTTAAAATTTTACAGTTGTTTTAACGGTATTATGCATTTTGATCCTATTATCCATAGAGAAAATAAGTTAGAGATACAAGATATTTTAAATGAAAAGTTAATTTATTATTTAAAAAGAATTATATTTATAGTAGATGATGAAAGTAATTTGTGGTTAACTGTCAGATTTTATCAATAACTAATTTATAAATGATTTGTGGTTGATTAATTTTCTGTAGTAGTATATTAAGTTCATAAAACATTATCGAAAATTCAGCGCAGACAAAAAGTGCCCCAGACGTAGTCGAGGGCACTTTTTCAGTCGAATCGCATCAATATGAAATAATGCGGTTTCTTAAAGGCGACACACTTTGAATGCTGAATTTTCAGATTATTTTTAATGCACGAAATATATTTGTTAGACTATTTCCATTACAAAACATGGAGCACGAAATAATGAATCTGTAAAAATTTTTGTACAATTGTCACTTACAATACAATTATCGGGGCGACAATTGCATAAGTGCAATTATCAGCTACAATATGACGTTGATAATGTACGAGATAATTTTATGACAATTGAAAGCACGTTGCTGGGTAATAGCCCAACGCCGAAGGTAATCAACTTTGAAATTTTCTCTAAATGTCAACATTTTCTGAACACCCTGTTACAAAAAAATTAATTCTCTCTCAACTAGTAATTAAAATAGGGCTCATTTTAATCTGAAACAAATGGAATTCTTCAAATCCTGAAACAGTGACGAAATAACAGTAGTCAAATAAATGCTGGCAATATCAATTTATTTATTTTTTCTTATCTAATATAACTCCAAAACTATAAGGGACTTTATTATAAAATATTGAGAATTTTTTAAAAAATATTTTTTTTTTAATAGTTAGGGTATTTTATTTAAAGAAATTGACTTACATAGTGCCCTGCTTTCATGAATCGACCGGTATATTTCAAACTAATTTTATAATGTGTAACTTTTGATCTGCAACATTTACATAAAACAATTTTTACAATTGGCTCTGTACAACCCGTATTAGGTAAGGCTGATGGAATTGTATAATATCTAACATTTAAAAATAACAGTTGTAGCACAGGATTTAGTTTTAAAGAACACGTATATTTGCAGATACAAAAGAATTAAAAAGTTTCTCCTTGCGTATAAAACAAGCCTTTGTTCGGTTTTCCACAGTATTCTCTAGGTAATACTGCTGCATCTTGATTGATTCAAAAAAGGAGAAAATGAAACAAACCAAAATATATAGCAATGTAATGGGATAGAATTTCTGGTTCTATTCAACTCTTTAATAAAATATCCAATAACGTAGTAAAATATATCTTAATAGATTGCATCGTTGCAGAAGTCTCATTGTTGAATTGTAGAATAGAGAATATTTTAACGCTCTCGGCCATGCTTTAAGGTTTCTTGCGGAAATGAGTCCCACTCGACATACAGCAGACTATCTTCTAAACAGCAAGCTCGCTAAACAAGGGCGTTGCATTTAAAAATGAAAAAAGAGAATTCTTGTATCAATTAGGGTGAAAGTAAGTTAATAATCATGTTCTCATATAATATGAGAATAAATATTATGAATCTATTAGTCGATCTGCTCGAGTACACAGTTAATTTTAGAATGGTAAATAAAATAAATGTAGTACGCCATATTCAAAGAGTTTACTTTACTGAAACCCATTTGCCTAATAATGTACTCATTAAAGTAGATACGGATTAGCAAGATTTTTCGAATCCAAATTTTGTTTCACGATTCATGAACGGAAATATTGGAGGGGGTTGAAACTTTAATGTTGCATACCAAATATTTACACTTTAAGTAAGATTCACCAATCAAATGAGCTTCATTGGGAAATTATTATTAAATCAGTGTACGTTCGACAATTTTACCATAATTGAGGCGAAGAGTTCTCATTGTCACTTATTCCGGAATTTACAAAAGTAACGAATAAAATTCGTATTCGTAAAAGGAAGGCATCTGGGGAAACCTGCGGGCTTGATTTCATTTTGTCGATGCTGACGTGATCACAGCAATCAAAGTGTGAGGAATGACATAATCGGAAATTATTTTAAAAATAATATTAAGGCGATACTCAAGAAACTCTTTTTAAGTCGAAATCTCCATACTTCTTATTTTTACCGGTATGTTCAAGAACAAGACAAATTTATTAACAAATCTAATACGAACGGGATAAATGAAAGATGGTTATAGCTTTTAATGATGAGCTAGTGTGATAGCGAAAGAATATGTACATCTTCTTAGGGACATCGTTTTTAATTGGTGACCATAATGAATTAATTTAGTGGAGTTACAAAATATGTTTTCAATAAATTATTTTTAGACGTTTTGAATTTTGTAATATTTAGTTAAATTTTAATCATGTATTAAAAAAAGTCCAATAGATTTTATAATTGTATGTTTAAAAAAAATTGGATATGTTTGTTATTATTATGCTTGTATAAAGC
The DNA here is from genome assembly GCA_963680705.1 of Rhagium mordax. Classification (NCBI taxonomy): domain Eukaryota; kingdom Metazoa; phylum Arthropoda; class Insecta; order Coleoptera; family Cerambycidae; genus Rhagium; species Rhagium mordax. The sequence goes on from OY796657.1 coordinate 70,718,820, forward strand.
CTAAATAAAGTCATATATGTATAAACAATGCATATTAAGCAAAAGAGAATTGTAAAAAAATAGATTTTAATGTTGTAATGGCTTTATTTACCCCGCTGGGCTGTTTGCACCTTATCGTCTGCAAACAGTCACATCCAGCTTCGTAATAATTTTTATTATTACGGATTCTCGGGATTCTTTATTTTAAAGTGCAAGGAACAGCACTTTCCGGCTCACCGGGGTGACAATGCTAGCGGGACAGCTGACAGTGGAGATACGGTCAAAAGTCAGTGGTGGCATTAGTCTATCTTTAATAGTTTTGGTGTGAGGGCGCCTCAAATTCGCGCGCTGATCTTTTGTTAAATTAAACTTATCGTTTTCCAGCGCACAACTTTCAGCCACCCTCACGCCCACGGTGTAAGAATTGTGTTACAACCGTGCTCACGCCTAAAATATTTAAGATAAACATATGCCGTCACTGACTTTTTTATAGGAAATTTAGTTCTCTATAAAATTGTTTATGTTAATTTTTTTCATAACTCGAACGGTTTTAGCAGCGTTTCGAGTTAAACGTGCCGGCGTCCAATTTCATTTACGGTTTTTATTTTTTTTTGCACAGTAGCCGACAATTTAGACACATAATTTTTCAACAATCGTGTTCTACATATTTTTCTGCATCGAATGGTATATGTTTCGACCTGGTAAAATGAAGTGGAAATTAACTAGGGACGATGCGGGGCGCAGCCCGCGCGGCCCTCGCGGCCACCCACTCTCTCTCTTTGTCTTACGATTTCGCGTCTCTTGCGTTAACAGTTTGGAGACATTCTAATTGAGGCGTTTCATCACCTAATTGTCTTACACCATGGCCATACTATACGTATCAGAATTATCAGGAGATGTGCATTTACGAACTATCTGCCTGTCAAGGTTATTTCACACTTCTTTGCTACAGAGTTTAGCAGACGACAAAAATCGCCTAGAAACAGTTCTGATTTGCAATTCTAGTTTTAATTATTACTTATCTTTTAAGGAAGAAAATTTAGTTATCACATAAATATCGTTTGAAGCATAATAAAATTGTTATTTTTCTGATTGAAAATCAGTTTTCTATCAACTGAATATAAAAACAAAATCAGATTTCTTGTTTTCTAGTTTCATTGCTATAATTCTGAATTATAAAATACTTGTAGAACAATATATGACTCAATGGATAAAATAACATTATTTAGTTTTATGTTTATTAAAACGAAAATTGCAAATTTGTAGGAAAAAAAATTATTTCTTTTGAAAATGCAGAAGTATTGAGTTTTTAAGCTGAAACTTGTTAATTTTTTAATATCGACTCAATTTTTAACCCTATAGGTTTCTACACACTTCTTTAATTATTTCATTGCTGACTGAAAGGAAGTCGGGATGAAGAGTTATGAATTGTTTACCAAAGACAAGAAGTTCAGTTTTTACCTCATTTAAAATAAGTTTATGAGCGCTGAAGACCTTTGATACAGAATGTAAATCAAAATTAATTTTGTCCACAGCAGTACTTATTTCACCTTACGGAAATGAATAAAAAAACCTGCGTGTCGTCCGTATACTGATGAATTTGGCAACTTGATAGATACGTAGAAAAATCTGCAGTATAGAGAACAAAGGCCCCAACACGCTTCCCTGGGGGACGCCTCTATTATAGTTCTTAAAGTCTGAGCATCGACCACAGCACAATGCCCTCTGACACCTATTACTAAGATAATTTTTTTTTTAATAATTGAGGAATATTGTCAAGACCGAAGTGCTTAAGTTTTTTAAGTAGAATTTGGTGATCTAATGTATCAAAAGCCTTGCTTAAATCTAGTAAAATTAAACAAGTATTCTGATTTCTGTCATTCGATCTTAGAATAATATCAGTAACGTCTAGCAGAGCTGTGGTTAGCCCTAAATCCTGACTGATGCGATGGTTCAATTTTTTTGGATTCAAAATAAAAATTCACCTACTCATATAAGAAATAGCAGGTAAATGCTGATAGAATAATGAGACAGTTCTGAAAGATGTGATTTTTTTTTGATTGGGCAAATATTGGCATTTTTCTAGGCATCCGGAAATTCCCCTTAGGTGAGGTATTTGTTGACGATGAAAGTACTGCTCTGATATCTGAGGGAAAAATAAATCTAATATTTTTATGTTCAATCAATCAATCAATCAATCAATCATTTATTAAACTAGGTATATACAGTAAGATACATATTTGGCGTGTCAGGAGAGACAGTTACATAACAATACAAAAAAATGCATAACTAAAATAACAAGCATATTACATTGAATATAAGAATAAATATAATGTATAAATTGTACAATGCTTAAGTGTAAATGATAAATAAATAAATAATAGGTACACATATGGTACATTCTTATTAAAATATGAGGGAAAAACAGTGAGTGCGTTTCATATTTTACACATTATGTGTTTATGTAAATATGAACACCGAATATTAATTTAGACAACATAAGAATCGGTATTTTTTAAGTCAATTTCTCCATGTATTAGACTTCGAGGCATTTCTATAATCCATTCCTTAATTCTTGTAATAGGTGCCTACATAGGTGTGGATTAAGGTTGTCGCTCATTTGCCCGTCACAGCACGACCCGTCCCGTCCCGTCAAAATACGGATGGGATTAAAACAATGCAAATGAATGGACAACCGCTCATTAGTCCGGCACGGCACGACTCAGAGAGAACGTCGACGGAAGGAATTGCCGGTCTCCGATTCTCCCCGGCAAACAACGGTACGTGCCGTGATGGACTTTAGTGACAAAATTTCTTCTCGTCTTCTTTTAGATCGTTAAATAGATGATAGAATTCTCCAAGGTTCGCCTTCTTTTGGTTAATGGAATGTATCCACATGCTCCTCTTTCTTTTCTTTTTATTTTCTTCTTCTGCTAATAATGCGGCCACTACTATTACTTCTTCATCAGAACTGCTGCTTTCAGACATGGTGAACTGCTACATGTAAACTAAACTAAAAAGATATTTCATATTTCGCAGCACATGACGGCTTGCTGTTTCGTTTCCGCCGGAAAAGTGGGCGACGAACCTATCCGTCGCCGTCAAGCGAGGGACAGCATCGGGCCGTGCTGTGACGGGCAAATGAGCGACAACCTTGTATAAAAATACTATGATGATGCTATAAATGGTGAGATAACATAATATGGAAAGAATAAAGTGCATTAAATTACCATTGGAACAAAGAAAATTACAACTCCCCACCGAATGAAATCCGGTTATAAAAAACTTAATCATTAGCTACATTTCTACCTTTATCTTAAATACATATAGAAGACGGCGCGGCGCATAGCTTAAAAACTCATTAAATTCCCAATTTTTCATATTATACTATCGTTTATCATCGAACGCACGGCGAATTCCAATATCTCGGTGATTTAATATGATTTATGGAGAGTCGATTAAAGCCGCGTCATTCAGTTTTCGCCTTTTGATGTGTTAAACCGAACAATCCATATCATTGCGTGAATATTACCTATGCCACCTAACCCCTTACACATATTATATATTTTTATAATATATTTATCGTGTCAACAAGAGTTTGGTTTGAAAGGCAATAATCTCGACGGTATGTAATACATTATATTCCATAATATGAAATCATTCGACGCTCTTTTTCTTTATCACTCGCAAAATTGTTTAATAAAATTAATATAAAAATGTACGGGAATTTTTAATGCTTGTAGCTGCAATAAATATAATAATCGTAACGTTATGATGTTGATACGCAAAGCTCTATTTCTACACTAAAGATACAACGTATTTTTGAAAACTAAATATTGAAACTGTTTTGGACGTAATTGCCTTCTCATCATGACTGAAATAAAGACGACACCCGTTAGGCGCTTCTTTAAACGCTGGAATGGATTGACATTAGAAACACGACCAATATTATTAATAGCAACATTGTGAAAGTTGAAAAGTTTGGTTTCATGCTTACGTTCTAAGTTAGGACCAACATTTTTTATGATGTTGGAGAAAATTAATTACCAATTAGGTACTATCTAAAAGTTATTTGTGCGTTCTTCAATTTTTTTTGTTTCTTCATTTCATATTTATTACCACATGTTCTTTAATATTTCAATCTTTTTAAAGACCCAGACCATCTAAAAATAGTTGAATTATCGAAAAAATAACCTTGTCATTAAGTTTACGTTAAAGAAAGAGTTAAAGGTTGATTTTTGATATAAAGTATTAATCAAAATTTAATATTTTACAGACGTTATGGAAACCTAATCTTAAGAATTTAAGCTTTGGTACAGGAAACAGATTAAGTTTCCAAAAACTCTATAACATATTATTACTTTATTTATGACTAATATTAGAAAACAACCTTTGATTTTAATTAATTTCTGTGGTGTCAAAGGCGTAGTGATTAGTTTTTCAAGAATTCTGAAATTCTTTAGATTTTTACATGAATTTTTAACATACAGTGATTTTCTTCTTTTTTACCGTACATATCAATTAATTTGATATGTAAATGCCTAGGATTTTCGGTGATTTAATTAAATTTGATAAACAATATTTTCGACATTTCGGTCATAGAGCCAAATCATTACATTAATGAAAAAAATATTAGAAAAAACTATAATATTTTGATATTAACAGCTGACAAATGTAATAATAATAATAATAATAATAATAATATTCTTTATTTTCATCAGACTCATTTACACAAGTATTGAATAATGTCAAATAGAGCGGAGTAGCCGCCTGAATAACAGTATAACACATAACACATTATAAATTACAGAACATACATATACCTATACCTATACTGCATGTATCCAATTATAGACAATTAATATTAATAGTCTACATTCACATCTGTGAGATAAAAAAAAAAAAACATTAAAAGTTAATTACTAAAATTACTATTAAAATATTCTGTAACAGAATATAGACTAGTCCTAATAAAAGAATAATTATGTATAAAACTGACTACGAAAGAAAAATTAATTAATTTGCTTAAGAGGCCTTTCTACATATTCCAAAACGAGTTTTCAAATAACTTTCTAAAAAAACGTCCAATTTCGATGCGGCTAGTACCAATTTTCTTGGAAAAAAATCTAGTTTCCCGGAAAGTCAAAATCATATTTTTGGTCACAAACAAATATAGGTATCTAGAGTTTTAAAAGTTAACGAGAAAAATTAACAACTTTTCTGGATACAACAAATTATTTTATGAATTTTCATATGTTTTTTGTTTTAAAATATTGTAATAGAAAGGTAGCATTTCAAAATTAGAAAGTGCATTTTAAAGCATCCGTACAGTATCGCCATCTATCCAGATTTCTCAGACTAGGCTGCAATATTTTTGGTCACAAACAAATATAGGTATCTAGAGTTTTAAAAGTTAACGAGAAAAATTAACAACTTTTCTGGATACAACAAATTATTTTATGAATTTTCATATGTTTTTTGTTTTAAAATATTGTAATAGAAAGGTAGCATTTCAAAATTAGAAAGTGCATTTTAAAGCATCCGTACAGTATCGCCATCTATCCAGATTTCTCAGACTAGGCTGCAATATTTTTGGTCACAAACAAATATAGGTATCTAGAGTTTTAAAAGTTAACGAGAAAAATTAACAACTTTTCTGGATACAACAAATTATTTTATGAATTTTCATATGTTTTTTGTTTTAAAATATTGTAATAGAAAGGTAGCATTTCAAAATTAGAAAGTGCAAAAAAAGCATCCGTACAGTATCGCCATCTATCCAGATTTCTCAGACTAGGCTGCATTGCATCGGACCCATCAGGTGCGCCGTGCGTAATGCTATAAAAGGGATTAAGTACTATAATATTTTATAATATATATAAACATAGGCCTCGGTCTTCTGCGTTTGACAATTAATAGTTGCGAAACTACGGCATCGAATTAAATTAATTAAAAATCAATCGATGGATTATTTAAACGTCAGTAATGCCTATAAGTTTCAAAATCATGGGGTTTTAAGTTTCTTTGAACTGAGAATAATATGAAAAAAGTCAAGGATTTTCGATGCAATTTGCATAGATATAGACAGTTGTTATCTGATACTATTTTTTGTTATTTGAAATTTTCATTGAATGAAGAGTTATTTAAAAAAGTGGACCGATGTCCTCTTTCCCTATTGTAAATTTCGTAATAGTTTTAAGAAAGACAAGAAGTACCTACTATTTGTTTGACTAATAAATAGAAATATTATGTAGGTATCTATAAAATTACAAAATGTTTACCCCACTCGAAACAACGTCCAATTTCGATGCGGTTTTCACTAGTTTTCTTAGAAAAAAAATGATTTTAGTAAAACATTGTTAAGAAGTTAAGTGACACATACTCTGTATATAAACTGGTATTACCGTAAAACGTCAATTAACGTCAAAATTTAGGGCAGCGAGCGGAGGACTGACTTGACTCACTTCATAGCGATATCAAGTTAAGCAACAGCTACCGCGTTTAGTACTTGGATGGGCTCCACGGAAAGACGCGGTCTCGCTTCCCTACTTCTAGCGGCTTGTATATCAGCAATATCGCAGAAACAATACAACTGTAGGCGAGAGGTGTATTGAGGATATACCATCCTTCGGAGGGGATGTAAAGCGTCCCTAGTCTATTAAATGTTAGGCAAGTAAAAAATCCCTACTCTTAGTAAGATAAGAGGTTCGGCAAAATTTCCAGGTTGGGGGTTGCTCGTCTCCTGGCGTCGGTGATTGGCCTCCGTAGCGGAAATAGTCCGACGTTAATTAAATAAGTGATTAAAAAAAAATAAATAAATAAAAATTTAAGGACATAAAGCGTTACTCATAGTTTTTATCTAAGCCTTACAAGTTGTACTTTACCCAGTAGGTATCTTTAAATTCCAAATTTGAAACCATTTTTGACCAATTATTAGTAATTTATTAAAAATTTAATTTCAAATTAGGTAATGTTTTTCAGAAACATTGGTTTCGGGGCAGTTTTCATTGATACTAATTTAGGAGATAATTTTGTATTTCACCACAATATAGATTTACTTATATTAAATATGAAATTGAAATTTAATAAAATTTCTGTATTTTATAGTGGAGTAAAATTCGCCTGAGATTATGCATTTATAGTGACGCTTGGCGTAGAACCAGATGAAACTTGTGAGAGCAATTTTTTTAAAATGGCCTTACAGTGCATTATCTGCACAATTCACAAACAAGTGTTTTTTGGTACATACATCGTCATTAAAAAAAAAAACAGTTAGACTTACCGTCATGAAACTTTAATCACTTGTACACAAAACCTGAGCGCTTCGAATGGTATAAACCTTTTTTTGGTAGTATACCTACGAGTATATACATATTACCAAAAAAATTACGTAAAGTTATAACTTCTAAAATTACACATGCAAAACTTCGATATGCGGTTAGCTATGTGAAATATTCAAAATTTATATATACATGCAGTAAATGAAATTTAGCCTTGATATCTTTAAAAGTTTCCGAATTATCGAATTTTTAAAAAGCGCTCACAGTTACGGCGCGCTCAGGCTTATGACGCGCTCAGGCTTATGGCGCCCTTAGCTTATGGCGCGCTTAGGATTATGACGCGAATACTGGTGCCTCTATGCATGTGTAAACTTGCAGCAACATTAAACGTGTTCTTTTCGTCTGTAATTTCACTATTTCGGACCAATAGGAGAACTGCAGATTTGGAAATGACCAATTGCAGCAAATTTTCAGCTTCACCCAAAGTGAAGTGTAGACGAAAAGAATGAACCTATTATTTTGATAATTGAATGACAACTATTATTGTGAAGTTGGATATTTTAGAGAAAATGGCGTTTATAAGTGCATTCTGTGATTGTTACTGTATGTACTTACTGTGTTCTTTAGAATATTACTTCCCCACCAAAGTGAAGAAGGTATGTATTTTGATAATTTTTATTGTATTTCTGGACGAATCTCGACGAATTATGACGACACACAAAATTTCAGAAAAAAAATTTCTGTCTGTGTGTCTGTCTGTATGTATCGCGATAGCAGCTACAGTTTTTGAGATAAAGCTTTCAAATTTGGTACACACGTTCTAGAGGCCAAGAAAAAGATTGAGTTTATTGATGAGCAAAATCAGTCAGAACTAGTAGGAAAAGCCTAACATTCCTGGACGAGCGTTAGGATTGCTTATTGAGGCACAAGCCGAGACAAGCAACACGGAGTCCGGGAATGTTAGAATTTTCCTACTAGGTACACAATGTAGGTACTATTTCGTACTGGAAGGAAATGTTGTTGCCAGGCAATTGTTCATTTTTGTACTGACAGGAAATATTATTTGTAAATAAAATTAATCATGCTTTTTCAAAATTAAAAAAGAATTTAATTTTTGTCTTTTAATAGTGTGTATAACTCGTAGAAAAAGCCACATTCCCGGACTCCGCGTTGCTTGTCTCGTCTTGTGCCTCAATAAGCAATCCTAACGGTCGTCCGAGGATGTAAGGCTTTTCCTCCTAGGTACGTACGAATATACAATAGTGTATTACGATACACAGTCGGTAAGTGCTTTTTACCGATCGAGAAAATATATCGGTGAGCACTTACTGACAAGTATCGTATACTATTTTTCGCACAACCTTTTAATCTTTACGAATAAATATAAAAACAACATCACCACAAATTCACTTACTGCGCTAGTGCGGTAAGTTGCACTTACAGGCTTAGATACGGGAAAATAATAATCGTTCAGTAAAGGCAACTTCTTGTTTCTCTCAACAATGACAAAAAAACACGATTGTGCAAAAATATTAATAACATAACCACACACATAATCAATAGTTATTTTACCAAACGCTAATAATGTCGTGCATTATAACGCAATGATATTAATAAAAAATATATTAACGAACGCAGTAAGTAACAATCACAGAATGCACTTACAAACGCAATATTCTCAAAAAATATCCAAATTCACAATAATAGTTGTCATTCAATCATTAAAATAATATCGACTAATGTTGTTGCATGTCTACACATGTATAGAGTAGAGGTACCAGTATTCGCGCCATAAGCCTGAGCGCGCCGCAACCGCGAGCGCTTTTTAAAAATTCGCTAATTCGAAAACTGTCAAAGATATCAACTCAAACTTTTTCAATAGGCTACATTTCAATTACTGCATGTATATAAATTTTGAATATTTCAAATATATCTAGCCTCGTAAAATACCTAGCTAACCGCATATCGAAATTTTGCATATCTAATTCTAGAAGTTTTAGCTTTACGTAATTTTTTTGGTTAGATGTAGATGTACTACCAAAAAAGGTTTATACCATTCGAAGCGCTCAGATTTTGTGCACAAGTGAATAAAATTTCAGGACGGTAAGTCTAGCCGTTTTTTTTTTAAATTTAAACGGCGATGTATGTACGAAAACACACATGTTTTCGAATTATGCAGATAACGCACTCTAAGGCCATTTGAAAAAAATCGCCCTACTAAAAAAAAGTTATAGATCACACCCCACATATGCCCCATAACATGCTCTACAAAATGGTATACGTTTCGTTTTTTTCATTTTTTTCTCCGCCAAGAATCACTTACACCTAGAAAAAAACGAGTTAGACCGGCAATTTTAATCCATTATTAGTAGCGTTTTTTCTGGTTATAAATAAAGTTTTCTAAATTAATAATTCATCTCTAACCATAAAGAAAATCCCACTGTATTTCTTGTCCTGAACGGTCTATCTAATTAATGAACAGGATTTAAATCAGTGAGGTCTCGATAAACCGAATCGCGATAATCCGGATTCCTCGGTTATCCGAATCAAAATTTTTTTCCATTATGTACTTTGTAATCCGGATTTTATATGATTTGGTTATCCGGATCGCGTGCCACGCTTTTTTAGCGGCTGTGATTGAATCGTCCAATCACAGCCGCTAAAAAAGCGTGGCATGCGATCCGGATAACCAAATCATATAAAATCCGGATTACAAAGTACATAATGGAAAAAATTTTGATTCGGATAACCGAGGAATCCGGATTATCGCGATTCGGTTTATCGAGACCTCACTGATTTAAATCCTGTTCATGTAATCTTAAGCTTAAAAGGTTTATTCGAGCCAATTCGCGATTCGCGCCAATTAATTCGCGGATTCGCGTATTCGCGCAAATTCGCGTTATCGCGCTTATTTCACCTCAGTCACTTGACCGTTACAAACGTAGCTATGGCCCCACGACGGAAACACGTGGATTTAACCATTCAACAAAAATATGACATACTTCAAAAGCTGAAAAAAGGATATTAAGTAAGGGCAATCTCCTCAAATGTAAATATAGTGTTTCGATAATCCGGATTTTTTGCTAATCCGAATCGCCGCTGTTTTCATTGATCCGGATTATCGAGACCTCACTGCATATTTATAAATCACATAAAACATTTTTTTATTAAATTTTCTTTTCTTGTTTTCAGAAACAGGTTGTGACATTTAAAATTTTATTTCTATACAACAAAAGCTTTAAAGAAATTTATTCGTGACATATATTGTTTGGCAATATCTTCATTTTTAATACGTGCTAATTATATTTAATGAGAAAATACAAACTTTATATTTAATATTTGATAATAATAATAAGTAATAATAATAACACCACATGTAATTATGATTGCCCTGGTATGCTATGATTTCGCCGAAATTTTATATTTTCGGGATAGCTCAGTATTGATTTTACCCGTCCATCAAAAAGAAATCTTTTGAATTATTAATTTCTCGGGAAAACCATCTGTATACTCCTCAGCTTCTTCTTATTAATTATTATATCTAATCACAAGAAATATTAGTAAGTTTCAGAATATTCATAATATAATACACATATAATTTATAAAAATAATAAAAAATATCGTAACTATTCTTAACAGTATTTTTAAATATTTCACCAAAATTAAAATTGCGGGCCGGGCGGGTGCCTATGGAATATTGCCGGCATGAGGTTGAATTTTAGTACAACGCTTACGCACGACACCAATAGCGGGTTGAGACAAGGGAGTTAGACTAGAATGGAAGACTTAACGTATGTCGTGACTGCCACATTGCTCGGTGGATGCCTTTGGAGACGCGCGGGGTGTGGAAAGAATAGCTGTGGACTTGACTTGCAGCTAGAAAGCCGTCTTAATGGCGAAAATACAGTACAAGTTTAAATGAAAGTTTCTTTACCGCGAGGCAAAACTTAACGTAGGTTTATGGTGAAAGAACGCGAGCAAAAATGATTTGTTTGTTTATCGATTTGAAAAAATATTTTATTTTAATATACAGTGTGACTCATTTGAAAGCGGGACACCATTGTAAACCGGGTATTTTTGGTCCGATTTTGATCAACTTTTTTTTAGATTGCAGCTCATGGTAAACTGCATTTTGTGGCAAATCGATAGATTTCTATCATAAAAATCAAGGCCTTCTTTGCAATTTTCTTGGAGCGAAAGTTCTAAAAATCGTATTAGCGATTTTTTTAATATGAAAACTAAATTCGCCATTCTATTCAGCGTCCCTTAAAATGGGTCATTAGGTACCAAATTTCATCCAAATATTCCGCGTGTAAAAAATTAGTATTATTACATAAAATAACACACACCACAGAAATCAGACAACCTCCAAATCTAAAACCAAGGCTCTCCGGAAGGGGGGCTACACATTAGAAAAAACGCTGACAAACATCCATGCCCACCGACATTGCCATCTGCCGGTACCGGGTCTCGAACCCGGACACGATAGGCAGTATGGCAGAGCCACAACTGTCACTCATGCTCTAGCCCACTCCGCCAACGAGTCACATACTTTGAAAAATTAGTTTATACCCGGAAATGCATTGTGAACTTCAAGTAACTCATAAAATAAGTGAATAAAAACAACTTTAAAAACAATAGTTATTTATGTATCAAGGCATTAAAGTTAATCTTTTTATCATGAATGTGGAGTTTAGTTGACGAGGTCCGTAGGGCCGAGGCAAATAAACCACATGAGTGATAAAAAGGAACTTTAATGCCGAGGTGCATATTACATTTTTTTTAAATCCAAAAACTATGAAATTAAGATTAATTAACTTTATTTTTCAACTTATTTTCAGTGACATTAAGAAATGTCATAATTATTTAAAATTTCAAGTGACATTAGGAAATGTCATAATTATTTTTAAATGTCAAGTCGGAATAATTTTTTATAAGAAAACCATTATTTTTAGCAATTATAATAGTGATAATACAATTCTGATGTAAAAAACTGTATTTATTTACCTTTTGTTATAACACAATTATTATTACAAGCAATAAAAAATTAATGTTTACCGTTTATCTGTCACCTCGGCCAGCCTCGGCCAACTACAAAAATCGCACAATAATGGATTACTTTAATGACTATTTCTATCGCTTTAATGACGATTTTGAGGTACTTTAATGCCGATTTAAAAAAATAATTTTATTGCGAAGATTATTTATTTATTTCCGGGTATAAATTAATTTTTAAAAATAATAGATATCAATTTTTAGCAGACGGTATTTTTGGATGAATTTTGGTACAGACCCATTTTGGGTGACGCTGAATACAATGGGGTACTTAGTTTTTATGTAAAAATTTGCTACAAAATGCAGTTTTCCATGAAACAGTTGATCATAATCGGACCAAAAATAACCACTTTACAAAGGTGTCCCGCTTTCAAATGGGTCACCCTGTATAATAAACCAGATTTATAATCTTTTATTTATAATACTTTTTCCTAAAGCGAAAAAAATTAGACAATCCGAAAAATAAATTTATCTTACTATATGACTAATCTGGATGAATGATTTCTCGATACATTTATTTCTGTCTGTTTGTGTGTGTCTCTTTGTCAGTATGTCCATTTGTACAAATTTTTTTTATTTGTTTTATATAGCAGACCTGACCTACAATTTTTTTATGAAGAATTTTTTATTTGTAAAATGAAAAATTAAAAAATTGGGGTCCTGTAGTACCCCAGCAGACATACACCGCAGTCTTATTTTGCTCACTAACAAACTTAACCTTTTCATTGGCCTTTAAAACATGTATATCAAATTTAATAGTTTTATTTCAAAAATTGAGATTTGCCATCGTGACACACACAGGTAGACAGAAAGTAAATGCTATTTGCCTAGCAAAGGTTTCGTCAGATACCTAGCCTAGGAAAATAGCGTTTAAATAAAAATAAATCTTCGCCTAGGCAGATACTATTTGCCTAGGAAATAGCTATTTTCCTAAAATAACTAACTATTTGCCTGCGACATATTATACCCGTAACAATAAATCCCCAATAAGGAAACAAAGAAAAGCCAGTTACTATTATAATAAACAAATTTAATATACAAACATAAAACCAACATACATCTAAAATGAAACAATATAGGAACATTATTCATATCACCCAGCATTTATAGATAAATTAATAGCAAGAGATCGAGGGTTTCATAAATAAGGAAAGGGAACAAATTAAATGCTCGGTATTTTATACCCAGTGCATATTACATTTTCCAGTTAATTTATCCAAATGCATGACAAGAAAATAAATATTCGATAAAAATAATAGACGTTTGATAAATGTAATGAATGCTCGATATAACATTCATATGCTTGTAAAAATAATAAATATTCGATAAAAATAATAGGCGCTCGATAAATGTAATGAATGCTCAATATAACATTTATATGCTTGTTAAAATAATAAATATTCGATAAAAATAATAGACATTCGATGTATAAAACGATGGCTCCGATATCAAATTTACATGCTTCCTAAATTAATAAATATTCGTTAAAAAAATAATACAAGTTAGAAGCCGGAGGCGATAGCCGGAGGCAGGTTAGATATGTGTGTTATTCCCCTGATAAAGGAATTTTTTTTTATTAGATTAAAGGAATTTTTTTTTATGAAGAGGTCTATGCGAGTTAGAAGCCGGAGGCGATAGCCGGAGGCAGGTTAGATATGTGTGTTATTCCCCTGATAAAGGAATTTTTTTTATTAGATTAAAGGAATTTTTTTTTTTATGAAGAGGTCTATGCGAGTTAAAAGCCGGAGGCGATAGTCCGAGGCAGGTTAGATATGTGTGTTATTCCCCTGATAAAGGAATTTTTTTTATTAGATTAAAGGAATTTTTTTATTTTGTCTAGTGAATTACTGTAATATGCAAAACTTCATTGAATACTGAACGTAAATTATCGGCATTTATATATATTTTTTAGTGTACATACATTTGATTAAAATACTGACCAGAACGTAGCGTGCAAATTGTATATTTTATATTGCGATTTTATTAAAAATATAAGACATTTCCTATTATTTTATACTGCGTTTTTAATTTTTTTATCGAGCATTTAGTATTTTTTAATCTGCAAACTGCACTAATTTACCGTGTGTTAAATACGACCCATAAAGAAATATATACATATTGAGACAGTTTTAACAAGACTTTAAGGTGTATTAAGTTTGTCTCCTCTTCATAATTAGCAAATTTGTTGAAATCTTTACCCACTTGTGAAGTACACAAGTTCTAATATTCTCTTCAGACATGTTCAGTTTCAACAAAGTACCATTATATTTAATCTAAAATTAAAGTGTGGTTCCTTAGGTGTAATATCAAATAAAAAATACATTTTCCACAAAATTGAGGAGTTATACAGGATGTGGCAGATATTATTTGCCTAGGAAGCGCACCGTGAAGCGCACAGTAGGTACCGTGTATTTTTTATCGAGATTTATTTTTTTGAATAGTGACTCAATAGTGAAAACACCGAGGTTATTCCATACACATTTTAATTTTCTCTCCTCTCTACTTTATTTGTAGTACTTACAACTGCCTGCAAGAAAGACTTGATATTTTTAATTGTTCGCTTACCTCTATTAAAAAAATGAAGTTATGATATACAGTAAGGACGTAAAGTCAGTTCCCCCCCTGCTAACTTTTTAAGGAATTTTAATACATTGAAATAAATTTAAGGACATTTTCCCAGATGGTAAAGCAACTTTTTGAACGAAAAACAATTGATAATTTTTCCAAAATGGCGACCGGCCGCCATATTGCTTTTGTCAAGAACGTCCTAGAAGACCGAGTCCTCCGTCAAATTAAAGGTATTGGCAAGCTTAGGACAAGTCTAGAATTTGGTTACATTTTATTGACGAATAACAGAATGGCAATAATTTAAAAAATCATATTAGGCGAATTTAAGAAAAATAGAAAAGTATTTCATTAATGGATCTGGACTTTATTATTATTATTATTTTTTTTTTCGGTTACCCGATGCTGGACAGTCTCTCCGTGGCCTCCGACACCACAGAGAGAGAGAGAGCGCCAGCGAATAATCTACAGCCACTGCGTACAGAAATAGTCCTACTTATAAATGAAATTATTGAAGGCTATTCTAACGAATTTCAAGGGAACATCATGTTTCAGCAGGATGGTGCCGCGCCTCATTTTTATAGACCTGTAAGGGACTACCTGATGCCACTTTTCCCGGACGTTGGATTGGTCGTGGGGGGCCTATAGTGTGGCCGGCCCGATCACCGAATCTGAACCCCTTAGATTATTTTTTATGTGGGTACGTGAAGTCAAAAGTATACCACAATCAGCCCCAAAATATCTAGGAGTTGGAACAAAATATTACAGAGGTCATATCTCACATAAATGGACGAATTTTACTAAAAGTTCGTGAGGAATTTGAAAGAAGAAATCGAATGTGTTTTGATCAAAATGGAGGTCACTGGTCACTTCGAACAGTTTTTAAAATAGTGATGTAATGACGTTAGCATTATTTATTATTAGTACCTACAAGTTGAAAACTGTTTTGTTTATTACAGTTATTAAAATGTACCTGATATTTTCCATCGTTTTTAAATGTATCCACATATTTAAATTATTGCCATTCCGTTATTCGTCAATAAAATATAACCAAATTCTAGACAAGCACTAAGCATGCAAATACCTTTAATTTGACGGGGGACTCGGCCTTCTAGGACGTTCTTGAAAAAAGCAATATGGCGGCCGGTCGCCATTCTGGAAAAAGGATCAATTGTTTTTCGTTCAAAAAGTTGTTTTACCATCTGGGAAAATGACCTTAAATTTATTTCAATGTATTAAAATTCCTTAAAAAGTTAGCAGGGGGGAACTGACTTTACGTCCTTACTGTATATATATGTTTTTTTTCTCTATCTTTTTATATTGTTGGTATTACTTATTATATATTTTTTTATACATAATATCTATTGTTCTCTGTTTTGTCTTTTGTTTTATGATCGCGGCCGAAAAAAAGTAATCGATTTTTTATCAAGTAGTATGTTTTTTCGAAAAATTTTCCTTTGTAAATGGGAGTGTTTACATCAGTTATGTCAATTAAATTATTTTGACAAGAAATCATTGGTGGGGTCGTATTTATTAAAAAAAAACTAATAAGAAATAAGTTGTTAATATTTTTTAATTATAAGAAAACAATTAATTAGTATGGTTTTGAGAGAAGCAGAAACAAGCTACATCATCACCACACTTGGAGAAGGGTGATCTTAACAACGCATGGCAAGTCAAATTAATTGCAGCACAGGCTCAATTCAAAAACTAAACAAAAAGACAGACCTTCCGCTATTATCTGTTTAGTACAAATATTCTTTATCAAACTTATGACCCCTGGGACGGTAAACTCGCAGTTGACCATTGTAGCAGGACTGAAATATCTTTTCATCGGAAAAGACCACTCTCTCCCATCAGTAACGATCTTATTCATTAATAAAAGTATTTGCAAGCTGCATTCTTGCCTCTTTATTATCATCTGTTAGTCGGTGCTTTTTAGCACTGGCACAGTTAAATAGACCTTGCTCTCGCAACCGTTTTCTTGCTGTCCTAACAGACGCTGGGAAGTTGGTTTGCTCTTTGGCTTCAATAGAATTAGATAATGGGTTTAAATTAAATTAAAAAGGAATGTGGTAATAAATCCCAAAAAAGAAAAAGAAGAGAAATTAAATTCACATAGTTAACAATGGTACTGTCGTTTTCTAGAGAACTCTTTCTTGACCGCCCAGAACCCACTGCCCTGCTCAGATCATGAGTTTCTTTCCACTTTTTGTTTAGTTTTTGAATCGTGTTTTTGCTGCAATTAATTTCACTTGCTATGCGTTGTTGAGACCACCCTTCTCCAAGTTTGGCGATGATGTAGCCCTCGATGTAGCCTTTTTCTTCTTCACTCAAAACATGATAAGGCTTGATTATTATAATACAAAAGTTATTTTTGCTTAATATGACAATGACGTTGACACTAATAAAACAAATATTGGGATTGATGCGACACTGAATAGAACCATAATTACAACGGGAAAATCAGTCGATTACTTTTTTTCGGCCGCGATAGTACACTTATATTTTACATTGTTTTTCTTACTGATTTGTATATGCATTTTCATGTACTGATTTTGTATTTTTTTTTCCTTGTTTTTTAGCTTTAAATGTTTTATACTTTTATTATATTTTTATGGTATATTTTTATGTATCTCATCCAGTAATTGGTCTTTGACTGTTGGATGATGTAGCTAAATAAATAAATAAATAAATAAATAAATAAATATTACTGGCAGTAATGTTCTGCTGAACTGAATCAGGTACAGGTATATTATTCTACTTTTCTATAAGCATTGCAAAGTAGGTATCACCCATAATAGCATGTATTTGGTCCTGGAATTTATATTGTATATGTATAATATACTATAACTTGAAAATTAGTTTTTTTTTTTTTTTTTTAAATACTGAAAAATATGAAACGAAAACACACATTAATCAAATATTTATTTTTGCATCGACACCCTTAGTGACTGGACTAAATAAGGTCATATGGGAAAGTCGATGGATGGATATACGTAAAAAATACCAGTAACATAAATATCAAGGTTTCCGATAAGAGCGAATGAAATTACTTACAAAAGCTAGCAGCCTTACTGGATAACGCTATCACATACTTGCTCCACTCTTAAGATATTAGTTCTCTTTATTGCGGCAGCGGACTTGGAATTGCACTTATATGCGGCTATTCTATAGAATAATGCAATAGTTAGCAAAATGGATGAAATTGCAGAAATGGCAATAATTGCGAATTATACTCATTTTGGCAAACTAAATGTGATAATCTCAGAGATGCGAAAAATACGTTATTCAAAATTAAACCAGCGCTAGCAGAGTGAAAACAGGGGTAATAAATTTGTTAGTTTTTTAACGAAAAACACAAGTTATGAGAGGGTCCAGAAAAAATTAGCAGTGAGGCAAATTTATTCCCATTTTGGGTTATATTCTACTTGATTACAGTATGAGTAGAGTATGTATTCAGAAAACCTGATGCTAAGTTTCGCGACATTGAGCTCCTGCAGCTCCAATGTTTATGCATTTTTAGATAAAAGTAATTATTAAGAAAATTTAAAACTAATCTTTCAGCATAACTCGAGAGTTCAGTCAATTTCGACCAAAAGGATTACATTATTGGATAACTATATAATTAACATTGTCATTGTATATTTATACAGGTTTTAACAAAAAGTATATCAAATAAAATTTCCGGCAACTCGTTTCTTTCGTAATTAGTAAAGAAAATCGTGTTTTGAATCAATACTAGTATCTAATTATTAAAAATATAATATTTATCTTATAAAGGTGATTTTGACAAAGTCGGCAACTTCTAATCTAAATATCATCAAACTTGTTATTAGATACAAAATAGAGTATTTCGAAATTGAATATGTTTGTCTAAAGTATATATTTTTTAGAAAACATGATTTTTATTCATTCTCTTGCAGCAAATAGCTAAATAATATTTTCTCTGGCCCAGTCTCTGAAATTTCAATAGTGCGCACATCGGCGAACATATTTTAATAAAGAAACTCATCCTCACACTCTGAAAACCTTTTTGATATCAACTTCTGTATGAGGACACAGAAAAAAGCAAAGTTTGTGTCCCACTCTGTGGTTATGTTTCATATCGTGTCGTGTAGCGTCGTTCACCTCGTTGCTTGGCTTGTAGCCTCGTCGTTGTACTGTGTACCCTAAAAAAATATTTTAAGTACGATTTATAAAATACACCAGTGTTTTCAAGGTAGAACAGTAAAGTTGTTTTGGTAATGGTGTGAATTTGGTGTTGCACTACAAGAAAGTTATAACTATGAATGATGCACAATTAATAGCGTTAAACAACCTTTTGCCACTTTCCGTATTCCAACAGTCGAAGATTTTGTTCCATATACAGGGTGTCCCCAAATGAGACGGCTATACTACGGCAGGTAGGGAATGTTGTCCTGAGTAAAACATTTCTAATGAACATACTCTAAAAGGTGGGGTACAGCTGCTAAATAAAAAATATAAAAACGTAACAAACGTATTGCCTTTGCATTGAATGCATTGAAGAGAAGTTATTTGTGCAAAAACACAACAAATCATAATGCCCATTGAAGATCCTTTTTTCACCTTTGCTTCGAAGAGTTATGGAAATTGGTCGCATAGGTAATTGCAATAGAAAACTGATATCCGAAATGGTGGAGAACTTCAGCAAATTAGGATGCTTGATTAACTTGAAATTGTATTTCCTTAATTAATATAAATGAATAAATTTTTTGAGAATTTTGGAGACTTCAGTGAGGAGCAGGGTGATTATTTCCACCAAGATATTAAAGAGATGGAGCGCAGATAAGATAAGAGAGGATAAGAGAGTCCGCTACCACAAGAAAAGATTTGGTCCCTCCACAAGCTCACTTTCTCTAGAGATGATCTTCCGGAAAATTTTTGTGAATTATTTTGGATTTGAAATACATATTTAGGTTTTTATACTACAACATTTGATTCTGGAGTAATCCCAGTACCTAGTTATTCGTATTTGGTGAGTCGGAACACATGGGAGCATTGTCCCCCTAGTCTTTCATCACCAATGACTTATTTGGAGAGTTACATTACGTAAGATTTAGGTGATGTTCGGGTTATCTCATTAGATTTATACGAATTCATGGTCTGTTGGGGCGATTCCGGCCTCGAACTCGTACTTTGTGAGTGAAAATACATAAGATCATTATCCACTACCTCCTTCTAGAAGCCCTTCTAACGTCAGTCTTCCATTGAAAGGGATTTTTGTTGGATTTCGAATTTTTCAGCAGTTTCTTGAGATTTTTACACAATCCTGATCTGATATGGCAACACTGGCTGGTATAGGATTCATGTTCAGCGAGTCCTATGTGATCAAACTTTTTTAAACTGAATATTAATCTACAACGTTGTTTTGTATCTTTTGTAGACGATTTGTTGTAAACATACCTAGGCATGAAGAGTAGAAGTTTTTTACGCTGATAATCATATTAAAATTAATGTCATTAATTTAAAGTTATAAATTATCTTTTAATAATAATGTAATATTTTTTGAAACTAAAGAGACCTGAATGTCGTCTGTATATGTCTTGCATTTTGGTAATTAACGCAATAATAATAATTTTCCAAGTACGGTCGCTTAAATACGATTTTAAAAAATTTACAAACTATTATTAAAGTCATAATAAGACAAATAGTAATTCATCATCCAAAGTATCAGAAGCTTTTGAAAAGTCCAACAATAACATAACAAACGCTGTCGTCGCATAATACATCGCTCTAAATATATTTTCTGTTATATTTGTTAAAATTATGGTAGTACTTTATCCCTTTTGAAATCCCGATTGCAATGATGTAATCATGATTATTTATAGCATAATTATAATTATTTGTGCTTGTATATAATCTTTCACTAAAATTTTAGAAGGAGTGGGAAGTAAACTTATTTACCTTCAGTCTTTATGAACTTTAGGGTCTACATTTGGAAGAGGCTAAATAACTGTTACTCTCCATGTCCTGTGATGTATTTGCAAATAACAGGTGCGCAGACTTTGATCATATTTGCATACCTTCATTTTCAAAAGCATTTAAATTAAATATTCAATTGAATTACATAAATAATGTAAGTAAGAGATAGAAAATTTTCATCAAATTTTCTCGTTTAATTTTTTTTGCTATTTCTGAACAGATATTAGAGAAACTAAGGTAAAATATTTGGTAATATCTTGCGGATAATGAAGTTTTTCTGGTACATTTGCAAATTGAGTTCGTTTCATATCAATTTGTGTATAACTTTCCAAAACTATTTTTTATCATTGGTTCTATAGCACTACTCTAAATATACCCATTTTCAGCCTGATAAAGTCTGTAACTCAAGGAGAGTAAGGTTTAGAGAAATAAAATGTTACCATAGATGTATGCATATCAAACACTACTTTTAATATATTCAACGTAAAAAATTTAATATTTTCATTGATATCATTGATGTACTTGTAACACTAATAGGGTATTTATTTAAATACCTATATCTGCTGAGTAGACAATTTTCCCATTTGCTACTTTTTTTAGGAAGCGAATAATTTTATTCTGTAGACAATAGATTGCAGTATTTGAATCAGTGGTATTTGTATTTATTTATTTCTTCAGTAATGTGTTTTTTTCCTTAGGAAAGAGCCACAAGAACTGTTCATTGTTCAAGGTGCACATTTTGTGCGACGCAATATCATCAATTATGCCGTATCATAAAAATTTCGGATACCGATCGAATATAAGTAGAGTAGTAATACCGGACCGCGGGCTCCCCCCACCACTTTTGCTCCCCCCACCACTTTTTTTTGGGGTGGGGGGCAATTAGAGTGGGGGGTAATTTGTAATTGCGTAATTAGTAATTTGTAATTGCGTAATTAGTAATTTGTAATTGCATAATTAGTAATTTGTAATTGCGTAATTAGTAATTTGTAATTGCATAATTGGATTATTTCGCTGTAATTAGACTAGTATAATTGCAATATATCTAATAAATGTAATTAGTCTGGAGGGGGGATAATTAAAACCCAATTATCGCGAGTAATGAAATTAATTGGATTATTGCGCTGAGAAATGAAAGTAATTGAATTATTGCGCTGTAATTGCGTAATTAGTAATTTGTAAATGTGTAATTAGACTATTTGCGCGTTAATTACACTATTTTATATAGTCTGGAGGGGGTTAATTAAAAAACCCAATTGTTGCGAGAAATGAAAGTAATTGGATTATTGCGCTGAGAAATGAAAGTAATTGAATTATTGCGCTGTAATTGCGTAATTAGTAATTTGTAGATGTGTAATTAGACTATTTGCGCGTTAATTACACTATTTTATATAGTCTGGAGGGGGATAATTAAAACCCAATTGCCGCGAGAAATGAAAGTAATTGGATTATTGCGCTGAGAAATGAAAGTAATTGAATTATTGCGCTGTAATTGCGTAATTAGTAATTTGTAGATGTGTAATTAGACTATTTGCGCGTTAATTACACTATTTTATATAGTCTGGAGGGGGATAATTAAAACCCAATTGCCGCGAGAAATGAAAGTAGTTGGACTATTTGCACATTAATTACACTAATTGAATTGGAGCAATTGTTGTATATTAATTAGTGCATCAATTGCTAAATTATGCGCTCTTAATTGACAAAAATATATGTCTGTCAATATCGCTAACAAGGGATCTGGTATATTAGCAGAAATGCGTTTATTTTCTATGGGGTAAAAGAACAAGCGACATCGCATTTATTTTATAATGATCAAAGATTAAATCAGCTTTTTAGTTTTTACTGTCGCATATCTCGAAACAAAATAGTTGGTTAAATTTATAGCTCCCATTTGCGACGGACAATATGTCTGCATAGAGGACCCAGCGCTACGTAGGCCAGGTGGCTCACGCGAACGGTACCTGCCTGAAATCGAGGTAATGCCATTAAAGTCGGTCGACTTTCCCGTTAAACAATATAGCATAAGGGTATTACATTGTTATAAGACACTTCTTCTATAATGACTTTGTCATAGGGAATTAACTATCTCGTAATTATTAATATTGTTACATTTTATTGTTTGGTGTCTTTAAATCGGTTGGGGGTTTACTGTTGCCTTTGTATACATTTAATGACTACCTTAAACATACAAAAATTAATTTTTCATTGATTTACAGCATATTAATTTACAATCTTTAACATATAGGGTGTACCGATTTGTACGAACCAAACTTTATGTCAACTGAACCTATTATTAATTTTATATTCAATATAATCCTCAGTATTGCCTTTCAACTTAAACATACAATATTAATTTTTCATTGATTTACAGCTTATTAATTTACAAACTTGAACATATAGGGTGTATCGATTTGTACGAATCAAACTTTATGGTGTGATAAACTACCAAAATAATATGAAAAAAGTTCATATGTAAATGTGGGCCGGGAACACATAGTTCCGAGATACAGGGTGTTAAAGAAACATGTAAATTTTTTTTTGTTGTTTGAAACACTGAAATGATGGCACACTATATTGCGCTCTAATTAGACTAGGTGCAATTTCTCGAAATTCTATGGTTTATTACCTTATAGAAAAGCAGTATATCTTAAGATATATTTACAGATCAGTATACATCCAACTTGACGGCGTTTTAACAAAAGCAAGCGGAAACGATGACTACTTTGATAATGCATTAAAAAGCAATATTTTAACGGAAATTACAGCGATGCTTTAATAAAGCTCTGGATAATTATATGCCTCTTTTAATCTGTTTTACAGAATAATGGGGGTGGCTCTCTTCAACCGTCTGTAAAACTATTTAATGAAACCTAGTTAAAAATTCAGTTCCATAAAGAAGCTATGATAATTTATGATATAGTTAATCACGATCCATTTTATTATTCAACTCAAACATGAAGTCTGATAGAAGACATTAAATCTGCCATTGAAAGATTGTCTTGTAAACTAGATGACATAAGGAGGGATTCAAATAAAATACACATTAAAAGATTACATTCAATTTATTTCCTATTTTTATTACATAGCTAAAAATACCTTATTATAATTAGATTTCTGTAATTGCAATGTATACGCTTGTATACTAAAATATAAGGGCAGGTAGTTACACCTTTCAACAAAGCATCAATATTTGTTAACTGTATAATAAATAGGCGAAATAAATCCACAAAAATCACCTGTTAGTACAAAGCCCATAAAATATTTTTTCTTTTGTAAAAGGGACATTAAGGAAGACACGATAGTCAGTAAATATTGATTGTTATCAAATGGAATCCCTGTCTTTCGATCGTCCTTCCCCACGAGATTGATTAGATAAGAAAGATACGTTAAGATACATTTATATCGGTATTTGTTTAACGATCAGATCATTTTTTTGCAAAACTTTATTTTCCCATAGCTTAATTAAAAAAAAAAAATGCCTCGTCATTATAATAGATCTACAAATCAGACGGTTTATTGGTAATAATTACAGATGAACTAACTAAAGATGATGGACAATAGGTCGGCAATACACAAAAAAAAAACCATTCAACTCAAACATGAAGTCTGATAGAAGACATTAAATCTGCCATTGAAAGATTGTCTTGTAAACTAGATGACATAAGGAGGGATTCAAATAAAATACACATTAAAAGATTACATTAATTTTATTTCCTATTTTTTATTACACAACTAAAAATACCATAGTATAATTAAACAGTTTTATTTTAAATACACAATTACATTTTTGAGAAAATAAACATAGACGCTTAGTAGATCAAACTTTATGGTGTGATAAACTACCAAAATAATATGAAAAAAGTTCATATGTAAATGTGGGCCGGGGACACATAGTTCCGAGATACAGGGTGTTAAAGAAACATGCAAAATTTTTTTTGTTGTTTGAAACACTGAAATGATGGCACACTATATTGCGCTCTAATTAGACTAGGTGCAATTTCTCGAAATTCTATGGTTTATTACCTTATAGAAAAGCAGTATATCTTAAGATATATTTACAGATCAGTATACATCCAACTTGACGGCGTTTTAACAAAAGCAAGCGGAAACGATGACTACTTTGATAATGCATTAAAAAGCAATATTTTAACGGAAATTACAGCGATGCTTTAATAAAGCTCTGGAAGTGTTTAATACAGGAAATTCATATCAACGGAAAAAATTAAAAGCCTCCTATTATGTTGCAGAAATTATTGATTTAATCATGAATATCGATTCAAATAAAATGCAACTAGTTATCGTATCCAAAGATTAGATATAAATAAAGTTTCTTTTAAAGTTTTTTTTGCATGACGGGTGCATTTACGGTATACATTGTTCATTGATGGTACTAAGTCGAAAACAACATGCAATTCCCACTTTACCGATAAAAAAAAAAAAAGTCAATTAATGCTGCTAACAAGGTTTTGGCAATATATTGGCGTATCAAAGGTAGATATTGATATAGTTTTAAAACTAAAAAAAAAAATGGTTATCTTCATATGCAGTTAATGGTCATATTCTTTTATTACAAAATATTGAAATTATACGATTGCTGTGGCTCTCTACGACCCTGAGATTTGAGATGAACATTAAACACAAATAATACAAGGTTTCGTAAATAACCCCTACTTTATTTTATCGATTTCAATTCAAACAAATCTAAATAATTATATGCCTCTTTTAATCTGTTTTACTGAATAATGGGGATGGCTCTCTTCAACCGTCTGTAAAACTATTTAATGAAACCTAGTTAAAAATTCAGTTCCATAAAGAAGCTACGATAATTATGACTTAGTTAATCACGATCCATTTTATTATATTTTTATCAGTTTAAATACACTAATGTAAACAAACAACATTACTCGTCTGTCAAAATTTGGTACCAAAAATACGTTTTTTTATTATTTATTCCCTAGTTCGTTGAAAAATATCAACCAATCTGACAAAGAAGCTAATGTAGATACATAAATAATGTTCTTTTATTTTTATTACCATATTTATTACATCAAATTATGTAGTTATGATGGTATATTTTATATTATAAGGTTAAATAAATGAAATACACATTAAAAGATTACATTAATTTTATTTCCTATTTTTTTTTTATTACACAACTAAAAACAACCATAGTATAATTAAAACAGTTTTATTTTAAATACACAATTACATTTAGCGGCTCGCTAGTGTGAACGTGTACGACGTGATTGATGTAATTAAATTGCGTTACCCAATTTATTGTGGATTACAGCAATAATGGTATAATTTCCTCTTCTTTGAAGTTGATGGTGATATATCAACATTGTTATTGGATACCACATTTACATCGTTTACCTTACAATAGCAGCAAAACATTTTTCGAGGTATTGGACCGTCATTAGCATCAAAACTGCCTTCATGATCTTTAAGGTAATGTTCTGTGCAGTATTGATATTTTATTATATCGACATCGTTCTGAAGATGTGTAGGTAGCTTATCCCATACTAATGCAATTTCATGTGAAGCCAACCCAATCATCACTTCTTTGGGTATATCAGCAAGTTGTTGTTTGCTCATCTTCAATAGACTACGCAAACGGGAGAATGCAATTAGTGAGTGGCCCATTCGCTTGATACCTTCTCGATCCATTGCTGGGGTTATAGTTTTCAGCTCCATGGTGTTTTATATTTCTTTCGTAGAGAGAAACTTTAAACACAAATGTCCACACCACACTGTGTTAAAATTCTGTACACGTTTGTAGTTATATAATATTTGGTTGACCCTCCTTGAATCGTTATTGAAATATGTAACTAATTCTATAGGTGGGGGTAAATCACCAAAACTATCAATGTAATTTACTAACTATACTATATTCCAAGTATAAAAAAAAAAAAAAAGATGTAGTCACAACACAAAATCATTTTATATTGTGAATCAAGATAGTACAATATATTTCTTATTTCATGTACGTCGACAGCTGCAAACATATAGGGTGTACCGACTTTAGTATTATACTATTCTTTGCGACTCTACAAATCAATCGAAATCGAATCAGGATGGATTACAATTGGTTCTATTCGAATTCTTTCAACTTCAACATACAAAAATTAATTTTTCATTGATTTACAGCATATTAATTTACAATCTTTAACATATAGTATAGGGTTTACCACTATGGTACTTTCCGAATTCATACTAATATTTGATAGTTGAAGTGTATTGCTATCGGGTCCATGATTTTTGTTTTGCTGTCAAGCGTAAAACGGCCATAAATTAACACAATGGCATTAAATAGTAAACGGCTTCTTCAAAAGCATTCAAAAGCCCGGGTCCATGATTTTTGTTTTGCTGTCAAGCGTAAAACGACCATAAATTAACACAATGGCATTAAATAGTAAACGGCTTCTTCAAAAGCATTCAAAAGCATCCAAAAGCCATTTTAAATGTATTGCGCCCTAAACAAAAGAAATACCTACAGCAATTTGGTTGATATAACAGCTGCCAAAATCATAAATTAAATGCAAGTAAATCTGTTTTTATGTTATTTGGTCCTAAACAAAAAGGGAAGGGGGGTTACCCGAAGTTGACTTATTAGCACTTAAAGAGCTAATAAATCAAAATATACTATACAGGTTTTAGAACAAAGGTCCATTTCATTGTTAATTTTAAATAAACCTTACATTATTCTCTGGTCCGGTGATGGTTGGCCGTCTGGATCGTAGAACACCGTTTCCATTGACCATGCTGATGGTGATGTTGGTCTATCGGTGCTGCTGTCTGGGGAGTTATCTTGATCTTCCTGATCCTGACCTAAATCCTCATCTATCCAATACGATGAAGATGGCGGTGTTATAGGTCTGTCAATGTTACTATCTGGAGGGGCATCTTGGACTTCCTGGTCAAACTTTGTGAGTCACTCATATTGTCTAAATTAAATTACTGTATTGTCGCTTTGTCACATTCAGATTTCATAAAGTAAATAAACTAGAGTACTACTAATAGAAAAATACACAAAAGCAATATTGCATAAATGTAATCTTTATTTCAGGGTAAAATGAGGATAATATAAGGATAAAGCAATAAGCAAGGATAAAACAAGGATAAAGTAAGGATAAAGTACGGATAAAGTATGGATAAAGGATAAAGTAAGGATAAAGGAAGGATAAAGTAAGGAAGTAAGGAAGTAAGGATAAAGTACGGATAAAGTATGGATAAGTATGGATAAAGTAAGGATAAAGTAAGGATAAAGTAAGGATAAAGTAAGGATAAAGGATAAAGTATGGATAAAGTAAGGATAAAGGATAAAGTAAGGATAAAGTAAGGATAAAGTAAGGATAAAGTAAGGATAAAGTAAGGATAAAGTAAGGATAAAGTAAGGATAATGTAAGGATAAAGTAAGGATAAAGTAAGGATAAAGTAAGGATAAAGTAAGGATAAAGTAAGGATAATGTAAGGATAAAGTAAGGATAAAGTAAGGATAATGTATGGATAAAGTAAGGATAAAGTAAGGATAATGTAAGGATAAAGTAAGGATAAAGTAAGGATAAAGTAAGGATAATGTAAGGACAAAGTAAGGATAAAGTAAGGATAAAGTAAGGATAAAGTAAGGATAATGTAAGGATAAAGTAAGGATAAAGTAAGGATAATGTATGGATAAAGTAAGGATAAAGTAAGGATAATGTAAGGATAAAGTAAGGATAAAGTAAGGATAATGTAAGGACAAAGTAAGGATAAAGTAAGGATAATGTAAGGATAAAGTAAGGATAAAGTAAGGATAAAGTAAGGATAAAGTAAGGATAATGTAAGGATAAAGTAAGGATAAAGTAAGGATAAAGTAAGGATAAAGGAAGGATAAAGTAAGGATAAAGTAAGGATAATGTAAGGATAAAGTAAGGATAAAGTAAGGATAATGTATGGATAAAGTAAGGATAAAGTAAGGATAATGTAAGGATAAAGTAAGGATAAAGTAAGGATAATGTAAGGACAAAGTAAGGATAAAGTAAGGATAATGTAAGGATAAAGTAAGGATAAAGTAAGGATAAAGTAAGGATAAAGTAAGGATAATGTAAGGATAAAGTAAGGATAAAGTAAGGATAATGTAAGGATAAAGTAAGGATAAAGTAAGGATAATGTATGGATAAAGTAAGGATAAAGTAAGGATAATGTAAGGATAAAGTAAGGATAAAGTAAGGATAATGTAAGGATAAAGTAAGGATAAAGTAAGGATAATGTAAGGACAAAGTAAGGATAAAGTAAGGATAATGTAAGGATAAAGTAAGGATAAAGTAAGGATAAAGTAAGGATAAAGTAAGGATAATGTAAGGATAAAGTAAGGATAAAGTAAGGATAAAGTAAGGATAAAGTAAGGATAAAGTAAGGATAAAGTAAGGATAATGTAAGGATAAAGTAAGGATAAAGTAAGGATAATGTATGGATAAAGTAAGGATAAAGTAAGGATAATGTAAGGATAAAGTAAGGATAAAGTAAGGATAATGTAAGGACAAAGTAAGGATAAAGTAAGGATAATGTAAGGATAAAGTAAGGATAAAGTAAGGATAATGTATGGATAAAGTAAGGATAAAGTAAGGATAATGTAAGGATAAAGTAAGGATAAAGTAAGGATAATGTAAGGACAAAGTAAGGATAAAGTAAGGATAATGTAAGGATAAAGTAAGGATAAAGTAAGGATAAAGTAAGGATAAAGTAAGGATAATGTAAGGATAAAGTAAGGATAAAGTAAGGATAATGTAAGGATAAAGTAAGGATAAAGTAAGGATAATGTATGGATAAAGTAAGGATAAAGTAAGGATAATGTAAGGATAAAGTAAGGATAATGTAAGGATAATGTAAGGATAAAGTAAGGATAAAGTAAGGATAATGTAAGGATAATGTAAGGATAAAGTAAGGGAGGAAACCTAAAATTATATAGGTATAAAAATGTGTCATCTTATGTTAAAATTTCCCCCATATACTTATTATCTACTCTACATGTTTCTATGTTACCCCATAATTAATTATTTTACAAATCTACAATGTTTTACGTTATACCCCATAATTAATTATTTAACAAATCTACAATGTTTTACGTTATTATATTATAAATAAGTTTATAATAAATTTTAAAAGTGAAATTTTAATATATTACTTACCTTGTAAATAGTATCCCTTATTTAATTCTAATCTAGTACAAAGATTGTGCTATTTAATCTGTTCATTACTTCATCGAGAAGACAACGATTGCAACATGCCAACATTTAGATACATGTGAATTTTATTGAAAGATTATAACAGCAAAAGTTATGAGGGTGTGAAATTATTTACGTTAATCAAGTACAATTACTCTTTTTTTAATTTAATATCTATGGAAAATATGCTAATAATCAATGTATGACAGGAGCAAGTAAGTAAAAACATTTTATCAACAATAATCACGGTGTACTTGCAAATGTTTATTTTCTCAAAAATGTAATTGTGTATTTAAAATAAAACTGTTTTAATTATACTATGGCTGTTTTTTAGTTGTGTAATAAAAAATAGGAAATAAAATTAATGTAATCTTTTAATGTGTATTTCATTTATTTAACCTTATAATATAATATAAAATATACCATCATAACTACATATACATACAATATTAAATTTAATGTAATAAATTTGACAATAAAAATAAAAGAACATAATTTATGTATCTACATTAGCTTCTTTGTCAGATTGGTTGATATTTTAATACGTCGAACTACTTCAGCATCGAAGCAGACATTTATGTGATAATTTAAAGAATGTTGTGAATCCCTCCTTATGTCATCTAGTTTACAAGACAATCTTTCAATGGCAGATTTAATGTCTTCTATCAGACTTCATGTTTGAGTTGAATATTGCATCCACATCTTTGCTACCTAAGTACCTAGAAATTAAAAATAAAAATGTAAAAAATATATATATAAAACAGTACTAATTGGACTTACGTTGCAGCTGTCGGCGTACACGAAATAAGAAATATATTGTACTATCTGAATCTTTGTAAGCTAACAAGTGATTCTATTTTTAAAAGACTCCATTGTTCCATTTCTACTTAATACTTAACTAACTTAAATACTATTATGATTATTTTTGTTTAAGAATTAAATACCGAAACGTATTAGTGGACTAGATTTTGCTCCAGGATAAGCCGGAGAACTTTGTCCTAAATATGTTAATGTAGTTTTACCATTTGACGAATTTATTTTATCGATAGTGTTTGGACATATAATTCCCACAAGCCGTTTCGGTAAAAATGATTTAAAAGTCGTTATTGAGCTTTCCTCAAACAAAGTTACTATGATTGATTTTCCAAATCTTGTATTAACCAAAGACATTTTTTTAATGAGATAAGGTTTATTTAAAGTTAACGCTGAAATGGATCTTTGCTCTAAAACCTGTATATTTTGATTTATTAGCTCATTAAGTGCTAATAAGTCAACTTCGGAAATTGCCATATTTAAATGAATACAATGAAAGAATTACGAGTAAATTTGCACACTTGAAATCACTGCAATAGGCTGACTTGCTAGCTGTAGATGATTCACGATATAAAATGATTTTGTGTTGCTACTACATCTTTTTATAGTAGTCGAGCTACCCCCACTACTTGGAATACACATACACTGATTACAACTACAATTGCATTATACCACTTAACGGATGAAACCTTATCTGTTCTTGTAACAGTTTTTATGGTAAATAAATTTTTTCTATTTCTATTTTTTTTTTCTAACCCCCACTTACGATTGTTTTCCAAATATTGTATTAACCAAAGACATTTTTAATAATGTAAGGTTTATTTAAAATTAACAATGAAATGGACCTTTGTTCTAAAACCTGTATAGTATATTTTGATTTATTAGCTCTTTAAGTGCTAATAAGTCAACTTCGGGTAACCCCCCTTCCCTTTTTGTTTAGGACCAAATAACATAAAAACAGATTTACTTGCATTTAATTTATGATTTTGGCAGCTGTTATATCAACCAAATTGCTGTAGGTATTTCTTTTGTTTAGGGCGCAATACATTTAAAATGGCTTTTGGATGCTTTTGAATGCTTTTGAAGAAGCCGTTTACTATTTAATGCCATTGTGTTAATTTATGGTCGTTTTACGCTTGACAGCAAAACAAAAATCATGGACCCGGGCTTTTGAATGCTTTTGAAGAAGCCGTTTACTATTTAATGCCATTGTGTTAATTTATGGCCGTTTTACGCTTGACAGCAAAACAAAAATCATGGACCCGATAGCAATACACTTCAACTATCAAATATTAGTATGAATTCGGAAAGTACCATAGTGGTAAACCCTATACTATATGTTAAAGATTGTAAATTAATATGCTGTAAATCAATGAAAAATTAATTTTTGTATGTTGAAGTTGAAAGAATTCGAATAGAACCAATTGTAATCCATCCTGATTCGATTTCGATTGATTTGTAGAGTCGCAAAGAATAGTATAATACTAAAGTCGGTACACCCTATATGTTTGCAGCTGTCGACGTACATGAAATAAGAAATATATTGTACTATCTTGATTCACAATATAAAATGATTTTGTGTTGTGACTACATCTTTTTTTTTTTTTTTATACTTGGAATATAGTATAGTTAGTAAATTACATTGATAGTTTTGGTGATTTACCCCCACCTATAGAATTAGTTACATATTTCAATAACGATTCAAGGAGGGTCAACCAAATATTATATAACTACAAACGTGTACAGAATTTTAACACAGTGTGGTGTGGACATTTGTGTTTAAAGTTTCTCTCTACGAAAGAAATATAAAACACCATGGAGCTGAAAACTATAACCCCAGCAATGGATCGAGAAGGTATCAAGCGAATGGGCCACTCACTAATTGCATTCTCCCGTTTGCGTAGTCTATTGAAGATGAGCAAACAACAACTTGCTGATATACCCAAAGAAGTGATGATTGGGTTGGCTTCACATGAAATTGCATTAGTATGGGATAAGCTACCTACACATCTTCAGAACGATGTCGATATAATAAAATATCAATACTGCACAGAACATTACCTTAAAGATCATGAAGGCAGTTTTGATGCTAATGACGGTCCAATACCTCGAAAAATGTTTTGCTGCTATTGTAAGGTAAACGATGTAAATGTGGTATCCAATAACAATGTTGATATATCACCATCAACTTCAAAGAAGAGGAAATTATACCATTATTGCTGTAATCCACAATAAATTGGGTAACGCAATTTAATTACATCAATCACGTCGTACACGTTCACACTAGCGAGCCGCTAAATGTAATTGTGTATTTAAAATAAAACTGTTTTAATTATACTATGGTTGTTTTTAGTTGTGTAATAAAAAAAAAATAGGAAATAAAATTAATGTAATCTTTTAATG
The DNA here is from genome assembly GCA_963680705.1 of Rhagium mordax. Classification (NCBI taxonomy): domain Eukaryota; kingdom Metazoa; phylum Arthropoda; class Insecta; order Coleoptera; family Cerambycidae; genus Rhagium; species Rhagium mordax. The sequence continues at coordinate 70,752,067 of OY796657.1, forward strand.
TGTATTTCATTTATTTAACCTTATAATATAAAATATACCATCATAACTACATAATTTGATGTAATAAATATGGTAATAAAAATAAAAGAACATTATTTATGTATCTACATTAGCTTCTTTGTCAGATTGGTTGATATTTTTCAACGAACTAGGGAATAAATAATAAAAAAACGTATTTTTGGTACCAAATTTTGACAGACGAGTAATGTTGTTTGTTTACATTAGTGTATTTAAACTGATAAAAATATAATAAAATGGATCGTGATTAACTAAGTCATAATTATCGTAGCTTCTTTATGGAACTGAATTTTTAACTAGGTTTCATTAAATAGTTTTACAGACGGTTGAAGAGAGCCATCCCCATTATTCAGTAAAACAGATTAAAAGAGGCATATAATTATTTAGATTTGTTTGAATTGAAATCGATAAAATAAAGTAGGGGTTATTTACGAAACCTTGTATTATTTGTGTTTAATGTTCATCTCAAATCTCAGGGTCGTAGAGAGCCACAGCAATCGTATAATTTCAATATTTTGTAATAAAAGAATATGACCATTAACTGCATATGAAGATAACCATTTTTTTTTTTAGTTTTAAAACTATATCAATATCTACCTTTGATACGCCAATATATTGCCAAAACCTTGTTAGCAGCATTAATTGACTTTTTTTTTTTTTATCGGTAAAGTGGGAATTGCATGTTGTTTTCGACTTAGTACCATCAATGAACAATGTATACCGTAAATGCACCCGTCATGCAAAAAAAACTTTAAAAGAAACTTTATTTATATCTAATCTTTGGATACGATAACTAGTTGCATTTTATTTGAATCGATATTCATGATTAAATCAATAATTTCTGCAACATAATAGGAGGCTTTTAATTTTTTCCGTTGATATGAATTTCCTGTATTAAACACTTCCAGAGCTTTATTAAAGCATCGCTGTAATTTCCGTTAAAATATTGCTTTTTAATGCATTATCAAAGTAGTCATCGTTTCCGCTTGCTTTTGTTAAAACGCCGTCAAGTTGGATGTATACTGATCTGTAAATATATCTTAAGATATACTGCTTTTCTATAAGGTAATAAACCATAGAATTTCGAGAAATTGCACCTAGTCTAATTAGAGCGCAATATAGTGTGCCATCATTTCAGTGTTTCAAACAACAAAAAAAATTTTGCATGTTTCTTTAACACCCTGTATCTCGGAACTATGTGTCCCCGGCCCACATTTACATATGAACTTTTTTCATATTATTTTGGTAGTTTATCACACCATAAAGTTTGATCTACTAAGCGTCTATGTTTATTTTCTCAAAAATGTAATTGTGTATTTAAAATAAAACTGTTTAATTATACTATGGTATTTTTAGTTGTGTAATAAAAAATAGGAAATAAAATTAATGTAATCTTTTAATGTGTATTTTATTTGAATCCCTCCTTATGTCATCTAGTTTACAAGACAATCTTTCAATGGCAGATTTAATGTCTTCTATCAGACTTCATGTTTGAGTTGAATGGTTTTTTTTTTGTGTATTGCCGACCTATTGTCCATCATCTTTAGTTAGTTCATCTGTAATTATTACCAATAAACCGTCTGATTTGTAGATCTATTATAATGACGAGGCATTTTTTTTTTTTAATTAAGCTATGGGAAAATAAAGTTTTGCAAAAAAATGATCTGATCGTTAAACAAATACCGATATAAATGTATCTTAACGTATCTTTCTTATCTAATCAATCTCGTGGGGAAGGACGATCGAAAGACAGGGATTCCATTTGATAACAATCAATATTTACTGACTATCGTGTCTTCCTTAATGTCCCTTTTACAAAAGAAAAAATATTTTATGGGCTTTGTACTAACAGGTGATTTTTGTGGATTTATTTCGCCTATTTATTATACAGTTAACAAATATTGATGCTTTGTTGAAAGGTGTAACTACCTGCCCTTATATTTTAGTATACAAGCGTATACATTGCAATTACAGAAATCTAATTATAATAAGGTATTTTTAGCTATGTAATAAAAATAGGAAATAAATTGAATGTAATCTTTTAATGTGTATTTTATTTGAATCCCTCCTTATGTCATCTAGTTTACAAGACAATCTTTCAATGGCAGATTTAATGTCTTCTATCAGACTTCATGTTTGAGTTGAATAATAAAATGGATCGTGATTAACTATATCATAAATTATCATAGCTTCTTTATGGAACTGAATTTTTAACTAGGTTTCATTAAATAGTTTTACAGACGGTTGAAGAGAGCCACCCCCATTATTCTGTAAAACAGATTAAAAGAGGCATATAATTATCCAGAGCTTTATTAAAGCATCGCTGTAATTTCCGTTAAAATATTGCTTTTTAATGCATTATCAAAGTAGTCATCGTTTCCGCTTGCTTTTGTTAAAACGCCGTCAAGTTGGATGTATACTGATCTGTAAATATATCTTAAGATATACTGCTTTTCTATAAGGTAATAAACCATAGAATTTCGAGAAATTGCACCTAGTCTAATTAGAGCGCAATATAGTGTGCCATCATTTCAGTGTTTCAAACAACAAAAAAAAATTTACATGTTTCTTTAACACCCTGTATCTCGGAACTATGTGTTCCCGGCCCACATTTACATATGAACTTTTTTCATATTATTTTGGTAGTTTATCACACCATAAAGTTTGATTCGTACAAATCGATACACCCTATATGTTCAAGTTTGTAAATTAATAAGCTGTAAATCAATGAAAAATTAATATTGTATGTTTAAGTTGAAAGGCAATACTGAGGATTATATTGAATATAAAATTAATAATAGGTTCAGTTGACATAAAGTTTGGTTCGTACAAATCGGTACACCCTATATGTTAAAGATTGTAAATTAATATGCTGTAAATCAATGAAAAATTAATTTTTGTATGTTTAAGGTAGTCATTAAATGTATACAAAGGCAACAGTAAACCCCCAACCGATTTAAAGACACCAAACAATAAAATGTAACAATATTAATAATTACGAGATAGTTAATTCCCTATGACAAAGTCATTATAGAAGAAGTGTCTTATAACAATGTAATACCCTTATGCTATATTGTTTAACGGGAAAGTCGACCGACTTTAATGGCATTACCTCGATTTCAGGCAGGTACCGTTCGCGTGAGCCACCTGGCCTACGTAGCGCTGGGTCCTCTATGCAGACATATTGTCCGTCGCAAATGGGAGCTATAAATTTAACCAACTATTTTGTTTCGAGATATGCGACAGTAAAAACTAAAAAGCTGATTTAATCTTTGATCATTATAAAATAAATGCGATGTCGCTTGTTCTTTTACCCCATAGAAAATAAACGCATTTCTGCTAATATACCAGATCCCTTGTTAGCGATATTGACAGACATATATTTTTGTCAATTAAGAGCGCATAATTTAGCAATTGATGCACTAATTAATATACAACAATTGCTCCAATTCAATTAGTGTAATTAATGTGCAAATAGTCCAACTACTTTCATTTCTCGCGGCAATTGGGTTTTAATTATCCCCCTCCAGACTATATAAAATAGTGTAATTAACGCGCAAATAGTCTAATTACACATCTACAAATTACTAATTACGCAATTACAGCGCAATAATTCAATTACTTTCATTTCTCAGCGCAATAATCCAATTACTTTCATTTCTCGCGGCAATTGGGTTTTAATTATCCCCCTCCAGACTATATAAAATAGTGTAATTAACGCGCAAATAGTCTAATTACACATCTACAAATTACTAATTACGCAATTACAGCGCAATAATTCAATTACTTTCATTTCTCAGCGCAATAATCCAATTACTTTCATTTCTCGCAACAATTGGGTTTTTTAATTAACCCCCTCCAGACTATATAAAATAGTGTAATTAACGCGCAAATAGTCTAATTACACATTTACAAATTACTAATTACGCAATTACAGCGCAATAATTCAATTACTTTCATTTCTCAGCGCAATAATCCAATTAATTTCATTACTCGCGATAATTGGGTTTTAATTATCCCCCCTCCAGACTAATTACATTTATTAGATATATTGCAATTATACTAGTCTAATTACAGCGAAATAATCCAATTATGCAATTACAAATTACTAATTACGCAATTACAAATTACTAATTATGCAATTACAAATTACTAATTACGCAATTACAAATTACTAATTACGCAATTACAAATTACCCCCCACTCTAATTGCCCCCACCCCAAAAAAAAGTGGTGGGGGGAGCAAAAGTGGTGGGGGGAGCCCGCGGTCCGGTATTACTACTCTACTAATATAATATGCCCATAATAGCCACAAATGGAACTAAAGTTCCTGACATGGTCAAAAGAAATTTCAGTGAGAGAATTTCCGATAGAAAAATGTTTGCTATGGACCCGAAATCTATAAAAAATGTTTAAAGAAAAGAAAAGATGAAAAGTTTCGTCAGCAGACTTGGTTGCTTGATTGATGCAACCGTTCCCTGATAGATCGGTGAATAGGTATAATCACTATTCAGGTTGCACTGAATAGAAGGAATCCAATTTAACTTCCTGAAATGTCAATGAGGTGGTCAATTCATCGATATAATTTTAATTTTTATGAAAAAAAAAATGCATTTCAACGTTATAAAATAACACAGTTCTAGCTTGCAGAACAGTTCCAAGGTTATGATTTTAATAGAATTTTGCTTCACAACACTTTGGAGTTACGTAAGAACCTAAATGAAATTTTTTGAAACACATGAAAGAGGATTTAGTGAATAATCACTTTCGACTTAAATCAACTGTATTTCTCTCATTGAGTCATTTTTAGAACACCACCTACATGAAACATCTTACAAGATTGTTTTGAACAACGATATTCGAAATAGGAACAACTATAGATTATTATGAGCATGATCATTGAGTATATTTTTTTTTTCTTGGCGTTCTATTTACACATGTTAAAACTGTTTGGAATCATAGGGAAAACACTTTTTTCAATGGTGTATTTAAAAAAATGGGCTATATTTGGGAAAAATGAAGTTGAGGGTGATATCGGGTAAATAAGCAAAAAGAACTGCTAACAAGATAATGGATCTCATATTATTATTATTATTATACTTTAATTGAATAGTTCATTAAATAGAAAAACATTTATATATTATATATTTAAATTACACGATTCTGTACATGAACCATCATATGTAATACAATAAAAATGTGAAAATAAATATCTAAACTTTAGAAGAGCAAATAATTTCAGTGGTAATATTTTACACTGTTTGGAGACATATTTCTCATATCACAGTAAATACGCTGTAGCTAAGTCTGACTTTTGTAATTTTACGGACGAGCAAAAATAGGTTTGTAGAGCTGTGGCACAACGGTACACCATACCCTTTTTAATAAGACTACTTTGATTTATGTATAACTACATATATATCAGTCTCAGTCAGTCAGTCAGTCTTAGAAGGAGTAACACTTCATTAAAAATTGCATTTCAAATTTGCTTTGATAGTATTATTAGATAATTAATAATTTAATGTTTTACATATTTTAATTGCATGTGTTTTAAATAAAAAATGTACCTACTGCCTACTTTAATTAAATAAATGATTTATTATATAAAACTAATTGTTTTGGAAATTCCTATGGACATAATTTTGGACGTCTTTAAAATTAGTTTCATCTTCCTATGATGTCAACTTAACTAACGAAACGGACGTCAAGTGTTTTGGTGGAAGTATAAATGATATGACGATCACACAAGATGTTGCATGTATCAGTTGTTATCCAGCAAAATCAGAATCTACAATAAGGAAAAATAGAAATAAACAAACTCTTCTTTGCTGAGAAACAAAATTTCATCGAGGTAATAATAATAATAATAATAATAATATTTATTTACTTAAAATAAAATAACACAGTATTTGCACAAATCATTTAGGTAATATATGTAAATAAATGTTGATGACAGTAGTACACTATAATATTAGTTAAATAACAATAGGAATCCGGGACTTTCTTCCCGAGTTCCTGGTGAAATATCTGTTTCATACAATATTTTTATTGAATTTGATAAAATAACTTAAATTACTAAATAAGGGGATGAAACAAGTTTAGATAAATTAATTTTATGTAAGCGTGACCGCCTACAAGCATATTTTATATACAGGGTGATTCACGTTGACCGCCTATTAGAAGTATCTCAAGAAAGAAAAAAGATATCGATTTGAAATTTTGGTTATGGTCCTAACTGGGTAGGATCTATTTAATGAAAATATTTTCAAAATGGTGGCATTTCCGGTTATACCGGAAGTTGACCCTAACTTTGTTATTTTAAATGAGATGCCCCCATTTTCAATTTTTTTTAGATTCGACGGAAAATTTAAAGGTCATTTCATTAAAGGTTCCCTATGTCTAAAATGAATATTTTCTGAGATATTAATTTTTTTCCCAAAATAATGACGGAATAGTTGTATAATGTAAAAATCAATATCTCAGTAACAATTAACGATAAGACGTTGAATTTTTTAATGAGGTAAGACAAGGTATTGGAGCTATCTATCATGTAATAAAATTGTCAAAATCTCAACTGCAAAGTTTCTAAAATTAACGATATCTATCGACCTCATAAAAACAGCAATAAGTCATTTTTTTTAAATGGAACCATATCTAATTAAATACACCAATCGATAGCGAGAAAAAATGCGCATCTAAGCATGTATCATGTTCCTATACCCAAAATATATGATTCTTTAGATATTTCTATTTGTTCGATGAAAATTGAAGAGTATGCTTTGACTTTGACTGTGGACGAAACAAAATACAACAAATCAAACAAATGTGACAGCTAATACGTAACTCGTGTTATTGTTTTTCATTATAAATATTCTGTATTGTGTCTTATTGTGGAGAAAATGGCAAATAATTACTCAATCTCAGATATTTTTAATTTATTTTTAATATTGCAAATTTTATAATGTATATCAATATTGTTCAATGTGTTGTAGATTGACCTCTAGACATTTTCATATCCGTTTACTCACGGCGTGTGTAGTAGCTTGGGTCCATGGGATTGGCCTGCCAGGTCTCCCGACTTGACCCCGGTGGACTTTTATCTGTGGGGATGAATAAAAAGTGAAGTGTATCAAACACCGGTAAATAATAGGGAGAAACTATTGGTCAGAGTTAGGGGAGCTTTTGCAGGTTTGGATCCAAATAAAATTCGGAGTGCTACTACACACGCACAAATGACCTTTAAATTTTCCGTGGAATCTAAAAAAAAAATTGAAAATGGGGGCATCTCATTTAAAATAACAAAGTTAGGGTCAACTTCCGGTATAACCGAAAATGGCACCATTTTGAAAATATTTTCATTAAATAGATCCTACCCAGTTAGGATCATAACCAAAATTTCAAATCGATATCTGTTTCCTTTCTCGAGATACTTCTAATAGCCGGTAACGTGAATCACCCTGTATATAAAGAAACAGCAACAATGATGCTAAATAGGTATTTATATAGGATAGGAAGGAAAAGGAATACTAAGCCAAAACAGAACGAAACCAGCAGTGGTTGTTCATATAAATGTCAGTTTACCTTCAATTAACCATTGACGAAGTTTTATCTTTGTAGGCTTTTTATATATTAAATGTTTTGATTGTTTTAATTCGGGTGGTAAAAGATTATACAATTTTAGTCCAATAAAACAATATACTCTCTGTCCAATGGTCTTACTATTTTTTGGTAGTAGTAGATTTTGTGTCTTCTTTTATGTATGTGTGAGCTAGAGTCCGTGAATAACTTATGTCTTGTCATATACGTTACAGTGTTTAGATAAAAGAGATTTCTTACATCACACATTTTTATATTCTTAAAAAGTTCTTCAGTGGCGAACTGGATAGGAAGATTATAAATAATTTTAAGTATTCTTTTTTGTATGATATTACGTATTTTGTGGAATTTTTTTGAACAAATAAAGGTAATTATAATATTTTTTATTTCCCTAACAATAGAAAAAAATAGTTAATATAATATACGAGTACTTTTCATGCATTATATTAAACATTAATCATTATATTTTGATTTTCAACATTTTTATTTTCTTCTTATAAAATGACACTCATATGAGAATCTTACATGGTCACAAACAGCAAAGAATGGAGTATTCCTATTCGAAACCAATTTATTTCATGTCGAAAGAAACAGACAAAAATTGCTTATAATATATTTAATGTTTATATATTTAATGTTTACTTAAAGTTATAATGATTTAAATTATTTACATGAATCCCATGAATTATATGAACGAAAATTATTGTTCTCTCAATCACGTGTTTCATTTTATGTTTTGATAAAATGCAGATTTATCAATATTATAAAATGTTGCCATGATTTTCAACCTTAACTAGATGACATATCCTTCTAATTATCGAAAAATAAAAAAATTAGAATAGTTCAATTAATTTATTATTTAATCGAAAACCGAAAACATGTATTCACAAAGTTCTCTAAGAGCCTTATTCTAGGTTGAAATCGATGGAAAATATATAATTTGGAAAATATATAATTTTCCATTTGCAAAATGATCTAAAATTCTGGAAAAAATGTAAACTTAATTCAACCACAGAATACACCTAAATAGAATCAAGTTATAATACAACACAAATATGTACATCAAACTGAGAAATTTTTAAAAATTGTTGAAATGAAATGTCACTCAATGCAAAAATAAAAAAATGTGCGTCTGTTGTTCATACAAAGCAAAAGTATTAATTTTAATGAATGTCAATTTTTATTTACACAGTGAAAGGTATGTAATAGAACCACGGTATATGATACCGTTCAACATCAATTACCACATTATTTAGATTTTGTATTGTATTCCTGCACGTAACCACGCTCTAGTACTAGAAGTGGAATTTGGTGCGTAATTATAAAAAACAGATAGTGTATTGTATATGTCATGCATTCACAAAGGGCTTATGCATGATATCCACATTGCATATAAATCTGATACTACTTGCATTTTCTGATAGTTCTGTGTACAGGGTCATCACGCGAAAATGTCCTTTTTTGAAATAACTCAGCCATTTTTCATGTTATGACATAGATGTAAAGACATTCTGAACTAGTTTTTTCCACAGAATCTAAATTTTCAGTCAAAAAAACAATAACGAATCGCATTTCAGAAATGCGACATAATACTTTCTCTTTTAAATAGAACACTCTGTATATTTTGAAATATTTCGATTCTGCTTCTCATTCTGAATTCAAAAATGTCAACATATCTTTGTTATCTCAAATGGTTTTTGAGATATTTAGATTTGATGATATTAAAATCTGATATATAAATCTGACGATATTAAAATAACGTGACCGATTTTGTTAAGTAAATTTTGAAAACAAAGAAAACCATTAACCATAATGAGAAAATTGTCTCTGAGAAGCATAGAATGTTAATTTCATACATTTATTTAACAAAGAAAATATTAACAAACATTAAAAAAATATAAAAATATTAACAAAGAATTAACAATGTTAAATATTACAAGGTTAAATATAATAAATAATTTTAGACACATTAATGCATTTATTCAATTTAGTAATTGCTCAATTTTCATAACAAAGTCTATACCGCCGTTTTAAATTGTTTAGAGAATTCCTGATCATATAATTGTGATTGTTTAGGTGATTTATCGACGGCGATTTAGACTTTGTTATGAAAATAGAGGCAGACATATTGAGCAATTACTAAATTGAATATATGCATTAATGTATCTAAAATTATTTATTATATTTAACCTTGTAATATTTAACGTTAATTCTTTGTTAATATTTTTTTATTTTTTAATGTTTATTAATATTTTCTTTGTTAATTAAATGTATGAAATCAACAATCTATGTTTCTCAGAGATCATTTTCTCATTATGGTTAATGTTTTCTTTGTTTTCAAATTTTATTTAACAAAATCGGGAATGTTATTTTAATATCGTCAGATCTATATATCAGATTTTAATATCATTAAATCTAAATATCTAAAAAACCATTTGAGATAACATAAGATATGTTGACATTTTTGAATTCAGAAAGAGAAGCAGAATCGAAATATTTCAAAATATACAGAGTATTCTATTTAAAAGAGAAATTATTATGTCGTATTTCTGAAATGCGATTCGTTATTGTTTTTTTGACTGAAAATTTAGATTCTGTGGAAAAAACTAGTTCAGAATGTCTTTACATCTATGTCATAACATGAAAAATGGCTGAGTTATTTCAAAAAAGGACATTTTCGCGTGATGACCCTGTACATGTGTACAAAAATGTGTAAAAGGCGTCTCTGTATGCATGTAATATATTTTTAAATAGCTATTACATAATTTTAAAAAATTTATGTATAACAGTGGCTTTTCAAATTAATAGTGTTAACATTCCCTCCGCATTTATATTTCTCAGAATTGGTTTAGTGATCCCTAGGTTTCTTCGTTATGTACATATTTAGAAAACAGTGAAAATGTTTTATTGACGCCTTATTACTGTCGTATTTCTTCCAAATTATTTTATGCTCCCAAGTAGAAGACTTATACCGGAACCCGGTCTCCCCCCACCACTTTTTTTTTCTGGTGGGGGGTAATTAGAGTAATTAGAGCATTGTCGGTAATTAGGGTAATTAGAGCATTGTCGGTAATTAGACTGTAATTACAATGGAGGTAATTAGAAAATTGTCGGTAATTAGACTGTAATTACAATAGAGGTAATAAGAGTAATGTCTGTTATTAGATTGTAATTACAATATAGAGGTAATTAGACTTGATGTAATTACTATTGTGGTAATTGGGGTGGTGAAATTGTAATTGTAATTAGTGTATGTATCAATAAGTGTTTCAAGTATGTAAGTGTACGATAGTAATTAGTATGGTGGGAGGTAAGTAGGTTGGAGGGGGCGAATGTTTCACTATAAATAAAACGCTTTGGTAGCTCAAAATCACATCCATAGTTGTTCACTCAAGAGTTAACTAGTGAGAGTAGTGCAGTTATCTCAATTTATTTCAAGTGAGCAATATATTTCAAGTGAGCAATATATTATATTATTCTTTGCGATTCTTTCATTGTGTACGTCAATTTTAAATTTTAACTATGGCACTTTCCGAATTCGATTTATTAGCACTTAATGCGATTATAAATGAAAATACAGAGATTTTAGTGCAAAGATCTATTACATCGTTAGTTATAAATAAACCTTATATTATAAAGAAAATGTCATTGGTCAATACGCGATATGGAAAATCAATCGTAGTACATTTATTTGAGGAAAGTGCGATTACAGATTTTAAATCATTTTTACCAAAACGGGTTGTAGAAAATATAAGTGAAGATACTATTAATAAAATTAATTCAAGCGGTGGTAAATACACATTGACATATTTAGGACAACGTCCTCCAATGTATATCGGCGCAAAATCCAGCGCAATAATACAATTTGGTATTTAATTTCTAGTACTTAAGAAACAATATTTGTATTAGTTAGTTATTAGTTTACATTTGCTACTATATAATAAAATGGGGTACATTTAGAAAGAATTTTGGGGGTATTATAAAAATAATTATCTGTTCACTTGTAAATATAGAATTATTGATTTGAACAATATATCAATTTTAAATTGAATAGATATCATATTTTGTGTAAGTATGTGATTAGATTTATTCTCTTTATATCTATTTTTAATTTATTTGTTTAATTCCAGGTTAACTCTAACCAACAAAAAAACATGTGGATGCAATATTCATCTCACGGATGGGTAAAGGCAGAAGACATTAAATCTGCCATTGAAAGATTGTCTTGTAAACTAGATGACATAAGGAGGGATTCACTGCATTCTTTGAATTATGACATAAATGTCTGCTTCGATGCTGAAGAAGTTCGACGTGTTAAAGAAACTTCCAAGGCGTGTAGCATTGGTGTAAATTTATGTGGTAGATATTCTCGTGGCTTCCTAAACTTGGATGAGTTTTGTGAGCATATGGGCGTAGTGGATCTAAAACGCTTTCTATATGACATAGTGGAGTACCTACCTAAGAATATCATTGAAAAATATCAACTCAACCAGTCTGATGAAGAAGATAATGAGGACAATGTAGATAAATAAATACTATAATCTGTTAATTTTGATTGACATATTCATTACACCAAATATTGTATATGTCTGCAGTAAACAATATGGTGCTGTATTTTGTATTATAAGGATAAATAAATGAAATACACATTAAAAGGTTACATTCATTTTATTACATAATTAAAAATACCTTAGCATAATTAAAACAGTTTTCATTGTAATTTTATATTTAAATCTACAATAACATTTTTTGAGAAAATGAACATTTGTAAGTACATCATGATTATTATTGATAAAATGTTCCAGACATCTTGATAGAAATGGTATGCTGCACTACTTAATTGCACAATAATAAATGTTTTCTTTTTTACTTAACATCGAGAAAGCCATTCTGAACCGAGCCATCTAATGCGTTATAACTTAAATATGTATCATGAAGTATAAGTGCATACACTCGAGTTTGTTCCGGAAATTTCGCTTTTCGTGTTTCAAATTCTATCTTTATGTCGACTGTAGATGATTTCACTGCAACAGGTTGGTGTGAACAATCAATGACAAACAAAGGATTCTTCCTGAATTCCCCAAGATCCATCATGGGTTCGCTCATATCTTTATCATAGTAACTACGTTGGAAGTTCTCATAAGCATAATATGCTGCAGAATCGAGCTTCTTATCGAAATCTAAATTCCAACGTTCATATGGATATACTTCAGAGTTTAGAAATAGTCGAATATTATTTATGTCTGCGTGTTTGAACTGTGTAACATCCTTTGTTCTATTATTGGCCTGATCAATGCCTTGAAAGCCAAGAAGGATGAAAAGTGGACTTTCAAGACGGGTGGAGAGTTTAAGAGCCCATATGTCATAGGTAGTATCGCGTAGACAGGGAAGCTCATAAAAATCCCACGCACGGTAGACCATCTTAACTTTGGTATTATTACCACTTTTATTAATTCGATTCAATAATTTTAACTTTTGTCGATCTTCAGGTACAATGTGCCTTATCTTCCACTCAATTTTGCTGATATCCAACTCTGCATCAACCTCACCGATATAGGAGTCTTTAAATGAGCGTGCAATTATCATAATTAATTCTTGCTTCACATTCAGAATGCCTTTGGTATAATCTTCTGCAAAACCCATAAGGAACTTAAGGGGTAGTTTGCCACTGAACACGTGACTGGTGGTATCTAAAATATCTTGTCTCTTTTCAGTGAGACCCCAACCTGTTGTTATTAATGAGCGTGCATGCGTTTGCCCATACGACACCATAGTTTTCATTGTGGTAGTAATACCAGGTCTTCTAACTACTGCTACTTGTTCACCACCCATTTCCAGTCGTATCTCTTCAAAGAGAAATGCTAGTGCATTATTGGATAAATAACAACGCTTTGTGGTGTCGCTAGGAGTAAATTTTCCCTCTATGTATATATAACTTTCTGAAATGTCGAGTATAACATCTTGAAAATTGATGGGAATACGTATTTCATCAGAGTTTCTGTAATATGGGGATCCATATGGTTTATATGTATGCTCATGTAGGCTAACTAGGGAATGATCTAACACAGGTTCATCAAACACCTCAAGTTTGTCACTAGTTGCAGTAGCCACCATTATTATGACCAATTTTTTCGCAGTTTTAATCCAATAGATTTTAAAAAGGCTTGATCCTCAGCGGACAATCTATGTCTTAACTGTTTAAGGTATAGACTTTGAATGAATTGCTTTCCACATCTCCCTTTCTTTTTATCCATACTGTTGTTCGCTACAGTATCATACTGATGGTGATGTACTTGCTGTCGCTGTTTATATCGAAAACCCATTTGGTTGGTGATATCCGACTTTCTTCAATTCTAGCCTTACAATAATTTTCTCACCTCGAAAATCGATCAAATCACCGTTGTCGTCCAGTATGCGTAGTGTGATGTTGTCTATTAACTGACGCCCTTTAGGTCTAACAGGTAAATATATGATATTTTTGGGTTCTCTAGTAAGTTTGTAGCCAGGCTCAACGTCTATGTCAAATTCAAAGAGAGTGTGTGACTCTTCTGCATTCAGATAAGCTCCAGAAATAATATTGCAATCTACGCGTATCATCCTTACTTTCATAATATCAACAGGCTGTGTTGATTCGTAATTTTTATTTGGTTGTAAATATATTGGTCCAAATCCCAACAGACTTCCTATTGAATTTGGTTGTCTAAAATCTACTTCATACTTTGACAAAATCTCGCACTTTAAGGTATTGTTGTTTGCCCTTAAAGTGAATATTTGCGTGTAATCCTTTCCATCAATATTCATAGCTTTCAACATTGCAGCATAGATTTCATCAATTTCATAAGCCCCCAGAGGTATGTGAACAGTAGTGAATGTATCTTTAGCACTAACCCTATATTGGAAGATGTTATTTGTTTCATCCACATTGTATATGGAGTTGTAAGAGTAGAATCCAATTAAACCTAACCCATGACGACTGCTCCTATCCAGTTCAATGGGTGGATCAAAGTTGACACTTAGCTCACTTAAGCGGCTCGTTAGTGTGAACGTGTACGACATGACTGATATAATTAAATTGTGTTACCCAATTTATTGTGGATTACAGCAATAATGGTATAATTTCCTCTTCTTAGAAGTGGATGGTAATATATTTACATTGTTATTGGATGCCACATTTACATCGTTTACCTTACAATAGCAGCAAAACATTTTTCTAGGTGTTGGACCATCATTTACGTCAACATTGCTTTCATAATCATTAAGGTAATGTTCTGTGCAATATTGATATTTTAATATATCGATATCATTCTGAAGATGTGTAGGTGGCTTATCCCATACTAATGCAATTTCATGTGAAGCAAGCCCAATCATCACTTCTTTGGGCATATTTGCAAGTTGTTGTTTGCTCATCTTCAACAGACTACGCAAACGGGAGAATGCAATTAGTGAGTGACCCATTCGCTTGATACTTTCTCGATCCATTGCTGGGGTTATAGATTTCAGCTCCATGGCGTTTTATATTTGTTTTGTAGAGAGAAACTTTAAACACAAATGTCCACACCACACTGTGTTAAAATTCTGTACACGTTTGTAGTTATAGAATATTTGGTTGGCCCTCCTTGAATCGTTATTGAAATATGTAACTAATTCTATAGGTGGGGGTAAATCACCAAAACTATCAAAGTAATTTACTAAACCACCTCGTTTTTTATATGCCACCCAATGTGTCCCAGGACCATATATACTATCCAAATTGATTATTGAAGATTCATTGTAATGTGGCCCATGTCTTGGTAGTGAGTCGCGCATAAACACACCTCGAAAGTATGCTACCTTCATTTTCTTAGCATAATATTTAAGATCAATGTCGGTAAGAGGTCTCCGAGGTAGGGAGTCTATTAGTTTTTGAATTCTGTTTTAGATAAAGACCCATTCCCTTTCGATATGGCTTCATAAACATCCCCTTGCCACTTTTCATAGCGATTGCTTCCATACTTCTGTTGTGTCGATTTGCTTCAGCTAATTCTTCTCTACCCTTTTTCACATCATTTACAGCTTTAGCAATACCAGCAGCCGTACCAGCCAAACTACCCAATGCAGATAATCCAGCAAAAATGGGTATTAGAGGTAAAATACCACCAACTTTTGGAATTGGTATAATTCGAGGTGTTTGAATATTGCGTTTTCCACCGGCCTGTTTTATATATCGACGTGCAGCTTTTAGAGCAATTTCAGTCACCTTCTTTTGGTCTTTTACTCTTTTGCCTCCAGCATTTCGCAGTGTGTCACGCACTTTTCGTACTATCCCAGATCCAAACGCTGTCTTTTTAACATTCTTCTTACCTTTCTTTGTTTTCTTGATGATTCGTTTCCTTATTGGATTGCGAGATATTGTTGAATTACATCCCATACCAAGACGTTGTTTTCCTTTCATTATAGTTGTGACTAACCAAGCAGCTGCCTTTTCTCCACGTCCTGCGTCTTTAGATTTCACTCGTCTCCACGCAGCCTGTTCAAGCTGATAGTCTGCTTTATGGCGGGCTGCTTGATTACTGCTATTTTTGTCGTATGCAATATCGTGTTGCTTACACGCTTTATCGAGCTGATTTATGCCAGAATCACCTCGTGCTAACCTTTTATTTAAATCTGTGCCTGGACCACAAAATTGATAACCTGGCAAATGCAATTCAAAGGGGAGCTTATTAATCAGGGAATTAACTAATCCTCCACCGCGCTTCGTACGTTTTTCACGTGTGTATCGTATCGTAGAAACCATTTAAATAAGAGTTGTAAATCACACATCTACTTATATAACATTTAGCCGCGGTACAATGCACATTGTGAAACAGAAACAAACGCTTTCTATAGATAATTTGGATGAAAAAGTTGGGCGTGGGTTAAGTGCTGATAATCGCCATGGACCACTACTACCTTCAACTGTACGTGCCCTCATAATAGGACCCTCGAATTGTGGGAAAACAAATGTCTTAATATCTTTGATCACGCATCGTTTAGGTTTACGTTTTTTAAATATTTACCTATACTCAAAGTCTATAAATCAACCCAAGTATGAGTATCTACGTAATGTATTAGCGCCGATTGAGGGGTTAGGATTTTATACATTTAGTAATGGTACGCAAATAGTGGAACCATCCGAGGCAAAGCCAGAGTCTGTGTTTATATTTGACGATGTAATATGTGAGAAACAAGATGTTATAAGGGGATATTTCAGTATGGGCCGACATAGAAATGTGGATTGTTTTTATCTTGGTCAGACATACTCTCGAATCCCGAAGCAGCTAATAAGAGACAATAGTAATTTAATTGTTGTCTTTAAACAGGACGACATGAATCTGCATCACATCTTTTCCGATCATGTGTCACCTGATGTAACGTTTACAGTATTTCAAAATATGTGTGCAAAGTGCTGGAATGACAAATATGGATTTCTAGTGATTGATAAGGATAGAGAAGTACAAGGTGGGCGATATAGAAAAGGGTTTGATAGATTCATATATCCATAATGCATTTTATTAAAAACTTCACTTGAATTACATACGTCGTTAGGATTACTTCGTTTACGTATGCGCTAAGATGAAGGTTACCAAAGATAATAAAAAATATAACAATCTTGCACATCCCAGTAGCGAAATAACACTCAAGCGACAGCTGATTGAGGCAACAGATGCTGTGCGGAAGAAGTTTAACTATATCAAGAACAAAGATATGGAGATGCACGTAACACTTGAAAAGATCTACCAACCGATAACTGAACCTTTAAATGTTATATCTTCAGCAGCAGAGAACAAATCTCATATCCAACAATTACATTCAAAACCATCATCATCCAGGGTGTCCACCCAGAGGGCTGTATCATGGGAGAGTGCTTCTGAAGAAGGATCCGATAAGTATGTAGGTGGTGATGATGTTCCACCTTATATCCCCATTATGGAAACACCACCATCGTCAATAAGAACAACCCCTGTATCCGAAACTTCTCCAGCTAGTAAACTAGAAAAAAGACATGAGGTTGTAAAAAGACATATACAAAATTTAAAATCTGGTGATTCCAAGTATGATAGTTTATATGGAGTGCGTGTAGATCCCAAGACAGGCAAACTGCTGATGGGCAATGCCGAAATACGTTTTTCCCATGGAAATATTACGCTATGGTATGGCAATAAGAAACTTGGCATGTATCTAGGTAGTCCTAAATTGTACGATCTAATATTTCTAAAACGCCCAACAATTTTAGATGATAATAGAGAGGGTGTTCTCGATGATGAATGGAGTAAGATATATGGAGAAATACTAAGAAAAACAAAAGCACCTTACAAAAAATTCGATGTAGCGAATGGCTATAACACTACTAAGCGTGGAAAATTTCACAAAATTATCAAACCATTAACATCTTCTACAATTGCGACACGATCGTCAACAAGTGGTCACGGCTTAAAACGTGTACCTACCCACAAATTGTACAGAAATAAAGATAAAGAATATATTTTTTGGAATAAACCCAGCGAACTCGTGGATCGTCTACGTCTACTATGGAGTTCGAAAATAGCGGGAAATAACAACCACGACAATGAAATAATAGAAATAATATCAGAACTTAGGGAAGAAAAAATAGTGTATTAAAGATGAAATAAAACATAGTATCATTATACTTAATAAGTAGTATATAGTCTGAAATTTTATAAACTGGATCAGATGCAACCAGAAATGTCTACTGTAAACACTATCGACAAATTTGGACGCAGCAAAAGAATTAGTGCGAGTAAGTTAATAGCCCATCGTGGATTACCTGGCGTGGGTTTTAAACTTACCAGAGATAATCACTATGATATTGAAAATAAGCGTTTAAAAAATCTAGGGGAACCTGTCGATGATCAAGATGGTGCAACATGTAATTACGTTAACAAGCGTCTACAAACAAATGATGAAAATGCTGCCAAAGCTATTTTTGATACAACCGATGTAATTATTGGGGAAATGAAAAAATATGTTGATGTGGGACTTATAAGAAGTGGAGAAGAAAATCGCGCTATTTTCAATAAACAAAATAATGAGATGATGCAGAAAATGAAAATAGAAATGAGGAAATATGTTGATAAAGCAATTTCTGAAGTTAAACGTTCGGCCATAAACAATCACAATACTTTAATCACTAGAATCTCTAAATTAGAGCATATTGCCATCGAACTCCAACCAAAGAAGGTGCAATCCGGAGGCCTAACATTTCCACCAGAACTAATGTCTGAAATTGATATATAGCTGAAGACAATTTTATAATGGAGGTTAGCAGCGAAAAATTACAAGTTGTTAACGAGTTACATAGAAATGCTCGACGAAATTTTCGTAGAAGGCGAACCATAATTAAGGGGTTTGGTGATTTGTGGCAAGCAGACCTAGCTGAAATGCAGCCATACGCTGATAAAAATAGAGGGTATCGTTATATTCTTGTAGTGATTGACTGCTATTCCAAGTACGTATGGACCAAACCTATTAAAAATAAAGCAGCTGTAGAAGTTACCAAGGCTATGCAGACTATTATTCAAGAAGCAAATTATTCACCGAGAAATTTACAGACCGATAATGGTACTGAATTCTATAACAGAAAGTTCTCCGCATTAATGAAGCGGCACGAAATTAATCATTATTCTACGTATAGCACAAAAAAAGCAGCAATTGTTGAGCGAGTAATCCGCACGTTAAAAATTGGTTGTATAAAGAATTCTCAGCTATGGGTAAATATAAATGGCTCGATATCCTACCAAACGTTACAAAAAGTTACAATGACAAAGTCCATCGTACAACTGGCAGAAAGCCCATTGATGTCAAACCAACTACACATTTAAACGTATATAATTATATTAAGATTGCTCTGAAACCGAAATTTCATCTCGGTGATATAGTTCGTATTAGCAAGTATAAAGGTGTATTTGATAAAGGGTTTACACCGAACTTTTCAACAGAACTTTTTAAAATTACCAAAATAAACATAACAAATCCCACAACTTACCTGATAGAAGACTTGTTTGGACACCCAATCAAGGGATGTTTTTATGAAATGGAGCTACTAAAAGCAAAATACCCCGATGTGTATCTAGTTGAAAATGTATTAAAGAAGAAAGGAAATAAAGTGCTGGTAAAGTGGCTGGGGCTATCTATAGAACACAATTCGTGGGTTGATATAGCTTCTATTGTTTAAAATTGTCATTAACTAGAAAAATATATTAATGTATCATTATATAGTTATGTCGATTGAAATATTTTAATATGTGTCACAAATGAATAATAAAATGAATATACTTTATTAATATTTATTTAATTTATTTCCTTCATTTTAAATTGTAAAAAAATTAAAAATAATCATTTTTTTTTTTTTTTTTTTTGTATAATTTTAAAAGTTTCCTACAAAATAATATGTTATTACAATACTAAAAATATATTTACAGTTTATGGTTATAATATATATTACATACACACATACATATATACAAATAATATAATTTATTTATAATTAAGACACCAACAGTCCCTATTATGGTGAGTCCAACTACTATAAAACACACCAATGCGATCACACAAGATGAGTGCCCCTGACATACATTTTATGCAAATGTTGTTCCAACAATTGTCCTCGTACTTACTACAGTACACGCATCGTTGTCTTAATTGTGGTTGGTCTGCTTTGCAAGCTTCACATACGTCTCGATATATACCAAAATTCGTTCTTTTGAGTATGGTAAGACAATTGCGACATTGTGTTTCATTTGGACAATTGTCTCGAAATTCTTTTTTCTGCACTGGGTTCTGAATTACACACTTTTTGCACAGTCCAGTGCATGGGTTGATAATTTGCTTCCTCCATGCAGTATAGCAATTATGGCAAATTCTTGAATTATTGTAACTATACGGTTGTACTGCTATTATTGGTTTTAATTTCCACTCTCTTGGTAGGACCATTGTATGCACTTCTGTTTTAAGACACGATTGTGTTACGTAAGAAGTTTGAATGCGTTCCTCTTGTGGTCACTCTTGGTTTAAATAGCTAATAGTAAACTTGACGCCATAGGAAGGGCGTCACCGTCACGAATTATAGAATATAAAACGGAGGAGGTTTAACATCAAATCAGTTGAGTTCCAACATTTAAAGATGGCTTATAGACGATTCCTCACTGAACTGGCAGAAAATGATATGGGTGCAATGGTGTTACACCGAGATGGTGTAAATCAAGAGCTTCAGGACTTGAATCAAGATGCTGTCCACCGGGAGGATCCCATCATCGTGGAAAATATCAATGTCGACCAAGAGGGTGCCGACTGGGGAGATGGCAACCTGGTTCCCGTCAGTGTAGATGAAGGTCTTGGGGATGATGTGGAAGACGAAGCGGGAGAGTTAGCCTTCTCCGGAAAAATATTAAACAATTATGATGATCGGCGGAGACTATATTGCACGTCGGCGTCTTTTGTCATAATCAGAACCAGGCCGGATGCAACCAAACACTTCCTGTGTGGGCTATGTTATATATCCTATACACGGATAGTGTCCGGACGTCACCAGCATGTAAATATTCACAAAACGACGACGTTGGATGGTGCAATGATAACGAAATGTAAATGTTGCAGCACAAACTTGGTGCAATTGCATCGAATTGAAGTATGTCATACATGTAATAATGTAAATAAAACAATTGCGTGAACGATACAACGTGTTTTACTACATTAGATATTTATGGTAGTTATTTATAGTATGAGTATAAAATAGTACTGTTCTATATACAAATGTCAAGAAATTATTATGATATTAAGTGTTCACACAAGTATGATGTTTTGGAGGGGGTAAATGTATAAAATGAAGTTCTTTGCTGCTGTTG
Organism: Rhagium mordax; assembly: GCA_963680705.1. Lineage (NCBI taxonomy): Eukaryota > Metazoa > Arthropoda > Insecta > Coleoptera > Cerambycidae > Rhagium > Rhagium mordax. The sequence goes on from OY796657.1 coordinate 70,773,561, forward strand.
CTCAGTTTGTATTGAGATGGAGACCGAACAACCTGTACAAGATAGTACCATCTCCTCAACTACTGGTGACTCCACAGTGATGGCTCCAACATGCTCTATAGACAGTGAGGTCATACAACATGCCAGTATCCCAAGTGACTGGTGGTCGATGGAGACGGCGTCCAATTCTCGTGCTTCTTCACCGTCGGCTTGGTCAATAGAGACGGTTCCTAATTCTAGGCCATCATCTCCAACGGATTCAACTGTGTCCAACCTCACAGATGACCAAGTATTGGAACCAGAAGAAGATGATTCGTTATAATTAGTATTTATTAATGTAAATTTATATTTCATTTTATTTTTAAGTTTAATTGTATATATTTTTTAATTAATAAAAATATTTGTGCCACCCTGTATATTACAAGTTGTGAAAATTAGTAAATCATATAAATATTAAAACAAATGAACATATGAATGATTTTATTAAAAAGTATTTTGAAAAAAAAATGGTTATCTTTTATTTATTATTATTTAAATTAAATTAAAATATCTCAAGATATAAACTGATTCAAAATAATACAGTTCTAAATGTATAAAGCCGATAGCTTGGGTTGATTTTATAGCCTAAGGCCCTAAGGCGCTGCGACCCTGCCTGGTCAATACGGATCGATGAGCAGGTAGTTTTTTGTTGAAATTATGAAATAGACCTAACTCTTTTGGGGCGTTCGATTAGCCGAGCGGGCGAATACGCGTCGATCTTGAGGCCACTCAGAAGACCACGAGTTCGAATCTCGGACGCCCCCCGGAGAAAGGAGGTGGTGGATCTTCGTTTTTTTTTTTAAATTTGACCTTTGACCTTTCCTAATTAACCATTAATTTTGATTTTCATGTGTTTTAAATTAGATTTTTTTAATTTTTTTTTTTTTTTTTTTTTTTTTATATTGTTATTAACCTACCTAACCTAAATACTTTTTTTTTGATATGAGGGTAATTTTTGAGTTAGACAAGTTTGTAATTTTATTAAAGTTTTTATTAATTTTTATTATTAAGAAAAATGTTTTAAACTCTTTATTTATCTAAATTAATTAACCTTTACATTATGTGTTTATTTACAATTACATAATCTAATTATTCATGTCAAACAAGTACTCATAATATGCACAATTAATTAATTACATGTGGTGTATTTATTTTATTAACTAATTAATTTTTTTAACATTTTTTATTCACTTTTTAAAATTTGTTTTAAACTTTTTTATATTTATTTTTTATGTACAATTACTTACTACTAATAAAAGACAAGTTTGTAATTTTATTAAAGTTTTTATTATTAAGAAAAATGTTTTAAACTCTTTATTTATTTAAATTAATTAACCTTTACATTATGTGTTTATTTACAATTACATAATCTAATTATTCATGTCAAACAAGTACTCATAATATGCACAATTAATTAATTACATGTGGTGTATTTATTTTATTAACTAATTAATTTTTTTAACATTTTTTATTCACTTTTTAAAATTTGTTTTAAACTTTTTTATATTTATTTTTTATGTACAATTACTTACTACTAATAAAAGACAAGTTTGTAATTTTATTAAAGTTTTTATTATTAAGAAAAATGTTTTAAACTCTTTATTTATTTAAATTAATTAACCTTTACATTATGTGTTTATTTACAATTACATAATCTAATTATTCATGTCAAACATGTACTCATAATATGCACAATTAATTAATTACATGTGGTGTATTTATTTTATTAACTAATTAAATTTTTTAACATATTTTATTTAAAATTTTTTTATTTACTCTTTAAAATTTGTTTTAAACTTTTTTTATATTTATTTTTTATGTACAATTACTTACTACTAATAAACTAACTACAAATATTTACAATGACTTAACCTAACTTTTTTTTCTTCTTTACAATTACTTAACCTAATTATTCATTTATACGCTAATTTAATATATACAAATACTTATACTAATCAATATTTTTTTTTTTTTTACATTTATACGTATAAAAAAATTTATATATATTTTTTTTTATATTTTTTTTTCACTTTTTTTTTATGTACAATACTTATTATTAATAAACTAACTACATATATTTACAATGACTTAACCTAACTTAATAACTAGAAAAAAACTGCATAACAAAGCCTCTCCACCATGTGTGTTGTACAAGCCTTACCGCCCGACTCTACTTAGACCCGATTCAATTGCTCTCAACGCCCTTTCGGCTTTCTCCAAAGCGACGCGGCGCCCAGCTATTTCGGCTAACTCATGGTTAGCCTGGCGAATGGCTTCAGCTAATCTTGCGTTAACCTCAATTTCACGGTCCGCATCACCTTGGGTTGCTGCCACTTTCTCCTGATATTCTGTCTTAGCCGCAGAATAGAAATTTAAGAATTTGTTTAAAATATTTCTATTCTCAGGCTGAGACAGAAATACATCCGGCTCTGAATCTGAAGAATCCTGAGCCGGCTCTAGAATAGGTAGTGGTGGTGATAGCGCCACCTGTGGAACCGACTCAACTTCTGAGGGATGTTGAATCGGTTCTGCAAGTGGCTGCGACACCACCAGAGGAAGTGTTGGAACCACCACATTAGAACAACTCGGTTGTTCTAATGTGCTGCTACCACTTAAAGGCGTCGGTAATATTGCATTAGAGCAACTAGGTTGTTCTAACGGAATATTATCAGGTAAAGAAACCGAAACAGACCTTTTTGCTGGTGCCTTTTTACCTCTCTTGCCCTTAACAATTTTGAAAACCTGTTCAACAGGTGTTGGTGGTGTTGCGGGCGTAAGAGGGGTAAGAGGCGTTGGCATAGCGGTCTGTAAATCGATTATATTTTGGATTGCATTGTCCTCCTCAGTCTTCGGCCCCAATTTAATTATTTCAACAGTTACTGGGGTCGGATTCCGAGAAGGACGACGCATTCCTTGTTTCGGTTTCTTTACAGCCTTTCTCTGTCTACTTCCTAGCGAAGCCGATGATGACGATTTTATCCTTTGAATTATGATTTTGTCGATCTTTGGTTTTTTCACAAAATCGTCATCAGAGTCGTCGCTATCTACAAGCGACACCGTGGGTAGGTGTTGAGAGCCAGAGAAATTATTATTATGATGTCGTCCACCCTGACCACCTGAGCCGGAATGTAAAGATTTACTTTTAAGTATTTGATTTCTCAAAAGTAACACCTCACCTTCCGCTTCAAGGTTATCTTGAATTTGCTGTACTGCATTTTGGTCGACGATGGCATCGAAATTAATTCCGGCGCCATCCTCGGGCAAATGCAATACAGGATATTCCGTGTCAGGGTGGTCAATCGCGTGCGTCCGTTGGTAGCCAAAATACGCCTGTTGAAGCTGTACTTCACCATTATTAGAGGCTTGCGAGATGGCCTCATATATATTGTTTTCCGCCGGGATTACAACATCTTGCAAAATATTTATTCCGCTGGTAGATGGCCCCGGCGGTGTTGCAACGTTCGCCGAACCCTCACCCACGCTGGTTGCGGCATTATTTGCATGTTGCTGTTGCACTACAGTACCAGCTTCTGTGGGTGCTTCAACAATATTGCTGACAATAGGGTCCGGCACAAAATTTTGCAAATAGGCCATCAAATTTAAACCTACTAATGCAGGTGATGTACCCTCCAACGGGCGTTTGCGACTACCACCGGCAGCATTCTTCTTTAGGTGTCTTACCATTTTCACAAAACGAACACAAAAACGATTGAACACAAAAAAACAATTACAAGAATGCGAAAACGGAGCACTTTTTGTGGCACTTGTACACACGACGAAAGTTGAAGGTGGAAAGAATTTTTGTAGCATCTCAAAGAAGCTCTAGACCACTCTCGCCCCTCCACCTCTGTCACTACTAGAGAGGTTGGGGTGGTCAACTTCTTTCTCATTGGTCGATATAATATCACGCCACCAATGCTCGCTTTCTATTGGTTGAAGGAAACCCACGCCACTACGTAACGGAGAGCATTATACGTTTGTGGCGCCAAGCCACGCCGTGCCAACTGATGTAATTACATCCATGACTATGAAATGACGCCAACATTGTTGCCACGTAACCCAAGCCAAATACCACACGATACAAATTTAGTAGAGTCGACGCCAGCATTGTTGTCACATAACCTAAATTAATCTGTACATCATTGAAATTAAACACAAATTTAACAAAGAAGGTGTGCTTATCCTTGCAGCCATATTACAATACCCAGCCACATAATAAAGCGATGCATTATTTTAAATTGTCATTTTGTGGTAATAATTAACAACAATTCAAATTCAAATTGAAATTTATTAACCAATTATTATTACATTTTAGTTACATAATTAATTTTAACCTTAACCTAAAATTGTACAATTGTCAAAAAATGTCTTACATACATACAATATTTGATAAGTATACAGTTAAACTAACAATTTAATTTATAATGTATTTGTTGAAATCAGTATGAGTTCTCCTATATATATATTTTATTAAACACATTTTCCAAAAAGAATAATAATATTCGTAAAGTACACAACTTAACTTAGTTTTAGACCCTTGCATTGAAAAAATAATGTTTCAATAAGTTTTTCAGTGAAGTATTTTTATTCTTGACTTAACTCAGCTATGGCTGCGAGTAATTTATCCAACTTTTCGTTTTTTACAGAACAATTTTCAACTTCATTTATGGCTGACATTAACCAGCGTATGTTTTGTTCAGGTTCGTCCTGAAAGAATTGTACATCAGAATGCCCCCACGGTAATGTCTTAGTTGTATTGGGAATAACGAATCGCTTATCGTCATACTGGCTCAAAGCCACTTTGTTCTTTACTTCGGTATATATATCATGCAAATAGCTTCTAAACGTATCCATCTTTCTAAATATCAAACCTCCTCGTTCAACGATTTGCTTATAGTCGTCTATTGATAACTCTTTTTGAATGACGGATCTTTTTACACCTTTAGCTTTTTTTAATTCATTTGCCACAGATTGTACACAATATGCCTTCGCGCCTGTTCCGTAAAAACTAATTATTGGGTCCGCGGGGAATTCGTCTTTAAAATTACCTAAAATTGACACACCCTTAGGTACATTAAATATATTTCCCACTTGATAGTTTGAAGTATCGAACTTGTCGGGATTGTCTATTATAAAATCGTAGAAGTTATCTGTAAAAATTTTAATAATTAATGAATCAGTGTCTGTATATAATAAAGCTGCGTTCTCACCAAACTGACTTTTAATTATGTTATAGAAAAAATTGTATAGTACCGTCTTGGATAATTCCAATATACAAAATCCTACATAGATTGGTTTATTGTAAAGTACCTTTTGTCTACCCATATGAATAGCCACGAAATCCTCGGTAAATATTGAACATGTTTTAAAGTTTGGGCGAGATATTAGTGCATTTGCACCTTTACTACGCCTGATACTCTCCCAGTGAGTAACCAGCTTTATGTCGGATCTGTTATCAATATTTTCCATTGTTTTACCGTATATGGAATTATTCATTAATTTGTATTGGTCTCTTTCAAATTTATTTGTTGCGTTATTTCGTAAAAGAGTATTAAGGTTAATGTAATTTTGCAGCCAAGCCGATTGATTGAATTTAAGAATTCTATGTGTTTTTAAAACCACTAAACCATTATTAACAGCCTGCTTTAAATTTAAATAATGTACGATATATTTGTTTTTGTCGTTTAAATTTGGTATTAACTTCGCTAATTTTGATTTTGATTTGGGTGGAACAATATTTTCGACTAAAAATGGGAGGTCCGAGTGCAAATCGTGCAAATGTTGTGGATAATGTATATCTACCTCTAAAACATATCCGTGGGGGTCATCCTCCAAAATACTCATAATATCTAATTCGTCAATTTCCGCTTTGGACAGCCATTGAAATCCCCCCGTTGGTAAACATTGACTCATTGAATATCCGTACAAATTCGTTGCATCGAGGTAAGTTATGAATGATGATGGCTCGTTGGGATCGTAATTGGGTAGAAATTTATTATTTGCAATATGCTTTCTTTCTGAGCACTGACTTAAGCCGCCCCGTATCCCTTTTTTAAAAAAATGAATCATATCGATTTCAGTTAATAATTGTAACTTCACCCCTGTTAATTTTAACATAGCATCCCACGATAAACCTGGAGCTGTATAGTATTGAGCTGGATCCAGTTTGTATTTATCCAAACAAATTTCACGAAAGTTTTCAAATATATCGCATAAAAGAAGCACATCTGATTTTAAATAAAGATCTGAATAATCCCCCAAGTTTTTACATTCAAATAAATTCCACACATCATTAGCACGTTGATAATCCGCAATCGATATGTGTTCATTGTTTAAATTATCAAAAAATTCCTCTTTGGCTGGTAATTCCAATTTATTTAATTTTTCTAAACTGTCCAAAAAACTATATGGAAACACACCCTTCTGTCTCATTAAATTGAATTTGGCATTATCGTTATAGAAACTTCGTGTTACCACCAACTGGTTATCATCTAAACTCACACCCAAATTTTGTAATGATGCAGACAAGAACTTGAAACTATCGATAAATCGTAGTTGTAAAAATTTTTTCTTTGTTTCACCCTTCTTATTTACATAATCGTGCATATAAATGTGTTTCGTAAAGGATATATATTTTTCTTTGTTTTGTGCTATTACATCAACCTTGTCTCGGTGTTTACAGAGCTCTTTCACGAATAGGTGATTATCGTAATTACTTAACCCGTGGAATATAATAGGTGTAAATTTGGGTAATTTATAATTTAAATTGCAGATGGAATGTGCAGCACCAAAACGCACTTTACCCGTTAAGTGACAATGGTCTCTTACTTTTACATCCTCTCTTTCGAAAGGCTTATTACATATACCGCATGTGGTTGCATTTTGGTAGTCTTGGCTTTCTTGCGGTGTAAGAGGAGCCATTGGGACTATGTTTTTCATATGTTGATTATATATATTCCTTAAATCAGCCTCTATACGTGATACAAATACTTCGGCCGCATCAGCACCTCGGTACAGCTCAAACTTAGATAGAGAATTGTCAAAAGAACATTTTATGAAATATGCGAATGAGTAAGGGTCATGTTTAAAAGTTTTATTTGTGAAAGAACGTTCGGGGTTTGGTTCGCAAGTATTGATAGGTTTTAAAATCGATTCAAAATCAGCATATACTACAAATGGCACTTGCATTTGTCTTTCGAAATTCTCAAATTTTAATATATTTTCTGCAACTTCCTTTCCGAATTTATCTACCCGTATTTTTGTTGTTGGCGTTGTGGTGTAAATGTGATTACAATCGTTTCTCTGATGTTGAAATAGTTGACGTTCATTATTAAAATATAATAAGCAACCGTCACAAAAATGTTTTTTATGATCGCTACCGGAAATTTGGGTGGAAACTAACCTAGATATATCTTTTATCCAACAGTAGTGACTGTTGGCACAATCTTTATTGCAATGGTGATTATCATCATCACACTCGCTAGAGATCAATAATAAATTTATGTGTGTATACAGTTTTCTCCCCGAGTACCGCAAAGGTCCTACAACTTCATACTTTACTCTATTATTTTCAAATATCTGTTCTAACCCATATACGTTAATTGAAATGTTGTTCATTTCCTCAAACTTTGAAATATCTCGTAATTTTACTGGAGAACTCATACCTGTTACATTTAATACTGTTGAAAAATGCGGATATGACGCTGTGTCCGATGTATGACCATTTGCAGGGTATAATGCTGAAGTCACAGCCCAAAAAAAACAACTTTGATCCTGGTTTTCTACATTTATCACAGCTCCCTTATTTGAAATATATTTTGGTAATTTAATGTAGGATGAACCTCCCATAGGACTATACTTGTTGACATTGATTTCAAGAAATGTAATTCGTTCAAGAGCCCACCCTAAAAAATGAATAGTCGTTAATTATTATTCCCAAATTTTGATAAATATTAACTTACCCGAATCACGTTCTTGAAACTCCGTAGTTTGCATAATCATAGAATCCACAAAGCTGTCCAAGATATTCCTCAGATCCATGGATTCATCCAAAATTCTGTTACTGGTATTAAATGATTTCATCTCTACCAGATCCTGTGTAGGTAATATGTATCTTGCGAACGTTTCCATATTCACTTTAATGGCTTTATGTATTTTTAAAACTTCTTCCAATAGATTTAAAATTTTGGGTCTGATCTCGTTGAAGAACATTGTGTAGTCTATATGATTATTTTCACTGTGCACACGATACGTCACAATCCTGTTCCTGAAGGCACTTTGGACAATTTCCACACCATTCGTCATAGGAACACATGACCTTGTTCTATGTTGTAACGTTCTTTTATGTGACTTCATCTGAGACGTTGTTAGAGTCACATTACAGCAATTACATGTTTGCATGTTTGTTGATGTTGAAGGAAATGTGTCCGCTCTAAACTGCTTTGCTGGTGGAGATCCATCATGGCTTGGTTGTATACATGATTGCCTTTGATGACGTCGCAAATTGTCACCACGTGTAAAATTTTTACCACAATCAGTACACACATACATTTTCACTTTTTACTACTCTAGAACACTAGGCTACACAATGATCGCATGTTAACTCCTCTCCCGCTTTTATAGAGATATGATAGAACTCGCCCCACCATCTGCGTATGAGAATGAAATGTGACAGTTAATTGCCTCCCACAACCATAATTACCTCCAACCATACTAATTACTATCATACACTTACATACTTGAAATACTTATTGATACATATACTAATTACAATTACAATTGCATCACTCCAATTACCACCATAGTAGTTACATCAAGTCTAATTACCGACAATACTATAATTACCTCTATATTGTAATTACAATCTAATTACAGACATTACTCTTATTACCTCTATTGTAATTACAGTCTAATTACCGACAATACTCTAATTACCTCCATTGTAATTACAGTCTAATTACCGACAATGCTCTAATTACCCTAATTACCGACAATGCTCTAATTACCCTAATTACCGACAATGCTCTAATTACTCTAATTACCCCCCACCAGAAAAAAAAGTGGTGGGGGGAGACCGGGTTCCGGTATAAGTCTTCTACTCTCCCACCTTCATCTAGATTCTAGAGACACTGATAATGTTGCCATGTTGCCATATCGAAGATAATTTCCGCAAATAGTAATAAAATAGATGTTATTCTATTAAATTGACATGTGTTTGTGTCAATTTAAGTGCGAGTTTATAAATAAGTAAATACAATTTACTAATTATTTTAATTTTTGAAACTTATATAATTATATCAATTTTGTAAAATCAGATCTAGCTTTATATATCGATTGCCATATCAAATAGAAAATAAACTACTGTTTTCTACTAGAGTATAAATAGTAGTATTACTATTACATATCCTGGTAACAAAAAAATCATGTTTATTGCCACCCAAGATTGAAATCCAATAAAAAATATTACAAAAACGAAACTTTTAGCTAAGAATAGATAACTTTTAGCCTATAGTATCAATTCTCTCAATTTTAATGACTATACTATTTAAACAAAAATTGCAAAGAAAATTCATGCATTATACTTATTTGAAATTTTAATCAGTATCTTCGCTCTACATATTATTTATAGAATTTCTCATTAGTCTGCAGTACTAAGCGGACACATAGAGATTGCGAAAGTTCCCATCTTGACAAAGCCAACCTCAAAATATATACCACGTGAAGTGCCGCTGCCTAGAAACAAGTGCTTTACTGCTCGTACTTGTCCGTCCTTGGTCGCCGTATGCTAGCGTCTCGAACTGTTTGCAAATTAGAGCTCCGATACTAAATAAAACTAAGCGGCAAATTTAGGTCCTATGTCAAGTTGAGGACTTTCGCAATCTGTATATGGGATATGGCAACATAAAGAGAAACATGCGAGTTTTATACTTTAAAATTTTTCGATACTATTCAAGACTGATAATAAAAACAAATAGGTATCTCTTAAAAAAACACAGTAGGATAACGAATTATACGGTAACGTCCGAAAGTCAGTTACCCCCCTACTAACTTTTGAATGGTTTCAATTATTTTTTGGAGACTTAGGGGTTATCCTCTCAGATAGATTTGCGATTGTTTGACTTTAAATAAAAAAATCGGTATTCCAAAATGGCGTCTGGATATTTCTCTATTGTCGGGCCAAGGTGTGTGACACCTATAATTAAAGGTCTATTCGTTTCCCAAATTTCGAGGTAATACGATGACGTATAACAAAATGGCAGCATTAAAGCAAATTCGATTTTCACACAGCGTGCTCATTACTTTACCTTCTTTTAATACGGAAGACATTCAAAAGACCGCTTTTACTGTTGAAAACGGACACTATGAATTTGTATGCATGCCAATTGCACTCAAAAATGCTATTTATTATAGGTACCTAATTATTAAGATAATAATGTTCATTTAAAGTTAAACATTGTTTGCCTACTGTTGAAAAATCTTAATAGCATTGCATTCCAAACATTATTTTAAATTATGTTCAATTCAAATGCTTACTGGGATTAACAGTCGGGCATCATTGAGTAAAAAAATCATGTAAAGAAATGAACACGCTTTGTGACCATCGAATTTGTTTTAATACTACCATACTGTTACACGTCATTGGATTACCTCGAAATTTGGATAAGTTACTATGGACGAATAGACATTTAATTAAAGGTGTCACACATCTTAGTCCGACAATAGAGAAATATTCAATATGGCGACTAGATGCCATTTTGGAATATCGATTTTTTTATTTAGAGTCAAACAATCGCAAATCTATCTGGGAGTATAACCCCCAAGTCTCAAAAAAATATTTGAAACCATTCAAAAGTAGGGGAGTAATTGACTTTTTGACCTTACTATACGTCAAATGTTAAATCTAAAATTTTGACAATGATAAATATCTCGTCCAAGATATATAGAAACTAAAATAATTTACAGGTTCGTTTGGTCACTTTTACCTATTTAAAAATACACATCCTTATACAACTAAACACAAATCGTCTACAACGCCTACTACCAAATTTTCTTTTTAGACAGACACACTGTATTGATACACCTACGTGTAATTTAAGTGTCTAATACTAGACAGCTGTAAGTAGACGATGCCATTAGAATATAACAAAAGAATAAAATATGAGGTGGGTATATTATTTATTCAAACTAATACTTTAGATTAGCCAAATAACCTTTCTTAGCCACAATATCAAATTTGATTTATTATTCGTAGAAATATTAACAGCAATATTGATTTCTACTATACGTCATCTGTTTTCTGATTTATCATTATTTGTTGTTTTTACGTGAACATTGAGGAATATTAATACATGGTTACTGTGGCAGACTATTATTCTGTCATTTATATATCAACTATAAAGTATGGCCTTAAAGTAAAGTAAACATTTTTTTCGCGCCCCATTTGTTTCTTAAAAATTACTTCCACAATTTTAATTTCTTACTTGCGTCCGTTTTATTTAGAGCTTTGCTATATTTATGAATACTGCAGTTACATGTTATAAAATAATTACGCTAATTACTAAGTAGTTCATCCACGTTTTTATGTCTCTCAGATCTAACTATTACTTAATAATATGTAGTTTTTTCTAATTTTATAGGCATCTATATTAAGTATATTATTGTTGGTATACTTATCTTATAAACTATTTAAACTATATTATTTGAAGCCGCTAATGGATTATAGGTTATATTATTATCACTGGTGATATCTAGATTTATTAAACATTGTATTTTCAGTGAAATAACAATATTTTCACTAAACGTTCTGTTTGCACACTGCACATGCATACTCGCTGCCTTGTTATGAAACATACATCAGTTCTATATTATGTTAAAGAGATAGGTGATTCAACAGCAAATGCGTTAATGGCTTGTCTCTAGAAAATACAATCTATCGTAAGTGATGTCGAAATAAATTGATAGTACAATCGAGTTCATGTTAAGGCAAGACATAAAAGCAAGGTTATAAGTAAAGAAGTTAAAACATTATGGGAATGGAAACTGAAATTTCCGGTTCATAGTCAAAGTTACAGGTTAACATTGTTAACTATTAGTTTATTCCTTCCCATTATGAAACACGGCGACGACAACAAGAAACCAGGCTGATTTTATTGGAAATAGAATACTTAGTAATCTTTCAATTTTATAAATAAGGAATCAGGTTTAATGATTTAATGAAGTCGTCAAATTTAATACTATTCATTATTAGAGTCGATAGTTGCTTTACAGCACTAAATATTTAAAAAAAATTAGTTTATGTACAATTATTAATGAAACACACTGTATAACAGTAGGCGCGTTGCGCAACTGTAAATTGTAATTAATAACGCTACACTCAGGAGCTGTCGGTGATAGCTTACTACTACCATTGTTTAAATATACTAGTTAGTCAACCTTATGGGAAACTTTCCGGACACGTATGGGCACAGCTGCTAGATGGCGGTACTGCCATTATGCCCAAACAGCAGTGAATACATTGTTATTGCCGCCGAATAACAGATGGCAGGTGCTATTTTCCAAGCAATGTGTCTAGACTTTTCACCTCTAGATGGACTAATAATTTCAAGCTAAGCCATGTTGCCTTGTTGCATGTTGCGGTGCAGTGAGTTACACGAAGATACAGAAATTATATTTCCAGTTCTAGGTAGGTACGCCAGTTATTTATTATTGGGTGTTTTTTGTGAATGGTGACATTATTTATTATTATTATATGTTGAATTTTGTGATGCAATGAGTATTGAAACCGAAATAATTAGTAAATTTGACACAAAATAATATTATGAATAATTAAAAAATAAAAAAGCCGGTTTTAATAAAGCCTAAAAACCTACAATTAAAAAATTGCCCTCTACCTTGCGCTCCATACAAATTATCGACGTATTATCAGATTTAATTTAGGTTTTTTGCCGTTTTATATTATTGGATTCGAAAATTGAAATTTAGGACTTAAGTACACTTATTTATAACTAAATACATGTCACCCATTTAAAAAGTCTAAAAAGTCTTCCCACTGTGGATTTTATTTTTTAGGTAGGTATCAGGATGAAACCTACGCCCTTTTGTAGGTATTTTTTCCACAAATCGTTTATAAAACATTGCGGCGCAATCTCTGACAAAATTTCTGCAACGAATGTTTTGTACTTATAAGGAAGATGTTGCTAGGGAAATATTACTTTTGTACTGATAGCTAGGATATATAGGCCAGTCATTTAATACACTCTAGTTCGCAAAAAATCCGGTAAGTATGAATTTTTTGGTATGTTGTTAGGATTCATATCAGCTGCATAAAACCTAGTTTGCAGCTTCAAAAGACTTGTGCTCGCTGCGTGGTGGGGGAAAAACCACGATATTTTTTGACTTTTTTTAGTTTTTGGGTTATAACTCGTAAATAATGGATCCTACGTAAAAAAATGATCTTAGCTTTTTTCAATCCGATAAAATTTACTTCATTTAGAGACTAAGTGCAGCTTTGTACGACCAATAGGTTTTGAGATACAGGACTTCAAAAACTTGATTTTTTTCTTTCCAGCAAAACATCAACTATATAATCCAAATTACAAATAAAATCACGAGGTATATAAGTAATGCGGTTCTTTATTAAATTAAACATGGGACAAACAGAATCGATGTTTTAGAAATATCGATACATTGTTGTCATCTCTCCTAGGCTCCACTCACCAGTGATTTAGGTAATTTATCTTTTTGGTAAATTACCAAGTAATTTATACCTATAATGTTTTTGGTAAATTACCAGGTAACTTATATTTTTTAGTGAATCTTCAGGGAATTAATATTTAATACATAGAATATTATTATAAGATTAAAAAATTATTATTACGTTATTACTTAAAAAGTACCTATACTTCAAATCATGAGAGAAGACCGTTACGTCACAAATTAATTTCTAATCTTAACGTACGCTTCAAGCGTTCTTTGTTTACAAAATAGCAAAACGAGAGAGACAGGGAAAGGGAGTCCATTATATGTTAATATCTCCGACTGACGTTGTTGATAACTAACGCAGTACTGATTTGATTTTTACGAATTATAATGATGACGTAACGGTCTTCTTTCGTGATTTGAACTATATATAAATATTTTAAAATAAAAAAATAAATAAAGAAAACCTGTTTTTAATATGCTTATAAGATAAGCTTATGAAATGATGTAAAAGTAACATGTAACCAAAACAAGACGACGGTAATAAAAAATTGGTAAATTACCGTATATTCCGGTAAATAATTTCGTAATTTACACGGTAAATTACAATTTTACATCACTGCCGCCCACACAAATTGTCAATGTGCTTAGTGCAAAATGTCGTCGGTTCCTTTGGGTGTTTGTTTTATTTGTCGTACTACAGTCGAAGAAGGGAAAGTGACAATTGTGAAAAGACGTTTAGACGCTAATTGAAGTGAGTGAAAAACGTGGACATATACAGAAGAAACAATTTTTGAGCAACTTAAGAAGGAAAAAAAAAATCAAGTTTTTGAAGTCATGTATCTCAAAACCTATTGGTCGTACAAAACTGCACTTAGTCTCTAAATGAAGGAAATTTTATCGGATTGAAATAAGCTAAGATTATTTTTTTACGTAGGATTCATTATTTACGAGTTATAACCCAAAAACTAAAAAAAGTCAAAAAATATCGTGGTTTTTTCCCCACCACGCAGCGAGCACAAGTCTTTCGAAGCTACAAACTTGGTTTTATGCAGCTGATATGAATCCTAACAACATATCAAAAATTCATAACTACCGGATTTTTTGCGAACTTTCCTTTTATTTTTGTTTAAGATGACTGGCCTAATACTATTTTGTAATGAGTAAAATTGCAATATATTATTTTTTTGTTTTCTTGATTTGACAAGAATCGGAGATATCACAGAAGAAAACTGAAAAACGGCCCATTAGTCAATAAAAAGTTTTCAAAAGTGTGCAAAAAATTTCTCTGTGATCCCCTGAATATAAAAAATTGAAGTGAGTGAGTATGACCACTAATCATGTGGATCATTTCTCAATACACGAAAAAGCAGGGTTCACGTAAAAACGTTATATCTCGGAGAGTACCAGCAACAAAACACTGAATAAAAAAACAAATGTTTATTAAAACATTTGTTTTTTTATTCAGCTCATCGAATGCAGAATGAATAATTTTTCCATGAATGCGAGAATAACTCACAGAGTGTTTTGAAAACCTGTGAAAAAACTTAGGTTTCAAATTCACCAATAATTTCCATGAAATTTGGAAAAAGTCACAATTGCTTCCAATTGGGCTCATACCGAATGTATTTTGCTGCAAACAAAAAAAAAGTTTAAATCGGTCCACCGGTTTAAAAACTAAAGGGCTTTAAAATTACCCAAAAAATCGAGTGCGTCACTTTTTTGGAACTGAGTGTAGTTCAAATACAAAATATCAAACAAATATAAATATGAACAAACTAATCTAATACTGACTGAATTTTTTTCTTAAAAAAATGAATGTCTTTCTAAAAAAATTATCATATTTAATAAAGTTGGATTGTGGCAAGATCGAACCGATCAATCGAATGAAATATGGCAACAGCGGCAGATATACAAAGCAGCAGTTATAAGCGCGACTGAAGATTTTGATGGTAAATGGGATTGCGTCTATGCTACGCGCTTTGCCCGCTTTTGGCCACTAGATACCGACACTTCCTTGATGCTCAATTAGAGTGAGAGGAGACCACAATTTATTTTCTCTGTTACTCTTATAAGATTGACTAACTAGGTATATTTAAACAATGCTACTACTAAATGACAGAATAACGTTTATCAACTTTAAGGCGTATATCGCTGTCTTCACACCCAACAAAAATTGCTACAAGAACTTTATAAATCTTAGCACAGCCAAACGGAAATAATATTTACAATCAATAGCAGCTTAGCAATATTGATGAAATAATTGAACAGTGAGAGTAAGTTTGCGTTGGGAAGACTAAAAGATAAGTCAACATCAGTCACGCAAAGAATTAAACATCATAGTAGAGTGCTACAGTGGGGTTACAAGCTGAATTGTGCATAAAACTGAACTTTGTACATTAGTGAATCAAAATCCGAAAGTAATAAAAAAATAACGCGGGCAGAAGGGCAGTAAAATCAAAAAACGAGTTATTACCATGGTCGGATAGTGCAGCACATATACTACAATTTCACATAAAAATCAATTTATATTTTGTACAGAAAGTATTTTTTATTAATTGTTGAAAGTTGCTCACAGCATTGAGTCTTACGGGAAAATAATTTTTGAAACTCGAATATCTCGGTTCGAACACGTCGAGAATCTGACTGAAATTCGACAATTTTTAAGTTTACACTCCATTTACTCGAAAACGAAGACCTTAATCGATAAAACTTACTCTTAAAAAAAGTTTCTAACATCAATTTGGAAGGCAACAGCTTTCAATTAAAAATTTTTTGTTTCAATAGTTAACAGATATGAATAAAAATAGAAAATAAGTCATTTTTCGACCGGCCGCCGGACCTCTGACTGTTTCGCGTCCCCACTCCGCCATAGTAGCATCTGTCTCACAAAGCCCCGTAGCTCCATCTCGTACTGTTTCAATACGCGTAATATGAGTGTGTGTACAAGTTTAACAATAGGTGTAGAAAAACACATACATACTTAATAAAAAAAAATGTATTACTCCTACATACTGACATCTAAAAGACGTATTTTATTAATCATTAGGAACATGATTTACTCATAAAAATCAATAATATTTATTCATTCAAGTCACTTTCCTCATCAAACTGGGAAAAATCCGTGGTCTTGATCAATTTATTTTTGCAGGTTTTCTGAGCCATGCATTTACAGGACCAATACAACCCATATTATTCTTCTTGCAAGTGCAGACCTTGCTTCCACAATCTACAGAAAATTTTAATAGTATTACTGAAAAAAGAAGTTGCTACTTATAATATGCCTTCTTTTTTTTTGTATCCACATGGAGCTGGAACGTCCAAGTTCAGAGGAAAAGACGGCAAGGAACTTAGAATCGGATTTACGTTACCCTTCTCATCAATTTTCCACCCGTAATCGGCAATGCTAGGTAATTTTGGACAGGGTTTTAAGGAATTGACTGAATTGAGCCACACTTTTGTTTCAAGGATTCTAAGTACGTTCTCCAACATATTTTTCCCGTATCCTGAAAAGTGACTATAGTGTCACACCCCGTAAGACTATGAAATGCAGGTACATTTTGAATAAACTTTTCCTCCAATTTTAACTCATGCACTGCTATTATAGCGAACTGTATTTTCTCTCACATATGTAAATAATTTAATGTACATACATCACAATATGAAAGGTATATGAAATTTTTAAAAAAAATTATTTTTACCTTTCTTGTTGTGATGTACCTACATTAAATTATTTAATGTGTTTTGACTTTGCCTTTTGGCTGCATACATATAATTGGAAAGTGATTTTAATATTGTTATTAATTTTAAGTTAGTTTGATTAAATAAGTAACATGTTTGTAGATTCTGAAGAAGATCAATATACTGTCGAAACCGGTCAATTCTAATATATTGAATTTTTTTTGTCCAATATTTTATCTACATAAACGTTTACACCATTTATATCTGTGAACACTAAAAACTGAATAATTATTAATTACATGTACTGTCCGCCAAAATTTCTGGTTTTACTAGATGTGTAATAGAATGCAACGACCGAGGCAACGACACAGATGTGCTCATTTTGCTAGTGTACTTCAGAAAATACATCGGAAAATGCCTTACGCCAGAAATTTGGTGAAAAGTTTGGAGAGGAAATACAATTCGCTATATAGCAGTGCATGAGTTAAAATTGGAGGAAAAGTTTATTCGAAATTTACCTGCATTTCATGCTCTTACGGGGTGTGACACTACTAGTCACTTTTCAGGATACGGGAAAAAATATGTTGGAGAACGTACTTAGAATCCTTCACTTAGATGGCATTGGCACGGATGATTTTTCAGAAAATATGTTCAAGAATATTCAGACCTTTGTTGTAAAACTATATTCTAAAAATCCTAATATTAAATCGGTAAACACTTTAAGGGGATTGCTAGCATCGTCTGCAACAATTACAAAACTACCTCCGACTGAAGATTCTTTGCGATTCCATAGTTTGAGAGCCTATTATCAGACGAAAGTGTGGCTCAATTCCTTAGAACCCTGTCCAAAATTACCTAGCATTGCCGATTACGGATGGAAAATTGATGAGAAGGGTAACGTAAATCCGATTCTAACTTCCTTGCCGTCTTTTCCTCTGAACTTGGACGTTCCAGCTCCATGTGGATACAAAAAAAAAGAAGGCATATTATAAGTAGCAACTTCTTTTTTCAGTAATACTATTAAAACTTTCTGTAGATTGTGGAAGCAAGGTCTGCACTTGCAAGAAGAATAATATGGGTTGTATTGGTCCTGTAAATGCATGGCTCAGAAAACCTGCAAAAATAAATTGATCAAGACCACGGATTTTCCCCAGTTTGATGAGGAAAGTGACTTGGATAAATAAATATTATTGATTTTTATGAGTAAATCATGTTCCTAATGATTAATAAAATACGTCTTTTAGATGTCAGTATGTAGGAGTAATACATTAATTTTTTTTATTAAGTATGTATGTGTTTTTCTACACCTATTGTTAAACTTGTACACACTCATATTACGCTTATTGAAACAGTACGAGATGGAGCTACGGGGCTTTGTGAGACAGATGCGACTGTGGCGGAGTGGGGACGCGAAACAGTCAGAGGTCCGGCGGCCGGTCGAAAAATGACTTATTTTCTATTTTTATTCATATTTATTAACTATTGAAACAAAAAATTTTTAATTGAAAGCTGTTGCCTTCCAAATTGATGTTAGAAACTTTTTTTAAGAGTAAGTTTTATCGATTAAGGTCTTCGTTTTCGAGTAAATAACGTGTAAACTTAAAAATTGTCGAATTTCAGTCAGATTTTCGACGTGTTCGAACCGAGATATTCGAGTTTCAAAAATTATTTTCCCGTAAGACTCAATGCTGTGAGCAACTTTCAAAAATTAATAAAAAATAATTTCTGTACAAAATATAAATTGATTTTTATTTGAAATTGTAGTATAATATGTGCTGCACTATCCGACCATGGTAATAACTCGTTTTTTGATTTTACTGCCCTTCTGCCCGCGTTATTTTTTTATTACTTTCGGATTCTGATTCACTATTGTATAAACTTCAGTTTTATGCACAATTTAGCTTGTAACCCTGGGGCGCCCACAGAATCAATTTTTAAGCATATTTAACGCTCCGTGGCACTCTACTATCACTAAATCTGTAGTTATCAATTATTCGAAGGAAACCAAAAGACGGAAAATCTTCGTAACGAAAAGACTAGCATCCAGAAATCATAGAAATATACAAAAATTCAAATAATATCAACTTGATATCAGATTATAACCACTGGCGATATGGAAAACAAGGTTGTGCACGATTAACAGCATTATTAGCTACAACACAACATTGGAATGAAGTCATGTCTCCCGGTGCCGTAGAATAGCGTATGATTGGCCTTGCGATCTTGGAGGAACCAAGTCATGCCTACCAATAACGGAAAATAAATAGTACGAGTACGTCTCCGAGATGAAGCCACGCTTCGTAACAAACGCACAAATAGAGGTCAATAGAGCTCATTTTGCTTCAGAAGACGGCTAGAACAAGATAGTGAAAATCTCAAGATTTCAGAATATTTAACATGGACAAGAACTAAGAATCTCTTTCACAAATGTTTGACTATGCCTTATGTTTTTATTATCCTAGGAGGCATATTTCATATTATTATAAATATAGTAGATAATATGACTATATATAGTCATATATTGATTGTCAACAAAGTAGGACATTATTGTTGGAACATGTTTAGATAAACTTCTTAGTGTTTGCATCATAGTCTTTAATTTTGTTATACGAAGACTCTTGATTACAATTTGATAAGCAAAATGGTTTACAGCCTTTGTTGCGAATTCCGTCTCGTGCTTAGTGGGGTAATGTAAAGGATAGTAAAATGTCTATTTTCCCATGCACTACTTGTTATGTTGTCTTAATAATATAGCGTTTTATGTTGTCGTTAACTTGAAACACAAATTTTGTTACTCCTTTATTAAATTATTAATATAAGCTCATAATATCCTCGGATAGTCGAGGAAAATATTGCAGTGTTTCAGCTTGTGTACACGCAAAATTTACAGAGGATGAAAAAGATTGATATTTTGAAGGAATGTTCTGAAAATATAGTTTATTACTGGATAGGACAGAAAGATAGATTTTATTAGCGCCAAGGTACACAGAAGTGTTTACACGCGACAAAAATAAAAGCACGAGCAATCTAGAATAAAGCGAAATAAGTCAAGTAAAAAGTAGAACTACGCTCAACGAGTCATCAAACTATAAAATAGAAACTACAATCATTTATATATTATGAAGGAACATTAAATGATTATATTATTTGAAAATTTTTATCCTGTTCAAATTAAATTGGAAAATTTCTATTACAATAATTCTTACTAATTTATTCTCAGTAATAATTATAATGAATATCTTTTACACTTAACTTTAAATTAATAAATAATAAATAAATAAATAACACCACATGTAATTACGACTCCCTTTACCCCAGAAGGCTCTTGTAGAGTCTTGTGCGGGAGGGGGCTACACATTTAAAGACAAGAGACACACATCCAATATCCGTGTATAATGGAAAAATCCCTCTCACAGTATTTTCCATTGCCACTGCCGGGAATCTAACTCGGGACTTTTGGGTGAGAGGCAGGTACGCCACCATCTCGACCATCAGTCATTTAATACATAAATTATTTATATAATTATTATACATATAAATTAATGTGTACAACAAATACAAAATCATTCACATAACCATACTATATTAACATTTTCTAGGAAATTCTAGAATTTAACGAAAAATTATCCATACGGCCTACTTTATCAGTCAATATTGGTCACAATTTAACAAAATGGGTTAAGAAAAAACAAAATTTGACAGGTAGTTTCTCAAGTGTCAGTATTCTGAATAAAATTAAAAGTAGAACGCCATCGAAAATTCCACAAATATTTGTTATAAATCAGTGGTCCATCCATTTCTCTTGGGCTAGGTAGATTAAAATGGAAATATATCATTCGACCAGATTTAATTTAATTTGACCCTATTTAATATGACCAAGCATTATAGGATCTAACTTGTTTCATCCCTTAGTCAACCTAATTCTATGTAAGTAATATACTTACTTCAATTTGCCTTGAAAATCCATTGGCGAATTAGAAGTAGTCGAACATTGAATTTATAATCAAGATTTGCTGCGTACAACTAAAAGTTTAAATGGAAACACTTTTACAAAGTTACTTTTTTTTTCTATTAGTAAATTTAGAGGATATTAATATAATTCATACTTTGTTTTCAAGTTCTCTTCTGCGTTGAATATTGTGATTTCTTGATATTTCGACCATCATGTCATGAACTTCTTCTAAAGAGAATTGCAATATACTCAACGAGAAAGAGAAAACTATTCATATATTATATAGTTTATACGTTTCTATATTTATACGTCGAGTAAAATTTGTAAGCGGACTAACGGTATCAACTACTACTAATTAGACATAATATACAAAAACAGGATGTTTCTAACATTTTAAAGTACATTTTTTATTATTTGTAAACTGGTTTTTTAAGGCATAAGAATAAAACTAAAAAGATTATATGACTGATGTTCGAAAGACAAACGCACTTGGCTTTCATCAAGAAATTTCGGCATCAATTTCCTATTTTTTTTATATTAACTTAAAGTGGGATTACTTCCACTATACACTAATATTGAGTGTGTGTCGTCTTTTAATGCGTATTCCCTCCCTTGCGTAATGATAACGGGTGCCCCATTATATTTTCACCCTTTTTAAACCTGTATAACTTTTGTAAGTTATAAAAAATATGCTTATGCAGGGTGGTAAAAAAATGCCTGTTTTTTCAGTTAATTTGTTAACCAAACACCCTGTATAAGAGAATTTTATAAAATTTGTTTGTCTTATGTGTCTACTTTAGAACACTTTTTGAATTTTGCTCCTATCTTTTTTGTAGAAAAAGATACAAAGGTTTTAGACTATAATTTGCATATATCGTGATTGGCCACAGATAGCACGTATTGTAAACGAGTTCTTTTACCAAGAGAGTATAAACCGCATGTGGTGGCTTGCATTATCGTCAGATTTAAACCCCACTGAGCAAATTTGGAATATTCTATAGAGACAATTATTTAGTCGAAACCATCAACCTGATACATTGCGGGAGCTTAGAGAAGCCCTTAGAAGAGTGGAACCAAATTCCAAACAATATAATAAATAATTTGGTTTAGAGCATGCCACAACGTTGCGGAGAATTAATAACATCCAGAGGTTATTGCTAATTACGGTTCCATATTAACGTTTAATATTGTTAAATAAAAGATATTAATATTTATGTCCTTATGATTATAAAAGATTGAGATTTTTTGTTATTTTATTTTGAAAATGTAATAATTTACTAAAACCTTTGTATCTTTTTCTACAAAAAAGATAGGAGCAAAATTCAAATAGTGTTTTAAAGCAGATTCATAAGACAAATAAATTTTATAAAATTTTAATATGCAGGGTTTGGTTAACGCTGTGCACAATATAAAATTTGACTGAAAAACCAGGCATTTGTTTAACACCTTGTATAAGCATTTTTTTGTAACTTTATTTTAAAGTTACAAAAAATACGTAATACGTTAAAATCCGTAAACTAAAAACCAATTAAATTTCCCTTGAACCGCTAAAAACCCTGCACAATTCCGTACATTTTTGACAGTTTTACAGTGTTATTATAATAGGCTAAGCATATTAGGATTCTCAGAGGAAAGTTTTGCTATAGTTTTTATTTTCCCACCCTCTATGTTTCTTGGGTTGCTGAACACGAATTTGAAGTTTGCAGGCAAAAATTTGGCCCGGAACTTTCTTTTTTTGGCACTTTTTGCCCAAATTTTGTCACTTTTCTCAGCTATTGGCCTATATCTCAGAAAGGCTGCGTTTTTTCGACAAATCCATTCCATACAAAATTGAAGTAGACAAAATTTCCTGCATTTTTTATATATCACTTTTTGTTGTAATACTAACCATTCCACCGCTAGAGCGCGTCAAAACAAAACATATTCCCCGACCTAGTATACCTTACATGAATAAATAGAGAAAGTAACTGAAAAAATGGAGACAAACGAATGAAATGTAGTTATGTACAGTGTTTTATAGTCAGTAGTATAATATACAGTGTGAACCTAAAAAAACGCACAAAATTCATATCTTTGGTATGTCATTTTTCAAAAAAATCCTCGAACAGATCGATTTTAGTTTTGTAAATGCTACAGTTTGTCACTATACCAAAATTTATGACGTCATTGGTTTTTGACTTTGATAAGTTTTTTTCTGAGTATCCGTCTTTTTTTGCTCACTTCCGGTTTAACTGGAAATGACATAGCATATTTTCGAAGATAGAGAAACTTTGTTATTTCGAATGGAACACCCTGTATATTTTTTCACCGTTGATAAATATGTAAAAGATGATCGAAATTTTTAATCATAGTCATAATAATAAAACTAATGTCTTAATCTTCAGACTCTTCAAGGGGGTGAGGGGCATGGCCCCCTCTTGGATCCGCCAGTATCTCTGGTTACGTTTCTCAATTCCAAATTTACACCGGAAAATGGGTCAGTAACTGAAAAAAATTTAGATCGTATGCGACCTAACAAGGACATTGGTAGGAAAAGGCTACCGTACATACTTTGACAACTATTTCAATTCGCTCGAACTCCAAAAGAAACTACAATTGGAAATAATTTATGCTTGTGGTACCTACCGTTAAAAAGGCACGAAAGAATTTATCTACCGACTAAGCTACTGACAAAAAATTAAAGAGGGGGCAAGCTGACTGGCGGGTAAGCACTGATGAACTCGTTTTTCTAAAATGGATGGACAATAGAGCTATATTTTCGAAGTAAGTAACTTTATTCACCCAAAGAAGAAATTACTATATTACTAGGCGAAAACAAAAAGACGGCACCAACGAAGAGGTTCCTTGCTCAGAAATAGTAGAAAGGTACCTAGGTGTAATGAACACACGGGGTAGGTATGTAGATAAGATGGATAAGATGAAGGCTGTATATGAAGTAAATTGAAAGTCAAAAAAGTGGCGGCGTAGATTTTTTTTACGTTATTGATTTGTCATCGGTAAACGCATTCGTTCTATTCAAGAAACCGACTCAAAATCGCAACTCGCTTAGAAAAATTTTGGACTTTCTATAGCATACAAATCATTTTAAAGAAACTGTTCCGTTTGACGTTCAATATGATTCATGCACACATGCCTATTCCCGGAAATTAAAAAAGATGTGCTTCTTATAGCACTAAGTCAGAACTTCATAAATCCAGAGGGATTTTTTGAAGATAATATCTCCTTTTATTTTCTATTTTAAACAATTTTATGGCAATATCTTGTATAGGTGCGACGTCGGGAAAGGGCATACAAGTATCAGATACATGAATAAGAGCTACACAGTAGTTCTTTACAGCAAACTTGTGTTACACATACAATTTGTGCAAGCATACTGATAAATAATTTGTGTGTTTAGGTATCAGATTTAATGATAACTACATTTACATGTTTCAAATACAATTGCGTCGCCTACAAGTTAAAACAATCCTGTATAGATCAGTTGCTTTCAAATATTTGTGCAATCTTGTTTGAAGGTCTGGCTCAGCAACATAGAAAAATACGCAAACAAATTTTGTCAGAGTAGTCGCTCAACTACACCTTTCAAACAGTGACAGTCGCTTCAACATGTTGAAGAGAAAGAGAACTGCCGCCGCAATTATACTTATTGAGCATTTTACAGTCAAACGAAAAAGATTGTGGAGTAAAGAATGGTTCAAGAGACGAGATGAGTTTACGCATATAAACCTCTTAAATGAACTGAGAAGGAAGATTTAAAACATTATTTACGCATGGACGACTTGCAATATACAAAGAAATGGGCATGTTGTTAACACAGGCCACTAGTCGGTTGCAGCCCTATATGCTTCGATTTGTTTTCGGAAACAAAATCAAACTCTGCAGATTCTTGCAATTATGTTTGAATAATTAGAATGTACTTACTTACAATCAAATATCGGAACTACACTTGATTTGTTGCTTGTACAAATTTTCTAATTCATACATGAATGTTTAAATATCGTTACGTGTAGTTTTGTATCATGTTGGTGCATACAAATCAATTCAAGCTTGTTGCAGTGAAAATGTTTTTTGTACGTATGTCTAGTTTGACAATAGTTTTGTATGTGCATTTTGTATCTGCTGACAAATCAAACAAAC
The DNA here is from genome assembly GCA_963680705.1 of Rhagium mordax. NCBI lineage: Eukaryota > Metazoa > Arthropoda > Insecta > Coleoptera > Cerambycidae > Rhagium > Rhagium mordax. Next base: position 70,799,047 of record OY796657.1, read on the forward strand.
TTGAAGGTATGTTTAGGGGGGGCTTAACTGGCGAAAAAACAATTTTTAGAATTTCATAACAAGTAACGAATCTATATGTTTTTCAAAATAAATACACACATTTGCTTAGTCGTTTTATTGTAAAGACATCTTCCTAAAGCTTAAACAAAAATCAAAAATTTATAAAAATCCTATAAATAGCCTTCAAATATCGCATTTAAGTAAATATTTTACAGTTTCTCTTTTAACATTGGAAATGTTTCTGGTTTCGCAGTTTCGTTGCATATTATGAAGCATGACGTAGGCAGAATAACGTTTCAGAACGATAGACGTCAAAATTACACCTTTTCGTTCACTCCTCCTGAGCCTAAAATCAGAGCGGGACCGTGCAATTTACAAGGTAAGAATCCAAGGTTCGACCCTCTACCTTGGATTCCTACCAGAACAGCCTCTCGGCGGCGTTTTTTTATTTGGAAATAGTGTTTGAAGTATTCGTGTTTTTGCAATTTTTCTTCGTGAAAAACAAATTTAATAATCGTATCCCTCCCTCAAGAAAAGTTTTTGACAAATGATATAAACGAAATTCGATTAATTTCAATGTTGACAAAAATTCTTTAAAATAAAGGATTCTTTGTAAAACAAGTTGTAGATGATGTGGATTCACCTATTGTTAAAACAGCAATTGAAATATCAAATAATGGACGATCATCTGTACATAGTCGGTGAGGATGTTGATTTCCTTGTTCTATTAATCGCTTTGAATCCAGAAGAAAAAGATATATTTTTTATAAGGCCAGGAATAGGACAAATTAAATGGAAAATTCTTTCTTCGTCAGAAATCTAGAAATGACATGATCGTACAAAGAATACAATTTTACTAGCTAATGCCTTCAGTGGTTGTGATACCACGTTTGCAATATTTCAGAAAGTAAAATTAAAAATTTTCAAACTTCTTGAGAAAGAAATGCAGTTGGTTAATGTAGTGGGAACTTTCAATGGCAAGAATTCAACCTCCTCATAAGTAAAATAGGCTGGTGATACTCTTTTCCTACTTGTATACTCTATACGATGCAAGGAAAATCACAAATTCCTCACTAACTCATACAGATTTATTCAATTAAAAAAATCTCTTCAAAAACAAAAATTAAAGTTGGAATTATTGCCACCAACTTCAGAGGCAGTACGAGTATTCCACAAAAATTCAGAAATGGCTTAGCCATGAAAAAAAGAAAATTAACGGTTGCTTACAACCAAGGCTCTAGAAGAAAGATCCTTGTGTAGGAGGTGGCTACACATTTAAAGACAAGGGACATACACCCAATATCAGCGAATAGTGGTGAAAAAATTTCTCTCACAGTATTTTCCACTGTCACGACCGGAAATCGAACCCGGAACTTTTGGGTGAGAGGCATGTGCGCCACCTCTCGAAAATCAGTTATATGCGCACTATACCTCCTTTGAATTGATAAATTGTGTCATAGGTTTTTACCCAACAAATTCAGGGTGAGTTAGATTGAAATGCCAATGACAAGGTTTATTACATAAAAAATCAAGTGGTTAGAAGAATAGCACTGTTTTTCAAGTGGTGACAACTTCTTTGCACTATATTTAAGAAAGACAGGCCTTATTCGATACCTGTAAGGAGATGGCGTGAGTCGGGTTCTTTTTTTTCGTTTTTTGTGTGCTTTCATAAGCGATTATAACATACACGGCCTTGTTTTTATTAGAACAAAGAAGCTGTATAAAATAATGTTTTCATATCAGGCTTTTTGATCGAAGGAGGTGTACAGACAAGTCAGTTGTAGACCATTTGCTCAACTAAGCGTACGTGTCCTAGTGCAGTTATAACAAAGTAGTTTTAGTAGTGAACCTCGAAGCCAGTGGGTGTATTAAAGAACAGTTGGTGATAGAGGAGTGCGCTGTTAGCGGATGATAATAACCAATAGGTCTGAGGTTCTATTTCCTAGCAAATGTCTAGTCCATGGTTAGCCAGTGAGGATTTACGCCTACTACAGCCTCACAATTTTAGTTTGTAATTCAATCTAGATCAATGTTGTAATATGATAGCTGATTTGTCTCTGCTGCTACTACCAATAAAATTGTATTTATATTCAGTTCAGCTGTTTTCTTGTTCATGCAATTAAGGTAGCCCAGTAATATAAATTTTACCCTTACATACCGATACGTTTTATTTAATGAAAAATAAATTCGAATAATTTTTAGTAGTATTAGTAGTAATTTTTTAATTGAATAGCTGACTCTATATTGCAAGTAAGTAGGTACTACTGTATAAATAACACTTCAGAAATAAAGGAAGATCTCAGTGACGATGGCATTATACAATTTTTACCTTTCAATTTTGATGAAACACCCCTTGAATCATACATTAGTTTTCTTAATTATTATTATAGAGTGAGTTACGTGCGTTTTAATCCTTTTCATTAATAACTCTTAAATTTAAGCAAATACAAGTAATAGTTAATTTACTATTTTTATCGGTTTCAGGATATTAATCCTTTGTTTACATATGCAAAAGTAGGCTGGTAAATAAGTAATAACTAAAGTTGTACAGTTATATTTATTGCTTGTACGGTTATATTACAATACAGATCTGTCAATAGCTGTCAACAGATGAAATAATAAATAATGAAACTATAGGGCTATTTATTAATACAAACAGACAGAAAACTCCAAACAATAATAATTAAATACTGAAATCCAACTGAAATGTATTTTCAGGCAATCCAAAGTCCATTTTTATGTAGCCGTTGTGACATTAAAAATGTAAACATTTATGTAATATGAAAAAAGATAACAAATAAAAACAAACAAAATATAACTATAACCATGGCGACAAATCAACCCATACAGACTTGACCAACTAATGAAATGAAAACGTTATTAATAAGAGAATATCAAAAGGCAATATCTATTAATAATGTCTTTATTTTCTGAAACCGATAAACTATTGAACAAATCACGGATGTTATGAATCATAACAGCCTTAGATGTCTTAAAATCCTCGCTCTACGAGCTCGGCAGTTATGATAGTCATAACATTCCTAGATATGTTAATAGCTATAACACTTTCGGAGAAAAATAAAACTTTAGTAATATATGAGGTAGAAACTTTGTTTTCTACAACTCGCTAGATAGTAAGACAAATAAGTCCAGGCATAATTCTTGTTTACTATTCAAATTCAAAACAAAAATATTATTTATTTAATACGAAAAAGTTACACAAAAACTATTTAATCTATATCTAAATAAGTAGGTATGAAGGGAAAATTTGATTTATATGAATTAACTTAGAGTTTAACAAAATTGTGAGAATACAAATACTGCAGAATGATTTAATTTGTTTCAACAGAAAACAGAATCGGTGTTGTAGGCTAAGAATACAAATTAACTAAACGAATTTTACTCCACTCAGTCACATTGTTCTGCCAAATGGCGTTAATGTTTTGAATAATATAAACTAAACGATGCAAATGAAAATACATATTACATGTGTATAGAAACGTGTCGATGAACGAAAAAATTGGTTATCAAGAATTAGGGGATAATTTAGTTGCTATCTAAATTATTCTCTAATTTTCTTCAATTTGTATGAACAAAGTGAAACGATATTCAAAGAGTATATAAAAACCTTAATGAGGCGCCAATTATACGGCAACTGCTAAAGAAGTAGCTTTAGAAGATGTAAACTGCCAAAATATAAGATGGTTGTTTTACTACGAACCTTAGAAATCACTATTATTTACTCCATTCCTCTAACGAAAAGTAGTATTACTCACCCTAGGTAAAACATGATAATAAAAAACCACCTATAATCTGTCCAACAGATATAAATAGACTCCTCCCCAAAAATGTCCGCTAAATTTGAATCAAATTTCTCTGTTGGTCGTATTTATAGAACCCGAATTACAAGGCAACCGCTAGATTTGACTGACAAAGGCCGACTGTACAAAGTACTCGCGAACGCGTTAAACTTTTACATCTTTTGCAACAGATCAATCAGCTTATGTTATGATTGTCGCGAAACGCATAAACGCTAAACGTATTAAGAACGCGAATAAATAGGGAGCCCGCCCAACTGTCAACTGTCATATTCGTTTTTGTGATATTATTTCTTAATTTATGTCAGCTGTTTATGTTAATGAATTCATTGAGATTTATCTTATATAAAGATATCTTTCTTTGTGTATTAAGGTACGTATAAGAATTAACCTTATATGTTTTGCGTATTAAGTATTAAGGTATGTAATGCAAACGATTAATATTATGATTAGGTAAATGTTAAAACGCTTTTTTGTAAGGTTAGGTTTTCATCGAAATCTGATGGCTATCACAGCTTTCATTAATTTCATTAAGTAAAATTGACTATTGCGCACACCGTTCTGCGCAACTATAAAATTAATGGTGGAACAGATTATAGGTAAATAATAAATGACATTTCATTATATTTCATCAGTTTCAGATTGTCAGTTTGACAACTAAACTCCCAGACTACTTAATATTTCGAAATATTTCCAAATAAGTGCGGAAAATGACTAATATCAAAATCTAATGAAATCAAATATGGTAATATATCAACGTTAGTAGTAAAAAAATTCTATATATATATACTGTCATGTATTTTAAGTCACTAACCCCGAACTAATCAAGTAAAGTAACAAAATATAAATAAAAAGTAAATTCCATTCGAAACAGGTAAAAGTGCATATTCCTTCTGATAAAACTAACACGAGAAACTTACGTAGCATACTCAATTAATTCATAAATGTAAAAAGGATATTAAGTCTTCAATCCAGTCGTTGAATCAGCTGTGCAACGCCTGTTGAATAGAGAGAGGTCAACGATCTTTATGTAAACACAAGGGTCAGCTACGCTGAAATATACAGAAATTAAACAAATCAGACATACCAGTGATATAAATACACTGTGTTACATTGCATTAAAATAATCAATAACCCAACAATTTTGGTTTATTATTTTAAACAAAAGTTTGAACGATTATGAGCTACTATTAAGCACGGATGGACTTAATTTATTAAATATTAACAAAATTGTAAGCAATTAATTTTAATACAAACCTGTAAAACCTCCAGTCCAGTCAAAAGACTAGACTCCATGTAAATTAGTTCATAAGAAATAAGTGAAGTGATGTGCAACGAGTGTTTGTGAGTCCTAACGGCAAAGGAAAACTTCATATCAGGAATCGTAGACATATGGGTATCCAAGGATTCGTCTTAAAATAAAGAAGCTAAAAATAACATAATATCATTGAAAAATTGCATATTAAAGTGAAAAAAGGCGAAAATGCTAACCTATTTGACATGTTAAAATCCAGAAATCCATGATTTTGTGCATTTTCGGCCGGTCCATAGCGACAAAACAAAATAAGGAGTTGTTGATAAGCCGTAAAAAAAGCAACCCCATGTCCAGATCGCTCCCAAAAGAAACTGAAAAATATAAGAGAAAAATTAAATTCTTGGGATACAAGCAGAGTATAACGATGCTGCAATACCAAGCATCATAAGAAAATACCAATTCGACAGCAACTTACCAGAAAATAAGGTAAAAATCATCATAAATTATACGCAGCTTTATGATTGGTGGAAATCCTAGGCGGTTTCCAATGCCTATTTAGCTTCCCAGAGCGAACAAACTAGGTTCAAATAAACTGTTAACATTCACAACCATATTCGCGTTACAGACGTTATAAATGTCAAAATTCGGACTCGGCACTGCAAATTTTATAGTTAAAGCGGCACGAAACGAAATTGTCCGAAAAACAAAAGTGACCGAAAACGTAATTACCCGAAAATAACAGGACTATATGAAAAATCTTTAATTTTAGAAAAATTGTTGTTCATAAGGACTTTGTCCGCACATGTTATAGGATAAGTTAATTTAAGCTAGAGTAGGGACTTTAATATAAGAATCATTTGCATATAAACCTTTAATTTCTTTGAATAAAAAGCAAATCTTTGTCAATAAGTTCCATCTCTGATTAATACTAGTAGCCAAAAATTAATATCGGTGTCGATGCAACAGCAGAGACATCTATCAGTTAAGAGACAAATCTAAGTGCTAATTCTTAAAGATCTCTATCTATAAAAGATCCATTCAGATTATAGTAGAGTAAAACAGTGTGAAACATAAACAAATCTTTATTCAAGAAGCATACAGTAGTTGAATCAACAGGTAAGGTATTTCTTCAACAGGAGAGGGTAACTCAAAAGCCCTGAAAGAATAAAAAGAGCTATAGCAAAGCTATAGTAAGTTTCTCAGTTATTTATCCAAGATCATACGCTCTGTCGCTTATAAAATTCAAATTAGAGGAGTATCAAACCCAGTGGCGGGCTGATCGTATGTAGATAAAATAAAATTTAAAATTCAAAAACTAATCAATTTATATACTAGAGCATGCATAAAAACATATGTGAATGAAATTTAAATATACAAACGTGCAAAAAATTAAATAATAAATATAATAAAGAATATCTTAAATATTAAAATTAAAACTTACCTTGTGCTAAATAATAAAACAAAATCAATAATTTCTGAAGACAAAAATCAAAAAGAAAAATTAATAAAAATAATCTCTTAGTATTCTCAAATATAATAACGTAAATAATAGGAACCCAACCTATAATAACATAATTAATTGGCGCTCAACTTATCTCAATAAAAATAATTGATTTACTAACGTGGGCTCAAAATAAAAATAAGGAATCACAAATATCATAATCAAAAATTTAAGAGTCGCACGTATCACAACATTTTATTCATAACGTAAATAAATAGAGGCGCCTCTCATAATAAAAATAATTGGCGAACCAACGTGGAGGGCTCGATTAAGCCAGGGCAAACTTAAGGCTCGATTAAGCCAGGGAAAACTTAAGAATCGAAAAAGACAGGGAAAACAAATATAAAATGGAATTACGATCGGGAAAAAGTACGTTGGACGAGATAGAACGGGAGGAAACAGGCGAGACAACGTCGACCACCGAAAGTGCAAGTACAACGACTGAGACGACTATATTACAACAAATGACTATCTTATTTTAACAACAATCTGACAACTTCAAGCAAGAATTAAGTAAATTAGAAGAGCAAACGGGTGATATTAACAAAAAATTAGAACAACAAAAAATTCAAATTCAAAACCAATTTAGTAATTTGGAAAATAAATTCGAACAACAAAAGAATGATTTAAATGAGAGGTTCGGTCAAATAAATAAGGGAATCGAGGAAAAAGTAAATATAATAAATAGTAAATTAGAAGAACAAACGGGGAGTATCAATAAAAACGAGTTAGATTTATCACTGACAAACAGACAAATAGACACCATACACACAAACATAGGAGACATACAGTCAAAGATAAACCTTGAAAAGTCAACAATTGAAGAGAAACTTGGGGATATACAACAAGAAATCCGAGAACAAGAACAGACAGACCCAAATGACATCAATATTTTGAAAATTAAAACAGACAAGGAAGTCAAAATCATAAAGGGGGATATTAGACAAATCGGCACGCCTCCTAACTTACCATTTGTGGGTACGACACACCTACAGATAGACAAATATTGCAAATTTTACGGAGACAAAAAGAGTCACCCGAACATTCTTTTAAAACAACTTGACCTAATTTTGAATAACGTTCCGAAACTGTTAGATGACAAAGTCCATATAAAAATTAGTGAGAACAACCATTTTTACTCAGACAAGACACCAAACAATGACACGAAAATATGCCAAATTGTATTTCTTGAGAGAACGGTTCCGAGTAGATCGTGGCCAATCAAAGAATTCGGAATTGTAGAAAAAACGTACAGAGAAAACGATCAATCGATCAATAAAAGAGCACAAAAATTCAAACGGTCCAAAATAAAAATGTAAATTCCAAAAAACGAATAGGATCGACAAAATTCACGACAACCAAGCTAGGAAAACAGGACAACGATTACCAAAAAACAAAAAAATAATAACAAATAAAGGGGAATTGTAAATTGTATAGAATCAAGGATGAAACTAGAATAGATACTTGAACAAAGCCAAAACGGCCAAACAAAGACATAAAATTCGAAAAGGCAAAATTAAATAAAAATTAATCCTATAAAAGAAAACGGATTTCAATAAATAAAAAAATATCGTAACGAAATAGAAAAAATTTAACTGACAAATACAAAACTAACCACAAAAAGGAAAATTAAAATAATTAAACTAAAACATAAAAGGAAAATAAAAAATGGCTACAGGAAGACCATTATTGTGTTGTAATGTTTTATACGAAAGTAAACTGTACAGTAGGTAAGAATTGTCTTAACCAAATTGGAGCTATCACAAATTTCGATGGTGAATTTAAAATAATGAATGAATTAAAAAGCCTCGAGAAAATGGGGACAAATAAATTCAATCCCAAAAAAGGGAAAATGAAAATTAAAAACTCATGCACAAATGAAATGTGGTGAGAAATAAATTTTGAATAAAATTAATATCGAAATTTGGAAGCGAAAATTGGAAGGGATTATTTGCACCGAACTACATAAACCGGTAGTGTGAAAATTTATTAATGCAAAAATGTTATTCTTAATAAACCATTGCAAATTTAGGAAAACAAAAAGTCAAAGAAGCGTTAAGTAAACAAAGAAAAAAGAAATGAATTAGCAGAAAATTAAAGGATAAAATAAAATTTGAAATATCTAACGTAATAAACGACAGCGTGTATGAAATCAAAAATGTCAAAGATAATTTTATTAGAGGAAAATTCCACATTAACCTGTTATACCCGTATAAAAATTAAAATACATTGTTTTTGCCAAAATAACAAATTTGCTGAAGGCAGAAATATGTGATTTGTGTCAAAAGGGGAAATGTCATGTATTTTAAGTCACTAACCCCGAACTAATCAAGTAAAGTAACAAAATATAAATAAAAAGTAAATTCCATTCGAAACAGGTAAAAGTGCATATTCCTTCTGATAAAACTAACACGAGAAACTTACGTAGCATACTCAATTAATTCATAAATGTAAAAAGGATATTAAGTCTTCAATCCAGTCGTTGAATCAGCTGTGCAACGCCTGTTGAATAGAGAGAGGTCAACGATCTTTATGTAAACACAAGGGTCAGCTACGCTGAAATATACAGAAATTAAACAAATCAGACATACCAGTGATATAAATACACTGTGTTACATTGCATTAAAATAATCAATAACCCAACAATTTTGGTTTATTATTTTAAACAAAAGTTTGAACGATTATGAGCTACTATTAAGCACGGATGGACTTAATTTATTAAATATTAACAAAATTGTAAGCAATTAATTTTAATACAAACCTGTAAAACCTCCAGTCCAGTCAAAAGACTAGACTCCATGTAAATTAGTTCATAAGAAATAAGTGAAGTGATGTGCAACGAGTGTTTGTGAGTCCTAACGGCAAAGGAAAACTTCATATCAGGAATCGTAGACATATGGGTATCCAAGGATTCGTCTTAAAATAAAGAAGCTAAAAATAACATAATATCACTGAAAAATTGCATATTAAAGTGAAAAAAGGCGAAAATGCTAACCTATTTGGCATGTTAAAATCCAGAAATCCATGATTTTGTGCATTTTCGGCCGGTCCATAGCGACAAAACAAAATAAGGAGTTGTTGATAAGCCGTAAAAAAAGCAACCCCATGTCCAGATCGCTCCCAAAAGAAACTGAAAAATATAAGAGAAAAATTAAATTCTTGGGATACAAGCAGAGTATAACGATGGTGCAATACCAAGCATCATAAGAAAATACCAATTCGACAGCAACTTACCAGAAAATAAGGTAAAAATCATCATAAATTATACGAAGCTTTATGATTGGTGGAAATCCTAGGCGGTTTCCAAGGCCTATTTAGCTTCCCAGAGCGAACAAACTAGGTTCAAATAAACTGTTAACATTCACAACCATATTCGCGTTACAGACGTTATAAATGTCAAAATTCGGACTCGGCACTGCAAATTTTATAGTTAAAGCGGCACGAAACGAAATTGTCCGAAAAACAAAAGTGACCGAAAACGTAATTACCCGAAAATAACAGGACTATATGAAAAATCTTTAATTTTAGAAAAATTGTTGTTCATACGGACTTTGTCCGCACATGTTATAGGATAAGTTAATTTAAGCTAGAGTAGGGACTTTAATATAAGAATCATTTGCATATAAACCTTTAATTTCTTTGAATAAAAAGCATATCTTTGTCAATAAGTTCCATCTCTGATTAATACTAGTAGCCAAAAATTAATATCGGTGTCGATGCAACAGCAGAGACATCTATCAGTTAAGAGACAAATCTAAGTGCTAATTCTTAAAGATCTCTATCTATAAAAGATCCATTCAGATTATAGTAGAGTAAAACAGTGTGAAACATAAACAAATCTTTATTCAAGAAGCATACAGTAGTTGAATCAACAGGTAAGGCATTTCTTCAACAGGAGAAGGTAACTCAAAAGCCCTGAAAGAAAAAAAAAAGAGCTATAGCAAAGCTATAGTAAGTTTCTCAGTTATTTATCCAAGATCATACGCTCTGTCGCTTATAAAATTCAAATTAGAGGAGTATCAAACCCAGTGGCGGGCTGATCGTATGTAGATAAAATAAAATTTAAAATTCAAAAACTAATCAATTTATATACTAGAGCATGCATAAAAACATATGTGAATGAAATTTAAATATACAAACGTGCAAAAAATTAAATAATAAATATAATAAAGAATATCTTAAATATTAAAATTAAAACTTACCTTACCTTGTGCTAAATAATAAAACAAAATCAATAATTTGTAACGATAATTTGGTAAATTACGGTTACAACTGGTTTCTACCGGAGACAATTAAATGTAGCTATGTTATGCGCGCGTCGACGGCACTGAAACGTTCTCGATCCTACCGCATTCCTCCTCCACCAGCTTTTTCCTATCTTCCGTACTGGTAAGTCGTAATTTTATGAATATCTAATTATTTTTCTCGGATGTAGAATTTTTCTGTATCTATCGTTATAAAGTATTATTTGCAATACGTAGCCTAGTAAATATTTAGCATGTTGGTTATTTATTACAGTCAAATGTGGTAAATATCGATTTAAATCGAATTTATCAATTGGGTGTGTTTGACGCCGGCATTTTAGCCAAATTTAGTGCTCTCCACGCGTGATTGATTTCATGCAAATATCTACACGTGGTGTCGTCTTGCAAGTTAACTTATGTTATTACCGTTCCTTATTATCTTTTGCAATTAAAATTTGCAATTATCGTTATTATCTTTATCGAGTTATTCATAAAATATATGCACTTACACAGATCTCTTTCGTTTGCGGAAGGTGGTAAAAAACTCTTCGAAATTAATAGTTTTCGCTTAACGGAAAATATTGGTTTTTATCTTATCGTATCTATTTGATTATTGTAATTTTTCGTAATTTAATTTAATATTTAAATTATTCCCTGCTATATCTTAATACGATTTGAATTAATTAAAATTCATAGTTATTATCTAATTGTCGTAATTTAATTGAATAAATTACAGCATTTCTTACCATTTCTTACTCCAATTGGGAGAATTAAATAAACTTATTGTTTCTTATCGTTCTACAGTAAATAGTAGAAATTAACTTTAATTAGTAATCTAATTAAATTAGTTATAAAAATCAGAATACCTAACTTTTTACTTTCTTACTTATTGAATTATTTTGTGATTCATACATTTTCTATTTGTGAAAAGATTGCGTTTTAGCAATATTAAAACCTAATTTTCTGAGTGTCTTATTGTGATTTGTCTATTTAATTACTGTTATTAAATTTAAATAATATAACAAATTTCTTTCTAACATAATTTCTTATTCAGAGGAATTATTTTTATTGCTTTAATCTTGTCTAGTTATATCTAGAGTAATTTCTAAAATTTCATAGTTTCGAAATTATAATAATTAGTTTATTATAATTTATATCTTGAGTTATTTTTAAAATAAAATAATAAATTCATATCTTTGTAATTATAATCATTGATTTATTATAATTCATATCTTTGCTAAATTGTTTAGTCAACTTTTTTAGAAGAAACTTGCCTTCAGTAAGTTTTTTTCTAATTTTATCAGCCGTAAGCTAACTTGCATATTTCCAACTTTACTTTGTACATTTTTGACACTGGTATATTTATGTTTTATTGAACGAGACCAAGAAGAGGATTCGACAGATTCAACTTTACCAGACCACATCAGACTGAAATCCAGATTATCCTATTATCTTATCCAGGATTGGTTACATCTTTCCCAGGTGCAGGTGAAGTCTAGCTAGACCCAGAAGATCAGTATACACCAGCATAGGCCATCTTGGCAAGGGAATAGATCATCGTGGAAATCCTTGGAAATTAAGGTCTGTAAGTCTGTGGTAGAACATATTTCCATCATCAGGTCTTCGGTTCCAGCGTAACAAATAATTGCCAGTAATTGTTCTTGTAAATGTAAGCCTTGCAGTTGATAAAATATTTTCTTTCATTCATTTTTTTATTGTGATAGCCCTTCAGGCATTTATTTCCATTGTTTTGCCCTTCAGGTAAATATATATTTTTTATTATTGTTAATATTTATTCTATTTGTTAATATACGATTTATTTGAGCTGAATCGTTTTATTTCTCTTGTTGTGAAAATCTGATATACAAATTGTTACTAATTTTTTTAGTAGCTGGCGCCCAAAAATTATCTTAATTTATCTTAATTTTACTTGATAAATAATTCCTTAACTTTTAATCTCTTATAACTTGCAGTTTTAAATCTTACTAAGCTAGAAACTTAAAGTGCACTCTTCAAGTTCTTTTGTTAACAAATCAGGGTTTTAACCAAATTTAATAATAAGTTTGTTAATTTATTAAACACCATATTCTGACTCACGACCCACCGGAAAAATCTGAGCAGCCGACAGGTAAAATAAACTTTGAAACCCAGAAGCCCATAAGGCAAATTAGATTTATTCAGTCTGGGGTTACAAATTTCTGAAGACAAAAATCAAAAATAAAAATTAATAAAAATAATCTCTTAGTATTCTCAAATATAATAACGTAAATAATAGGAACCCAACCTATAATAACATATTTAATTGGCGCTCAACTTATCTCAATAAAAATAATTGATTTACTAACGTGGGCTCAAAATAAAAATAAGGAATCACAAATATCATAATCAAAAATTTAAGAGTCGCACGTATCACAACATTAAGGGCCATCACAACAGTATAAATATTAATTGGGGCCCGAACAAGCACCCATCACAACAATACTTCGGTTGAAAAGGCCATTATTGACCTCGCACATTATTAAGTGCTCGGTAAATAATAGCCCACTTCTCAACCTAGGTATATAATAATATACTATTACTTTGCAGTTAAGACATATTATAATACATATCCCACAAATAGTCTTAAACACTTAAGGGTCCGTCACGCATGCATACGAGCTATAATAGAGACGAGCAATCGGGATAATTGAAAAACAATGTACAAACTCAAGTAATAAATTGCACACGCAAATTATAAAATTTGTGGAGAATCGAAATGTCCAGTGGGCGTTACCCAACAATAGGTCTTACTTACCCAAGCGGCCCCTAGACGATCAATATTTATGTCAATATATTGCACAATATTTTGTACAATAAATTTACTTGGCAAACTCACACGGTGCAATATTATTGCTCAATAAATTAGTTAATTCCTTTTTGAAATTAGTGATCAACGAATTAAATTTTTTAACTAACTGCGACTTATCAGCATCCGGATAGTATTCTCTATATTTACGAAGCAACTGTTCGTACTGTTAATTTTTTTAAATTCTGTTGCAGTAGTCTTTAGACTTAATATCCCACAGAGCGAGTAAGCTCCGATACACTGATACATTCTACAATGAATTTTCTTTCTTCATCTTTTCCCTTTGTAGCCGTGGTAGATGTTTACTTCAACACTATTTAAAAAGAACTGACCAGTATTGCGCAATATTGCCCACAGACGAAGCAATATTTACTAGATTGTACAATAAATATCAAACTATTTTTGATTGACTCAATATATTGCGCAATCTTTCAATGTGATCTACAGACGTTCAATATTATTGTACAATATTAATTATTGTGCAATATATTGACATAAATATTGATCGTCTAGGGGCCGCTTTACCCTTTTAAGGGTTGGCTGCGCTGCGAAATAAGTGTTATTAACACCGTATTAGAAGTTTCGATGTTGAAAATTAAATATTTATCTTATGATAAAAATTGTTACATGCATTTGAAGAAAACATAATTTCACATTCCGCAGCAAAGTCGTTTTCTTAATTTTGTTATTTAAAAATTTGAAAATTATTAAGAAAATCCCTAAGAAATCACTATAATTAACAAAAAATAATCAATAATATAGCGGCTTGGTATGCATTTAAATAAAATAATATTTTTGTAGCGCAATTCTATGATCCTTACTACATAAAACTGTGAAAGAAAACAATTTTAATTTGTTCAAGCGTTTTTTTATCCCAACATTTCTGTACCATTGCCAATGAGAATTTTATTGTTTATAAAAGGTGCCACCTTGCGATTATAAGTAAAACCTATTGTTGGGTAACGCCCAATGGACATTTTGATTCTTCCACAAACTTTATAATTTGCGTGTGCAATTTATTACTTGAGTTGGTGCATTATGGTTTCTCAATTATTCTGACTGTGCGTCTTTATAACTCGTATGCATGCGTGACGGACCCTTAAAGCTATTTGTAAATAACCTTAAGCGTTTATCAGCTATAATATCCCTAAGGCCCGGTTGTATAAAACAGTGGTGATCCTTGGTTCAGTTGACCTGTGGATCGATAACTGACTATGGTTCAGGGCCAATGCGTTGTATAAAGCAAAATCAGTAAGTGGTCAAATGATCTATCTTTTTGTTGCTGCACTTAACAGTTGGTATCACAAAGTTATTGATTTATTCGGGGACTTTCAGTTTGCCACTAGAATTCTGTTTAAATTTCTGCATTCCGATCGCTGACGCTGATGTCTAGTATAACCTAACTAATTTATATTTGGCACTTTGGCGCTCTTTCTCGAGTAAATAATTATAATCTAGCAGTTAATTCGAAAAATAATTGGATACCTACCTTAGCTCAAGACAATATATTAACATAAGGTATTATAGTCTGGAATTTTGTTCAGTAACAAAGGTAAGTCAGTTTACTATTAATGTTTGTAGAAAGAATTTTAAGTAAAAATCATTAGTTAAATAAATAGGAATAAATGGTAACAGGAAATAATAAGTAGTAATAGTTTTTTATTATTAGGTGGTGATATTAGATAGGGGTAGAGAAGAAAAATTAAAATGGAAGGTAAGGAAAATAAGCGCACCCCCAATTTTAACCCAATGGAAGAATCAATGTTGATAGCGTTGGTAAATAAATATAAGAGGGTTATAGAAAGTAAGGAAACAGACGCAGTGTCCAACCAACAAAAAAATAATGCGTGGAAGCAGTTAAGAGAGGAATTTAATTTCCGCACTGATGTTCCACGGAGTGAAATTCTGTTACGAAAAGTATCGTAATTTAAAGAAACGCTGCAAACAAAAATTTGCTGACGAAAAATGCTTCATTAATGGTACAGGTGGTGGACCTCCAAAAAAAATTATCATCACAGATATAGATGATTCCATAAAAGAAATGCTTGGTAGCCAAATAATGGGTAGAGAGTGTGAATTTGACGACGACTGTTCATCAATAGGTTAGTTTCTAATAATATACTGAATAATATACAAAAAATACAAAACACTATTGAAATAAAATAACTTATAAAATTACTTTTATTCTCTTAATATTAAGTTAATCCTCTTTTAGCAAATACTGCTGTCGAGCCTGCAGTAGAACAGAATGTACCAAACAATGTAGAGCAAATCGTAGAATTGGATTCGGAAATAGTTGTATTAGGTAAGACAGGGTTTGTTAATTTACAATTCTTTAAAATATAAATCATGTCTTGTTATAGGCACTGGCCCAGTAGAAACTAGTGATGCAAGACTTAATTTGACTCACGAAAATGTTTCAGAATCACACACGCATGGAACTTTTGACATCGGTAAGCAACATAAAAAAATTATCATAATCAAAAATGCTAAAAAGTAATGCAAGTATAAAAATGTATGTATGGTGTACCTGTACATGCACAGTTAATATTTTCTTTATTAACTATTTCACTTGAGCAAAAGTTGCTAAATTTAAAAAATATTAATTCAAAAGAGAATAAATAGTGTTTTTTATCAAGTCTCATAGTATAAATAGAATAGAATAGAATAGAAATTTATTAAACCCTTTATTGCCATACAAAGAAATGGATTAGGTACGTCAAAGAAAGGCATAGTGCCTCTGTTACACATTAAAAATTAATTATTTAAAACTTAGCATTAAATTATACAAAGCAGAGATGCTATTGTAATATATAAATATAAAAGGAACAAATACTAATAATATGTAACTTAACAAGTAATTATTTTTTTTTTTTTGGGGGGAAACCATTCAATTTCGACACATACTGTATAAGACTTTTTTGTTCCTTTTAATCCCATGTCACCTGTTAAAATTATGACACTTACTTCTAACACCCTGTTTTATTTTAATAGATTTTAGATTATAGAGTATATTAAATAGATTTTAGAATAGATTACCTATTTATAGTTTTATAAAATATAGATACCTGAATGCTTATTTTTTTTGCAATTTCTTTGAAAATGATATTCATGTAATGCGCATTGTTCAAACCCAAACATTTCTTTGCAGTATACCTATTTTGTTTGGTATGTATACAATACTTAATTGGTATACATTTATGACCAATTTCAACTAAAAATTGTTGTACTCAAATTTTCTACCTAAAATTTGACATCAAATAAAATTAATTTCACGATTATAGAAAATATGTATTTATTGTAGATAAAATTATTATAACAATCTTGCAAAATAATCATTTATTAGTACTCTTCTTGTTAAATCATTTGCATTATTATTATTTTCAACATTTATTTTCAAGTGGCAAATCAATATGGTTTATTTCGTTAATTATTAGAGCCTCCACTTCGTCATCAAGGGGTGGTGGCGGAGGCTCTGACGCTATATTATGGAGTACAGCTGTTGCTACAACTATAGCTTCAACTTTTTCTAAATCTACTCTTATTCCTAAAGCCAAGATAGGAAAACGACGTTTCCAAACTCCAAAAAGTCTCTCTATTGCATTTCTTGTCCTAATTTGCGCCTCGTTGAATAGGTGTTCAGCTGGGGTTGCCGGATTTGCTAGTGGTGGAATTAGGTAAGTACGATTAGCATAGCCTCTGTCTCCCACAAGTACGTTATTTCCCATTTCACCATTTTCAAACCTAGCTCGTACCGTACTCATATTAAAAATAGTGGAGTCATGACTTGAACCAGGCCAACGACAAACAATACTTCTTATACGAAGTGAGGCATCACAAATGCATTGGACATTTATCGAAAAATACCCTTTTCTATTTCGATATACCTCAGCATTTTCTCCACCTGGAGATTGTATTTTAATATGAGTACAATCTACTGCACCAATGCACCTTGGAAACTTAGCTTTTTTGTAGAAGCCTAAACAGACATTCGCAATATCTTCTTCGGTTTGAGGAAACGTTATGTATTGGTTCTTTAATTGGGCTATTGCTCTGGAAACTTTATATACAACCCTGCTGGCAGTTGATTTATGCACACCGGAAAAATCACTCACTACTATCAACATAGAACCAGTTGCATAAAATCTCAACGTGAGAAGAAGCATTTCGACTGGTGAAAGGGCTTTATTTCTATAAATTAAAAATATACCTAGTTAAATAAAATTATTTGCATATAATTCCTATTTACCTTTTTGTCAATGAAGAAATATCCAATTGATTTAAAATGACTTGTGTCGTGTACTTTGTTATACGAAATCTATCAAAAAAATTCTTGTTCGGACCATTTTTCAAGATGATTAACTCTAGGCTGAAATACCCGTGGATTTCTTTGCAATCCATCTTCCACTATCTCAACTAGTTCTAAAAAATCTTCATCGTCAGTTATAACTTCCATTTTTTACGTAAATAAATAAAAGTAAAGCTTCTGTGGTAAAGTTTTAGGTTAGGTTTTTGAACAGAACTGTCATTCATCAGCGACGACAGCGACCGACTGACCCTTGACCGTGGTTTAACCCATCGAATTCAAGTGATCAAATAATTTACAGCTGAACCATAGTCAAAATGCTGATCATCTTTTATACAACGCACTTTTGACTGTTGACTCTGGTTTAACACTGATCAAGGTATTATCTCCGTTTATACAACCGGGCCTAAGACATTGGGCGCGTTTAGCGAACACAACCGTTGACAGTGCTGACCGGTAGCCTTTCGCTGAACGGGATGGTTGCCTATGCGCTGGCTGTCAGCTGCTGCACAACTTTCTAAGCGGTAAATTCTACGCTGCTTTTGGTCAACATAAGTTGTGCAGACAAAAATTCTGTGGTTCTAAACGATTCTGTGACTCTAGTTTGTTTATCGGTATAACCTCAACCTCAACCTAACAAGTTGAAGCAGTAAATAAGAAAGATGTGTGAAAATGCTGATGAAATTTATGTTGTAAATGATTATTACATAGACAATCAAAGTATTCCGAGCACCTCTAATTGTAAGTTTGTATTTTTTCTTAAAATTGTATAACTTAAAATGCCATTAATTTTTAGATGTTCTAGATGAGAATAATTATGTAGTTAATCAATATGAAATAGGGGAGGAATTGTATAACTTAAAATGCCATTAATTTTTAGATGTTCTAGATAAGCATAATTATGTAGTTAATCCATATGAAATAGAGGAGGAACCAGGAGCTGGTGAAAATATTGCGGAAAATATAGAAAATGAAGATCCGAAATTCATTTGGGATAATAAAACATTATTATTTCTAGACGAGTACCAAAGACGTATTGAAAGTTTTCGTAATCCTTCTGTAAAGAAAAAGGCCTTGTGGTGTGAAATAGCCAATGTAATAATTAAGAAAGGATATCAAGTTGATGCTGCATTACTGGATCGCAAGATGAGAAACATGAAGTGTACATTCAATAAGATTAAAGATAATAATAAAAAAAAGCAAACTGGGCGTGGCAGAATTCATTGGGAGTACTATGATAAATTTTGTGCTATTTTTGTCGAGGATAAAACAGTAAATACTACTAATCTTGTGGCATCTTTAACGGTAGAGGAGTCTGAAAATGATCGTATGACACCTGAGTCAAACTATATTAATAAGACTGCAGTAACTCCAAAGAGTCATGAATTTAATAATAAGGTAATACTTCATACTAATCAAGAAACACCATCCAATAGTAGATATAAGCAAAAACAATTAGATGTATACCGCAAGCGACAGTTACAATTAGAAGAGCTAAGACTAGATGAACTGAAGAAAATTCGATTGGCAATAGAAGAAAATAATGCAATAAACAAAAACAAGTTGGAACTTTTTAAGAAATATATAGAGAAGAAAGAATAGTTAGGTACTTAGGTATTTCAGGATTTAAATTAGATAGTTTAAGTTTTATATTATGTATTAATATAATTTATTACATTAAAAAAATATTTAATAAGTATAATCCTTTTTTTCTCCTCACAAAAATGGTGCAGTGGGTGTCCCACTTAGCGAATTTACCTTGGGGATCTTGTAAACCGTAAGAGATACAAGGTTGGTTAAATTACAACAAATGTAAAGTTTATCAAGGCTACTGTGCCAAAGAAAATTTCGGAAAAATTGATTCGCTTTAGTTTTATAGGCAAAAAACCGAATTTTCGGGATTTTGATTTTTACTTACAAGTTGGTTACTATGAAACTGAATAAACCTAGCCTACCTAAAAAATACAAATAACAGATGTCCGTTCTGTTTTTGACGGAAATGTGTGAAAAACATGATATTACTGTGTTTTCGGATTTTTGCACACATCATGTGAAAAATGATAGTTCCGGGTCTTGGTTGCTGTGGGTTTTTTGTATTTTTCGAGGGCAGTCGTAGCGAAACTAATTTAAATGATATATCGTTTTAAACAGAAAAAATTGCACTTTTGAAGTAAATCACAACCAACTATGGCTTCTATTTAAAAAAAAGAAAGTAATATCTAATATCTCAAAATCTAAGAGAAATATGTAAATTTTGACAAACTCTACATTTGTTGTAATTTAACCGACCTTATATCTCTTGCAGTTTACGAGATAGTGAGCACTCTAAGTGGGACACCCTGTATTTAGCCTCTTCCAGACACGAGACCTTACTTTGTAATGACTGAGCAATAATAATTATAACAATGTTGCAATATAATCTCTTTTCAATGCCCCAGTTCCAGTATTATCACCAATATCATGTTCATTTTCATAATAATTATCAATATCTGCAACAATTTCAACACCATCATCAACTTCATATTCGTTGTCTGCTTCTCCTGGTCTTTCAAGTAAAAAATTATGTAGTATACACGCAGCTAAAACTACCTCTGGTACTTTATTAGCAAGTGACATATCCAAATATTTTAATCTTCTCCATTTTCCTGGAATATACAGGGTGGTCCGGTATCCATGGCGGAAACTTCAGGGGACAATAGAGTACCAAAAAACAATATGACTTTGCTTATAAACATAACCTTCTAAACGTACCGTTTTTGAGATACAGGGTGTTAAAGTTTTGATTTTTTTAAATATATTTTTAAATATCTCTCTAACGAACAACAATATTAAAAAACTATTTGGTGATGTGAAATATCTCGCAGAGCACTAGTATTTCACCATTAGAAAAGTTTGCGAACATCACCAGTGGCGTCGATCTGGGGCATTGTGACTCTTTTTCCTATCAGAACTTCTACGCCACTGGTTCTAGACACCAATTCTATCTTGTTTCATATTTTCTGATGTTTTTTGCACAAAAAGTCACTCTTGTGATTTTTTCGTAAGATGCACCATTTTCGAGTTAATAGCATGTAAAAATATTAATGTTTAAAAAAAAATTGGTAACATTATTATTATTAAAAATTTATTAACATTATTACATTTTATTAACAATTTTTGAGCTCTAGTTAGGAAGAAAAACATCACAAAAATAACAACAGATTTAATAGCATCTTACGAAAAACTCACAAGAGTGACTTTTTGTGCAAAAAAAATTAAGATTTTTTTTTCACAAAAAGTCACTCTTGTGAGTTTTTCGTAAGATGCTATTAAATCTGTTGTTATTTTTGTGATGTTTTTCTTCCTAACTAGAGCTCAAAAATTGTTAATAAAATGTAATAATGTTAATAAATTTTTAATAATAATAATGATACCAATTTTTTTTTAAACATTAATATCTTTACATGCTATTAACTCGAAAATGGTGCATCTTACGAAAAAATCACAAGAGTGACTTTTTGTGCAAAAAACATCAGAAAATATAAAACAAGATAGAATTGGTGTCTAGGACCAGTGGCGTAGAAGTTCTGATAGGAAAAAGGGTCACAATGCCCCAGATCGACGCCACTGGTGATGTTCGCAAACTTTTCTAATGGTGAAATACTAGTGCTCTGCGAGATATTTCACATCACCAAATAGTTTTTTAATATTGTTGTTCGTTAGAGAGATATTTAAAAATATATTTAAAAAAATCAAAACTTTAACACCCTGTATCTCAAAAACGGTACGTTTAGAAGGTTATGTTTATAAGCAAAGTCATATTGTTTTTTGGTACTCTATTGTCCCCTGAAGTTTCCGCCATGGATACCGGACCACCCTGTATATAACAAAATTTTTACTTAACACTTTTTGCATATAAACAATTTCATACCTAATAATAAAGAAAACGTTCTTTCAATTACTGATCTTTGGGCAGAAAATACTTCATTAAACCTACTTTCCTCTGCAGTAAGGTGCCCGTTGTCTCGATAAGGTTTCAGTAAATTAGTAAGCATTGGATATGCTGCGTCACCTATTATATGTTGACCTGCAGGTAATAATGGAGGATTGCCTGTAAGCTTGTTATATAAGGGGCTGTTCCTAAAAACGCGAGCATCATGTACTCTTCCGGGCATTCCAATGAATACGTCGGTCATAATCCTTCTATCATCACAGACTGCTTGCAGTATAATGCTGTGGTGTTCTTTTCTATTATAAAAATCAATGGCATTGTTAGTGGGTTGCCCCAACAACGCCAGGTATTTCTAAAATTACACATATTAAAAAGCAATATACCTTAATTTTAAATAAAATATACTTACTATATCGGCGTTCTATTCTGTTAGCCATTTCTCTACACTCAATCTCATTTGGCCACTGGATAAATTGTTCCTTATGCAAGACAATGGCCGATAATATTTTTATAAAAATATAGTGCCCTGTACACTTTGAAAAACCAAATCTATCACTGACAGCCAAAAAACTTTCTTGTTTCGATATTATCCATATAAAGAATAATACTTTCTTTTCTAATGTAATAAATAAGTGCCGTTCTTGCGAATGAGGTGCTAATAGTGCGCACAATTCTACAACAGCATTCCTGGTCATTCTAAAATGACTTTTGAATTCACATAAAGAGTAATTTGGTACAATATTTTCTACATATCCCTCATTATAAGTTGAAACATTTAACAAGGGGGCAACATTATGATTACCCGGTTCAACAACATTGATTATTGCTTGAACCATGTTTACATCAAATTGATCTTCTAAGAAATATTCCACAACAATTGCGTCTTCCATACTCTTTACCACAGCCAGAGACACCCACTTTTTACATATGGATTCACACAACAGTTGGTTGAATGCTTGGACAAATTGCACAGGAAGAATCTAACCTATAATAATTAATTGTGATTGTGATGCTAACCACAAAACATGACATGATGCTCATACCGTTCAGCGAAATTACAACTGTTGGCAGTAATTAGAACTAAACATGTTGAGTGCTGATTGTCAGCAGTTGCGTTCGCTAAACGCGCCCAATGATAATGTACGAGATAATTTTATGACAATCGAAAGCCCGTTTTCGGCGTCGGGCTGTTACCAAGCAACTTGCTTGTAGTAAGGAATCTAGCATCCAAAAAGACGCTTCTAAAATGCCGAACCCCCTGCACTCGCGAGGTATATGATTTTAAAAATATGGATATTATTCAGAATTTTATGCCGAATCCCATTCCAGAGGGCGCGATGTCGGCCAAGTTTGCGAAATTGCAAAAAAAGTAATATTTCCGAAAAAAAATTGGAACTTAAATATTGCATTATCTGTCGTTTACATTGCATTTACGAGCTTATTTATAAAGATTTTTTAATAATTTTTATATCAATCGAAAGCCTAATGTTTGTAGTTTCATACAAGTTGAATAGAGAGACATTATTTTCATTATAAACAACACTATAAATTGTTTAAACAATATATGCTCGGAAAATGTAGTGTAATTTTCGGCATTGAGGTACTTTTGTTATTATTACAGATAGATATGTAGTTATGTGAGACGAAATACGGAGAACAGACAAACGAACATTTTTTATTAAAATAATTTTTTAATTCGCTGAATAATTTAGGAGATATGATTTTTTTTAAATGAAGCGCATTGTCTGGTCTACCGCGCGCGCGGTCTTGTTTCTGCAGGCAGGCCATTTACACATGATTTCGAGGCACTCGAGATGATTAAAGAATTTCGCACACGAGTTGCAAACAATATTTTTTCTACAACGACATTAATTTGATTAAACTAAAACCGTAAAACGATATCTTAAGAGTATTATAATATTTAATGCAAATTAATTTAAAAAAAATATAGCAGATATGTCTCAGAACTATGGAAACTAATATGTTTGACAACAAACATTTTTCACTGACGTTTTCGATTTTGTGAGTGTTGAATATTGTGGGTTTTTCAAAGTAAAATAATACATAAGATAATAATGGAAAGTCTCGAAAGTCATAGACTGTTTTTAAAATAATTGCAATGTGCAAGTAATAAAAAAAGGGAAAAAATCACCACAACACGTTATTTTATACTATTTATCAGACTAGCCATGAAAGAAACAATTAAAAGACGTAACTTTGATAGGTGAATGAGTTTTTTTGGACGTACATTTAATTACTGCTGCAAAATTTCATTTGGATAGCTCAAGAATTGTGGAAATGGCGGGGGTTTACCATGATCCGTGGTCACCCGGTATAGTTCCAATTACAGTGGTTTTCTGGGGCAAACTGTTGAGGTTTGCCTTTGATACTACACTTTTATCTTGACATATTTTGACCATTTTCTTATTTCTATTTATTTTTTTAGAATTTGGCGTGATTCCCAGAAATAAGTTTAATGACTATTAATTATGGCATTATCACATAAATCATATGTATAGCTACTTACCTGTAATACTCCAATTTTAGTTATATCATGTACAAAGAATTTACAATACATACAACCATCATTTTATCAAGACGAAAATTATTTTAATATCATTGTAGTTTTTTTAAATTAAATACCAGTAATTTGTTCTGTTTGTGAGCATTATTTATGATCTGTACGAACTTTCATACAAGACGTTACAAAAATGTTGCTTATACCTTACAAAAAAAAATTGTAAAATAATGTACGTAATAATACGAGTAAATACTTTTTTCTACAACTGTCAAAAAAAGGTTATGTTTGCGCAATAACGTCAGTGTCTAAAATGAGACATTTTTTCATTGACATTATTTATTTTGCGTTACCATGACCCCGTGCGCAAAATATTTTGCACATCACATACCGATTATAAATTTAATTATTGCCTGTTTTTTATAATTTTAATGTATACACAAGAATTAAGCAAACATCTAGTTCAAAAAGATTTATTGTTTTATGAAATGAATTAACTGAAAGTAGAAAATTTTAAATTATTTTAAAAACAGTCTATGACTTTCGAGACTTTCCATTATTATCTTATGTATTATTTTACTTTAAAAAACCCACAATATTCAACACTTACAATATCGAAAACGTCAGAGAAAAATGTTTGTTGTCAAACATGTTAGTTTCCATAGTTCTGAGACATTTCTGCTATTATATTTTTTTTAAATTAATTTGCATTAAATATTATAATACAAGATATCGTTTTACGGTTTAAGTTTAATCAAATTAAAGTCGTTGTAGAAAAAATATTGTTTGCAACTCGTGTGCGAAATTCTTTAATCATCTCGAGTGCCTCGAAATCTTGTGTAAATGGCCTGCCTACAGAAACAAGACCGCGCGCGCGGTAGACCAGACAATGCGCTTCATTTAAAAAAAATCATATCTCCTAAATTATTCAGCGAATTAAAAAAATATTTTAATAAAAAATGTTCGTTGGTCTATTCTCCGTATTTCGTCTCACATAACTACATATATTCTATCTGCAATAATAACAAAAGTACCTCAATGCCGAAAATTACACTACATTTTCCGAGCACATATTGTTTAAACAATTTATAGTGTTGTTTATAATGAAAATAATGTCTCTCTATTCAACTTGTATGAAATTACAAACATTAGGCTTTGGATTGATATAAAAATTATTAAAAAATATTTATAAATAAGCTCGTAAATGCAATGTAAACGACAGATAATGCAATATTTAAGTTCCAATTTTTTTTTGGAAATATTACTTTTTTTGCAATTTCGCAATCTTGGCCGACATCGCGCCCTCTCGAATCGGATTCGGCATAAAATTCTGGATAATATCCATATTTTTAAAATCATATACCCGCGAGTGCATACCCCATGATCGAATTCGGAGCTTTAGATTCTTGACTATTGAGGTTGTCATAAAATTATGAGGCATTTGTCAATGTCAGAGGGATATTCAGAAAATTTTTTGAAAAGATAAAATCAAAATGTCGCAACACAACAAAACAATTATTTATTTATTAAAAGTTTATAGATTGAAAATTGGCATTGCCATAACGTGACATTTTAAAATTTATTTGGCAGTTATTATAAATTTGTCAAAGTTAAGTAATTTTGTTGTCATAGTGATTTAAAATTTCCCTGTATGGTGTTATCAGTGTAATGTTGAAATGATTGGGTAATTTGTGTCACATGACAAGAAATAACGAAATTTAATTGGTTGTTAGAACTGACAAAAAATTTTCAAAAAAGCATCTGAAGCAAGCATAGTACTAGCAAGGGAAGAAGCAGAGCAATTCTAACGGAGCAAGTCAGTCAGTCCGATGAGTGCAGTGTGCTGCAATAATAGAGAAATACGGTTGGGTTCTAACGAATGTAAATGATCTATATTATAAGAGTTGTTGGTTAAGAGTAGTAAACTGAAACGTTCTTTCAATAGAAGCTATCCTTGAGAATTGGTTATTGGAATTTTATCATCGGCATTATTGATCAATAAAAAAATTTTAATGTGTGAAGTATTACAAGGAAAATGTGTTTTGAGTCATTTATAGTTAACAAATAATGCTCTATTCTTTCCAAAAAAATGTAGATGATAGAAATTAGATAAACCGAATTTTAACCCTCATACAACCAAAAATAAAATAGTCGGTACGAAAAGAATTGCTTGCCTAAAACCTTTTGAGGCCGGAATTATTTTTTATAACAAAAAAGCGAAAACTGTACTATATTTACTTAAATACGAATTTGGAAGGCTATTTATAAGATTTTAATAAATTTTTGTTTTTTGTTTTAGCTTTAGGAGGGTGTATTCACAGTAACACAACTAGCCAAATGTGTGTATTTAAAAAAACATATACATTCGTTAGTTCTTATAAAACTTTAAAGAACAGTTTTTTTTTCTGTTCCGACTTCGCAATTAAGAAAGATACTGCTATAAGTTTGAAATAAAAAATAAAAAGAGATATTGATTACTTTGAACAAATCCATCTGAATTTATGAGATTTTGCTTTGGTGCAACAAAAAGCATATCTTTGATTTCCTTCAGCAGGCATATGTGCACAAGAATCATATCCATTTTAAAACAGAATGGTTTTTTTTAATGATTTACTGGTTCAGATGAAGGTCGTCCCCTTCTTGTAGCAGTCTGCATAACCAATCTTAATGATACAGAGAATCGAAAATTTTTTGAAATGTGCTTTCGAACCGGTTCCTTTCTTGAATAGAATAAATGCGTTTACCAATGAAAAATCGATAAAATAAAAAAATTCTACGCAACCACTTTTTTGACTTTCGATCCACTTCATATACAGCCTTCATTATATCGATCCTCTCAAATTGATCTCTTAGCTCAAGGCGAGAGGACAAATTAATAATCACGATAACTGGGTAATTTTTATATACCCATGACCAAATTGTGTGCAATAAAAGCTTTTATTTATTTTAGATTGGTATACGTCTAAATGAATGGGAGTTTGAAATACTATATGCTCAAGAAGACTTGCGAAGAAACGTATTTGTGGAAGTTTCACACACATCACTGCTATTATTTGGTCCGTATAATTCACCAAATGCTTTTATATTTTGAAGGCAATTTGAAACCCCGTTATGACCTCGCAGCTAGGTTAGAGATATTTCAATTGGTTTGCACAACGTATAATCTTATTGCGACTGGCTGTATGGTCTATGACCGAAAGCCAAAAAAAAAAAAAAACAATTTGAAGCTGATAAAGTTCATAATATGGTTGTTTTGCTATTTCTTGTTCTCGTATTATTGAAAGCGGAAACTCATCATCGCTATCCCACCCATTAAAATCATCATTATTATCATCAACATGTACTGAAATACTGTCATATAAAATTATTGACATAGATTTAGTATCAAAAATATAGTTATCCTTATCAGAATTTGGCAAAATTTCGTCTTGTTCGATTTCATCCTCGTTATTATCGCCTAGTTCGTTAACATTATCTCTAGGTATTTCTTCTATAATATCGAACAGCTCATTTGAATTTTGCAACTGCCGAAATATATTGTCACTCCTCTCTAAGAAAAAGAAAAATACGTGATTCCTATTGTTCACACCTCGAGACTACCCCAAATTTTACACGCAAAAGTAACAATTCTCCAAGAATTATACATTAAAAATACTAAGAATCCCTAAGAGAATCTTTTCAATAATAAACAGAATTACAACTTACCGGTCATTTTTGCACAATATGATTTTATTTCATAAAACATTTGTTACTATTTTTCCTACTGGCACCACGTTTACACATACATGTAAATAAGTACACGATGCCATTTCCGCGCTCCAGCAAATTGTGTTTTTATAGTAGGGACACATCTAACGCATTTGTCATTAGGGGTGAACTCATTGTGAAGTCAGACAACAGGTTGAGCGCCGAGCCAAATTTCAATGTTTAGCCTCCTGGGCCAACAGTGGATTTGATTTTCTGAGCATCGCAGTATTAGGTACATACATCTGTAAAGGTGTCTTTCAAAATCGAAAAAAGACAAAGCAAAAAAATTTGTGAAACTATTGTAATCTCATGCACCACTGAGGCCATAGAGGGCATGCTGTATAGCCAAAATACGTGTATTAACGGTCACGAAGCTACAAGATCTCATAAATGCGAGCAGACACAGGTGTCCGCCGTGGCCTGTGTGGACGTTTCAAAATAGTCACCGGTGTCCTCTTTGGCGCTCAACCTGTTAAATATGGATTTATTTTGAAGTGACCTCGCAGTGTGACCACTAGGAAACAAAGCAAGAACTGAGAGTTTTCGTAAAATACCTCTGTACTCTGTACTAGTATCCGCCAAAAGGTACTGAGGGAGAAACTACCTTTCATAATTTTTAAAACACGGAACATTTGAGAACAATTTTTTGCACCGTCAAATGTTAATTTTCCAAAAGCAAAAACCCCAACATCTAATGGTTAGATGAAATCCAACGTCTTCTTGCTCTACCTACTTTGGAAAATTGTTTTTAAAAATTGGACCCAAAAGGTTGGCTTTGTCATTTATGATGGATAATATTATGTAGCACGGATAATCTGTCAGACGTCTAGATTAACTAAGAAAAGTCTGATAGAACTAATAATGTATTAAAAGTTTACTTATATTTAACGTAAAACTTTTGAATATGCTGAGAAGTAAAATTCCGAGAAGTTGAAACATTTTCGCAAAAGATATTCCCAGTGAGAACTTATTTCGCAATATGGGGCTTGACACTATTATAATAGAGCTTCACTTGGAGGCATATTTCTTTGATTCTATAAATATACTAGCTGCAGATTCAAATTCAACTTTATTGATAATTGAATTTTTCTTACGGCCTCACACTTTTTATTTTACCATTTTATACATTTTCTAATCACTGACCAAAATAATTACCTATAGCACCGAATTCGTCCTTTAGAGAACTTTTAAATTAGGTGTCCCTCACCATGTCCATCTATCTATCTATTTACAAACAATCTCCAATTATTTAATTATTCCCATTTTGGCGAAGTTATTGTTTTATGCCAACAACAAGCGATGCATATTCAAGAAATAAAATCGATCTGATCGAGATTTTAACAATTCCACAAATATAAATTTTCTTCTTATACGAAATCCGATATAATAAGATGAGAAAATTTCTCTTTATGCTACCACTGAAAAGCTCAAATAATATTACATACATTTTTTTTGTAGACAAACATTTGACATAATCTATATCATTTTAAAGAAGGTAGATCAGATTAGTATATCAAATTAACATTTATTATTTAACAACCATTTTAGAAATATTATACTTACGTACTTGAGACGTACAATAATAACTTTCTAAGCTGGGCTTATAGGAACCCTCCCCAATTATATTATTTATGAATTTTCGTAATATACGCTTACACATTCACTTATAATATGAAAGGAATTTTCCCCATGTAATAAATCTTTCAATCCTATATTCCAGTATATTTTATTCATAGGATGAAGTCGAATTATGAGAATCAATAAGGATTATTAGAAATGTGTATGGAAAGCTGTCCATTAATAACATTTTACTAGAAAATGTAAGGAAGAAGTGTATTATTTCGAGCTGTAGGCAAGTAAATTATGACGAATAGTTATGAAACGACTAAAGTTATTGTACGAAAATGAATTCTTCTACATTTGCAATTAAAAGCTACAACTTGACGAGATATTTAACACAAAATTATTAAACAAAATTTCTATATTGCTTACAGTTACAGATGAAAACATTAACTTATTTTAAAATGCAGGTGTCGAACCTGTTAGTAGTTAGTTTAAACTCATCATTATTGATATTTGTTTAATTTCGGAATTTTTGAGGTATAATTATTTATCACTGATATTCTCTTATGAAGAAAGTTTCTGACGATGATATTGCCTTGTTCACCCGGTTCTGTAAATTTAATTAGACTACAGTGATACATAATATCGACTGATTTGGCACCGGCTTTTTCCTGTTGTGGCACATGACACTCTTTCATATACATCAGTTCGGTTGCTGTGAGAATAAATGAACTTTCATTTGCTTTGACTAAAACTTTTGTTTGCAGATATTAGCATATCCGCGAAACTTTAACAAATCAATGAGTCTATTCGATTTCTATTTAAAAACTGCAATATTTGATTTACGACAGATTTTCTTTATGGCTGATTTTCATGTTCATATTTTAATATAAAATTGATTTAGTTGAGATGTAGAAATAATTAATTTTTGACATTCATAATTTCTTTTTTGTATTATCATGAGCTTTTTGCGAATAAGATGCTACAAGTTCTTTTAACGCACCACGTACAAATAATATTGGTATTTTTCTACTCCATTAAATAAATTTTGTATAATAAAAATAAAAAGCCTACATCCATGCTTACATTTTTATCTTGTACGGTCCATGATATACGATGATGCATTATTTAGATAAAACTTAAAATACATTTTTGTAGCAAACCTCCGTCGGGGTATTTTATACTTGTATAAATGTATACCACTTAATCATGTGTTCTCAGGGCGTTTCATCTTTTGTAGAATACGTGCTACGAGAAGATAACAGCTCCAATCAATCACTTGTGCAAATTCCGTCAAGTAGTTACTTTTTTACTTACCTAAGAAAAAATAAAATATACGATTATTGCACATCATTTTTTATTACTAATAGGATCATTTTGTAATACCAGTCGAAATATTAGAAAATTAGAAAATCTGATTTTTTCGCAGGTGTTTTTATAGTTTCTCATTTTCCTAATTTATTGGTTGACTGTTGAAATTTGTTTAGTAATAGCGTAATTACTTTTTCTACACAATCATCCAAAAATATTAACAAATATATTAAACGTCAGCAATAATAAAATCATATTGAATAAGCTTTGGGTAATTTGATTGAATTTATTTATGCTGTTATTACACAACTTGATTAAAACAAAATCAGATTAAAGAATGCCTATTTTTATATATCTCAATTTAACTTTAGTTCTAAGTACTTATTATGCAACTATTGACTTAAATCATTAAAATATAAGGTAACAATGGAATATCGTTCCCCACCAAGGTAACCACCACGAGCGTTAGAATTATCATGTCATAAAAATGTAGCAACTGATACTCACTGCGTTGTATCTATTTGCACATAACAGTAATATTCTAATTAACTAGTTTCTTAATAAATCTTTAGTTGTATAGCTGACAATACCAGATAAAATTACACTAGGAACCAATCCTAAATTCCGCATTGACTTGGGTTACATAATATGCTCCACATAGTTGCATTTCTTGAACTTCGTTGTAGAAATTCTCCTTCAGCATACAGCATGAAAAGTATCAAAATTATAATATACTTTATGAGTAAATTCGAATTTTTATGCTTCTCATGGCGAGGTGTTGTAAGAAACTTGGTAAATACTTGTTTATTCGTCCTTTAAATATGACTTACCGCTTTTATGATCTATTAAAAAAGAACTAACTGTCCAAAATACCATTTCTTAATATCATATTTTGTATTAATGTTTATTTTTGTCCCAACGAGATGTTTTCTTAAAACTATAGCAGCCATATCCGGGTATTGATTTATTATTGAATCTTATATGCAAAAACGTTTCTAGGTCGAGGAGTGCATTGTTTATCTCAATACTATGCGATTTTGAGCAAGGTCTAAAGGCAATCGATATGACGTAGAGATGAGATGTCATAAGAACAAAGAGATAACGAGGAGAGTAATCCTATTTTAAGCATATGACTATGCTAATTATTGCTACGCTCAATTATTATCTCAATTTAACTCTATATTATAATTATATAATTTATTTATATACAGAATATATTGATGTAAAGAATTACAATTGATTAATAACATATTTCCAGTATACTTGCTTCTAAATAACAACAAAACAGTTTATATAATCTGCTTAAAATAGATATTCAATTTCAATTACACAACAACAAATCTACTGATGCATATTTATTGCAATTTAACGTGATCCTCATTCTCCTGGTTTGAAATAATTATAGCCAAATTCAGTTATCATTTAATGAACATATTAAATGGAACAGTAATCGAGATAGAGATAATCATTATCATGTAATAATAATAATAACCAATTACCTGCCTCAACTACTGCTACAAGCTATTTACTCATATCTTGCATACCAGGTTGCATGTTGAGGTGTGTCGATTTGGTCTACCAACAGATAAATGAACAGCGTGGTGCTAAGAAGGACCTGGCAAGTTGTAAAGAAAATCTGCTGATAGACCGCTGTATTACACAAGATTCTGTGCAATACAAGCGGAATTTATCAATGACCTGGATTGATTATCACAAGGCGTTTGATGCAACATCTCATCATGAGCCAATTATGCTGACCATAATATCCTACTATATGATTTCACCTTTGTATATTTGTGAAAAATCTCATGCAATAAATTTCATGTAATTTTTGCTGTCTATATTGTTCAGTAACTGTGAAGCGGCCATATATATCACAATATTCAATAAAATTTTAACTTAGAAATAACGCATTTTTAAAATTTTATAGGTTTTTTTTTGGCATATGAATTTTGTATGTTTTGAAAAGTTATGAAATCATAATAATGAAATTGAGAGATTTTTTATAGTGTTAACAACAACAATAATAGAAAATTATACTACAAAACTGGCCTGAAAACTACAAATGTTTAAACTAATAGGATTTCATTGCATTCAATTGCAACCATTGTCAGAAGAAAAATTATAGACAGCAGTCAAATCACTATAAATTTGTTCCATTACTAATTCTACATCACCTAAATAGGTCAAGTATATTATTTAGTTATCGTTATCACTCGCGTAATATTGAGGTTTACAAAACTGATATACATCTGATAAATCAACTATATAAAGTAATATGCCCCTTAAGGAAATCCCCTATTAACATCAAGTGCATTAAATAAAAAACATTAGTTTTCACTCTGTAAATACCACATAAATAACTTTTAAACCAATCAAATGAAGTAGAATCAATACCAAAACTGAGTTTATTAGGTAACGATTACTGGTTTAGACAGCTGTAGTGTAGTTACTTTGGATTCATCTATAGCCTTTAAAATATCGTCAGTGATACATCAATGTTGTTATTGTGCTATATTCTTAATGAAAAGTAGACTGCCTAGTGTAGGATGTTGTATCTACGAATATGAGACATGAATTTGAAAATGGATGATTTTTTCTAATACTATAATAAGATAAGGTTAATTGGATTAAAGTCATATAGTTCTGAAAGATTTACCTATATATGGTAATATTCGCACGACCGCAATCTTCCAAGCACCATCTTATTTACGATAGAAAAAGGACAACAAGAATATTAAGTAAAGTAGTTCTCCAATACTCAAAAAATCCCCTGAAGGCCCTGAAAAGAAAAAGAGATTGTAACAAACCTACAGTAAGTCTTACATTAAATTATTTAAAAACGTACACTCTGTCAGTTATTGGACGCAACTGAAATAAGTCAGGAGTGGGACTGATCGTGTACCAGAAAGCAGTTGAAATGATAATTATATACAAAAACTAAAGGTAGCACCGTTGCTTTAAAACTATGTATATACAAAAAAAAAGCAAAATAAAAATCTATTTAAATTAATAAAGATACATGCAAATAAATTTAAAATCAGACTTACCTTATACTAAACTAAACTTTATTCTCAAATAAATAAATTAATAATAAAAAATAAGTAATTAATAAAATAAATAAAATATCAAGTAGATTAATAATAAAATAATTCATCAAGTAAGTAAACAAAAATAAATTAAAATAAAAAACAAAATTTTAAAATATAAAAATAATTTCCCCAAGATCAATAATACATTACAGTATATGCTCATCGGCAGTGAAATAGGCAAAATTTAAGCATGTTAAACCATATATTAATTTTCTTAAACACGGGTCTAATCATATCAGTATCTAACTTGTTGAAATTTTATCGTGAAGCATTGATTAAGGAATGAATAAGATACGCGACTCCAATGTAAAGTGCGAGGCTAATTTTGGCAGCGAGAATCCCGGTAAGTTGCGAGCATTCCAGTGATTCACGTAGTATGCTTTTGATAAACCTGTGTCGTGTCTGGTTTTATATAATTTATAATCTAGTGAAAACAAAAATTGAATGTTCAGATTGATTTTAGTTTAAAATTATGTGACGGTTAAAAGTCAAACAATCGTTGAGAAATAGCTCGCAGAGAGAACATACTACGTTAATAATTTTAAACTAAAATTAATCTGGACATTAAATTTTTATTACCACTAGATTATTAATGATATAAAACCAGACACGACACAGGTTTGTCAAAAGCATACTACGTAAATCACAGGAATGCCCGCAACTTGCCGAGATCTCGCTGCCAAAAAAGGCCTCGCACTTTACCATTGAAGTCGTGTATCTTGTTCATTCCTTAATCAATGCTTGGAGGTAACTGAAATGAGAAAGTAATTGAATGTAAGAGAGTTTCTGAATCGTGCCTTTGAAGAACTTAATTTATGTAAAATCATTTGAAATCAATAATTTGAGATTTCTGGCACACTTACATCGTATCTACTTATTGGCAATATTTATTTTATTTATAGTTTGTCACCAATTTTTGTCATTCTCAACTTACATTCAACGAATAACTTTTTCACGACATGTAAAGGCAGTTACAAATTTTCTTAATTGCTTATAATATATGCAATTCGATTTAGCAAGGTCTTTGTCGTGCTCCGGATTACGATTATAATATTTGTATTTTGGCAACGTTCGATTTTTAAGGCGCATTATTATGAATTTAATATTAACAGTGATCCAGAGCCTGGCAACTTTGTTTTAAAGTAGGTCCTACTACAAAAATCCGGAAAATAATTTTATTATTTATCCAATTTTCTAAGAAGGCTCAATTTCAAACCAGTCAACTACTAGTAATAGAACAAAATCTAGCAACAATTTATGTTCTTTAGGTTGGTATCATATTTCAAAAACTTTAAGTTTGAATTTAAAGTTTACACATGCAAGAAAACAAATTATCAGATGATCAGAAATTAAAGGAATAAATCCTTCAAAGCCGTGTAAATACAGTATGGTCCACATTTTTAAGAATATGAGCAGCAATCGACCAATGAAATTGACTACACGTTCAAGAATAATTATTATCAAACGTTAAATTTGAGTGTAGCGGGTAAACACTTTAGACGGTGCAGACGGTGCAGACTGGAATTATAGTGAATACATTAATAATAGCTTTATTTGGTCAATTATATTTCTGGTTTAGATTCCAATAATTACAATTGGTATAAAATAGTACACCATTTATAATTATTTAAATGCAGTAATTCAGTCAAAAAGTAAATTCTACTATATTAAGGATCTTTTATTACTAAACACAGATAACATGGGTAATGTTTAACTGGCCCCAAGTTAAGTCAATATATTAGTTTAATATAATTACATTTTCAAGACTGAAAACAACAAAATAATATATAAATTACAAAATATATACTCGTATATTAAAAAGTAACTTCCAAAAGGAAAAAAATCCTAAACCTTCAAATCATTTTCTTAAATTTTGCAATTATGGGCCTAATTATTGTAGTCTTAAATCGCTAACTAATTATGATAAAAGGTGAAAAACTTTCACTGACTATTTCACTCACCTTAAAATTATCACATAATCTGACCAATCACAAACCAAAGACAGCTTGTATTATCGCGACTATTTCACTCACCTTAAAATTATCACATAATCTGACCAATCACAAACCAAAGACAGCTTGTATTACAGCGAAAACACCGACTGTCTCTCAATTCTAATTGGTCTATCAGCGTGGTGTTTTCAACGACGTAACCATGCATACGGATGGCCATAACCATGGATACGGATGGCAAAGCAAAGTTTGACAGTTCGATAAAAATTAATTATAGAGACAGACGTCAAAATGAGTCGCTTCGGTGCTACTTCAAGTGAAGTTATCAACCAAAATATTTGCTCTTGAAATAGTCTAATAAAATACCACTCGTGATTGAATTTATCTTATAAGTCTGTCTTTTATTTCTAAATTCAACTGAGTTGCTTGAAAACACAACTCGTCCAAGCAACCTAGTTTCGTCAGAAATAAATCGACAGACTTATCGCGAAAATTCAATCTCTTGTGGTATTACTGATGGTCGAGATGGTAGAGTATCTGCCTCTCACCCAAAAGTCCCGGGTTCGAATCCCGGTCGTGGCAATGGAAAATACTGTGAGAGGGATTTTTCCATTATACACGGATATTGGATGTGTGTCCCTTGTCTTTAAATGTGTAGCCCCCTCCCGCACAAGGCTCAGCCTTCTGGGATAAAGGGGGTCGTAATTACATGTGGTGTATTTATATTTTTTTTTTTATTTTATATTACTACGGAAAATTCAATCTCTTGTGGTATTACTACTGATTACTTTTGACAAACACCCAAAGATAAATCTAATAATGACCAAATCATAGGAGACCAAATTACTCTCTGTCTAAAAATCTGCAATTTCAAATAATTAATTGAAGAAAATTACTTCTATATGTGATACAAGTGAAGGGTACAAAAAAATTAAAAAAGAAATAAGTTATATATTCATTGTGAGGCATACAATATTACAATGGTTTAAAATCATATTCAGGTTCGTTTAAAAATGGGCTTGAATGTATTTCTTTTATAAGTATAATATTAAATATACTAATTTACTGAGATAATTTTTTAACAACAAGATTATCTAGATCTAATAATATTGAAAATATTTCTTACACTCCTGATTCATGTTGGAGTTAAAATGAATTTATTAGTTTTATTGTTACGAAGAGACATCATTAAATGAACTTATTAAGAGATACAGATGGCACTTGTAAGGGGGAAAGCAAGGAAGCATTAATTCGTTTCACAAATATTTTAAATGATCACAATTAATTATATACAGTGTAATGATAATTTCACAGTGTGTATTTTGATATGTTTTTAGATACAAATACAGTCGTAAATGCGTTTATTAGTTGAAATAAAAACACACGTTTGAGTAGATCTAATAATATTGAAAATATTTCTTACACTTCTGATTCATGTTGGAGTTAAGATTATAAGACCATTTCTTAATTAACAAGAAGAGACTACATAAAATTAACTTATTAAGAGATACAGATGGCACTTGTAAGGGGGAAAGCAAGGAAGCATTAATTCGTTTTACAAATTTTTTACATGATCACAATTAATTATATACAGTGTGATGATAATTTCACAGTGCGTATTTTGATGTACATATACAGTCGTAAATGCGTCTATTAGTTAAAATAAAAACACATGTTTGATACACATTGTCATACATTTTTAAGCAGTTGATAACGAAATACTGCCTTTTTTTCAACTATTTAATATTTCAATAGGGTTAAAAAATCTGTGTCTCAACTCTCAAAGAAAAGGTCTTTTAAAATATGGTATTCGATTTTATTCAAATAACACTTTTAATGTTGAATCTACATTCATACAACCATAATGTCTATGAAGCGTACTGGTATTCAATAAGAAAGTTGAAGCGGTAGAAGTTAAGGTTAGTATCTGGAGGAGTAACCCCATCGTCTAGCTCAGTGGTTCCCAAACTTTTTCCAGAGGCTCACGCCTCCCTGATAATTTAGACTTATTTAACTTTTTCAAATGTATATCATCTATCTACGGTTTTGTTAAAAAATTGAATTTTTA
This sequence comes from Rhagium mordax, assembly GCA_963680705.1. Taxonomy (NCBI): domain Eukaryota; kingdom Metazoa; phylum Arthropoda; class Insecta; order Coleoptera; family Cerambycidae; genus Rhagium; species Rhagium mordax. The sequence goes on from OY796657.1 coordinate 70,837,198, forward strand.
TCCAGGAATAGCAATTTTTCTATGCTCTCACGCCCCCTCTTAATATTACTTCCCGCCTCCTAAGTGGGGCGCGCCCCCCAGTTTAGAAATCACTGTAGCGGCTCGTTTCAATATAATAATATACGCAGACGCTATATAACGGTAGACGAGAGTTACGTAGTCTATATACCATCCTTCGAAGGGAATGTAAAGCAATCAATCCCTTGTCTATTAGATATTAGGCAAGTAATAAATTCTTTACTCTTCGACAAAGAAGAGGTTCGGCATAATTTTAAGGTTGACAGTAGCTCATCTCCTAGGCCTCAGGAGCGAAAATAGAAAGAGTGAAAAACAGAGTATTTATTTTTTAATTAGACCTTGGTAAAAATCTTAGTTTAAACAGTATAAGGTATAAACCTGATATTGGGTTTATACAAAATTTATGATCAGTATGAAATTATTGATTTAAAATTTGGCATTATCCTAAACAAATTATGACTGAGCAGCTTTCGTATAGGTCATTTCGGCTTCTTTAATTTCACACCGAAGTCGCGGCTTCAGTGTCTTAATCTTTCGGTATTTGTTGTGATAAATTTGATTTTCAGACAACCCCACATAATGTAATCCACGAGCTTCCTATCTGGTGGCCTCAACTATACCTCAATAACTTCCCGCCACTCAGCAAATTAGAACAAGAATTCAGGTAACAATAATTATTTAAAAATGGTCATATATCTGTACAGAAACCAAAATGTTGTTGGAGAGGTCGATTTTATTTTATAAACATACACACCGTTATATCAAATTCAATTTCCTTCCACTATTTGTTTTCATAAAGAAAAAAATCGAAATTTGTTTAATGTCATTCCCCTATTTTTTCCTAATTTTGATATCTAAATCCTTCAACGATGAAATAACAGTATACAAATTATAACACCTTGCATAAGGAGAAAAATAGTAAAAAATAATTGGAAAATTAAACAATAAATCAAATTAATCGATTAAATATTCGACCTATCATTCACAAGTTTTTGACAGTAGGTATAAAGCTTATTTGTAAATTCTTTTTGTATATTTGGAGTTACTTTTTGGTTAATTATACCCATTTTATTTCTAATTAGATTTTTTAAATCCTCTGATTTTTGTGATTTGTTAATATAGACCTCTCACTTTAAATAACAAATTCTCAAGGGGTGTAATATCTGAGGACATTGCGGGACATTTTGTTCTATCATCGCTTACCTATCCACCTACCAGGAAAGCTTTTGTCCAGAAAATTATGAACAGGATGCGAAATTGCGAAAGTGTACCGTTTTGCTGATACCGGAAAATATTATCAGGAAGGTCAGGATCTTTCTCGTTCGAGATAATTTCTGTATGTGAGGGTGCAAGATCATTTCTCAAGAGTTTCGAATATCTTTACCCTGTGAGGGATCCGTTAGAGAAGAAATGATCTGAAATTTTATTGTCGAATACCTCCACTCACACTTCAACTATTCAATGAGAATTTTTTCGTATTCCAATACTAACATTTTGTCGGGTCACTGTAATCACTTAGCCAAAATATGGCTTAATTCGAAAAGAGTGGTTGACGTAGATGGCACAATTTCATAATAGTAAAACTTTATTCAGTGTTCGGGGTCATCTTCATTAAGCTCCTACACGAGTTGAATTATTTCCAAGGTATGGTTATCACCCAATAACAGAAAATGTACAAAGAGTTGCATTTTTGTCAAAACAAAATATTTGTTCCTTCAAATTACAATGTTCCCTTGCAAAAGAATATTTTTGGAAATATCGAAACGGACATATTTCCTAAATTATCCCATACATTTACGCATAATTTTCTGTCAGTTTTAGATGATAGTCTAGTTTACACACCTTTACATAGACTTCGTAAATCAGTTGAAAGCTCTATGTTGTTTATGCCTTCTACTCATTATAAATATTCTAACATAATTGAGGCTAAATTTTTTTATGATACGTTTATTATCTTTAAGGAATTTTTATTTATACATATCTAGTTATAATTTTTATCAAAGTATATTATTGTAATTGTAATATACATATCTTTTACCAATGTTGTCTATTGTAAACAGACTTAACTGACAAGCAATAACTAAATCAATAATATTATACAGAAACAGTCTTTCAGTAAACAATACAGCAATCCTAGTAGAAATATATGTTAACAACGAACTCCTTTTAATAATTTATTCAAAATCCTAATTCATCATCACACTAATTAAAATAGAATATAAAGGACGTGTTAAAATGGATTTCATACATATCTTCCTATTTTTAGACTTGCTGTTAATACAACTAAATATGACAAAATGTACCCACTAAATGTTTCTAATTAAAATTAGAAACATACGAATGCTCGTATCAACATTGTATTTACCATCAGAGAATGCTAAATATCCAAGGAATTTAGCGAGCACAGATCGATGAGGTATAGTACACCCCAGGGAACATCTGTCACCAAATCCAGACCTCTGGAACTTGCGGCTCTATCGCTCAAATGTGACACCCTGTCTCCGGTCTAGTCGGCCTCTTTGCAATACAGCCTACGACCTTAAGCCCACTTTAATATCAGTTGTATCGTTGCGTGAAATCTCATTTCATTTAATTTATTTTGGTGTGTCATGTCAAGGACGCCTCAGAGGGTGTATTTGATAAGGGTTGTTTTTTAACCATAAAACAGTTTATTGCACCCTTTCACATTCCTAGATGTGATATGAATGAAATAAATTGACTTTCACTCTATCAATTTTTTTTTTACTCGGCTGAAATAATTTTTTTTGCAATGACAAAATAAGAAAAATTCTAGCATAATAAAAGTGAAACACCATTCATTCTCAATTTTAACCATCCTTTTTAAAGAAGAAACAATTTTTTATTTTTATTAGTTCTAAAAAGAATTTATTTTCAACTGTCTCCAAGAAAAGTATATGCCGGGTATAATATTTCTTTACGCATGCAGTACGTTCAAGATCATCTCAACCACATTTCGGATTTTGAAAAAATTTTCACGAAATAAATCTGAATGTTTAAATCAAAATTTTCATAATACTTCATAACATTTTTAGAAAGTGGGTTTTTACTTATTTTGCTGGATTTTACTTTTATATTAAACTGTTTGACAGCTAAGGAAATTTTATGGTAAGGGAAATGCACGCATTTCAAAAAATTTTATATTTTAAATTTAGTTCATGATTATCGACAGAAATGTACAGCAATTTTGAATTTTAATAAATAAAATAAATAAATACACCACATGTAATTACGACCCCCTTTATCCCAGAAGGCCGAGCCTTGTGCGGGAGGGGGCTACACATTTAAAGACAAGGGACACACATCCAATATCCGTGTATAATGGAAAAATCCCTCTCACAGTATTTTCCATTGCCACGACCGGGATACGAACCCGGGACTTTTGGGTGAGAGGCAGGTACTCTACCATCTCGACCATCAGTCATTTACTTTACTATACACTGATGTGATGATATGATTGGATACCTACAATTTCGATATAAAGGCAAACATTTAAAATAATATAATTAGAATTTCCAGACTACAATTTAATTAAAGATTTAGATTTTTGGGGTATTAGGTCCAATTTATGTGAAATACTATTACATTAACTTGCCGATGTTTCGGTATAATTTATTACCATCCTCAGGGCACTGTATGATATAAATTAATTATTGTAAATTTTTTGGCATATAATAAAATTTTATAAAATGAACCCAAAATATAGAAATAATATTTAAACAATTACTTAATCATTATAGTTATAGGTACATATTGAAGGAAATACGTACTTATTTTAGGCACTTTAATAATTATATATTTAAAATCAATAAAAACAATATCATAAACAATTACTTAAGTACATTAAAATTCAGTGTACCTAATTTTCAACAAACTCCAGATATCTAAGTAGTACCTATGTTCCTGCTATTAAGTTGTTTATGCACGAGAAACACTAAATTTTAATGTAAGTAATTGTTTATGGTATTGTTTTTATTGATTTTAAATATATAGTTATTAAAGTGCCTAAAATAAGTACGTATTTCCTTCAATATGTATAACTATAATGATTAAGTAATTGTTTAAATATTATTTCTATATTTTGGGTTCATTTTATAAAATTTTATTATATGCCAAAAAATTTACAATAATTAATTTATATCTTACAGTGCCCTGAGGATGGTAATAAATTCTACCGAAACGTCGGCAAGTTAATGTAATAGTGTTTCAATTAAATTGGAACTAATACCCCAAAAATCTAAATCTTTATTTAAAATAATAATGAATGTCGAAACACGTCATTCGACGGATTATGCTGGAGAATGTTACAGTAATTTATGTGATATCTACTGTTTCCAATTCCGACTTCATCCTATCTGGGCCCAGCGGTGATTTGTTTATCTTGTATAATAGAGAATATCTTCATTAAGCTGACATGGATACAATATCAATAATATGTAAAAACAGAAATTTGGTTAGACATATAATCAAAACAAAATATCGATATCGCTGAAATAACAACTGAGTACAAATCCTAGATAACTAGTGGTTTAGTGAAGTCGATAAACGAAAAAATGTAACTTTATAAAATCAAAAATCAAGTATGAAACTTAAACTGTATAGGATTTACAGAAACAAACTTGGTGAATTAGTTAGAAACGAAAGTTAATGATTATCAAAATATCATTAATCTAAAGAACAAATTCAATAAAATTACCGAAATATATTTAGAAGGTCAAAAATAACCAATATTCCAACTAGTACAAATAAACATAAACACACCACAGAAATAAAACAACCCCCAAAACCCCCAAATCCTAAGCCAAATACTAATTTTGACAGACAAAATAGTTCAGTCATATAGTTACCTTAGTACTTAGTAGTTGATGTCGCTGGGAGAGAAAAAAACCCAAATTCGTTATTTCTCGCTGAAACTGACGAAATAGAACCTTTTGCTTTTGTCATTCTGTACTACACAATATATCACTCGACGGTTTGTAATGCAAGCAACATTTGATATATTACTTTTAGAACACTTTCCAGGAAGAACAAACTGGGTCTCTCAAGGTAGCAGAGTAACTTGAAATTCGTGTTGGTTCACTAATAATGTGTACCATATCGTAAGCATCAAAACATTTACTTTATTACCATGATTATATAAATTAACATTTAAGTCACCGACGACTACTACATGATTGTGAAGAGGAATAACATGGCAGAAAATATTTTCAAAAGACTAGAATTATTATAATTGCTACGAGGTAAGCGGTAAACTTTGCCAAAATACTGGTCCTTACTATTTTGAATTTAAGACATATTTGATCTAAATTTGACTTTGGTAGTCATCAAACTTCTCACAATGAAGGTTAGCATTTACCATCACCACAACCGTGTCCAAAATATTGGTGGGAATATCAGCCGCCAGCCATGTTTCTGTATTTTCTAAGTATATCAAAAGTATCATTAATTGCAAGCAATGAAAAATTTTGACAATATCGATCTATTTATGTGATCAAATTTAAATATTTTTTTATTTAAACCTTTAACCATAGTCGATATCGTTTAATAACAAAATTATGATATAGGTACAGAACGAAAATTTTCTTGCTGAATGATCTATTGTCAAATTATATTTCAAATGCTTTCTTTAGTTTGTCTAATGCATGATTTCCCGAACAATTAAAGCAAATGGTATTAGATTTACAATCTTTTTCAATGTGGATACCAATAATTTCCTCGCTAACAGCGAAATTTCAAAAACTACGTTAAAATTATTATAGTTTTAAAAATTTTAGTTTTAAGATCAGTTTACTCAAACTCGTCTAACTGATTAAGTAAAAAACATTATTAATAACTCGTCACTCGTTATATTTTAGTTCCATTTGACGTTTTTAATTAGCATACGCGAATTCATTTTATAGACTTCCACCTTTCAAAGTAATAAAACCGGTTTTTAAAGATGGGATAAGATGAATGAGTAACTACCGGTCAATTTCTTTGATTTTAAATATTGCATAACTAAAATATTAAAATATTAAAGAGGAGAAAATATGAAGTTTTTTCAGATAGAGAGTTTCGATTCTGAGATAATAGTCCAACACAATACACAACAGCTATCTTACTGTTAAAATAAATAAAACTTCACTTTTTGGATTTGTTGATTTCGCTAAGACCTTAAATACTGTTGATCATACTCAACTTTTACATATGATAGAGAATCTTGGGTTTAGAGAAACGCCACATGAACTGATATCCATTTAGCAAATAGACAACAATATGTCAAATATAATAATAACAAAAATATCCAATTTGATATATTTATATTGACGTTCAACCTCTGAACATACGAATATAAAATCTGTTGGACGTAAAAATTATTGAACCCACTTTAGAATGCAATTATTGTCGAATCTGTTAAAACGACTAATTTCACATAAATATGTTAGAAAATATTGAATTAAAAAATTGAATTCATAGCATCTAAAACAAAAAAATATTGAAATTACTTTAGTACGCAATTATTGTCAAATCCGTTAAAACACATAATTTTTATAACTACGTTTTCATGTCCTTTGCAGTTATAGGGACATCTGATTTTAATCAGTTATAGTAGTATTTTCAAATATTTATATATTTTGTTTGCGATATCATAATAGTACAGTCCACCAAAAACACAACAATTACATCTAAATATTTTGCACCTAAGAATTTTATCCTCAAAAAATATTGTACAATATTTGCCACATAGTGGATGAGTACACCTCTTGTCGTCAATGTTTCAATGAATTTGTCAAATTTTGGGTTTCACCTACCTGCTATGTGAGCACGTTAATGTTTCTTACCTTGTCATGGCCATAATAAGGTTTCAATAGAGAAAATATCAAATTTCACTTATGGAATTTTCATGGGGCTTTGCTATCGGTTTCAGTTGCGGAAATAGGCTGAACCTAAATAATGTTTGATAAAAGAATAATGTACTCTTTTTAAAATATTTTTCATTCATCATTTCATCATTTTCACTAGTAATCTTAAATTTAATTATTCCGCAAAATATAATTTCAATATGGATTAGTTTATTATTTAGAGCCAGATAAAGCAGCTCACTGAGCTACAGAAAAATCTGGTTTCTAAAACATGTTCATTAATAATTCTTAGCTCAGCTAAGAATTAATTAATTCAGTGTCATAAACATTTTATTTAATTTTCTACATTATAAACATATATAACAATATAATATTAGGCACCTGCTTCCCTTTATTCACTGTTAATGTTAGAAACCTGCTTTAGTATAATATCTGTTAAAATATGTACCGACCTACACAAAATTTCTACAATATAAATACTTATATATCAAGAATATATAAAAATTTTCAAGTTTCCACAGCAAGTTTGACAAATTTCAGAGAATGTTTTCAATAAAATAGATTTATTTCAAAAGTTTTACTCCTGAAGTTGTTTACTAAACAACTTCAGTTTTAATAAATGTTTCGAATACATTGAAATAAAACTTTGCTTAATTGTAAACAAAATCTATTCGTAATATACCTACTGAATATAATATATTTGTAATAATATAATTCAACGCAGCAATAATGATTCCTCCTTGATTTAATCTTGTCTCTCAATTGTTTGCTCAAGTGTTCAATTGTAATGGACTACTCTATGGTCAACTCAAAGTATCATTATTTTAATTTTGCAGAAGCAGTAGGTTGCGCATTATAACTAATAAGTGTGTAATGTGAGAAACATACATACGTGTAGCAAGACTTTCCAAAAAAAATATTACGTAAAAAGCATATTATCTTAAGTTACATTCTATTGCTATTTCCGTTTATATAAAATCATAAATAGGTACTAACAAAGAAAATGTCGTAACAGTGGCATATAATTTTCCGTTTATGATAATGTGAATAATTCACGTTTTGGTTAATATAGTTTAACTAGCACTATACCGAGAATTAGATATTCCGCAGATAAAGAACTACATTAATTTCTTGTGAAGCTATTATAAAAGCTATTAATTTGAATATGAACTATAAAATTAATTATGATTACACACCTGCGATATAAGCGATATGCATCTAATCAAACATAATTCAAATAATTTCAATGCAGTACGTGCTTTTCCTAAAAAGACTTGTTTTCTTTCCGTCATGAATTAATTTCAACGTTATAGTACTCATTTTTATATCAATAAATATTAAATCAGTTATGGTTCCTATATAAAACTAGTTATATAGGTTTTTAATTCAATAACTTATTTACTTATTTCATTTACGTGACAGTGCAGAATTATAAAATTAAAGTTACGGAATAAATGATTTTTATAAAAGATTCAGAGGATTCTTTCCCATATATTTGAAAGTTTTTTTTTGTTTTTTGGCTTTTTGGTTTACTAAACTATCTTTCTACCTTAAATTATGCAGCACTAGTGGTAACTGCTGTGTCAAACCAACTCATCATTTTTGTCAGAACGTCAGAAAATATCAAATAACTCCCATTTATATGATCACAAATCCTAGGAATTTGCTGTTACAGTTCGAAATAATAATTTATACGTTTATCATTAAATAATTAAATCATGTAAATAGGTTCAATTTAACTGGAGAACGGAACTGTATGGTTTAAACAATATATTATTCTCTACCGGTTTTGCAGTAAAAAAAAATCTATTTAACATTGACTTAGACTCTTGAAGAGGAAAATGTATCAGTCAGGTTAATCATATCCACCTACTTACCAATGTTCCACCGCTGACTTTTTATCGAATGGAATAACACTTTTTGTGTTTTTGCAGTGAATATAGGAATCCTATATTCACTGGTTTTTGTTTTCAATTCTGGCTATTTATTTGATCGCCACATGGCATCTCTACAATGTCGTCATATATTTTGGAACCCGTGATATATCGTTATCCATTTTTATTAATGAGTATCTAACATAAATAAACGTTAAATTAACAAAAATTGATTATTTTAAAGAGTCGCAAAAATGACGGTGACGTCATGCAAATGGCTGCTGTGGTGTTGTGACGTCAGACACTGTCATTTACATTTAATGTTTGATGTTTGATGTTGTGTAAAACTTGTTAAAATAGCGTTTAATGCAGCATTTTATAATGGAAAAGAATGATATTATTGATATTAAGCATCCAATGTACTGTTAAGTACTTCAGTGCCAGTCGTCGAAAGAAAAACAACAGAAAAAAGATTTGTCTCGTACCAATATAGGATCAAGCGCTAAATTAAAGAAAAAACGAAAATTATGGTTAAGTACCATGAGAAGGAGTGAAATTGATACATCAGAAAACACTAAAGGGGTTGTATGTGAGGATCGTTTCAACGTAAGGGTGATTTTGTTCCTTTTAAAATCATACAATTTAAAGTTATGTATTTTACTTTTTTTTTCAATTAGAGGAAGACATGGAAAACTATATGGTGTTTAAATTAATGGGTAGTTACATATATTTAAAAGATCATGTATTTTGATTGTCGAACTGGTAGAAAAAGGTACACCTTCCACCTAAAGGTAGTACAGTAACAAAGAGAACTATGGCTAAATTATCTCTCTGGGCTTTTACAAAATCTGTTCCACTCACTTTTCTGTGAAAAATGTTAATATTTAACACCAAAATCGCAAATTAAAATCTCACATAAACAGTATGATATATGCACAAAGGCGAACTTAAAAGATTCTAAAGTTCTATCAAAAAAATGCCAGTGATTGACGTCACGCCCAGCACGGTAAGATTCGACTTCCATCGTTTGTTCTCGGCCAGTGGTGGTAAAATTAAAAATAATATAAATTTTAATTAACAAATACATAAATATCGGTTACATTTTTGATAAAATGTTATTGATTGTTATTTATCCTTTTATACTGCAGTAACTAACTTTTTTAACCAATTTTGCTTAAAAATCTAGCATATGCGCATACCCTATTGAACACCTATCAGCCACCTTTATCATAGCTGTTGGTAGTAAATAATTAGTATTTTGGCAAGACAACGCTCCCGAATGATATAAATAATTTAAATCTACGCTTCAATTCATTGGATTTTTTTACTGGGGAAATAATCGTTTTCTTTACGGCTACATTCTTTATTAATGAAGTAAATCCTTCCTTTATATAAACGTATACGCTTGTCTATAGTAACCAATTTAAATATATTCATTTTTTTTCCTAAAGATATTTGACATAAGAAATCGATAATTAATATAAATTAATGAGTAATTAAATGTTTGGTTGTTAGACGGAATTTAATTTAATTATATTAATTTAAAGCATTTTTAATGTAAGCTATGTTATAAGGTTTTTTTTATTCAGGATATAATATGAACCTTTTTATTTCTGCTCAGTAATGTTAACTGTTCTTTTATAGTACATACATAATATATTTATATTTCATCATTAATAAAATCATCTTTGAAGTCAATAAAGGCATTAGTAGTTTTCTTTGCGGTCTGTACTGCGTAACCCATTTTTGACCACTGTACCCAAGCAGATATACTACAATCAATTTGGGGAACACGTCAATGACTGTTATCTTCTAAGAAAGTAGACAAAATGAGTAAATGGTAAGCAATAATTTGATCAGCAAATGAATGTAATCTTTTTAAATATTACGTTGGATTAAGTTTATTGATGTTTATTTGCCCTTCTTATCACGTTACCACAGTTTGAAGTCCGCTGTACTCATGTGGATATAAGATGGTATGAATGAAGTTGAATATATTTTTTATTGTTACAGAAATGAGTGGCAACTTTGTTGGTGATCCTGTTTCAAACTATGGCTTTCAAATTATGGTTTTTACAACTTCCTCCCTAGAGGATTTGGCAATGGTTGTTATACCCCAAGAGGTGTTGACCCTCGTACCGACAACGAGAAATTCAATAAAAATGAAATCATACCTGCAGATATGCCCAACGACGTAGCTGGAATAATTCAAGTCAAGATTAAGAGTGTTCCACCAGATACTCATTGGACAGCAGTGACGAAAAAATGCTTCATAATTTCGAAAAACGAATGAAAACAGGAAATAGAAAGAAGAAGCTTGATTGCAATTGGACTAAAGAGGATCTAGTTTATAAAAGATGGAACAATGCAGGTAGCTTAGATAATTTTAGATTGAAGTAAATTATCGGAGGTTTTCATACTTCAACACCAATTCAAATTTTCAAAAAATGTTTGGCTGATTCCATTAACTACATTGTTGAATAAACGCTTCTATACTCAACTCAATACAGTCGTCATGATTTTTCTATACGGAAACAGAAATAAGAACTTTTATTGCTTTTCTATTCTTGTCAGATTACCACCAAGTTCTACAATTGAGAATGTATTGGTGCAACAATCAGGATATCGGCACCGGAAACGGTATCTGCAGCCACGCCTAGAAATAAGTATGATAAACTAAAACAAAATACTTACTTGCGGACAATTCAAAGATCTGACAAGATGTTCAAACTTCGTCCGTTCATGGATATTCTAAAAAATTCAAACAGTGGAGAATATTTGTTATACTTATCTTTCTATCAACGAAGCTATAGTACGTTATTTTCGTCGCCATTCGGCCAAACAGTTATCTGTGGAAAACCAACAAGATTTGGTTACAAAAATTGGGTTTTATCCAGCTCCGGTGGATTCTGCTACCACCTTGATACATATTGCGGAAAAAGTAATATCGAAAATGCATCTAATACATTAGTCTTAAATTTTTTACTATTGTTAAATATCCGTCCAACCATGTTGCTTTCTTTGGGAACTATTTTTCCGCTTTTCACTTGATATTTTTCTCTTGGAAACTCTATCTGCTAGTATCTGGTGATAAAATGATTTTCTTTCTTGAAGTAAAATTTCTCTAATAAAGCACATTTAATTTAATATATCTTTTAATGATACAACAGATTAAAGGTTTTATCAAGCTTTTTAACGAGTTTCCAAATGATATACGATATTTTTTTTAGAATATAAGTAAGGATAGAGATAAGGAGTACATAGTAAATATACCATGAGAACACTTCTATTACTTTTGTAATAATAAATAAATTTAATATTAAGGCCCGATCTTTTCATCTTCCCATTAACTTTATCCGGCAGTTAAAGTTGTTGATTTTCATTGTTGTAACAATTGGATCCTAGGTAAATAACTGCCGAATAAAGTTAATTGGAGGTGAAAAGACCGGCCCTAACTTACATTAATTTATTCAATATAGTATATTAGATTCTTGAACATAAAAATGTATGTCAATGAAATTAATTATATCCACCTACTACCAGTAGTTGTTCCACCAAAACAATTTCATTTGTGCTTTTTTTTCAAAAATATAAATTTTATGTGAATCTTTTGGATAATTCTGTATATGTGCTATATAAACGTAAGTTATTCTACCTTTGACAAAATACAAAAAACAATAACTAGATCCCAAATACACCAGACATGTCAAGGGAATAATACCTCATATTTCACATTTTCCTTTCTATCCTCCTGGTGGATAATATAATTTTTTTCTCATTTCCCTGGATAATTTAATTTTGATTTTTATATAAGAAGTGGTTTTCAACGTTCTAGATATATCTTAGAAAATGCGCCAGCTTGTAAACCTGTGTAAGAAAACTATTTGTCAAAATAAAGCAGCGCCACTGTAAGGTATTTAATAATTCAGAGAATGCTTTATTAAATGCATGTACTCCAAAATTGTAATCTTATTCATAAATTACCATTTTCATTGATGCAATTAAACTAGCATGTATATTTGGTTAGATATTCTGTAGATAAAGAAGTTATTTATTTGAATATGTAAATTTATATTAATTTTCATTGTAGTCTGTCGACATTAGCAATTTGATTTTAATTAAATTAAAATTATTGTCTGAAACTTAGCGTTTAATTTTCTTTTTTTTTTTTTTTGTTTGAGATTTATGACAATTTTTAATATTTTGAATTCCCAGATAATCTAAAAAATATTTGGTTTTTAAAAAATAACTTGTACTCCTGTGACTTTACGTCAAAGTAACAGTTAAGAGTTGTTTTTTTTTTTTAAAGAATATAAATAAAATAAAAGGAAAAATAATGATATTTCGCAGACGTTTTGTTGAAAATAACAATAATAATCAACGTCAAGTACCCGCACATCAATACACAACATTAGCGTTGATTTCTTATGTACAGGGTAGTTCGCTATATTTTGATTTTTATGATTAGAGATACTTATTAAAAAAGTGTAGACACAAAAGTTGTAGATTTTGGTGTCAAATATCTTTTAACGAAAAAAAATATTCTTAAAACAAAATGGCATGGAAAATAGAGAAAGAGAGAGACAACTTGTGCTTTTTTAAATGGAACACCCTGTATATTTTTGCATACATAGAAATATCGTTTACTGATTTCCAAAATATATGTTGGCATTTGCTCGGGTTGTTTTTAAAACAGTATGCATTTTTATGTAGAATAGTTCGCATAGAATATAGGTTTTCATGAAAAAAACTGACGGAATATTTCTAATAAGGGCATAGTGTTATAAAAACAACCCGAGCAAATGCCAACTTATTATATATTTTTGGAATCAGCTAAAAATGATCTTTCGAAACATATAAAAATATACACTTTTTTTTCCATTTAAAAGAGGACAGGTTGTCTCCCTTTCTCTACTTTCCGATGCTATTTGGTTTTATATCTTTTCGGCAAAAGATATTTGACACCAAAATCTACAACTTTTGTGTCTACAATTTTTTCATATCTCTAACTATAAAGGAAGGGGTCAAAATATAGGGAACTATTGTGTACAAGGGTTATCTGAACAACTACGTAGTATCATTAACTAATTTAATATAAGAACGGTATATTAAAGTACCAACACATTAAAATCTATACTAATTATTCGTGGTCACTAAATGTGTGTCTTGTCTTAATGAAATGTCTTGATCGACCCCTGATGGAGTGAGAAGCGTGTGTTCGTGTTTTTATCTACTCGTCAAAATACAATTCCAGATTTTATCGGTTAGATTAGCTTTAGTCATATTAATATAATAAATTACTGTCTGGCTGAGGGTCAATCGCCCCAATGCCATAAAAAAAGTTGTACTAACAAAAACAAAACCCATCAACAGTGATCAAACTTCAAAGAAACTGTATATACAGCAGCTCATGTGAGTGTGACACATCCAGACACTTTTATGTAAGATTGGGCGAACACAAAAGTTATATTAGAAAAAATAAAATTGAAATTTTCTAAATTTGTGAATAAACATCGAAAACATACCAACAAAAATAAGAAAATAAAATTAATAATTATTTTAATACAGTACACTGTATCAACATTAAATTATCGTATGACTACAAACAAATAATACATAAATATATCCAAAACGAGTTATTTGTGCGTTATTACCTCTAATGATATATTTTAAATTAAGGAAATTAGACCTCCACCACCACTCCCATTATTGTACAATAAATATAGTAGATCCATGCATTCACAAAATTTCATTAACACCTATAATCTATATCTAGAAGCAAATAATGTAAACAAATATTATTGATAAAGTAATACTTTAAATTAATATATAAATTATCGAGACCACAAGCAAAAATACAGCATAAATATATCCAAAAAGAATCATAACCGCGCGCTATTAATTTTGATGATATCTTTCAAATTAATGAAATTAGATCATTTCCAGTCCTGGTTTTACTGTCCACTCCCATTAGTCTATAACTTCAAACATAGCAAAGCATACATTCTCAAAATTTGAATAAAATGTCTAAAATGAAATATGTAAACAATTAACCGTAATTAATGCCATCACAAATAAATAAACAAATAATGATGATAAAACAATACTGTGAATCCTTATATGAATTATCGCAAACATAAGACCGCAAACAAATATTGCATAAATATATCCAAAAAGCAGCTTCAGCCCGCTTATAGTTCTGACAATATTTTTTACATTAAGGAAATTATACCCCAAAAATTCTATTAGTACACAACTACAACACATTCATCAAGTTTTTATGCAGAAGGTTCATTTTTTTAAACAAAATGCTTTCAGTTCAATAACAATTTCTATGAAGGAACTGGAATGCGTAACTCTTTTTCAAGTACTTTCCCATCTCATGTATGTAAATATGATAAATTTTCAGTATAGGATACGATAGTTGTTTTATTACTCCAGTAAAATTTAAATTAAAAGAAGTTCGCAAGCAGTATTTTTAGATCTTACCTACAGTACATCTTAACTTGTGACAGTAAACAGTGATAAAGTTTTCATCAAATTAAAAGAAAATTAAAGAAAATAAATTACTGAAATTAACACATACAAGTAATTAATAGCAAGTACATCATATGAGTTATATATCGCACTAAAAAACTAAGCAGGTTAGTAGTAATCCTACAATTTCTATAATAATAACATCGTTATCTACCAGCTGATAACGCTTAAAAGACTTAAACGTATAGAGTCTACCACACACTACAACGCTAAAGTAATACGATTCAAATTATGAGTGAATTTAGTCAGTCTCAGAAATCTTATATGGACGCACTGTTTAATAAAATTTCTAGTACTTTTAATGAAAAGACCTTAGAATTAAAAGAAGATCTAAAAAGGCAAGTAGATGAAATTAGAAGAGACCTTAACAAAGTTGTTAGTTCCTACAAAGAAGAGATTACCAAACTAGAATCGCATAACCACCAGTTGCAAAATCATGTCATCCAACTAGAAAGGAAAGTCCGAAAAAACAATTTAGTGATATTTGGAATAAATAATTTGGGAGAGAATATTTGTGAGGCCATATTAAAAGTTTTTCGAGAAACACTTGAGGTAGAAATATCTGACAATGATATAAATGATGTCTATAAGTTAGGTAATCAAGATAGCAGTCCCATTCTGATAGAATTTACCTCCTATAGAAAAAAGCAATTAGTGTTGAAAAACGCAAAGAAATTGAAAGGTAAAAATATATCCATCACTAACGACTTGTGCTCATCAGATAGAGTCGATAACAAAAAATTAGCTACACACATGAGAGAAGCTAAAAAAAGAGGATTCGTATCCTACATAAAGGGCAATAAGTTAGTTGTTGGTGAAGAAATTTATACTGTGGATCAATTAGAAAACACTGATAACTTCTTCCAGTGTGCAAATACTGAACAAATACCCCAGAAAGCTGACAGTGCACCATCAACTCCGAATCCCCTAAGAAGAGAGAAACGCCTGCTAAAAGAACTCGAATCAGATGAAAAATTAGATGAACAACAAGAATACAAAAAACCTAAAGCAACTGAAAAGACAATTAAAAACAAAACCGCTACCACCGTCAAAACTCGATCAAATTCGATTACAAATAATAATTAGTGAATATAACACATAATAACATTATTTTATTGTAGAGTTAGATTTAAGACATTATTTTATATGAACTAATAAAGAAATGGATAATTATGTAAGAGATTTTAAAATACCTTTTATTGAAACCAAAATAGCTGAAAGCATATTAGATTGTAGAGAGATTTTAAAAAATGAAACGGAGACAAATTTCACGCTTATGCACAACAACATCAGAAGTATTGCAAAAAATTTCGAAGAACTAAATCTTTTAATTGACAATTTTGACTATTGCTTTGATTGTTTAATACTAACAGAAACATTTAAATTGTACAATATAAATATTTTTAATATACCAGGTTATGATTTGTTATATAATCAGGGAGATTTTAATAAAAATTATGGTGTTGTAATATACGTTAAGAGCGATTTAAATTATATATACGAGGTCATTAATATTGGAGATATTAGAGCCATTAAATTAAAATTCATAATTAACAACCAAAGAATACAAGTGGTTGCCTTGTACAGATCACCCTCCTTATGCCCTCTAACCTTCACTAACCATCTTGAACAATTTCTGATAAATACAGAAGAAAAATGTGATATTAACTTATTAGTCGGGGACATTAATATAAATATTTTGGATAATAAGGAGGACTACTGCCAACAATATTTAAATATATTGAGCGAATTTGGGTACGTATCAGCAATAAATAAATTTACTAGAGTTCAAGGAGAAACAAAAACTTGCATTGATCACATATTTATAAAAACAAATATTTCCTACGATCTTTTTTTACTAAAATATTCCCCATTGGCACCTGAAACAGAACATTATAATTATACAAAAACAATTGAATTTAAAAATTATATTAACTATAAGAAATTGAAAAGCGTCTTAAGTTTTGAAAATTATTGCGATATATATGATGCGGAAAATATACATAATGCGGTTGATTTGTTTATTAATACGTTACAAATACATATAAATAGATGCACAAATAAAATAAGGATAAAAAGAAATGAGATTAAACGAAATAATTGGATTACAAATGGTTTAATAAAATCGATAAATAAAAAAAATGATATGCACAAGAAATTAAAAAACAATCCTGAAAATAATGATCTTTTAAATCAGTATAGAACTTATCGAAATAAACTGACTGAGTTAATAAAAAAAACAAAAACAGACTACTACAAGAACTTAATCACTGAAAGTAAAAACTGCCCCGCAAAAATGTGGCAATGCGTGAAAGATATACAGGGTCAAAATAATAAGGTAAATATTACAAGCATAAAAAACTCGAATGGAGAAATTATTTTAAACAAAAATGAAATTGCAAATCACTATAACATATTTTTCAGTGAGGTAGGTAAAAATCTAGCAAATAAAATTAAACGAAAAAAATATTATAACCTTCCGAAATCTCACCTAGTCAATTCATTTGTAATTAAAAATACCGATGTGCATGAAGTAAAAAAAATAATTACTGATCTAAAATTAAAAAAAGCACCCGGAGTCGATAAGCTGAAGGCTGAAACTTTAAAAGAAATTTCAGACTACATTGTGAAGCCCCTAACATATTTAATAAATAAATCATTAGAATCTTTCCCGATGCCTTTAAAGTAGCCATGATTAAACCAATATATAAATCAGGGGACAAACAAGATGTATCAAACTATAGACCAATCTCTCTTATATCTAACCTAGCTAAAATCTATGAGAAAATATTAAAAGTTAGAATATGCTCCTTCTTGAAAAAATATAAAATTATGTCGGACAAGCAATACGGATTCATGGAGGCTAGATCAACAAATGACGCAATAGTGGACTTAACCTCTAAAATATATAACGCTTTGGACTCTAATGAGCCCTCACTATGTGTTTTCGTTGATCTAGCCAAAGCCTTCGACACGGTAAGTCACCCTGATTTATTAGATACCCTGGAAAACATTGGTTTTCGAGGAATGTTCCATAATTTAATAAAAAGCTACCTAACTAATCGGAAACAGTTTGTCAGCATAGATAATTGTCATAGTAATATAAGGAATGTCTGTTACGGGGTTCCACAAGGTACAGTACTGGGACCAATCTTATTTTGTATCTATGTTAACGACTTATTTAAAATGCCAATTGATGCTGAAATAATAAGCTATGCTGATGATACGGCTATTTTCTTTAAAGATAGTACATGGGAATCGTTGAAATGTAAGGTTGAGAGAGATTTCAAAACTGTAGTCGAATTCTTTAACAGTAAAGTTTTAACAATAAATTTTGATAAGACGCATTACTTACCGTTTTCCAGCTATAGCAATGGTCTCCCAAAGTATAATACTCTTAACATAGAGCAAGAAAATTTTAAAATCGCAATATTATCTACCAAAACTATGAAGTATCTGGGCATCACCATTGACTCTCACCTAAAATGGGATGTACATGTCAATAACATAGTAAAAAAATTAAGAAGTCTACTGCCTAAATTCAAATATTTTAAGCAAATTTGTAACGAGAAACACCTTAAAATAATGTACCATGCATTGGCCGAATCCCATATTACATATGGGATCATAGGTTGGGGAGGAGTAACAAATTGCTTTTTGAAAAACTTAGAAACCATACAAAAGTGGATTTTAAAAGTGATATACGACAAAAGATTTGATTATCCATCCAATGATCTATACTTGGACAGTCGTGTATTTGATCCTCGGCAGCTTTTCTGTGAAAAGATCTTAATTGAATCTCATAAAGATAGAAATAATATGAAAAGAAAAGAACATAAATACGAAATTAGACATAAAGAAAAAGTAATTCAAGTTCCAAAAATGCGCAAAACAATTGGTCAAAGATCTTATCAATATATTGGTCCAAAAATATATAATTCATTACCTGATTGTGTGACAAATGTGACCTCTCACATTTTGTTTAAAAAAAAAATTAGAGATTGGATAAACCAACAACAGCGGTATAAAATCCACCAGTTAGTTGATATTAAAAACAATTAAGGCTGGTTATAATTGCATGTAAGCTCTAAATACATCCATATACATCTGAAATTTAATAAACAATCTTGTCTGCTGGAAGCTAATAAAAAAAAAAAAGAAAAAAAAAAGAAAAAATTATTATTCATTTATATTTACTAATTGTCTTATATATACATAATTTTTTATAATTACTACTACACTACATTATACTAAATACACTACACTACACTAAATATAAATTAATTTTCTTATACTTAAATTGTTCGTAAAATATTTTTCTCTTACCTTCAAAAGAGTATATTATATTATATTATATTATTAATATGTAACGTTTTATATTATATTATACACTTCTCGTTGTTAATGTTTGCTAATAAGGATTAGTCACTCCCACGAAAAAGGTTTACCTTCTGTGGGTTCTTCTAATGTTTATTTTACTATATATATATTTTTATTGTAAATATTGTATAATTGTTTGTTGTCCAATATTATACTACTATCATTATTGTTATCTTTAGATTTTAAATAAACATTATTATTATTATTATTATTATTATTATTATTATTAGTGTGTTTTAAAAAATAGTGCACTTGAAAGTCTGATCGCATTATAACTCTTATGCCATTTTCTTTACGTATATGTAGAAAGTCACCATAGAATACGAACGTGTTGTTGGCGTAGTTCAGCCTGTGCATCCATGATTTCAAGTGTGAATTTTTCCTAGTGTTGTAGGTTTCAGTTTTGTCTTCGTAGTTACCACGTTGCCGGCGTGGTTCAATCTGTGCATCCATGATGTCAAGTGTGAATTTTTCCTAGTGTTTTAAATTTCAGTTTTGGTTTTACATGGTAAACATTGCGAATAGTGCGTAGAGGTATTTGTTCGTAACCAAATCAATGTCAAGTTCACCGGTCAGTGTGGGACGAGTTTAGGGTTTTTTTGTTGAAACGTTAACTCTGGAATTTTAAAATTAAAACACTGCGAATTCATTAATTATGCTATAAGAAATTACAGATTAAAAATATTCAGTGTATTTTAAATTCACCCTGTATATTCGGAGAGGGAATTACTATTATATGTATTTATAAACACATGATTTTATTTTTTATAAAAATGAACGTCATTTCCGTGTAAACCGGAAGTGGTACTAAAAATTTACATAAATTTTTTTACTAACGTTTAATAGTCAATTAAAAAAATGCAAAAATCCGCCATTTTGAATTTTGTAATAAATTGGTTTGTCGGCCATAACTTTTTTTTTTTTGATGCTCAATTGTTTGTTTCTTAGCGGCATCGGATTCCTTAGAAAGAAACTACGTCAGACCGGCTTTTGAACCAAAAGTTTACCTTAAACACTACCGAGAAAATAGAGCGTAACGCGTTAACTGGGACACCCTGTACCTTTGCTTTAATACTAAATTGGAATTTAAATACTGACCGCAACTGCTTTTAATGAAGTTCTATAAATAACTTATGAACTGAATTGGCACAGTTCTTCATATATAAAACTATTTTGCAATATTTGGCTTAATTATTAATTTAAATTAAGAGATGTCAAAATATTAAACTTTTCTTAATTTCGATTTATTTTTAAACCATTTTAAGGGTTACGGAATAAATTAAAATTCAGAGTTACTTTTTATAACTTAATCTGAATATATTAAACTAAGATGATCTATGTTAAACTAAAAGTTAAATATTGTTTTTAATGCTATTTAATTCGTCAAAGCTTGATATAAAATTTTCAATATAATCATAAAAATATTCAGCTATATTTTACGCAAATTAGGTTATAAAGTATATTACATTGTAGTAAATTGTGAAATTTTTCGAACCACTAATTGGTCTGCATTTCATATTATCATCTTTGCCTAAGTATCCATTAATTATAACAAAATTTCACGATAACGAAGACATAAAATGTAATTGAATATAAAAAAGGTAATAAACCATTACGTTTTCCTTATAATAGGGAAAGTAAGGGGAGACTGAAAAATTCATCTTATTATTCAGACAATTATAGCGCTACAGTGAATTACAAAACAGTGCAGAGCATGAGGAGAAAGAATGACAGTGAAATTTGTAATTTTTGTTAACCTAATTTTTATGTCACTCCTTTATGCTACAAATTATGTCATTAAATCTTTGAAAGTGCCAGTAAATGTTTTTAAAGAAGTTATGATCCTTTGAGAAACGGCTAATTTTATTTACTTTATATTTTAAAATAGGACCTTAATAAATACTTAAATTACTATTAGATAAGTACTTAAATACTGTTTAGTTGATTATATGGTAAAGTGGTGAATCCTATTATTTGAAAATATATCCCTTTTCCTAAAAATAAATTATTATACTTACAATAAAAAATATTTTTCATAAATATAAAACAATGACTGGCAATTTGTATTTTGATAGATAATTTGAAATCATCTGAAGGTGATTAAAGCTAAACCAGCTTGCCTCATTGGCTAAATTGTGCAAGTGGTTAATAAAATGAAAGAGTAAATTTTGCCAACATTAAATATTAGTAAAACGCCACAGTTGATCGCCAAGCAAATGGAAATAGTACATTAAACAACAAGTTTAGAAAAGCAAAGTTTTATTAAACGGAAATTTATATTATAAGAAATGGTCGCTTGACATAAAGAAGTAAAACTCGCGCAAGATCCAGATCTCACTGGGATCTAGGAGTATGGTGACTATGACTTGAAAAAATAATTTAAACGGATTTCTCTTCAGTTCTGAACAAAAAAAAAAAGAGTTGAGCTAAACTAAAATATTTTTCATAAATAATTCAATTTGACATCATCTGAAGGAGACTGAAGCTAACTAAAAAAACTTACTTCATTGAAGTTCATTGGCTATGTTGAGGAAGTTGTTTAAAAAGAAAGAGCAAATATGGCAAAAATATATCTTTGCAAACACCACAGTTGATAAAGACTGTTCTGATTAAACTTAGAAACATTAAAATAGAAGGTAGGTATTTAATAGGAAATCTTATATTCACAATTCACCGAGCTGAAGATGTAGAGGTACAGCGGAAAACTATACGAACATCGCCAAACAGATGAAGAGAGAAATTCTTTATTCCACCTTTAAGGTAGCAGAAGAGAAACACCAGTTAATTCTGGGGAATATGTGTACGTTCATTCTCCCATGTAGGAAGAGTTGGAAGATGGTAAAATAAACTTTTCTCTAGTGTTGCTACACGGGTGGATTCCGAGTAGTCCAAAAATTTTCTGGAGCAGGAGTGGATCAGGAGGATAGCGGTGTCCAGGAGAGCTTTGAGAATTGCACACCATAGCCTTTCAGGGAAAACTATTTGCCATTCAAATAGCAGCATGGAAAGAAGAATGCAAGGGATGCTTTGGAAGATTGTGCTGAATATAAGGAAGTAAAACTGATGTGAAATACGGACAAACACCGGAATTTTAGAGAACGAGAAAATCGATGAATTAACTAGACTCGGAAGCTAGTGGCACATGCTGGATATAACAAACAACAGGTTTCGACACCTAAAGAAAATTGAAAACTGAGCAGTGCCTATAGATAAACTCATGTGAGGTATACGGGATGTTAAAATTTGAAAATTATAATTTTGGAATGTCTGTGAAGGAAGATGTTCTAAGCTTCAACACAAGATTCAGGACGTTTCAAGAGGGAATAAATGTAGGAAATGATAGAGAGAGCGACGAGGGAAAAGTAAAAAATGTTCATTTGGTGGCTCAAAGGTATACTTTTCTTTTCACTCTATAACCAAGTACTTAAGTGCAACTGTTGAAAGTATCTAATTGTAAAATATTTGAGCATTTTTAATGATTTACAACTTCGTTAAAATTGATTACGTAATTTCGGAATTATCCGGTTTATTTTAAAGTGTGGATATTATTTACACTGCCATATTTTTTTCTTTAGAGGAAAATGACTGCTCTGGAATTCTAAGAAACGTTTATTTAAAAAAAAAATTATTTTAGTTTACGAAGTCAATATTTCAAGACTAAACATGTTTTTTTATTGACAGATCTTAAATATGAAATACCAAAACAAATTTGAATCCCAAATCCACTCTGTAAAATATCCAAATTCTATTCATTATACATTAAAGTTACTGCTACTAACTCTACTCACGGAAATACAAATGTGAATAATTAATAATTTTCCCCGTAATTGTCTCCAGCTATTTGAGTGCCATCGTACGCTACTGATGCCGATTAAGTAGTACATTCTTTTGTTATTTTCTGCAATTATTATCCCATTAAATTGTGCTGCAGGATATGAACAAAAGAAAAAATTACATCGTGAATAATACAGTATAAGAATTGAGGTATTTTGTACTGTTGTTCAGAAATAACCACAATTTTATTGTTCAACCATAGAAAGAAATTGTCCGAAGCCAGTGAAATAAAAACAGATTTTAATGAGTACTATTCAAGAAAAATGTCTGTGATTTAAATAAAAGGAAACGATGCTTTTCCTCAATTTAATTTATGTAGCTTGAACTATGATGAGAGCGACACAAATCTGTGTTCCCTGAATTACGATATTAAAATATTGTAAACTATAGGTAGTTAAGTGTGTAGTATAATCTGGGAGAGCACTTTGATTTTCATCTCTATAAATATGTTTTAAATTATACAAGGTGTCTGATAAAGTTTTTAAAATAACTGAGGTATGAATTAGGATATAATGATTGACCAAAAATCAAAATTCAGCAACGCATTGTTGAAAAATTACAACATGTTTAAGTTGTAAAAAGAAAAGAAAAATTGAGGAATTAAATCAAGTTACTAAACTTGGTAGAAATATTCAGATCTATAATTTGATTTAATGTGAAAATAACAAAACTGGAAGGCTTCTTTAAGTGTGATGGGGTGTTTTACCACCGTTAAACTTTTGTTCTTGAAAAATGTATAAAACAATTATAATGTTGAGAAGTAGGATTTAAAATAAGTTTCCTCCTCCTCCTCCTCCTCCTGCTCCTTGTTTTTTTTAACATTTATTATTGTTGAATCTTTTATGAGCATTAAACAAGCTGTTCGTGGACGAGAATGATAACTAACTAGTGGTTTCTTAGCTCGCCAGAGAATTTTTTAAAAGTATTTGTTTATCAAGTAGATATGTAATTAGTTCAAGTAAAAAATCTGTAGTATTTTTTAGCGAATCCTATTCTTTAATTTTGATTCATTATATTATACATCTCGAAATAGGTGTTTTTAGTTTGTAAGTTCACAATTTATCCACATGTTTGACGTTCATCTGTTTAATTTCTTTTAAATGTATCTAGATATTATTTCTTTATTATGTATTATTTGTAATGATAGATCAACAATTTATTTCATCTCTAATAAAATTTGAATTTGAAAAAGTTTGTTTGCTAAGACTGAATTACTTATGTAGAATTAGAGTACCTACTTTCTTAAAAATCATGTTTTTTAACTGCCTCTCAAGTCAGTAAAGTAACTCGCGGAAATTTTGAGGCTTTTGTATTAGGTAAGAGAGACGAGGCCCTACAGTTTATGGTGAAGTCTGAACCATATTTAGAGCATGGATACTTCTTCACCTACATCCACAGTAACTCGCAAATAAATTTTTAATTTGGCTCAGGATGGATTCAAACCATTGATCTGCACATTTCAGTAAATAGGAATACGCAGCAACGCAACAACGCATTTACTCACTCGGCTACTGTGCCCATTTTGCTTCTTGACACAATAATTTAGCTGTGATAGTGTTTATTAAACTCAAAAGAAACCATGATTTGATAAATAATCTGTAAAAATAATTTCTGCGTTGACTAAGCTTCCGTTAGTGTTTGAAAATATATTGTCATATCAAGTTTTTGAGGAATCCTGTATTCGAGGTATATTCATTATAACATTTTCTTTATCCATAAAATAGATATAAACTAGTTACAGTTTGAATCCTCTGAATCAAATGCAAAAAATGATATTTAAATCATTACACACGAACATAGGAAGTAATTAATGAATGTAATTATTTTAATTAGTTTTAAAACAGTCCAAGCTCCGTAGACTTGTACACTGTGTACATGCACGAAATATTAATTATGAAATTATCAGTACAGATGTTAATACTAGAGCAATCGAATAGTCTTTTATTATTTTTTATTTTCGTATCATTCTATCCATTCCTTTTTTTAAAATAATCAGTTAATTTATAAGATACTAATTTTATTGTCTAACTCAACTTTTTTAATCAAACTTCGCCATAAAACTTCTGAAATGATTCATGGATAGGTCCTATATTAAGATCATTAACATCATAATATACATTATTTACATTATTCAATGGAAATGACTTAATAAAGAAGCACGACAATCTTTTAGTATCTATTATTCAGTCGATCACATTTAAACGGAATATACGATACTATTTTATTTAGACAATGCCTTGTCGACATAGTAGAATCTATCCTGTACACTTAATTTTGGTATTAACTTGATGACAAATTTCATGATTTCCACTTACTCTTGCGCCTTTACCCATTTGCATATATTATTTGCGAAAATATCTGCGTTAATCGTTTTTCCATATATTCACATAGTGCCAAAGGAAGGATTTCAAGACGCACGACGCATTAACCTGAATCCGTTAAAATAAAACAATAATTGTGCTGTGCATCATTACATAATTTGATATCAAATCCTTAAGCATCAAAATATGTCTTATGTTTTCCTGACATTTTGTGAAATATTGTATTTTAATCCCAAACGATCAGTGAGCAGTTTTGCAACAATTTGGACATTTCACTTTTGCTCTGATATGTGGTAGAATTAAAAGCCAATTTGAACATCGCATGAGCTGTAATGCCAGATGATGCCATCGTAAGAGTAATTTCCCACTGTCAACTGAATTTAGCAAGTAAAAGATTAATGATAAATGTTTCACTGGTTACGCCAGAAAAGTAAAAATAAATCTTATTATACTCAATTTAAGAACTAATCAAAACCTTATAATAAACTACCGTACGTGTATTCCCGCAAGCAGCATCTACGTGACGAAGAGAAAAAGTAAAATCTGTTGTACAATATTTTCCATTTCAATCAGTCCTATATCCAGATAATTTTGTTGACGGCATATCTATAAAGAAGATGGGTCTGAGATGTGGCAAGAAATAATAATAAAGGGTTGCCCATAATGTGGTGCCACATTTTGAAGTCTAATAATTACTTTGCCTCTGAAAAACCTATAGGTAAGTTTTTGGTGTTGTTCGATAAAAATACTGAAAAAGTTTTTTGTGTTGCAAAAAATTACAGGGTGTACCAAAGTATAAAACGATTTTAATCAAAATATGGAATTCAAGAAATTTAATAACAAAGGAAACTACACAATAATAATAATTAGCCTAATTTTTAAAAATTGTGTCTAAAAGATGATGACCTTCTCTTCTTGAACATTCTTCTACTCTAGACACCATATTTCTCATAGCATTATGCAACATTAATGGAGAAATATTCCGGATTTCTGTTCGAAAATTTTCTTTTAATTCGTCGATATTTTGCGAATTATTGATGTAAACCCTGGATTTTCAACAATAAAAGCGCGACGATTCATTTTTCGAAACCGGTAGTACGTTCTGTCTATTTGTACTGTCTATTTGACAATTATAACTATTATAAATCTCTATGGTTACGCTTCAAAAAAATAGTAGTATACAGACTGTAACTTTATATAGTTATTTTTTACTTGAATTTTTATGCTTTGGTACATCCTGTATTTTTTTGCAACACAAAAAAACTTTTTGAGTGTTTCTATCGAACAACACCAAAAATTTACATATAGGTTTTTCAGAGGCAAAGTTATTAGACTTCAAAATGTGTCACTACATTATGGGCCACCCTTTACAAGTAAGTAAATTTCGGACAATAATGTACGAAGCATCCTCTGAGATGCATGTAAAATAATATAAAAATTCGATAGAACGGTTAAAACCCAATTGAAAAAATTGCACCTGAAGATGGTCAATATTTAAAGGTTTTTTATTTTTTCAAGTTTGGAAAACCAAAAAATATGTTACAAGGTTTTTGATATAGGCCAGTAAAATTAAGTGAAATACACCGTGAATTCGGAACAAATTTGTAACAAGCTGTTTGTTGCGTTAAAATGTCGGGGAGGGGGTATTAAATATGTCAACAAAAGTCCCAAAAAATCCGAGTATCGGAACATACTAAAAAATCGTCCGCCATCTTGAAATTCGCGATATTTTTCGTTTAAAGTCAAATAACTTTATTATCTTAGCCGTTATCAAAAATTATGAAAATAGGAAAATTCGAGAAATCTTCAAAATCTATAAAATGACGATTAGAAATTTGTGATAGCTTAAAAATTAAAAGAGTTACAGCTTAAAAATTATAAGATATCAGTTGGAATTTTGTAATTTTTTTCTATAAGAGTTGATTATTCTGTTCTGGTGCCGAGAGAGTCAGGTTGTATGGTAAAAAATTAATATGTGAATAGAGCATGAAAAAATAGTATTGACGTGTCTCAGGATTTTGCTATATAACCTTCAATTTTTTTTATACAGGGTGTTAAAGTTGAAAATTTTTCGTTGAATTTTTTAAATATCCTTTGATTAAAAACAGTCGTTTCAATAAAATTTGGTTGGTTTATATTTTTCATAGGGCGCTATCAACTGGCGATATTAGTTTTTCAAAACTAATCCAGTGGCGTGCGATTACACTTTTTTTTTCTGACAAGAATGCCGATAACTGTGAGCCACTGGATTTTTTCATAAGTTGAAAACCTAATGCAATAATAATAAAATACTCTAAGGAAACAAAATCTTCATTAACGAAAATTTAAAAACAACTGTGACTTAATTACTATTTTTTTAAATAAATTTTCAAAATGAAGGCCATTAACCCCAATGCATTTTCGGGCCCGCAAAGAAATTTCATTTTATATATTCCTTATTAGTTTATGCACATTTACCCTTAGTTGACGTGAAAAATGTACTTTTCGGTCAACTAGTACTTGTTGGTTGTTAATTGATTAATTTTTAGAGTGAATTGAGGTTAATGTACTTCATTTTGAAAATTTATTGCAAACAGTAGTAATTAAGTCGCTGTTGTTTTTAAATTTTGTTTATTAAAGATTTTGTTTCCTTAGAGTATTTTATTATTATTATATTAGGTTTTCAACTAAGAAATTGTATGAAAAACTGCAGCGGCGCACAGTTATCGGCATTCTTTTCAGAAAAAAATGTGTTAACGCACGCCACTAGATTAATTTTGAAAACTGTTATCGCCAGTTGATAGCGCCCTATATGAACCAACCTAATTTCATTGATACGACTGTATTTAACCAAAATATATTAAAAAAATTCAACGAAACATTTACAACTTTAACACATTTTATAAAAAAATTAAGGGTTATATAGCAAAACGTCAATACTGTTTTTCATGCTCTATTCACATATTAATTTTTTACCATACAACCTGACTTACCCTGTATTTATATATAATAAAAGGCCACATCAAATAAAAACTCATTTTTATTTAAACCACAAAGGTTAATAAAAGTAAAAACAGAAACAAAATATTAAAGAAATTAATACATTTTTTTAACAAAGACACAGGTGTTGCATTCGTGCAATATTGCCCAATGCAATGAATGCAACTTGTTGTGAATCTTAAATTGTATTTATTGCAGCTGCATAATTTTGAACAGTTTGTTTTGCAGTTGCAAAAAAATATATTTAATATAAATTCAGGGGCACACTTTTGTGACATTTTTTCTGGTTCTAGACAAATTTTATTTTTAATCCAACCCCAATTTTCAGGATTGACGTTATTTCCTAGCCATTCTTGAACTTGAAAATACACTCGTTTTATATGAAGTTTGGCTGCGTCAGAAGTCGGAGGTAAAACTTCCAATTCAAAATTATTAAATAGATTTTGGCAGACAACAAGTTGGGTATATATTTAATGTATTTAAATGAGTTCAAATCTTTACTTTTACGACCTCCATCCCAATATAAAATAAATTTCTCACCCAACCCTACAAGATGTGATATATTAGTATAGGAGTAGAGAAGTAATAGCGGATCCGAGGCTCCCCCCACCACTTTTGCTCTCCCCACCACTTTTTTTTTGGGGTGGGGGGCAATTAGAGTGGGGGTAATTTGTAATTGCGTAATTAGTAATTTGTAATTGCGTAATTAGTAATTTGTAATTGCGTAATTAGTAATTTGTAATTGCGTAATTAGTAATTTGTAATTGCGTAATTGGATTATTTCGCTGTAATTAGACTAGTATAATTGCAATATATCTAATAAATGTAATTAGTCTGGAGGGGGGATAATTAAAATCCAATTGTCGCGAGAAATGAAAGTAATTGGATTATTGCGCTGAGAAATGAAAGTAATTGAATTATTGCGCTGTAATTGCGTAATTAGTAATTTGTAGATGTGTAATTAGACTATTTGCGCGTTAATTACACTATTTTATATAGTCTGGAGGGGGATAATTAAAACCCAATTGCCGCGAGAAATGAAAGTAATTGAATTATTGCGCTGTAATTGCGTAATTAGTAATTTGTAGATGTGTAATTAGACTATTTGCGCGTTAATTACACTATTTTATATAGTCTGGAGGGGGATAATTAAAACCCAATTGCCGCGAGAAATGAAAGTAATTGGATTATTGCGCTGAGAAATGAAAGTAATTGAATTATTGCGCTGTAATTGCGTAATTAGTAATTTGTAAATGTGTAATTAGACTATTTGCGCGTTAATTACACTATTTCATATAGTCTGGAGGGGGTTAATTAAAAAACCCAATTGTTGCGAGAAATGAATGTAATTGGATTATTGCAATTAAACTAGTATAATTGCAATATATCTAATTGAATTGGTACAATTATATATTAATTAGTACATCAATTGGAGAAATGAAAGTTTATTACGCTGTAATTAGACTAGTATAATTGCAATATATCTAACATAATTTCACGAAACAGGTGCCTATCTGAAAATCAAACCACTCGTATTTCACATACCCTACTGTCACTGTGCCTTTACAAATTATTAAAATTCCAAATTGTAGGTAGTCTTCGACCAGCATTCCATTGACATCGCATTTATTTCCTAATGATCAAAGATTAAATCAGCTTTTTAGTTTTTACTGTCGCATATCTTGAAACAAAATAGTTGGTTAAATTTATAGCTCCCATTTGCGACAGACAATATGTCTGCATAGAGGACCCACTATAATGACTTTGTCATAGGGAATTAACTATCTCGTAATTATTAATATTGTTACATTTTATTGTTTGGTGTCTTTAAATCGGTTGGGGGTTTACTGTTGCCTTTGTATACATTTAATGACTACCTTAAACATACAAAAATTAATTTTTCATTGATTTACAGCATATTAATTTACAATCTTTAACATATAGGGTGTACCGATTTGTACGAACCAAACTTTATGTCAACTGAACCTATTATTAATTTTATATTCAATATAATCCTCAGTATTGCCTTTCAACTTAAACATACAATATTAATTTTTCATTGATTTACAGCTTATTAATTTACAAACTTGAACATATAGGGTGTATCGATTTGTACGAATCAAACTTTATGGTGTGATAAACTACCAAAATAATATGAAAAAAGTTCATATGTAAATGCGGGCCGGGAACACATAGTTCCGAGATACAGGGTGTTAAAGAAACATGTAAAATTTTGTTGTTGTTTGAAACACTGAAATGATGGCACACTATATTGCGCTCTAATTAGACTAGGTGCAATTTCTCGAAATTCTATGGTTTATTACCTTATAGAAAAGCAGTATATCTTAAGATATATTTACAGATTGGTATACGTCCAACTTGACGGCGTTTTAACAAAAGCAAGCGGAAACGATGACTACTTTGATAATGCATTAAAAAGCAATATTTTAACGGAAATTACAGCGATGCTTTAATAAAGCTCTGGATAATTATATGCCTCTTTTAATCTGTTTTACAGAATAATGGGGATGGCTCTCTTCAACCGTCTGTAAAACTATTTAATGAAACCTAGTTAAAAATTCAGTTCCATAAAGAAGCTACGATAATTTATGATATAGTTAATCACGATCCATTTTATTATTCAACTCAAACATGAAGTCTGATAGAAGACATTAAATCTGCCATTGAAAGATTGTCTTGTAAACTAGATGACATAAGGAGGGATTCAAATAAAATACACATTAAAAGATTACATTCAATTTATTTCCTATTTTTATTACATAGCTAAAAATACCTTATTATAATTAGATTTCTGTAATTGCAATGTATACGCTTGTATACTAAAATATAAGGGTAGGTAGTTACACCATTCAACAAAGCATCAATGTTTGTTAACTGTATAATAAATAGGCGAAATAAATCCACAAAAATCACCTGTTAGTACAAAGCCCATAAAATATTTTTTCTTTTGTAAAAGGGACATTAAGGAAGACATTATAGTCGGTAAATATTGATTGTTATCAAATGGAACCCCTGTCTTTCGATCGACCTTTCCCACGAGATTGATTAGATAAGAAAGATACGTTAAGATACATTTATATCGGTATTTGTTTAACGATCAGATCATTTTTTTTTTGCAAAACTTTATTTTCCCATAGCTTAATTAAAAAAAAAAATGCCTCGTCATTATAATAGATCTACAAATCAGACGGTTTATTGGTAATAATTAAATAGACAAAAGGCAACCCGCCTTTGTTGCACTGACGAGAAATTTTTCAGTCCTTTTAAAGCAATAATGTCACAGCTTAATGGACCCATTTGAAAGTTAAAATATAGCTATTAGATTCATGCTTTGTTTTGCTGTCAAGGGTCGATAAACATAAATGTTTTAAATAGTAAAACTATTCAAAAGCCATTTAAATACAAATACGCTTGGCAAAAATAACAAAAGGACACGGTCAAGATCTTTCAGCTTAAATAAACAATAATAAAATTTTCATTGATTTACAAATTTTAACATACAGGGTGCCCCGAATTGTACAGATCAAACACATGTTCTAAAAAATATATATGGGGTGTTCCATTAAAAGACACACTTTCTATACTTTCCAATGTTGTTCTATAAAGAACTACTGATAATAATTGCAGGTAATTGATGTGTAAAAGATGATGGACAATAGGTCGGCAATACACAAAAACCATTCAACTCAAACATGAAGTCTGATAGAAGACATTAAATCTGCCATTGAAAGATTGTCTTGTAAACTAGATGACATAAGGAGGGATTCAAATAAAATACACATTAAAAGATTACAATAATTTTATTTCCTATTTTTATTACACAACTAAAAATACCATAGTATAATTAAACAGTTTTATTTTAAATACACAATTACATTTTGGGAAAATAAACATTTGCATATACATCGTGATTATTGTTGATAAAATGTTTTTACTAGACATCAAGAAAACCATTCTGAACCGAGCCATCTAATGCATTATAACTTAAATATGTATCATGAAGTATAAGTGCATACACTCGAGTTTGTTCGGGAAATTTCGTTTTTCGTGTTTCAAATTCTATTTTTATGTCGACTGTAGATGATTTCACTGCAACAGGTTGGTGTGAACAATCAATGACAAACAAATGATTCTTCCTGTATTCCCCAAGATCCATCATGGGTTCGCTCATATCTTTATCATAGTAACTACGTTGGAAGTTCTCATAAGCATAATATGCTGCAGAATCGAGCTTCTTATCGAAATCTAAATTCCAACGTTCGTATGGATAAACTTCAGAGTTTAGAAATAGTCGAATATTATTTATGTCTGCGTGTTTGAACTGTGTAACATCCTTTGTTCTATCATTGGCCTGATCAGTGTCTTGAAAACCAAGAAGGATGAAAAGTGGACTTTCAAGACGGGTGGAGAGTTTAAGAGCCCATATGTCATAGGTAGTATCACGTAGACAGGGAAGCTCATAAAAATCCCATGCACGGTAGACCATATTAACCTTGGCATTATTACCACTTTTATTAATTCGATTCAATAATTTTAACTTTTGTCGATCTTCAGGTACAATATGTCTTATTTTCCACTCAATTTTGCTTATTTCCAACTCCGCATCAACTTCACCGATATAGGAGTCTTTAAATGAGCGTGCAATTATCATAATTAATTCTTGCTTCACATTCAGAATGCCTTTGGTATAATCTTCTGCAAAACCCATAAGGAGCTTAAGGGGTAGTTTGCCACTGAACACGTGACTGGTGGTATCTAAAATATCTTGTCTATTTTGACTGAGACCCCAACCTGTTGTTATTAATGAGCGTGCATGCGTTTGCCCATACGACACCATAGTTTTCATTGTTGTAGTAATACCAGGTCTTCTAACTACTGCTACTTGTTCACCACCCATTTCCAGACGTATCTCTTCAAAGAGAAATGCTAGTGCATTATTGGATAAATAGCAACGCTTTGTGGCATCACTAGGGGTAAATTTTCCTTCTATGTATATATAACTTTCTGAAATGTCGAGTATAACATCTTGAAAATTGATGGGGATACGTATTTCATCAGAGTTTCTGTAATATGGGGAACCATATGGCTTATATGTATGCTCATGTAGGCTAACTAGGGAATGATCCAACACAGGTTCATCAAACACCTCAAGTTTTTCACTAGTTGCAGCCGCCACCATTATTATGGCAAATATTTTCGCAGTTTTAATCCAATATGTTTTAAAAAGGCTTGATCCTCAGCTGACAATCTATGTCCTAACTGTTTAAGGTATAGACTTTGAATGAATTGCTTTCCACATCTCCCTTTCTTTTTATCCACACTATTGTTCGCTACAGTATCATATTGATGGTGATGTATTTGCTGTCGCTGTTTATATCGAAAGCCCATTTGGTTGGTGATATCAAACTTTCTTCAATTCTAGCCTTACAATAATTTTCTCACCTCGAAAATTGATCAAATCACCGTTGTCGTCCAGCACACGTAGCGTGATGTTATCTATTAACTGACACCATTTAGGTCTAACAGGTAAATATATGATATTTGTAGGTTCTCTAGTAAGTTTGTAGCCAGGCTCAACATCTATATCAAATTCAAAGAGAGTGTGTGACTCTTCCGCATTCAGATAAGCTCCAGAAATAATATTGCAATCTACACGTATCATCCTTACTTTCATAATATCAACAGGCTGTGTTGATTCATAATTTTTATTTGGTTGTAAATATATTGGTCCAAATCCCAACAGACTTCCTATGGAATTTGGTTGTCTAAAATCTATTTCATACTTTGACAAAATCTCGCACTTTAGGGTGTTGTTGTTTGCTCGTAAAGTGAATATTTGCGTGTAATCCTTTCCATCAATATTCATAGCTTTCAACATTGCTGCATAGATTTCATCAATTTCATAAGCCCCCAGAGGTATGTGAACAGTAGTGAATGTATCTTTAGCACTAACCCTATATTGGAAGATGTTATTTGTTTCATCCACATTGAATATGGAGTTGTAAGAGTAGAATCCAATTAAGCCTAACCCATGACGACTGCTCCTATCCAGTTCAATGGGTGGATTAAAGTTGACACTTAGCACACTTAAGCGGCTCGTTAGTGTGAACGTGTACGACATGACTGATGTAATTAAATTGCGTTACCCAATTTATTGTGGATTACAGCAATAATGGTATAATTTCCTCTTCTTTGACGTTGATGGTAATATATTTACATTGTTATTGGATGCCACATTTACATCGTTTACCTTACAATAGAAACAAAACATTTTTCGAGGTATTGGACCGTCATTAGCATCAAAACTACCTTCATGATCGTTAAGGTAATGTTCTGTACAGTATTGATATTTTATTATATCGACATCGTTCTGAAGATGTGTAGGTAGCTTATCCCATACTAATGCAATTTCATGTGAAGCCAACCCAATCATCACTTCTTTGGGCATATCAGCAAGTTGTTGTTTGCTCATCTTCAATAGACTACGCAAACGGGAGAATGCAATTAGTGTGTGGCCCATTCGCTTGATATCTTCTCGATCCATTGCTGGGGTTATAGTTTTCAGCTCCATGGCGTTTTATATTTCTTTCGTAGAGAGAAACTTTAAACACAAATGTCCACACCACACTGTGTTAAAATTCTGTACACGTTTGTAGTTATAGAATATTTGGTTGGCCCTCCTTGAATCGTTATTGAAATATGTAACTAATTCTATAGGTGGGGGTAAATCACCAAAACTATCAAAGTAATTTACTAAACTACCTCGTTTTTTATATGCCACCCAATGTGTCCCAGGACCATATATACTATCCAAATTGATTATTGCAGATTCATTGTAATGTGGGCCACGTCTTGGTAGTGAGTCGCGCATAAATACACCCCGAAAGTATGCTACCTTCATTTTCTTAGCATAATATTTAAGATCAATGTCGGTAAGAGGTCTCCGAGGTAGGGAGTCTATTAGTTTTTTGAATTCTGTTTTAGATAAAGGCCCATTCCCTTTCGATATGGCTTCATATACATCCCCTTACCACTTTTCATAGCTATTGCTTCCATACTTCTGTTGTGTCGATTTGCTTCAGCTAATTCTTCTCTACCCTTTTTTACGTCATTTACAGCTTTAGCAATACCAGCAGCCGTACCCACCAAACTACCCAATGCAGATAATCCAGCAAAAATGGGTATTAGAGGTAAAATACCGCCAACTTTTGGTATTGGTATAACTCGAGGTGTTCGAATATTGCGTTTCCCACCGGCCTGTTTTATATATCGACGTGCAGCTTTTAGAGCAATTTCAGTCACCTTCGTTTGGTCTTTTACTCTTTTGCCTCCAGCACTTCGCAGTGTGTCACGCACTTTTCGTACTATCCCAGATCCAAATGCTGTCTTTTTAACATTCTTCTTACCCTTCTTTGTTTTATTGATGATTCGCTTCCTTATTGGGTTACGAGATATTGTTGAATTACATCCCATACCAAGACGTTGTTTTCCTTTCATTATAGTTGTAACTAACCAAGCAGCGGCCTTTTCTCCACGTCCTGCGTCTTTGGATTTCACCCGTTTCCACGCAGCCTGTTCAAGCTGATAGTCTGCTTTATGGCGGGCTGCTAGGTTACTGCTGTTTTTGTCGTATGCAATATCGTGTTGCTTGCACGCTTTATCGAGCTGATTTATGCCAGGATCACCTCGTGCCAGCCGTTTATTTAAATCTGTGCCTGGACCACAAAATTGATAACCTGGCAAATGCAACTCGACGGGAAGCTTATTAATCAGGGAATTAATTAATCCTCTACCGCGCTTCATACGTTTTTCACGTGTGTATCGTATGGCGGAAACCATTTAAATAAGAGTTGCAAGTCACATGTCTATTTATATACCAATTAGCTGCGATACAATGCACATTGTGAAACAGAAACAAACGCTTTCCATAGATAATTTGGATGAAAAAGTTGGGCGTGGGTTAAGCGCTCATAATCGTCATGGACTACTACTACCTTCAACTGTACGTGCCCTCATAATAGGACCCTCGAATTGTGGGAAAACAAATGTCTTAATATCTTTGATCACCCATCGCTTAGGTTTACGCTTTTTAAACATTTACCTATACTCAAAGTCTATAAATCAACCCAAGTATGAGTATCTGCGTAAGGTGCTAGCGCCGATTGAGGGGTTAGGATTTTATACATTTAGTAATGGAGCGCAAATAGTGGAACCATCCGAGGCAAAACCGGAGTCTTTATTTATATTTGACGATGTGATATGTGAGAAGCAAGATGTTATAAGAGCATATTTTAGTATGGGCCGCCATAGAAATGTGGATTGTTTTTATCTTGGTCAAACATATTCTCGAATACCGAAGCAGCTAATAAGAGACAATAGTAATTTAATTATTGTCTTTAAACAGGATGACATGAACCTTCACCACATATTTTCCGATCATGTGTCACCTGATGTAACGTTTACAGTATTTCAAAATATGTGTGCAGAGTGCTGGAATGACAAATATGGGTTTCTAGTGATTGATAAGGATAGAGAAGTACAAGGTGGGCGATATAGAAAAGGGTTTGATAGCTTCATATATCCATAATGAATTTTAATAAAAACTTCACTTGAGCCACAGACTTCGTATGGTTACTTCGTTTACGTATGCGCTAAGATGAAGGTTACCAAAGATAATAAAAAATATAACAATCTTGCGCATCCCAATAGTGAAATAGCCCTCAAGCGACAGTTGATTGAGGCGACAGATGCAGTACGTAAGAAGTTTAACTCTATTAAGAACAAAGATATTGAGATGCATGTAACACTTGAAAAGATCTATCAACCAATAACTGAACCTTTAAATGCTATATCTTCAGCAGCGGAGAACAAACCACATGCCCAACAACCATCATCATCATCAAGGGTGTCTACTCAGAGGGCAGTGCCATGGGAGAGTGCTTCTGAAGAAGGATCTGATAAGTATGTAGGCGGTGATGATGTTCCACCTTATACCCCCATTATGGAAACACCACCATCGTCTATAAGAACAACCCCCGTATCTGAAACTTCTCTAGCTAGAAAACTAGAAAAAGGACGTGAGGTTGTAAAAAGACATATACAGAATGTAAAATCGGGTAATTCCAAGTATGATAGTTTATATGGAGTGCGTGTAGATCCCAAGACAGGCAAACTGCTGATGGGCAATGCTGAAATACGTTTTTCCCATGGAAATATTACACTGTGGTATGGCAATAGGAAACTTGGCGTGTATCTAGGTAATCCGAAATTGTACGATCTAATATTTCTAAAACGTCCGCCAATTCTAGATGATAATACAGAGAGTGTTATCGATGATGAATGGAGTAAGATATATGGAGAAATACTAAGGAAAACAAAAGCGCCGTATAAAAAATTCAATGTAGCGAGTGGCTATAACACCACTAAACGTGAAAAATTTCACAAAATTATCAAACCATTAACATCTTCTACAATTGCGACACGATCGTCAACAAGTGGTTATGGATTAAAACGTGTACCTACCCACAAATTGTACAGAAATAAAGATAAAGAATATATCTACTGGAATAAACCTAGTGAACTTGTGGCTCGTTTACGCCTCTTATGGGGTTCGAAAATGGCTGGAAATAACAACCACGACAATGAAATAATAGAAATAATATCAGAACTTAGGGAGGAAAAAATAGTGTATTAAAGATATAATACCTAGTATCATCATACTCAATAAGTATTATATAGCCTGAAATATATAAAATGGATCAGACGCAATCAGAAATGTCTACTGTAAACAACACAATTGACAAATTTGGACGCAGCAAAAGAATTAGTGCAAGTAAGTTAATAGCCCATCGTGGATTACCTGGCGTGGGTTTTAAACTTACCAGCGATAATCACTATGATATTGAAAATAAGCGTTTAAAAAATCTAGGGGAACCTATCGATGATCAAGATGGTGCAACATGTAATTACGTTAACAAGCGACTACAAACAAATGATGAAAATGCTGCCAAAGCTATTTTTGATACAACCGATGTAATTATTGAGGAAATGAAAAAATATGTTGATGTGGGACTTTTAAAAAGTGGAGAAGAAAATCGCACTATTTTCAATAAACAAAATAATGATAGGATGCAGAAAATTAAAATAGAAATGAGGAAATATGTTGATAAAGCAATTTCTGAAGTTAAACGTTCGGCCATAAACAATCACAATACTTTAATCACTAGAATCTCCAAATTAGAGCATATTGCCACCGAACTCCAACCAAAGAAGGTGCAATCCGGAGGCCTAGCATTTCCACCAGAACTAATGCCTGAAGTTGATATATAGCTGGAGACAATTTTATAATGGAGGTTAGCAGCGAAAAATTACAAGTTGTTAACGAGTTACATAGAAATGCTCGACGAAATTTTCGTAGAAGGCGAACCATAATTAAGGGGTTTGGTGATTTGTGGCAAGCAGACCTAGCCGAAATGCAACCATACGCTGATAAAAATAGAGGGTATCGTTATATTCTTGTAGTGATTGACTGCTATTCCAAGTACGTATGGACCAGATCTGTTAAAAATAAAACAGCTGTAGAAGTTACTAAGACTATGCAGACTATTATTCAAGAAGCAAATTATTCGCCAAGAAATTTACAGACTGATAATGGTACAGAATTCTACAACAGAAAGTTTTCCGCACTAATGAAGCAGCATGAAATTAATCATTATTCTACATATAGCACAAAAAAAGCAGCAATTGTTGAACGAGTAATCCGCACATTAAAGAGTTGGTTGTATAAAGAATTCTCAGCTATGGGTAAATATAAATGGCTCGACATCCTACCCAATGTTACAAAAAGTTATAATAACAAAGTCCATCGTACAATTGGTATGAAACCTGTTGATGTCACACCAACTACACATTTAAATGTATATAATAACATAAAAATTGCTCTCAAACCGAAATTCCACCTCGGTGACGTAGTTCGTATTAGCAAGTATAAAGGTGTATTTGATAAAGGGTTTACACCGAATTTCTCAACAGAACTTTTTAAAATTTTCAAGATAAACATAACAAATCCCACAACTTACCTGCTTGCAGACATGCTTGGACATCCAATCAAGGGGTGTTTTTATGAGATGGAGCTACTAAAGGCAAAATACCCCGATGTGTATCTAGTAGAGAATGTTTTAAAAAAGCAAGGAAATAAAGTGTTTGTAAAATGGCTTGGACTCTCTAAAGAACACAACTCGTGGATTGATAGAGCTTCTCTTGTTTAAAATTGTCACTGTCTAGAAAATATATTATTGTATCATTATAAGGTTATGTCAAATGAAATATTTTTATGTATAATTAATAAATAATAAAACGAATGTACTCAATTAATATTTGTTTAATTTATTTCCTTAATGTTAAATTGTAAACAAAATAAAAATATTTTTAAGTTTATTACATATACTACAAATACTTAACTTAAAAAACATTATTTTTTTCATGAATATATATTTTATTACACAATAAATCTACTGAAATATAATACAATATCTCACATTTAGTATGAATTTTCCAGTTTTATAACTTTAACCCGATAAATAATGCAAATTTTATTTGATATGCTAATGTTATTTTGACTGGCTTAACTCATCTATTGCTGCAAGTAAAGCATCTAAAGGATCATATTTCTCCTTTTCAACAACATTATTTGTATTAGTTATTACGGCCAACTCATTTTGAAATATCGGTATGTCACAATGCCCCCATGGTAAAGTTTTAAACGTATTAGGAATGACGAATCTTTTGTCATCATAATGAGATAGTGCCACCTTATTTTTCATTTCTGTGTAAATATCATGCGAATAACTTCTAAATGTATTCATTTCTCTTAATATTACCCCACCCTGCTCAACTATTTTCTTATAATCATCTATTGATAAATTTTTATTAATAACTGATTTCTTTACCCCCTTAGCTTTTTTCAATTCACTATTCATAGATTTTATACAGTAAGCTTTAGCTCCCGTCCCATAAAAACTAATAATCGGGTCGGCGGGGAACTCATCTTTAAAATTCCCTAAAACCGACAGACCTTTAGGAACATCAAATTTATTTCCTTCTTTATAGTTGGATGTATCGAATTTATCGGGGTTCTCTTTTATAAAATCGTAAATGTTATCAGTAAAAACTTTAATAATCAGAGAATCCGTATCGGTGTATAACAGGGAAGCATTTTCACCAAATTTTCTTTTTATCACGTCATAGAAAAAATTATATAGTACCGTCTTGGATAATTCCAAAACACAAAACCCTACATAAATTGGCTTGTTGTATACTACTTTCAGTTTATTCATATGAATCGCAACGAAATCTTCTGTAAAGATTGAACAAGTTTTAAAATTCGGTCGGGCTATAAGAGCATTTGCACCAAAGGACCTTCTAATACTTTCCCAATGCGTAACCAACTTTATATCCTTTCTATTATCCACGTTTTCCATAGTTTTACCGAAAACTGCATTATTCATTAATTTAAATTGATCTTTTTCGAATTTACTTGTTGCCGTGTTTCTCATCTCCGTAGTTAAATCGATGTATTTTCTTAACCAGGGAGATTGATTAAATGCGAGCACTCTATGAGTCTTTAAAACCATCAAACCGTGATCCATTGCCTGCCTCAAATTTTTATAGTGTACAATGTACCTTTTCTTGTCAAACAAATTTGGAATCAACTTTGCCGATTTTGCATTAGGAGGAATCATGTTTTCTACTAGGAAAGGGAGGTCCGAATGTAGATCGTGTAATTCGTTGGGATAATGAATGTCTACTTCGAAAACGTACCCGCGCGGATTTTCATCTGGAATATTCGTAATGTCTAAGTTTATAATTTCTTGTTGGGACAACCAAGTGAATCCACATGTCGTCAACGATTGGGACATACTGTGACCGTATAGGTTTGTGGCGTCCAAATAAGTTATAAACGACGAGGGTTCATTGGAATCATAATCGGTAAGAAATTTGTTATTTGCGATATGTTTTCTTTCAGAGCACTGACTTATTCCACCACGAATTCCTTTCTTAAAAAAGTTAATCATATCTATATCAATTAATAATTCTAACTCTACTCCTGTCAGTTTTAACATAGCGTCCCACGACAATCCGGGAGCTGTAAAATATTGAGCAGGATCCAACTTGTATTTCTCTAAACTGATTTTCCGAAAATTTTCGAATACATCACATAAAAGCAATACGTCTGTTTTCAAATAGAGATCTGAATAATCGCCTAAATTCTGACAAGCGAACAACTTCCACACATCTTTAGCCCGTTGATAATCATCTTCGGATATATGCTGATCGTTTAGGTTGTCATAGAATTCGGCTTTGGATGGTAGATCTGGTTTATTCAACTTATTTAAACTATCCACAAAGCTATATGAAAATACACCCTTTTGTCTCATTAAACGAAATTCTTTGTTATCCATATAAAAACTTCTGGTTATAGTTAACTGGTCATCATTTAAACTTTCACCTAAATTTTGTAGCGATGTTGACAGGAACTTAAAACTATCAATGAATCGCAATTGTAGAAATTTTTTCTTCTTCTCCCCATTCTTATTAATGTAATCATGCATATAAAGGTCTTTTGAAAAAGATATGTACTTCTCTTTATTTTGCGCTAGTACCCCCACTCTATCTTTATGAGCGCATAGCTCTTTAATGAATAAATGTCCGTCGTATGAACTCATATTATGAAATATAATCGGTATGAAATTTGGTAATTTATAATTTAAATTGCAAACAGAATGTGCAGCGATAAATCTTATTTTTCCGGTTAAGTGGCAGTGATCCTTAACTTTCACATCACCTTCTTCGAATGCCTTCTCGCATATACCGCATACGGTTGCGTTTTCAAAGTCTCGTCTTTGTTGCGCTGTGAGCTTAGCCATTGGGACTATATCTTTCATATATCTATTAAAGATATCTCTCGAGTCAGCCTCGATACGTGATACGAAGACTTTGGCGGCGTCAGAACCCCGGTATAACTCAAACTTGTTTAGGGAATTGTCAAACGAGCATTTTATTAAATACGCGAAAGAATGTGGTTGATGTTTAAAAGTTTTATTCCCGAAAGACCGTTCTGGATTGGGTTGGCAGGTATCGATAGGACTTAAAATTGATTCGAAATCGGCATACACTACAAATGGAACTTGCATTCGCCTTTCAAAATATTCAAATTTTAACATATTCTCGGGCACTTGTTTACCATATTTATCTATTCGAAATTGGGTAGTAGGTATTGTTGTATAAATGTGATTACAATCGTGCGACTGGTGTTGCAATAACTGACGTTCGGTATAAAAATATAACAAACAACCGTCGCAAAAATGTTTTTTATGATTGTGAGCAGAAATTTGGCGCGAAACTAACCTAGACAAATTCTTTATCCAGCAATAGTGAGTTTTAGCACAATCGTTCGTACAATGGTGGTTAATATTACACACCTCAGAAATTAGCAATAAATTTAAATGGATACGCAGTTTTTTCCCCGAGTAACGTAAAGGACCTACAACTTCATATTCCATTCTATTATTTTTAAATTTCTCCTCTAACCCGTATACGTTTATCGATATATTATTCATTTCCTCAAATTTTGAAATATCTCGCAATTTTACTGGAAAATCCATACCTGTTACATTTAACACTTGTGAATAATGTGGATATGATGATAAGTCCGATGTATGACCATTTGCAGGATGCAGTGCCGAAGTCACCGCCCAGGCAAAACAACATTGATCTTGATTGTGCACGTTTACCACTGCATTCTTATTTTCAATGAATTTTGGTAATTTTATATATGATGATCCACGAAGTGGGCTATACTTGTTCACATTAATTTCAACAAATTCGATTCGTTCCAGGGCCCATCCTAAAAATAAGTAAATGTTAAATGCAATTCTAATACGTTAATAAAAATAATTACACACCTGAATCTCGCTCTTGAAACTCTGTAGTTTGGGTAATCATCTCTTCTACAAAACTATCCAAAACATCACTTAAATTCATAGCTTGATCCAAAATTTTGTTGGTTGTATTAAATGATTTCATATCCGTTAACTCTTTACTTTGTATCATGTATTTGGCGAACACTTCCAGATTTACTTTTATTGCCATATGTATTTGTATCGCTTCTTCTAGCAGATTTAAAATTTTATGTTTGATTTCATTAAAGAACATTACGTAGTCCAGATGATTATGTTCACTATGCACTCGATATGAAATAATTCTGTATTTGAAAGCGCTTTGGATAATGCTTACACCATCCATTGAAGGAACACATGCATTTGCCTTATGTTGCAACGACCTCTTATGGGAATGCATCTGAGCTGTCGTCAGCGTCACATTACAACAATCACATGTTTGCATACTTGCGGATGTTGAAGGGGTTGAATCAAATTTAAATTGTTTTGCTGGAGGTCCATTATCACGTAAACTCACACACGACTCTTTCTGATGACGACGCAAATTACCACATCGCGTAAAACTTTTACTGCAAGACGTACACTTATACATTTTGCGTTTTCACTAGGAGTCTGTTGCTACTAATAATGGTTGTGACAACTCCTATCACTCTCTATATATCTACAGAATATGACCCCCCACCACCACATTTTAAAATTCAAATATCCCCCATTATATTATTCTATTGCATAACTATTTAGAATGGCTTTTGTGTAATATATTTAAAATGATTCGATGTCGCCTGTTTGTTAACCCATAATGTGGTACTATTGACAATACATCGACTTCTTTTGTTTAATTTCTTAACTTAAAATTTGAAGGTAGGACTCCTATGTAGGTATTCATTAAATGCATACAATGGCAACAGTAAATAATGTCTTAGAAGTGGAGTCTTTTGCATGCATGCAAATACATATTCCTTACGTTAGCTAAGTAATTTAAACAGTTTTTGTTGAATTTTACCC
Source organism: Rhagium mordax (assembly GCA_963680705.1). NCBI lineage: Eukaryota > Metazoa > Arthropoda > Insecta > Coleoptera > Cerambycidae > Rhagium > Rhagium mordax. Next base: position 70,881,984 of record OY796657.1, read on the forward strand.
AACTAATATATGGTGTTTAACTGAATCAATTAATAAGTCAGGTTGGCCGAGTGGTTAAGGCGTCCAATGTGTAAAAAAACATCAGATTCCCTAACGGGAGCGTGGGTTCGAATCCCACACCTGACATTTTTTTTTTCTTATCCCGTAACTGATTTAACCTGGAGATTTCTATGGATCAATATGATTGTTATAAAAAATACGTTTCAGGTAGTTTGCCTTTTGACTTTGATGTTTTTTGCCGACATACCTTTTGTTTAGCTAACAGATTGATAATCTTTTATCCCTAGAAAATAAATGCATTTCGATGTCACTTGTTGAAATTTATTGCAATATTTCGACACCTAATTTATTTCTAACAATGGATTTGTAGGTACTCAAGCTGTTGTGTGACACTATTTAAATGGCTTTTGAATGCTTTCCAAGAAGCCGTACGGCTTTTACGTAATATATTTAAATGATTCATGTCGCCTGTTTTGTGAACCCATAATGTGGTACATCGATTTCTTTTGTCAAATTTCTTTTGTCTATAACCTTGCTAACTTAAAATTTTAAGGACGGACCCCTATGTAGGTAGTCATTAAATGTATACAAAAGCAACAGTAAACCCCCAATCGATTTAAAGACACCAAACAATAAAATGTAACAATATTAATAATTACGAGATAGTTAATTCCCTATGACAAAGTCATTATAGAAGAAGTGTCTTATAACAATGTAATACCCTTATGTACTGCCTGCACTAGTGCCTATGCTATATTGTTTAACGGGAAAGTCGACCGACTGATGAGTGGTGACCACAGCGCTTTAATGGCATTACCTCGATTTCAGGCAGGTACCGTTCGCGTGAGCCACCTGGCCTACGTAGCTGGGTCCTCTATGCAGACATATTGTCTGTCGCAAATGGGAGCTATAAATTTAACCAACTATTTTGTTTCAAGATATGCGACAGTAAAAACTAAAAAGCTGATTTAATCTTTGATCATTAGGAAATAAATGCGATGTCAATGGAATGCTGGTCGAAGACTACCTACAATTTGGAATTTTAATAATTTGTAAAGGCACAGTGACAGTAGGGTATGTGAAATACGAGTGGTTTGATTTTCAGATAGGCACCTGTTTCGTGAAATTATGTTAGATATATTGCATTATACTAGTCTAATTACAGCGTAATAAACTTTCATTTCTCCAATTGATGTACTAATTAATATATAATTGTACCAATTCAATTAGATATATTGCAATTATACTAGTTTAATTGCAATAATCCAATTACATTCATTTCTCGCAACAATTGGGTTTTTTAATTAACCCCCTCCAGACTATATAAAATAGTGTAATTAACGCTCAAATAGTCTAATTACACATTTACAAATTACTAATTACGCAATTACAGCGCAATAATTCAATTACTTTCATTTCTCAGCGCAATAATCCAATTACTTTCATTTCTCGCGGCAATTGGGTTTTAATTATCCCCCTCCAGACTATATAAAATAGTGTAATTAACGCGCAAATAGTCTAATTACACATCTACAAATTACTAATTACGCAATTACAGCGCAATAATTCAATTACTTTCATTTCTCGCGGCAATTGGGTTTTAATTATCCCCCTCCAGACTATATAAAATAGTGTAATTAACGCGCAAATAGTCTAATTACACATCTACAAATTACTAATTACGCAATTACAGCGCAATAATTCAATTACTTTCATTTCTCAGCGCAATAATCCAATTACTTTCATTTCTCGCGACAATTGGATTTTAATTATCCCCCCTCCAGACTAATTACTTTTATTAGATATATTGCAATTATACTAGTCTAATTACAGCGAAATAATCCAATTACGCAATTACAAATTACTAATTACGCAATTACAAATTACTAATTACGCAATTACAAATTACTAATTACGCAATTACAAATTACTAATTACGCAATTACAAATTACCCCCACTCTAATTGCCCCCCACCCCAAAAAAAAAAGTGGTGGGGGGAGCAAAAGTGGTGGGGGGAGCCTCGGATCCGCTATTACTTCTCTACTTATAGGGATTTTTAAAATCTTCCAAATTTGAAATTTCCTTATCATTTTTTAATATACCTAGTTAGTGCTGTTTTTTTCCCTTCTTATAGAACGCTGACGTTGTGTAGCAGCCTGAAATTGCATGTAAAAATAAAATATTTTTGACCACTGTTTCACCTAATATGAACTGAAGTATAAATTAAAATAATAAAAATTAGTATACTAATTATAATAAAGAAACATTGTTTTCTAGTGCTAGAGTTTAAATTATCTAATTTAATGCATATAGTACCCAAACTTTAGTCGCCATTTTCGCAGTTATTTATTAACCGATTTAAAAAAACTTTAGACTGTTTTGTAGCTTGTTTAATGTTCTAAAATTTTTGTATGATTCATTGTTTTGATAAAATCAATGTGAGATTAATTATGCAAGTTAAAGGCTAAAAAGTGCCTAATTTCAAGATGGCGGCCTAATTTTTAAGGGGTTCCGCCACCTGGATTTTTTGGGATTTTTTTTCCTGTTAAATAGGACATCTTCCCCTACATATTCCCCCTAAAATTAGCTCGTTACAAATTTGTTCCGAATTGAATGCTAATTTTACTGGAGTAATAGCTTTTACTGGTACGCCATTTCTTATTTTAATATACAAGATGTTCATTTGAAAACTTATCTATTTTATATCTTTGCGATTATAATGGATATTAAAAAGTGCTCAAAATCATTTCTAGAGAAAAAGACTCATAAAATGCCTTTTTCTGAAATCGCTCAGGAATGTCTACTTTCTCGGCGCAATTTCAGACCCCAAAATAGCGTATTCTAGTATTTTAGTCCATTGCTAAGCAACCATCAAAAAACGAGTCCGGGAAAGTACTTTCCCGGCCTAGGCCGGGAAAGTAAGTTTCCCGGACTCGTTCTTTATCTACATTTTAGACAGTAAATAAATATACGCAGCCAAATTTAATTATTGACACAATTCATCACGGCGACATGCACCGGCCACACCAAATATTAAGGCAACCTAAAAAGTAAAAACTACATAAATATCTAGATAATTTTAAAATTTTCACATTTTAAACGTATACCTTATTCATTATGTACATATGATCTGGTGCTTGAGTAATAAATATTTCAAGTTGTTCATTTGACAGAGCTTTCGACTTCTAGAACTTTCGACTTCTTTGGCTTATAGCTGTCACCTTGACGTTTAAGGAAAACGCATAATTTCGAATATTTTGATATATCAATGTCTTCCTTTGCACTAAGTGTTGATCCCAGCATGTGAGTAATTTGACTATAACGTATTGATGCCTTCAACTGAAGATAAATCATGACATTTTCAGATCGTGAGGTCATGTCTTTTTCGTAGCAATAATCCATGATAATTTAAAGTCACATTATTTGCAGCTGTTACTCTCTGGTGGTGTCCCAGACACCTGTATGTCATCATGAAACTCATCATTGTCCATTTTAATTTGTAGCACTTATTGAAACGAAATAAGCACTCACTCACATCAATAAATAAACAGTGATTGCAAGGAAATTATTTCAGAAGCAATTAGATTGCAATGAAAAAATGTTATGTATTAATAAAAATTTCTTAATTATAATAATAGTAATTGAGATTTCAGAAAAAATAGTATGTGTATCTCGTAGGAAAAGCACATTCCCGGACTCCGTGTTGCTTGTCTCGGCTGCGCCTCGACAAGCAATCTTCACAGTCGTCCAGGAATGTTAGGCTTTTCCTACTAAGTACACAATGTACTATTCTTCATATTACTTTTAAGCTCTAAATGAGTTTTTAGAAGCTTTCCAAAAACCGAGATTTGGAAAGCTTCTAAAAACTCATTTCTAATAATAATAAACAAAATACTTAGGGGTTAACACAATGTTTAAACGTATTCAAATTATTTTTAATTATAATTTTCAAAATCAGTATGTAGTGTGAACTGCAGTGACATAACGCAAACGTAAGTCACATTTCAAGAAAAAGTTGCAAAATTTGAACAAATGGAATTTCATTGAAATCGAAAAAGGAACTCATCTGGGCTGTAACCTCTTTCTATTTTTATGGATTCATAAACTAATTTTAGTAAATTTAAACTAGCTTTTTCCACATAAGGCAGAATACGGACTTTAATAAAGTAAGATATTCTATGACGGCGAACTCCAGCGTGTTTGGCAAATAGCGGAGGATACTTTCATCTTTCAACACCTGCTATGAGAAAATGCAGATCTAAGGTAACAAAGGAAATAAAAAATAATTTTCTGTTCATTATTAATTTTTTTAGTTATTGCTTTGTTTTCATTCATTTTATTAAATTTTTATTGGATCATCTAGACCTAGAACATTGATGTTAGCACATTCACAGTAATCTAGATGCAGAAATAAAAATAGGTCTAAAAAAATCAAGTGGGTTGAAACATTTCTCAAACAAGTGCAGTCGCACCGCACCTTGAATCGTCTCTAGAATCCAAAAATCTAAAAATATACAGCATGTTGCATTTAAAATTTCATAGTTGAGGTCATTTCCGGCGAAACCGGATATGACAGAAATGTGACAAATATCGAAAAATTTGCATTTTCTTCTGCATATTATGTCCTTCAAATCTCAATTTTATATCTAGAAAGCTCTGGGTCCTATGACTTGTCTAATAATTTCGTTGACACCCGTTATTATACAGGGTGTTTGGCGGATGGTTTACCAAATGGACAGGGACAGGGTGAGGCCATTTGGAACACATTTAGCCCCAATGACCTCTATATAAATTCTCGCGGTTTTCGAGATATTTTTTTTTTTGTTAATTTTGAAAATTTCCCAAAATTCTGCATTTCAGTTGTTATAACAAAATTTTTTATGGTTCTAACAGCTAAAAATAAATTTTCTTCTGTATCTTTAGTGTACCCTGTTCCAATGAAATCGATAAGTAATGCTGATAAAGAATGGAAAAAAATATGAGCCATCAAAGTCCCAACAATGAGTAGAAATTATTTAAAATGCAACTTTGCATTGCATTTGAAAAAAGTAAAAGCGATTAAGATTTTTCAAAAGCTTTCAAAATGTTACTACTACTACTACTATAACAGCTGAAATGCTGAATTTTGGTAAATTTACAAAATTAATAAAAAAAATAATATCTCGAAAACCGTGAGACTTTGTATAGAGGCCAGTGGAGCTAAATATGTTCTTAATGACCTCATCTATCCACCCTTTCCATTTTGCAAACCATCCGCCAAACACCCTGTATATTACTCTGAAATTAAACAGTTAAAAATTATTTTGTAATATTATTAAATTTTATTCTTACGAGCTTCCCAATAAGGTATCAAAGGGATTATCACCGTTTAAAATAATTTCGTTGGAGTGACTAGAGCCACTAGTATGGGAAAGGATTTTCAAATACTGGTTTCCCTTTCCATTTGCTATAACCGGTCTTCAGAACTTTTCGAATAGACAACCATCATAAATATATTCGACATAGCTTGAAATCTATCGATTTACAATCTCATTAAATTTGCATTACACTTTTCTTTATCACGACTTTTTTTAACGGATGCTCCAAGGAAATCATTACCTTTTGTGATTATTAAACTTTTATCTAAACTCCGAAACTGTGTCAAGATGGTTCCCCCATAATTAAACTAAAGTTACCAGCGGCGTAATTACAGAAAGGAAGCCGATCGCTTTCAAATGTGGTACATGACTTATCTCCGCCATCGCACAATATCACCAGGCTGACTACTTAGGCGGTTGGCTAAACTGTGCAAACGTGACATTCTCTTTTCTGGTTCAAGTTGTTTGTTCTCAATGTTTGAGTTATAAAACTTTACAATTGGATGTGGATTCGGTACAATCTGGAAGTGTCAGTTGAATTTTATCAATCAGCCCTGATGAATTCTGTGGATTTGTGGACGCATGTGAATTCCTCTTAGTCGTAAAACTGTTTAATAAAACGTGTAAATTTATAATCGACAGCCTTTCTGAACATCAATATACTGCACTATTGAGCGCTCTTTTGTACTTTGCGTTTCATCTTTTTACTATTTTGGGAGGCAAGCTTTTAAGACTCGATTATTAAAAATCACCGTAACATAAGCAATAATAATCAGTACCTACAAAAGTATACTACACAAGTACAAAAAAGTTTTTGTTGTTCAGTTTGCTGTAAATGTTGCACTAATAAAAAAATTTAGCACTTACAAGGTTTTTTCTCACAAAAAAGTTTTAAATATTATAATCTATAATTGAAATTTCAAAATCGGGATAGTTTGACAAATCGGAAAAATCGTCAAGGTAAGAAATAAATAATTTCTGTTAGCGTTAGTATTATTAAAGTCATTAAATTTGTTCATTTATTTTGCTGAACTGTTATTAATTTAAATCGTAAAAATAATGTACAAATTTTTTTTAAATTTGTTGTTTTTAGTCCCCGTGTATATTAAAAGTATTTGTATAATATGTAAATTTTTAGGCCGCATGACCATTATATTAAATTTATTGATGCTCTTTATAACAGCTCTCTAAGAATATTCAAATTAATTTTCGATCTTTTGCGATATAGATTAATAAGTTTTAAAATGTATTTATACAGTTATTTTATTTGAAAGTATAATGGAATAGTCTGAGAATCTCGCAAACTTACGATATTTTATAGCTTGAAAGTTTATTTTCAGGAGATAAATGATTCAATACTCATTAGATTTAGAAATCTGTACCTTGGCACCATGCCTGAAGCAACTCACTTACACTGTGAGAAATAATTGAATGCTTCTCGTACAATTCTGCTATATAAATCACAGGAGTATTAATAAATCAAAACTAGAAGAAAAGACGTCTTCCTTCCACCGTTTGATTGAAAGATGAAAGAACAGAATAGAGTTTGACTGAAGGATATGACCTGGGTGAAGTGGCAATGCTAATTTAGACCCTTACGTGATGATTATCTTATCTCTTCCCCGACCTTAGTCAGCACTCACTCCCCTTTATTGCTCACCTTAATACAATGAGTTATTTTGAATTCATGTGAGGGAACAAAACGGGCAATTTTACTTGCAAGTCTCTACTAATTTATTCATTGAACTAAATTAATTCCACAAGTTATGCAAAATACCGGGGATATTACCTTAATTATTTTGTTTTAAATTAACAAATTTCGACTTGATATTTCTAAGCTATCCGTAATTATCAACAACGTACACAACTTAATGATATGAGTAATATAGTCTCATTTATTTTTAGTTTATAATAAATTCATTACTACTTACTTATTTTTTGGTCGCATGATTATAATAGTCTGCTACTCAATTTTCTCTATGAAATTCATTTACCAGCGCCAAGTAATAAATAAATATAAATACACCACATGTAATTACGACCCCCTTTATCCCAGAAGGTTCTAGAAGAGCCTTGTGCGGGAGGGGGCTACACATTCAATATCCGTGTTTAATGGAAAAATCCCTCACACAGTATTTTCCATTGCCACGACCGGGATTCGAACCCGGGACTTTTGGGTGAGAGGCAGGTACACTACCATCTCGACCATCCGTCATACAAATGAAAGCTGATACCCTTAACATATACCAATTTTTTGGTGGAGCGAAAATTAGATGTGCTTACATCGCAGACGCACAAAACCTATAATTTTACATCTCAATCGAAAAATGGTGACATAAGCAAATTAACTCATTTTATATAACTCAAACAGCCCCGATGGAACCTGACTCGCCTGGGATGAAAGTTGTCCATTGTAGGTACTATCGAGTCAATAAGATACATTAATTTCACAGAGCAGCTAACACACAGGTTTGTTCATTTAAAATCCTGAATTATTTTTTTTAAGTATATGAAAGTATCGAATGGAACAAGTTTAATTTGATTTAAAAATAATATTTTGCTATGTTGTTCTGGTTTTCATCACAAGCGAAACTTTTGACAAAATAATCAAGCATTCAAAATAATCAAACGCGGAAACCACTATACAAACCATCAACTTTGTGATAGTCCGAGAATCAAAGTTTACAAGAATATTCATGCAGTTTTCTCATTTAAGTTAACAATAAATAAATGACAAACAAACTATGTGCCTATATATTAAATGTATTGTGGTGCATTTTCAAACCAGTAATACGTTAAGGATTCGCTTGATGTATGAACCATTGTGTTGGTAACAATTATAATTTGTCAAATATACGTATAGATGTAAAATATATTTTATGGATATATCAATTTTTAATAGCAATTTGATTATTACGGTATTAACTGAGACAAACAAATTCCTGTGTAATGTGAAATACCCATAAATATGCATCAAAATACACATAGTTTCAATATATGAAATTACATAGCATAAACTAATTGCTATAATTTAAAATAGATGTCAACATAATATTCCATATAATATCAAACTCGTATCAAACATTTGTTATTTTAAATTGTGAATATTGTCGTCGTAGTATTTTGTTTTATTTGTTATATCTGTTATTTACGTGTACATTTTCTACAAAAATAATATTTATAATTTTTTGGAAATTTAGAATTCTTTTGAAACCACTTTAGTTGTTTATTTACGAAGTATTCAAAGTAGAGATATTATTGTAGTTGATACGGGCAAAAAATATTTTAAGTAATTTTCTTAACTTAAATTAATTAATTTTTGTCAACTAATAATTGGTTTAGAATCACATTGCAACATTTTTAACTGAAAATATCAAAATATATTTGTACTGGTCAGTCTGTCTATATACAGGGTGTCTTCTAAAAAACGGCCAAAGCCATAACTCAGTGAAAATTTATTTTTTAATTGGGGAATATATATTGGCCCACGAAACGCACTTTTCACCATATAAAATATGGAGGTACTACTTCCGGTTTTACCAGAAGTGACTTCATGGTCATTTTTTTAAATAGCACCCTATACATTTTTTTCGAAATCTCTACTAAGCGTAAAATTTCCTTTCCGATGATGTATCACAAGTCAATATTTTCCCACCAATAAACTCCTAACAACTTAATTCTTCCCGAGGTAAGTCACCCATTTGGGAGGGACGACCTCAAATCAAACATGTAGCTCCAGCATACGTTAAAATTTGTGAAGGGTTTTCGTTTTTGGCTAAGTAGTAATCAGCTTTAATTATTGTTAAGTTAAATGGAATACCCTGTGTATGAATAATTGGTTGCATATCATCATGATTTTTTAAGTGAGTTGGTATAGCATGTATTTCTTTTGAAATTTGAAATAATAATAATAATAATAATAATAATAATAATAATAATAATAATAATAATAATAATAATAATAATGGGGTGCGAAATGCGGACCGGCAACCTCCTCGCGGTGCACCCTGGACAGGGAGGGGCAACCCTCTCTGACAAATGTCGGACGTGGGATTTCAGGGCTAACCACCCTGTAATCCCAAACCCTCTGGTTCTAGATCGCGACAGAGGACAGGCCCCTCACAATCGACCCCATTCGGATGGGGGTCAAAGACAGGTGGGAGGGGCCTTACCGGACGATCTTCACAATGACGACCCGGCAATTATACAAGGACGCTTTAGGTGGACGGAAGAACTACGAGATGACCTGCTCAACTGCCATGAGAGCAGCGAGCCTGAGCGCAGGGGGTACATGGCGCGATTACACCGGTTGTGGTGCGATATGCACCCGGAGTATCGCGCCTTCTCTCAACAACATCTGAGAGATCAAGTATCCTTCCTGCGCAGAACAGGTTATGTAAGGGCACCTCGTCAGCGTGAGGAAGTGCCTGCCGCACTTCCACCGCGGCAAATACCAGCTGACGAGGAACATCCTCCTGAGTACACCGATTTCACTTTAAGGACGAGGGTTAACCTTAACACCAGGGTTAACCCAAAGCCACAAGACCTGGCACGAATGGATTCGTTGATTAGTGAGGAGCTTCCAGAAGATACCAACATCTTTCAGATCAACAGCGCGGTGTACGCTGCCGCCAAGCAACTCGTCCCACAACAGCGCCTGGCAAGCGCAGTTGATAGGGTCGAGAAAGCTAAGCGGCGCGTACAGAAGATCGAAGCGAAAATTCGATCAGCAAGGCAACACGCTTCTCGAATCCAGAGTGTGGTGGATTATGTAACCACAGGTAGGGCATTTACACCGAAGGTCCGGCGAGTGGCAGCCGGACTGAGACGCCAACACCACACTCTAAATCGCACAGTGCTGCAGACCATCAAGCAGCACTGTCTAGATGGTCAGGCGAATGCGGAGTTTGGAACAAAACAAATTGTTTCAAACAAACCCGTCTCGCCTGTTCCAAGAGCCACAGCGTGTTGTCGAAAATCCGCCAACTGTTGAAAATGTCGAAGCCTTCTGGAAAGGAATCTACGAAGTCGCGAGTCCATTCGATAATGACACTCCAGCTATAACACACTTCGAAGCTCTCTGTCGTAGAGTCTTAGAAGAGCCAGACGAGGTGTGCCCGGCAATCAGTACGGAAGAGGTTCAACAAGCACTTGTTTTTAACCAAGAACTTCGCTGCCCCGGGTCCAGATGGTATAAACAACTGGTGGTGGAAGAAGTTTCCTTCCACCCACCGCCATCTGGCCCGAGTTTTCAACTCATGGTTGAACGAGGGGCAGCAAATTCCGGACTGGTTTGTCGAGGGGCGAACTGTGCTAATCCCCAAAAAGGGGATCTGTCTGACCCAAAAAATTATAGGCCGATTACCTGCCTCAACTCCTGCTACAAGTTATTTACTCGTATCTTGTATACCAGGATGTTGAGGTCTGTTGATCCGGTCTACCAACAGATAAACGAACAGCGTGGTGCCAAGAAGGGCCTGGCAGGTTGCAAGGAAAACCTGCTGATAGACCGCTGTATTACACAGGATTCTGTGCAGTACAAGCGGAATCTGTCAATGGCCTGGATTGATTATCGCAAGGCATTTGATACAACATCCCACGAGCTTTTGTTACACTTGCTCGGATGTATTGCGGTACCAGCACCACTAGTGAGATGCATCGAACAACTGTTGCCGCTTTGGAGAACTCGCTTCACCATAATATCCGGTGCCGAGCGAGTTTCGACAGAGTTGGTGACATTTAAGAGAGGAGTGTTTCAGGGTGACTCTTTGAGTCCGCTCCTCTTCTGCATCTCACTGCTGCCGCTATCTGTTGGACTCCGCCAAACCCGCGGGTATCACTGTGGGCCACCCAGCAACCGGAGGCATAAGGTCACCCATCTATTTTATATGGATGACCTTAAACTCTATACCTCCGGAGAGCGAGAACTTCAAAATGCTCTCAGTGTGGTCGAGGAATACACGCGGGCAATTGGAATGGAGTTTGGGTTGGACAAATGCGCAGTCGTCCACCTCAAGAGAGGACGATGCGGGGAATTCCACGAAGATGCGCAGCTCGCAGACGGAAGCATCCTACGACATTTGGATGCCGGAGAGACCTACACATACCTGGGTGTGGAACAACGCCACATCCAGGATGTGAACCTAATAAAGGATTCTCTCCGTGGCAAGTACAGACACCGACTCCGAAAGATTTGGTCTTCTGAACTTTCGGGGAAGAACAAGGTGTCTGCCACTAATATGCTTGCCGTTCCGATTCTGCTCTACTCCTTCGGAGTAGTTAAATGGCGAGTAGATGAGCTGCGCCAATTAGACAGGGATAACCGCAAGATGATGAATATTCATAGGAGTATTCATCCTAGGTCGTCCGTTCCTCGTGTGTACCTCCCACGTCAACGGGGGGGCCGAGGACTCTTGGGTCTGGAGTGCATGCATGGCAGAGTGGCACTGAGTATGGCATGTAATGTCATCAGGAGCTCGGACCCACTCCTACAGTTAGTGAGAAATCATGAAACTGTGGGAGTTGGCGCTTTATTGTTTAGGGCAGCACAGAGGGCCGCAGATGAACTCGGTCTCGTGTTCGACTACAGACGAGGAGGCCGGCGAGGTGCTGATGTAGAGTCAGTTACTGAGCTTCCGCCGAATCGTCTGACAGCCCGCATTAAAGCTGCCGAACAGAGCATTCTGTTCAGGCAGCACGTCGATAAACCCCTGCACGGTGTTTTCTATAACAACATAGAAGCACTGGGTTTATCGACAAAGCTGACCTTCGCATTTTTAAGGTCAGCAGGGCTGAAGTCGGAGACCGAGGGATTCATTGTGGCCTGTCAAGATGGTGTTATTAACACCATGGTCTATCGGAGTCGCGTGATGGGTGTAGAGGTCCCTGATATCAACTGCAGGACCTGCCGTCAGGCGCCGGAGTCGCTCATGCATTTATTACCTGCATGTCCGATATATGCGACTTCGGTCTACATCCACCGACATAACGCGGCTTTACGAGTGCTATACTACCATCTACGGCACTCGTACCAGATAGACCAAACACCAGTGCTGCCTTACGTCCCCGGAGATATCGAGTCCGTTGTCGAGAACGAGAAATGCCGGATTTACTGGAACTACTCGTTCCCGACCGTCAGGCGAATTCACGCCAATAAGCCTGACATAGTCCTCCTCGACCATCAGACCAAGGTGATGTATGTCATCGAGTTCTCTGCACCTGCTGAGACAAACATCGCCTTGAAGGAGGAGGAGAAACGGACTAAATACAGAGATATAAGTAGGAATAAGGACATATTAATTATTCATGGTATAACAGTCTTGCCGAGCTATTTTTACTATTTATAAAAAGATATTTATTTTATACTTTGATAACCAGTTTACTATAACATGGTTCTTTCAATATATCAATACTCGAATTAATTCTTCAATGCTGCAGAGTTCGGCTAATTCTCGCCGTGATCACACCGATCCTCTCGCTGAAAATAGCCACTGTCAGATACAGTGAACGCTACATCTCTTGCTGGATTATCGTTATCATAATCTGTTGTCTTCGGATTAGATCTCACTTGTCAAGGCTAAACTATAACCTTGTAAGTCCATCTCCTTTCATCGATATCTAGAATTAGCTACTGTACTCATGCCAATTATCCCGTATGAACTAAAATTTAGCTCATTTCCTCATATGATATACCTGTGCATGATCCGTCTCAGCTTAAACTCTACCTCTGCAATGTCAACTGGCTTAAGATTGTCCCGATGCATGTCGCTCGTACCTTAACTTGCGACAGCGGCCAACTTAACCTCCGCACGCCTTACTTCTTAATTACCGATACCGCCACATCACAATCGATCAACCCTTTGGTACCTTAACTTTAACGTTCTTCGTTGTGCGTGGATGCTCTTTAACTTGACTGACACTAGTGCAGTCCTCAGTTGAATGCGAAGTTGCCTTAGCACAGTGAAAACATATCTTCCTTGGGTGATTCCGACATCCTCTGACCTGGTGTCCTTTTCCTCCACATCTTTTGCATATCAATTTCATATTTGGATATCTTGCCCTAAATTTCGTCTTCTCCATTCCATCTTCAGTCACATGAGTGACTCGTACATTTTTCCTGGGGAATCGGTTCCTTGATACACTCTTCGAAATTGTGGCTCTGGTACCCCTTGTTTCTTCGTTCCGTTGATTTTCGTATAAATTTCCCGGTAGTTGTCGTGATGCTACGTTCTCATATGATTCAGCTAGTGCTAATGCAGCTTCAACACAAAAAAAATCTCCCTGCTCCAAAATCCGATTTGCTAGCCTTAAGTCGATGCCTTTGTAGAAATTGATCAACAATCAACTTGTCTCTGTAGTAACATTCCCTGACACTAGGGTCTTCGCCTGGGAAGGCCTTGTTCGACACTACTTTAAGCCTTTGCATATAGGCTCCCAGAGTCTCATCGGGTTGCTTAATACATCTACTTAATTCTCGCTTCCCTTCTTCTATATTGACTTTTCTTCCATAAATTCTTCTTAACCAGATCTTCATTTCTTGAACTGTTTTGGGTCGGTCCAACTTCCGCAATGCATAATAAGCTTCTTTGGCACCTTCCTTTAATTTCCTTACCATGTGATTAAAGGCTTCTGCTTCCGTCCAATGATGTTGTTCGGCTGCCATAAGTACAGCCTCTATGAATGCCTCGTAATGGGGTCCTCCCTCAAAACTGTCAATCGTATCGGATCCATTGATCAACTTTTCCAGATAACCAATATTCCGGTTGGGTTTCTCGGGTTCTTCGGATCCACTTGGTCTAGATGGTACTAGTTGCTCCAAACGTATTTGTTGCTGTTGAAGTTTTTGTTGCAGATCCTCCAGTTGTTGTCGCATTTGCTCTGATGAAAAGGTTGAAACGTTTTCCTTTCGCGTACCTGGTTGATCGTTCGTTGGTGGTGACTGTGATACAGTAGTTTTCGGCATTTTCTTTTGCGTGACCTTATTGCAATCTGAGATGATGGAGATGTACTTGTTTCCTTCTATATCCCTTTGGATATCTTTTGTTATAGTTGACGGAACGAATTATTTTCACGAATACCAACTTTCTCTTCACGTACAATCGTGACTTACTAGCGTGCTATGACTGGCATAAGACCACCTAGATTTCGCTTCCACCGCAATTAGACAACACTCGGTATATTTTATTGTTCCCCTTACAATTGAATTTGTGGTTTCCTCACGCGGCTTGGGAGGAAACCCTATGATTTTTCTCACGCGGCTTGGGAGAAAAATCCTACAACTTCTAACTACCGTAGCAACTCATATACACTTAGAATACCTTAGGACTTTCTACTTGCTAGTATCTCTAAACAATAAACTTGTGGTTTCCTCACGCGGCTTGGGAGGTAAACTTTAATACTACTAACTACCTCAGTAAGTCCTATGTACCTAATACCTTTGCACCTCAATTGTATCTACTGAACAAATAAAATACCAACTACCTCCAAACGCCCTATTTCAATCCTATTGCCCAAACTGCAACATCAAAATTTACACAATTTACAACCATAAGGATATATACTCAAGCATGGGATAAAAGAAAAACGTATATAAGAAATATATGAAATTTCCAATTCTGAACCTGAAAAAAAAACCTTTCTGCTTTACTTTAATAAAACCAAAAAATACGCTTCCTTAAACTATTTCCGACGCATTGAAAATATATTCCCTACTAACTTATACAATATTTGTTCAAAAAGAACCTCTAATTTGTTTGACAAAACGACGCAATCTTTCCACTCATATTTCCAGCTATCCATTAATTACTTTTTCCTCAAAAACTCAACTTATTAATTGGAACATTTTTCTCAAATGCGCTATTTTGTCAACAAATAACCTAAACTTAATCTAAACAACAAAGAAATTCTTTGCTGGACTTTTCGCATAGCCCCGTACCAACAACATATATCTCTTTATTTACTTTCAATATTTAATTCATAAAACATTACTTAATCCTTTCTTTATAATTTTTGTTCTATTTCCAAGTACCGTATAAACTATATACTCACTGGATTACTTAACTTTTTACTTTTTCTCAGAACATTTACGTTTTATATACGATACTTTCTTCTAAAATGAGAACATAGTGAATTCAAAGTCTTTGGAAAATTAACCTTTCAGTACATTTGAGGGAAACACAGGAAGACTTTTAATACAGAAACCGCGTGACTAATTCTCTAATGCTATTAATCGACACAAAACTATGATCACTCAATTAAATCAACATAAAAAAACAAAGTATACGAGACTCCTTACAAAAATCACGAAAACAAATACCCTAATATTGTGGCTAAAGCAGATGAGAGTAAAGCAACCGTTACAACAAATAAACGTGTGTATGAGAGAAAATAAAATCTGTCTTAATTACTGCATGACGTAATCACCATTAAACGGTTAAATAACAATTTGATATCACCAATTTAAACAAAACCAACTGAGATCAAGAACATGTACCCCTTTAGACCAAAGTTACAAAAAAACAAAATATACTTCACGTGAAAATGGTGACTACCTAAATCAGGTTCTTACAAACGGGAAAGAATAAATCATAAAGTCGATATTCTGCTTAAATTACTACATCGATTGACTATCTATTAAAATTTTATTTCGGGAATTTTTTTTTTTTTTTTCTCTAACTCATACCTTCCTAACACATAAAAATTCTTGAACCAATTAAACAAATCAGCAAGTGTTACTCTACTCTGACTGTACCCTACTCATTACTTTACGTGCGTATCACAATTTTTGTTTGTCTCTCTAATTAGTAAAAACAAAAATCCCTTTTCTTTAAAATCATCGCACGAATACGCGTCTCCGTCAAAAAGAATTACAAAAATTTAGAGCTAATTAACGCGTGACCATGCTGCAACTCCCTTACTTACAATCAGGTAGGTACCTGTCTCTATAAACATTAAGCTATCCGATGATAAAATGTATAATATCTCTTCCTTAAGTCAAAAAAAAAACAATTACTTTAATCCACGTCTCTACTTGTTCTACAATGAATATCATTTAACAAAGACAAACCCGAAATTCAGTTAAATTGCTTGAAGAGCTGCATCGAATACATGCTGAAAATACTCTGTATAACTATTACGCTTATCCACTACAAGGTGTTTAACAAGGCGATAAAACCTTTTTCTTCTATATCTAAATGACTTTATATCTTCCAAAACAAAAAAATTAAAATGTCTAAGGTATCGTATTTTAATTTCTTATTGCCTACTTGTCACTTTGCAATGAGATAACAAAAAAACCCTTGCTAAAACTAACTGTCTAAGTACGAACCAATTAAAATATCCAAAAATTTTTTTTACTATCCATTATCGTTTTAGCAGTATCGTGAATTTACAAATTACTTGACAAAACAAAACTTTTCTAAACCTAAATATAGTCATGATCGTGCTACTCCGGTTTTCTTTAAAATTTCAAAGGTTTATCTTTATATTTCTGTATCTAATTTCAAACAATTTTATACTAACGTTAAATGCCTTCACATGACTACAACAAAAAAAATCTATCTAACTGGGACTCCTCTGCATACTTTGCGCTTTATGCCAATTTTTTTTTTTTCCACATTTAGAATTACAAAATTACTATTACACAATAAAACGTCGCTAAACCAACTAATTTAGTGAATTTATACCACAAACTTACTCTTATAAAGGAAAATTAACCAAAAAAACAACGATTTCGCGTACGTAATATAATTATTAACCATTTCGACATAATGTATCTACCTAGATCTTCTCTTTTAATCACTTTTGTACCTCACAAGTACCCCAATAAATCTACGGTTTTATACACAATATACTTAAACAGGTCCCCAATTATATTGCTATATTGATTTCTCAGGTACTTTATTATATATTATAACACTTTCGCTAAAGTAATCGTTGACAGCAGGTAACAAATTTCTATTTCACTCTTTGCTCTGATTTACATAAATTTATCTAAAATTATCCCTAGTAAATCATTGTTTAACACTTCTAATACATCTCTCGCAATAACTTCTATTAAACAAAAATTTTCTAATAATCATTAATATCCGCCTTTTCTCTCGAATGTACGCCACATTATTCACACTAAAAATTTACATGATTCTACAACGTGAACAACTTTGAATTACACTAACACTAATAATTTTATGAATTCTTATTGTAGCAAAATTTCCGAACAAATAAGAAATAACAAAACGGACTCTAATTAACTAGTACTTCGCAACTTCTTTACAAATATTTACTGATGTTCGCTAATATTCTGTCGCTCAAATATTCTCTATTACATAACATGTTCCCTGGATAGAGTTGTCTAGAGCCAATTAACACATATCTAACTTTATTCATTAGTTTTACTGATTCTAGTTCTTTTTCTGAGAAAAGATGAATTTTTTGACATTCTAAAAATTATACGGACAAAATTAATAACTTGAATCTTAATTAGTTGTATAAATTTTATTCTTTTTCAAATCCTAATCTGACTGCGCCACTTTTTATAACAGTCTTGCCGAGCTATTTTTACTATTTATAAAAAGATATTTATTTTATACTTTGATAACCAGTTTACTATAACATGGTTCTTTCAATATATCAATACTCGAATTAATTAGTCTCTAGACAGAATCACTACCCACAGAATATAGTACGAGCCCTCATTAACTTATCTATGTCTTACTCCTTTACTCATTATCGACCAGCCAGCTGTATTGGACACTGATGTCACTCACAAGACGTGTCGTGGGTTAGTAAGCACTTCAACCTGTTTATTCCATATTTTCTGATCAATGAAATTGCCAACTATATTGTCAATAAAACGAAAGAATCTCAAAACACTTAAAATACTATTTATTTACAATTGAAACGAAAAAAGGTAAAAAACAAAACAATAAATGGAAAATACGGGGAATAAGTCCCAGTACAAAATGAACTATTAAAACAAAACAATATGCAAATTCATACTATAATAACTTAAAATGCTAGTGTTGGCAGTGGCAAAAGTGAATATCTAGCTTAACGCGTGGATAACATTTACATGGGTTCAAAAATATCCCTCAAACCACGGTTAAACTATTATCACTAGGATTTCCAGAAAATAGACAAACGTTCTGGAATCCTCAAATAGTGGAAAATAGACAAACGTCCACTAATTCAATCAACAAAACAAAACAAAAATAAATGACTGACTCTACATATATTAACAAACAAACAAAATCAGAAAACACAGAACAATCACTACACTATCTTTACTTCTGTATTTCTTATTCGCGAAACTAGAGATGATGTTTTCGGTCGGAAGCTAGACAAAAAGTGGTTTAAAAAGCTGAAAGCTTTTAGCACATCAGGTTGTCGATTTGCCTGAAGGGCGGTTACACTTGAGGGGGTGGGTAAGTCATTAGGCGATTTACCCAATTGCACTCGTCCCCGACGGTACTTAAGTTCAACCCGACCTGTAGCGCTATCTGCCCGTTACGATGGAAAATTATTCTTATGGCACATTCCTTTACTATGTTAATAATTTACCATGGTATTAGAATCTTACTTAATTATCCTACTTATGATACAAATACAATTCATATTAAACTATTTCTATATAGCACCTGCATTTGCAACTACGAGCTAGGGAAACCCAATTTCACTAATCATTCCTGTAATTCCATTTCGGGACAAAACCTAGCTCAGGTGTATATAGATTCCTACCTATCTTAATATTACGCACATTACATATAATGGAATATCTTTTGAATTAACTACCTTACTTATGTTATTCAAAATAGTCTGTAGATAAGAGATAGACACCGAGATATGATTCCTGTTGACGGTTGATGACCTTTACTCGCGTATTCGATTGATTCACTACTTGTGATTGATGGGTTACGCGTCTTCCATGAAATACCCTAATAAAGCCATTAACTAAATTACGCTTGTTTAACCGACTTGCCTGTACTATATCCTCCGTGGCTCTTCAACGTATTTCAAACATGTGGCACCGATTTAGTTGTACCCGTAGGTTTTTCCAAAGAAATGTTTTGAACTTAGCAATTGTTGGATATCCCTGGACCTCTGCAAATAAACGTTATGGCTCTTCTATGATGGTATATTTTAACTGCGGGTGGTAAACATATTTCATAATTTGGGCCTGACACGTACTAAATTTTTACAAGTCTGTTTTAAAAGAAATGCCCCTTTTACAATTCCACAATCAGTCACGTATTCTATTTACGAAACTTTTAACTTTAACAAAAAGAAACCATACCTACCGGGTGATATCTACATTTGTTACAATGGCTTGCAATGAAAGAAAAAATATAGGGGTCACGGGCAAGGTGGTGGGGCCCAACAAGGATTACCGCCCAATGATGATGGCCGCAACGAACAAGGACGCTTTGAGTGGACAGACGAGTTAAGGGACGACCTGATGCATTACTACGAAAGCAGTGAGCCCGCACGGAGGGGATACATGGCACGAATGCATGCTCTGTGGTGTGCAAGACACCCAGAGCATAACGCCTTCACGCCGCAAAACCTGCGTGATTATGTATCCCACCTTCGTAGAAGGGGCTACGTGAGAACTGCCCCTCAGCCGGTGATTGAGGTGGTCGAGAGGCCACCGAATGTACCTGTTGAGGATGCAGTTCCTGTCGTTCCACCTATACCAGAGGGTCTCAGTACTAGAAGGGGGTTGCACTATATGAAAACCCCCGGACCAGAAGACCTGGTCAGAGTGGATGCAGAACTTCGAGACGCGATACCAGAAGTGGCTGACATCTGGCACATAAACTGTGCCGTGTATGCTGCTGCTCAACGCTTGTCTCAGGTGGAGAGGCGAAACACTGCTTCCCCACAGGAGAGAGCAGAGCGGCGTGTGCAGAAGATGGAAGCCAAGATCCGGTCGGCGAGGCAACACGCTTCCCGTATCCATTGTGTGATGGACTATATGGCAGCTAATAGGCCTTTCACGCCTAAAGTGCGGCGAATAGCTGCCAACCTGAGACGCGTCCATCACACACTCAATGTTGCTGTGCTGCAAACCATCAAACAGCACTGTCTCGATCGGATACGGATGCTAGTGGTTTGTAAAAAGTCACTAGTGAGGCGGGCGAGAGGAATGGCGGAAAATAAACTATTCCGCCAAAAGCCCTCGCGCCTTTTCGAACCGCCTCAGCGTGTTGTAGAGAATCCGCCGACTGTAGATCAGGTGGAGAACTTCTGGAAAACGCTCTACGAACAGAAGCTTCCACTCAACAGAGACACTCCAGCCCTGGCACACTTTGAAGCCTTTTGTCAAAGGCTTCAACAACCAGATGAAGTGTTCCAACCAATAACCCCAGAAGAGGTTCGAAGAGCTCTTGAGGGCTCTAAGAACTTTGCTGCTCCAGGCCCCGATGGGATAAATAACTTTTGGTGGAAAAAGTTAACCTGTACCCACCACCATTTGGCCAGAATTTTTAATGCCTGGCTAAACGGGGAGCAGCAAATTCCTTCTTGGGTTGTTGAGGGGCGGACAGTGCTGATCCCTAAGAACGGAGATTTGTCTAACCCAAAGAACTACCGCCCGATAACCTGTTTAAACGCATGTTACAAGGTGTTTACACGCATTTTGTACATGCGGGTGCTCCAAGCAGCTGAACGGGTTTACGAACGGATATATGAGCAACGAGGGTCGAAGAGAGGTGTTGCTGGCTGCAAGGAGAACCTGCTTATTGACAGATGTGTCACGCAGGACTCCATGCAGTATAAACGAAACCTCTCTATGGCCTGGATCGATTACCGCAAGGCATTTGACATGACATCGCACGAGCTAATTGTTCACTTGCTCCGATGTCTTGCGGTGCCCGATCCCGTAGTGAGATGTATTGAAGAACTGATGCCGCTCTGGAAGACTCGCTTTACCATAAGATCGGGTAATGACCGAGTCCAGACGGAGCTGGTATCCTTCAAGAGGGGAGTATTTCAGGGAGACTCCCTCAGCTCCCTCTTGTTTTGCATCTCATTACTGCCATTATCCGTTTCGTTAAGAAAAACCTGTGGCTACAACTGCGGTACCCCCAGTAACAGGAGGCATAAGGTCACCCATTTGTTTTATATGGATGATCTTAAACTTTATGCCTCCGGAGAGAGGGATTTACATCAGTCCCTCAGGATAGTACAGGAGTACACACAGGCGGTCGGGATGGAGTTCGGGTTGGACAAATGTGCACTGGTCCATCTCAAGAAAGGACGATGCGGAGACTATGGAGAGGACGCGCAGCTCGTGGACGGAAGCATCTTACATCATCTAGATGCCGGAGAGTCGTACACTTACTTGGGTGTTGAGCAACGCTCCACTCAGGAAGTAAGTGTAGTGAAAAACGCTCTCCGCGGCAAGTACCAGCACCGACTCCGACAGATCTGGTCTTCAGAACTCTCGGGGAAGAACAAGGTGTCTGCGACCAATATGCTTGCCGTTCCGATCCTTCTCTACTCCTTTGGAGTAGTGAAATGGACTCGAGAGGAGCTGCGACAACTCGACGTAGGAACCCGCAAAAAGATGCATCTCAATAGGAGTTTGCATCCTAAATCGTCCGTTCCACGGTTATATCTCCCACGGTATCAGGGAGGCCGTGGACTCTTGAGTTTGGAGAGTCTCCATAACAGGTTGGTTCTGAATGGGGCCTGTAAGGTTATCAGGAGTTCGGATCCCCTCCTCTGCATGGTCCGAGACCATGAAAAAGCAGGGGTAGGAGCTTTTTTGTTTAGGGCAGCACGGAGAGCAGCCGATGAACTTGGTCTCATTTTCGACGCCGAACGGGTAAATCGCGGCTCTGTCACCGAGTTGGAACCTGTTCGGCGAAAAGCCCAAATTAAAGCTGCAGAACACAACATCTTTCTGCAGCTTCATACGGATAAGCCAATGCATGGGGTCTTTTATAAAAATATGGAAGACCTTGGCTTATCCAAAAGGTTGACCTTTGCCTTCTTAAGGTCAGCAGGGCTGAAATCTGAGACTGAGGGATTCATTATGGCTTGCCAGGATGGTGTATTTAACACACTCGTCTATCGAAGTCGTGTCATGGGTATGGAGGTCCCTGATGTCAGCTGCAGGGCCTGCCGCAGGGCGCCGGAGACTGTAATGCATTTGTTGTCGGCTTGTCCGACATATGCAGTCTCGGCCTATATCCAGAGGCACAACGCAGCATTACGAGTGCTTTATTATCATTTAAGGCACTCGTATAAGATAGACGAGACACCAGTGCTGCCTTACGCTCCGGGGGATATTGAGTCCGTTGTGGGAAATGAGAAGTGTCTAATTTATTGGAACTACTCGTTTCCCACCGTCAGGCAAATTCAAGCCAACAAGCCTGACATAGTCCTCCTCGACCACCAATTCAAGACAATGTATGTCATAGAGTTCTCGGCTCCTGCGGAGAACAACATTGTCTTGAAGGAGGAGGAAAAACGGACAAAGTATCGAGATTTGCTCTTCGAACTCCGCACACTCTATCCAGACCATACGGTTAAGATAGTGGTGCTGATTATAGGAGCCCTCGGTGGAATTAGACACACGCTGCTTTCAGAACTGAAGATCATACCGGCATGCCGCAACTCGGCAGAGATCTTAGCCGGCAGAATGCAGAAGGCAGTCATCCTCGGTTCGTTACGTCTGCTCAGGGCACACGATTCTCGGACCCAGTAGTCACTTACCCTACGGGCGTGGGGAGTGGTTGCCGGTACTACCAGCTCCCATCTGTGAGTGTCGGAGCCACAGAGAAGGGTGACTGGCTTTTACAAATAAAAAAAAAAAAATAATAATAATAACACGTCTTTATTTTATACTCGGCGAAGTCCAGGTCACCCTATTCTACTTAACCGAGTTTTAAATAGAAAATACATAAAATTAAATAATATATGATATAACCTAATATAATATACAGTTTGTTACAAATGCATAAGATCAATAAATTTACCTTATATATAAGAATAAATATATAAGTAGGAATAAGGAAATATTAATTATTCATGGCTTGCAATGAAAGAAAAAAGTTGTACATAGATGTTTTAAAACGTTGAGGACTATAATCTTTAAATTCTGTTGGGACAGTATTGTAGAGCTTAGAGGAAGAGTAACTGAAAGAACGCCTGAAAAAAGTAGTACGATATCTAGGGGTATTTAGTAGATATTGGTTCCTAACATTAATATTGTGAAGTAAATGACGAAAGTTTAATTTTTTAAAAAGGTAATCTGGACATTTAGTTTTTAGAAGTTTATGTACAAAGCAAACCAAGTGCAGTTGCCGGCGATAGTGTAAATTGAGCCAACCAATATCCTTAATTTTATCACTTACATGGTCTCGCCTGGATAAATTAAAGATTAGCCTAATACAACTATTTTGAATTTTCTGCAGCCTACCAACTGTTTTAACATCCAGGCAAGGACCATACACAATGTCAGCATAATTGGTTAACGACAACACTAATGTATCGGATAATTTCTTTTTTAACTCCCTATTAGAAATGCTTTATTTCTAAATAAATTTCTCAATGCAAGATAACATTTTTGTATAATTTTATTTACATGTTCTCGAAATCTGAATTTTCTATCAAGGGTTAAACCTAGACTTTTGACATTAGATACAACGGGAAGACGCACACCATCTAAAGTAATATTTAAATTAGTAGCTGCCCAATCAGAGTCATTTCCAAAATAGATCAGTACTGATTTTTGTGGGTTTAGAATAAGGCTGTTACGAACAGAATAAGTCTGAATATTACTTAAATCTGAATTAAGCTGTACTTGAGCCTGTAATGCATCATCTTTAGTAAAAGATAAGTAAACGCTTGTATCATCGGCATATTGATGACTACGACAATACTGTAACTGACTGCACACATCAGAAGTATATAATATGAAGAGAAGTGGTCCAATTATTGATCCCTGTGGGACTCCAGAAATAACCGGCAAAGCTGATGACACTGCACAGTCTAAGATGATGAGAGCAGAAGTATTAAAGCCATAATATTTTAACTTTGCACAAAGGAGATCATGATTAACAGTGTCAAAGTAATACCAAAGCAGTTGTCTTCTTGTCATCAACACCCCGAGCAATGTCGTCAGTTACATCTAAGAGAGTAGTGACTGTACTGTAACCCTGTCTGAATCCTGATTGCTGGGGAGGTAAGATTTTGTTTGAGTTGAAGAAAGCATTCATTTGTTCATATAAGATTCTTTCAAGTATTTTGGACAAAGTAGGTAGAATGCTAATTGGACGAAGATGAGAATATGAAATCGGATTAGATATCTTGGGTACAGGTATGATTAAAGCTTTTTTCCAATTAGTAGGGAATTTATTAGAATCCAAGATGGTATTTAATATGTGTGTAATATGACCTGTAATATGTGGAATACAATATTTTATCATGGTAATGCTGATATCATCTGCACCTTTGGCATTTGATTTTAATTTGGAAATTATTTTTTCTACTTGCATATCAGTGGTATTCTCAAACTCGAACAGCTCATCATTAGAGAAAGTATTGTTTTCATAAAAATTTAAAAGTTCATCACATAAAGGTGGAGCATTAGCTGCAACCTGTATAAAATTATTGTTCATGTCATCAGGATATTTTAAATTATCAGGAAGATTATTTTTTATTTTGCTTTTTATATTTAGGGTATCTAAAGCCTTCCACGTTTCATGGCTGCCTTTAGTGCAGCAAAATTCGAGATATGCTTTTTTTTCATGTCTAACAGCATTAGTGACATAATTTCTCATAGCTATATATTCAACCCAATGAGCGTTATCTTTTGTTTTGTGATATTTCGCCAATAACTTATCTCTAGTTTTAATCATAATTTTAATCACATCTGTGAGCCATGGTGCTTTAGGTTTACTAACTTTTATAGTCCTTATAGGTGCATGTATATTAAATAAATTTATAATATTATTAGTTAAGAAGGAAAGTTTATCATCTATATCTGAAAGATTATAAATGTGATCCCAATTAATAAGTAGCAAATCATTTAAAAATAGTTCATTGTTAAAATGTTTGAAATTCCTAAATGTAAATAATTTTGGACTATTATCTTCTATTTTTATATTTAAATTACAAAATACTAATCGATGATCAGTTAAATCATGCAAATCAGAACAACCTATATTTGTTATTAAATTATTATTATTAGTTATTATAAGATCAATCAAAGTACTACTAATATTATTTATACGAGTTGGCTCACGAACTAGTTGTGACAAATTATACGTACCCATTAGCTCTAGCAACTGCACCGTGGCATTACTATTAAGATTGAACATATTAATGTTAAGATCTCCCATTATTATAAGATTATCTACAGAGGGCAAAATATCAGCTATGCTATTTTCGAGAGTTTTTAAAGATTCATTTATATTCTGAGATATTCTGAGAAGGAGGTCTATATACGATACCTATACCATAGTTGAATTGTTTAATTTTAATTGTGATCCAAAGCTGCTCTAATTCAGGCGTATTCTCAGCACTAAAAATTTTAATATTTAAACTAGAATCATAATAAAGGGCCACTCCTCCACCTCTCCCATCACGATCATTTCTAATAATTCGATAACCATCAACGTCTAAAACATCAGAGGTAATTAGTGGTGTTAGCCAATGCCTAATAACTTAAATTTTTCATTCACTAGAATATTTTTTAAATCATTGAAACTAGGATATAAAGATCTAATATTTACATGGCCTAACTTGAAATCATTCATTATACAAATCAGAATATGTACCAGTATATTTATTATTTAGTAACAAACTGAAATTAAAACAAAAAGGAAAAGTAAATGAAATACAGAATATATTATATATAATGCTACAAAAAGATATCAGTATTCTGTGTACAAAAAATAGTAATATACCTATTCATTACAACTACATTTTGTTAAAATAACAGAAATTTTGTATTAAATTAAATTAGTGCGTCATTAAGAGCTGTCGCTAGCAGCCCGATCCTCGACAGTGGCTAAGCCGAACAAATTAGCCGAGATATCATCAGATTCTCTGACTATTATGGTTTTCTTATTGTCCAGCGAAGCATAAATCATACCATCCACAGTCCAAACATTTTTTATTCCAAAAGCAGTAGCAGTTTTTTTCCATAAGTTGTAGCGAATTTGCGTCAAATCTTCATGAATAATAATACCAGATGATTTTAAATTCTTTTTATTTTTAAATACCAAATTCTTCACATTCCTTTGATAAAATTCCACTATAATAGGACCAGGTTTTTTGTTCACATTATTTCCACTATCAGATTTATTTGTATTAGTTCTTATACGGTATGACTTATAGATATCGTTAGCCGTTAAATTTAACTTTAACCTATTATTAAATATGTTTGAAATTATGTTTAAACTTTACATCTTCACATGAAACATTGTAACCTTTATGCGAAATAGCTCAAAGTTTTAAATTTGGTAGCGAATTAAAATAGAAAATAGTTTTCAAACCATTTGTTTGGTTTTAGAATTTTATCTACAGGATATTTATAATTTTCTGTATAATTTGAACGTTTTAATGGAATTATAGAACACCCTGTTTATATTATTATGTCAGATTCGATAAGTACATTTCAAGATATTTTCGATGAGCTGCTATACTTGGTATGGTTTTGAACAGATTTCAAAATTTAGAGGAAAAAAATACAGTTCAAAATTGAATATTTTTCATGTATTTGTATCCAGCAATAGTATATTCAGTAGTCATTGGGGCACTTGGGCCAGACAGTGACGTCACAAGCATGGCGCCAGTGACGTCATCATCGTTAAGTATGGAATCTACTTTACCGGCCGAAACTCCGGTAGGGCTTACCTCACCAATGGGTCCCCCGTAGGGCTTACCTCACCAATAGGTCCCCCGTAGGGCTCCTCTCACTAATGGGGCTCCTCTAACCAATGGCCCCAGACAGTGATGTCACAATCTAGTCGGACCGTGACGTCATCCTCTGGTCAAAGCCGAAGAGCTCGGCTCCGCTCACGTCTCAGTTACCAAAAGGGCCCCCGTGTTACCCCATCTTTATAGGCCTCCATTCTAACCCTACATAATGGGGCCCCTTAGGACGCCGCTCACGTCTCCGAGTCAACAGAGCCCCCTTGTAACCCCCATTTTTTTTTATAGGCCTCTATAAGGCAGTGTTTTGCACCTTGTGGGTTATCAGGTACGTACATAACCACACTTGTTATTCAGGTGTTCTTACCAATCGTACTAACGTTAGAGGTGCTCTTTTTATTACTTAAACTCTGTCGGTATAGCCATCTACTTTGCATTGTATCGAGTAATACCCACAATCTGACCCAACTTGTTGAGTTGTCAAGTAACTACTCCCTGTATTTTGTATTACTAATATAAAAGCCAGTATGAGAAAAATACAAATTTACTGAGATTTAACAAAATTAATGTAAATGGGTTACAGCGATTTAACACTAAAATAGTTTGTCTACCTGCCAATATAATCTCTGTTACCTAGCAAGAAAAGGCAGTATTTACACTCGGTTATTTCTTGGAGTTAAAAAATGCCATACTTTAATGAAACACATGCCGCATATTTTTCATAAACTTTATTGAACAATAATTTTTACTACTCTTGTACAAAGCATACAAAGCTGGTTTTCTTACATAAGTAATAGGATAACATTTTATTCTACGTGGATGTCTTAAAAATTATGAAAATATAGTAGAAAATACTTACATTATATAAAATATAGTACATGAGCGAATATAAAATGAAACTCCTGTAATTTGAAACTTAGAACTAATCAATACAAAAACAAAAAAATGCCACATATATATTTTTTACTAACCTCTAACTATATATAAACAGAGCTAACAATATTAACTGGCCTATAAGTTACCTAAATATTTGGTTCTATTGTCGCTTATCAATCAATCAATTTTTAAATTTCTTAAACCCATAAGGAACAGAGCTATGATCATTAAAGAATTTTCTCTTGGTGGAATTAGTTTTGTATATTTTTCTTTCTATACTTGTTACGACTTCATGCTCTTTTGTTCTTCGAATATTTTTGGATGTAATGTAGATAGGAGCGGATTTGTTAAGAACCATATTCCTTATGCTATCAAAATTTATCAGCTGACTAGCTGCGTAATTCAGTGATATTCCTTTCACCTTGCACATGACCTCCTCGGTTTGTTTCTTTGTGGAGAAAACTTTGTAAGCGTAATTCTTAGGACCTCCGGAGACAAACTCTGTTATGTAGCTATCATATCCATATTTTTCTAACTCGTCAGTCATATCTCCAAGTAAACTGCCTGTGGGTACATCAGGTTCACCTTTCCTCGAAATGTAGATTACAGAGTCAGTATCATAGTACAGTACTCGTTCGTCTAATTTTTCAAGATAGCTATATAACTTGAGACAAGCTTGGGCCGTAACATAAGATGCTATGGCTACATTTACTGTAGTTAGACTATCGTAATTTTCCTCTCTATGCTCATAATTAATAATGATGGTATCTTCGTTTATTGGAATCACACCGTTAACATATATATCTGGATTTGACATTACATTAAAACACTCTGCCGGATCGTTGACAATTTTTGTTTTTTGATTGATTCTCTCGTTGTCCAAACTTTCCCCAAAACGAATTTAGGATAAGCTTGGCCTGAGATCGTAATCCTGAATTTTCAATAACATCAGCAAAACCTAATTTGATATTTTTTTGATTGAGGAACTGTTCTATGTAACGCTCTCGTTCTTCAACAGTGGTACAATCCATCGGCCACCCCGATGCTTGCTGCTTAATTTTTATGAATTTATTCATCATATCAGTGAATAGTCCCTCTTTATTTGTTGTTTTATCAAACTGTTGAATGCCATAGCTCCAAATTTCATAAACCTCTTTCAATTCATAACCCTTCTCAAGAGCCTTCAATTACTTCGTCAACGACCCAGGTACCAACTAGTGTTCTCTCTTCTTCTTCGTGGCAGCAATCATTCTGATTCATTTGCTCGCCACAGGCACGGCATAAAACGAACAGAAGTTTGTTGTTCATTTTTGTAGGAAGTACAGGATGGTAGAGGTTTGTTGGCGGTAAAATTTTACACTTGATCAAACCATCTGTATATGTTAAATTTATTGCTGAACATTCTTCTCCTACGTAAACTTTAGGATGTCCAACTGGAAACTTGCCATATTTGCAGACCCAAGGGTATAAAGAACAGATATCCACGTATTTAATTTTCTCCCCCACCCTGATCTTGTAATGCTCAATAGTGTTTCCAGTACGACCACCATAGAATGCGTCTCTAGGATTAAGTGGCACAAATGAAAGCAGGGGGCGGTTTTCAATAAGAACTCGCATTTCTTTAATTAA
The DNA here is from genome assembly GCA_963680705.1 of Rhagium mordax. Classification (NCBI taxonomy): domain Eukaryota; kingdom Metazoa; phylum Arthropoda; class Insecta; order Coleoptera; family Cerambycidae; genus Rhagium; species Rhagium mordax. The sequence continues at coordinate 70,911,732 of OY796657.1, forward strand.
CTGTCTTTTAAATTCACACTCCCATTTTTCAACAACTTCATAGCCAAGTTCTCGTAGGCGTTCTGTCTTAACAATTGTACATTCGTATCGCAAGTTTAATGTTTCAGATGGATCGTTGTGTAGGGGGTCATCTCTACTATATTTAAAGCAACTAGGGCAACCATGATAGTAGCACCCATGAAATTCGAAAATCTGATTCGTATCCATACAATATCCGTCCACTTTAATGCCATGAAGTCTGGTCTCCTGTCCTTTAGCTGCATGATTAATATTTATATTTTTTTCTTTCTCCTCACAAACAAGCCACTGGACAGCTATCCTTGACTGGTTATCTCGCCACCTATATCCGGTTTTTGGTATTATTCCGATACTGTTTGGTTTAAGAAAATTACAGCGATATACTTTGTTACAGGCAGATGCAATCGTGCAAGATTCTGTGAATGGACAGACATTGGTAGTCTCGAGTAGTTGCTGTCGGAATTTCAGACAGGCCTGTGTTAATATTTCAACATCTGATATGCAATAAGTCACTAAGTTATCGCGTTGCATGTGGAATTCATCGTTTCTATGTGCTTTGTACCATTCTAAAAAACTTTGTACGGTCATCTTCTTTCAACATGTCGGGGTCGTAATATTTCAGAGCAGGTAAAGCCCCTATGTCGAGTCCTATGTAGTTTTCATTTTCAGCTGTATTAAATAGGTGTGGGAAATACCCTTTTTAAAATTATCTCCGAGTCCAAATGCATCAGGAAGAGAAGCCAACTTCACTGGAAAATAGTTCATACTATCCAAAAATTTTACGTTCTTTATCTCCATTAAAATTATTTTAGAACCACGCATTATCAGGTCTGGTTTTAAGTCAGTCTTCGTCAAGATATAATTTAAAATAAACTGATGGTCGAAAGCGCAACCGTTATGAGCTATTACTACGACTTGTTTAAATTTCCTCCTTAGAGTTAATACATGGTGTATGAAGATACAGGGTCTGCACATTTTACAATCTGTAACCTAGGCCCACATTTCGGGCAGATACTTTCTTCGGACGCCATACATTCATCGCAGCATTGTTTAAAAACACAAAGGTTAGGTGAATGTGTTAGGGAACCATCATCTCGTAGTAATCACGTTGTAATGGTTTTTATGGTGAAATAGATTAATTTTATTTGGAGCATCAGGGCTCTCATATAGTACTTCTCTACCCTTTGCACCGTACTTGTACTTGTTTATTCATTTCCATGAGCAATGGTGATTATGAGGGGTGTCGGTAGTTTTTAATTTCTCACGCAAAAAAAAATTTAAAACTAAAATTTAAAAATACCTAATTAAATGGCGACTGCATTTCAAAGTAGTGTGTTGTTGTAATATATTTCAAATGAGTAGTACAGTTTAATATTTTTAACGAATTTCTAATAAGTATTGATTATTATCAGACAACAAAAACATTCGTGTAAAAAAATTATTTTTAATTTAAACTAGGACTTTTGTTTTCTCACAATGGCCAGTCAACAATTTAGAATCTCGTGCGTATATACCTGGCACTTTTTTGTGGTGACAGCCCCTTTTGTACAGTCGGTCTTACAGACACCAAGAGTCGGTACTGACCCCATGCAGAGGTGCATTGACGAGCAGAACTGTCGACTTTTTACACCATCTCAATCAGAGACGATAACCAGTGCATGAAACATATTCTTTATGATTATCTGTCAAATCATCAGCTCAAATAGTTCGTGTTTTTAGGAAAATTTAAATTATTTTAAACTGCTGAAATTTTAACCCCGATAGCCTACCTACTGTGGTATGTAGCATAGAATCGGAACTATACCATCAGAGCGCCAAAGGAAGAAGTATTTAACAAGGAAAACAAAAAAATTTTCGGAAAATATTTTTCTAAACAAAGTTACTTATTATATTATAATTGAATGATTGTCTGGGGGGAGAAGTCAACCAGTAGTGTAAATCGTTTTTTTTTTTAAATTAGATTAACATTTTCTAATAAATTGGATTGTCAGCAAATCGAACGTTTATGCTAATATACCAGACTTCTTGCGGTGACAGCCTCTTTTTGTGCGGAGGTCTAACGAACACCAAAAGTCGATACTATCTCCATGTAGAAGAATATCGCATAAACCGTTTGTCAATTTTGACATCATCTCAGCGAGATGAAAACCAATTATTACGCAATGTATCGCGATTTTATATAAGCTTGCGCCCCAGCTAAAATTAAACAATTATTTTTAAACCTTTTGCGAACAAAAGATTTTGTTTAAATACCTACCTCGCGATACATACCAAATTTTAATAAGAAAATGACCTGAAGGACTCGTTTTCGGAAGTGGGAAATATCTAAAAATGACAAACATTATTATTATTAAACTGATTTAAGGTACACATATAAAAAAAAAAAAGTAAAAAAAAAATCATAAACAGTCACGAATTATTGCAAAAAGTATAAAAACTACAATAAAGAATTTAGATAAAACGATGCGCTGAATTCACAGTTACTGTATTATTATAATAAAGTTTTAGTGAAAGGAAAGACCAAACTGCTCTGCCATATAAACTAAAGAGAAAGGTTAGAGTTATCAACGGAGGTGTCAAATACCTCCATAGATATAAATAGATTAATATTACTAAAAGTTACATCAATTTACATCCTCTGTAGTGCTAATCCATTGCGTACGAGTAGTATTGCATTCATTTAAACAAAGTGGAAAACAATTTTGGGGGCAATTAAATAGCCCTGCTTACCATTCTTGTTTCATAGAATTAAAAAAAAATGATTGTAAAGTACCAAGACAGTACTTTAATTTTAAGATACCTACCTATTACAACGTGAAATGTTTTAAGTCAAACAGTAGTGGATTGGATGTACATACATTAATCGAATTTATAATAAAATTGAATAACTGAAAGTCTACTACTTTAGTCTTAATAGATACATAATTTCAATGCAATAGGGTTATAAGTTCTGGGCTAAGTTAACGAATCAGTAGTTATATCCTATTGAATGATAAAAAATTTAAGATATAATAGACAAAAACATAAATTAAAAATCAAAAATATGATCAATATAACCTCGCTGGTCAATTCAATACTAAACAACTTTTTAATAAAATATGTAAGAAATAGTCTATTATTGTCATTTTTATCTGTTTCCTGGGCATTTGAAATGCAGTTTTAGCCATACCAATTAGGTTTAACATACTCAGTAAATAACCACAAATCCATAACGTTCATATTATTATTAGCTGTTTATATTGTCCATAATATATAGAAATCTTACACATGGGTAGATACATTTTTTCCTTTATAAAACGAAATTAAAAAAAAAGGGTAGAAATACAGAAATTTTATATTATATATTTGCGTTATTGAAATAAATTTGTATTGTATAGCAAAACTACGGTTTGTTTTTTCAATAACTTACAACCCTATTATAATCAATGTGATCAACGATAAATAAAAAAAAATAACTCACCTGATATTGCAGTGTCATATACAATGCACTATTTAACTATTTTAGGACTCAATAACCGGGAACTTGTTTGTCCAGAACACCCCTAACACAATAACCACCCTACAGTAGCAGTACTCATACTAGTTGTTTAGCCTAACACGACTAAATAACGTGTGGTCTTAAGCCGCAAGTAAAAAACCTTCTTATAAACTGAATATAGTACGTCATCAGGTCTTACCCTCTCTCTAACCCCGAGATCCATAAATTAATCTTTACTGGCATTAAGATAATATGTGCCCTTATTTTTGAATTGTTATTTTTCCGTTTTGTGTAGATAATTGTATTTAAGAGTGCTTATATAATTTATCAAAATCATATTTTAATAAAGTAATTAAATAAAGTATATGTATTTAGTAATATGCCACGTACCATATAGTAGGTAATTAAGTACCCTTAAAGACTTACTTCAATGGTTTAATTTATAACGACTCACGTTGCCATAAAAATAACAAACTGAAAAACTGGAAATAGTCTCTAATAATACAAATACCAGGGAATATTATGGAAATCCTACAATTCATAAGTTTTTATAATTCAAACACAATTTATTATTTTATATTCATACGAGATATTTACAACTTATTCTTAATTTAAATTAGTTTTACACTTTATACTATTCGACATCGATGCAGCGATTAGCTGATAGTTTAGTATGAGCTAAAAGAAATATTAAATACCTATACGTGCCAACATTATTTTCATTTATCTTAGCAAGAATAATTGTCAAAATCGAATTATAAATGCACACGGCATAAAAGAAAACATTATAAAAGTTGAATTAGGTACAGATACATGACATTCTATTGCAATAGAGATATTGAGGAACAGAAACTATTTTTGTAACGAATTTAACTAGGTATAAAAATTAATTAAATTAACAATGTTTCATTAATGAGCTTAGAAATTGTTCATTTTCAGTAGTATAATAATTATCTATCGGCTAAATTTTAATGGATTAGCAGCTCACCAACCTGTCATAACAAGTCGGTGATCTCAAGAAATTAATACTGGTGGCTAGGTCTCCCCTTCAGCTCGCGGGGGTGAAATGAATACCAAACTCAGACGTAATGTATAGGATATAATCTCTTGCATCTACCTTGATTTGCCGGCGATGGGTCAGGTAGAGCTTTTTAGTGGCTGGCGCGCGTGCCCCCATAATACGTAGAATGTCTTTTATTAATTTAGTAAAATAAAATATCAAAATCTGTGTCACCAATAAACACTAGCAATTTACTTTTTTTTGCCAGTCCTTGCAGTCAAGTACGTGTGTATCTATCAATGTATCCATATGACTACCGTGATCGGTTCAAATAATAGCGGTTTTTTTTTATGAGAAATAATAATAATCTTGACACACCGAGAGTAGAATACTGCAATATCGTTTAAAATTACAGAGTAAAATAGTAGAGTGATACTATTACCTGCTATACATATTTGAAACAATTATATGCATTAGATTAGACATCCCCACTCTGTCAGCTTTTAAGAAAACCAAACAGTTATTACAATTATTTGTAACATATCAATATTTTTCATAAGCGAACGACTGTGAAATACCCGGGCTAAGGATACATAGATTAAATTAAGATTTATCGATTCGTCTGTCCTGCACTAAAAATTATTCAAAAATGCATTTAAAACGTCTTTTTAGCTCTCGAAATACAAAAATTATCTTTTTAATTTCAATAAATACCCTCGGAAGTAAATTATAGTACATAATTCTATTTAGTTCTAGAGAGCAATAAGTAGCAATAATTAGCCCACAGATGCAACTACCTCTACGATAAGGTTCCCCGTTCTTCACTTAACACGTACCTAACTATATATCCTCATTCTAGGATCAGGATTTACCCTGCAGAACAAATACATTTACCCATTTATCCTTAATTATCCTTAATTAAGCAAATTTAACATGATTTGGTGATAATACCTGTTAATTACCGCATTTTCTTCTCAAGACGAATCCTCTAACGACCACACTCAAACCATCTAGTAGAACGATCGAGAAATCAATAAAAACTATAAAATATCATATATGTTAGGTTAGGTTGGGGGTAGACGCTCGCGACTACCCCCAACCTAACCTAACATATATGATATTTTATAGTTTTTATTGATTTCTCGATCGTTCTACTAGATGGTTTGAGTGTGGTCGTTAGAGTATTCGTCTTGAGAAGAAAATGCAACCTAACCTAACATATATGATATTTTATAGTTTTTATTGATTTCTCGATCGTTCTACTAGATGGTTTGAGTGTGGTCATTAGAGGATTCGTCTTGAGAAGAAAATGCGGTAATTAACAGGTATTATCACAAAATCATGTTAAATTTGCTTAATTAAGGATAATTAAGGATAAATGGGTAAATGTATTTGTTCTGCAGGGTAAATCCTGATCCTAGAATGAGGATATATAGTTAGGTACGTGTTAAGTGAAGAACGGGGAACCTTATCGTAGAGGTAGTTGCATCTGTGGGCTAATTATTGCTACTTATTGCTCTCTAGAACTAAATAGAATTATGTACTATAATTTACTTCCGAGGGTATTTATTGAAATTAAAAAGATAATTTTTGTATTTCGAGAGCTAAAAAGACGTTTTAAATGCATTTTTGAATAATTTTTAGTGCAGGACAGACGAATCGATAAATCTTAATTTAATCTATGTATCCTTAGCCCGGGTATTTCACAGTCGTTCGCTTATGAAAAATATTGATATGTTACAAATAATTGTAATAACTGTTTGGTTTTCTTAAAAGCTGACAGAGTGGGGATGTCTAATCTAATGCATATAATTGTTTCAAATATGTATAGCAGGTAATAGTATCACTCTACTATTTTACTCTGTAATTTTAAACGATATTGCAGTATTCTACTCTCGGTGTGTCAAGATTATTATTATTTCTCATAAAAAAAAACCGCTATTATTTGAACCGATCACGGTAGTCATATGGATACATTGATAGATACACACGTACTTGACTGCAAGGACTGGCAAAAAAAAGTAAATTGCTAGTGTTTATTGGTGACACAGATTTTGATATTTTATTTTACTAAATTAATAAAAGACATTCTACGTATTATGGGGGCACGCGCGCCAGCCACTAAAAAGCTCTACCTGACCCATCGCCGGCAAATCAAGGTAGATGCAAGAGATTATATCCTATACATTACGTCTGAGTTTGGTATTCATTTCACCCCCGCGAGCTGAAGGGGAGACCTAGCCACCAGTATTAATTTCTTGAGATCACCGACTTGTTATGACAGGTTGGTGAGCTGCTAATCCATTAAAATTTAGCCGATAGATAATTATTATACTACTGAAAATGAACAATTTCTAAGCTCATTAATGAAACATTGTTAATTTAATTAATTTTTATACCTAGTTAAATTCGTTACAAAAATAGTTTCTGTTCCTCAATATCTCTATTGCAATAGAATGTCATGTATCTGTACCTAATTCAACTTTTATAATGTTTTCTTTTATGCCGTGTGCATTTATAATTCGATTTTGACAATTATTCTTGCTAAGATAAATGAAAATAATGTTGGCACGTATAGGTATTTAATATTTCTTTTAGCTCATACTAAACTATCAGCTAATCGCTGCATCGATGTCGAATAGTATAAAGTGTAAAACTAATTTAAATTAAGAATAAGTTGTAAATATCTCGTATGAATATAAAATAATAAATTGTGTTTGAATTATAAAAACTTATGAATTGTAGGATTTCCATAATATTCCCTGGTATTTGTATTATTAGAGACTATTTCCAGTTTTTCAGTTTGTTATTTTTATGGCAACGTGAGTCGTTATAAATTAAACCATTGAAGTAATTTTCTTTTTAATGCATTGGATTATCTCCCTGGACCCAAACACCCAGCCAGAAAATTCTATGAAGCCCGTAAAATAAAAGGGTATAAAAGGAATGACACAGTTTACAAAAATTCTAAGAATCCACAAAAAACATCTAAACGTGAAGCGGAAAGACGGAGAAGTGAATACCAATACCAAGTAACTCAATATTATTATTATAACCAACGAAGGAAAGCAGTTAGAAGAATTTTTGATAATGGAAAGAGACAAACATGTAAAATAAATACGAATGTCATATTTGACTTTTTCAAGACAAGATTTGAAGAAAGTAATGATTCCTGTCAACTAAATTATCCTAGAAGATTAGCTGATGATGAGATTAGAATACTTAATAGTTCATATAAACCTGAAATAAGCGATGATGAAGTTACTAATGCTATTAAAGCAATCAAAATTGATACAGCAGCTGGTCCTGATAGGGTTATTATGAGATGTATAAAATTTGATTGTAAAATTATTCAAATTATTGCTAAAATTGGTACAATTATGATTCAGACGGGCTTTGTTCCTAAAAGTTTCAGATTGGCACGAACTATTCTAATTTATAAAAAAGATGATCCCAATGATTTAAACAATTGGAGACCCATTTCTATTTGTTCTTTATTAAGACGAATCATTGAAAAGGTTATTGAAAAACAAATCAGGAAATTTATAATAATTAATGAAAATCAAAGAGGTTTTATGCACCTACCGGGATGCCATATAAATAATGCTATTATTGAAAGTATACTAAAAAAGTCAAAAGTTTTAAAGGAATGCGTATCCTTAATCTTCTTAGACATAAATAAAGCTTATGATTCTATTGGACGTGACCATTTGAGAAAAGTAATTAAGGCATCCGAAATACCTATTAAACAAAATATTATTATTGATCTTCAAACCAATAATGAATCGTTTATTGATTTAGGTATAAGCAGAACAAAATCTTTTAAAATTAAAAAGGGACTATTTCAAGGGGCCCCCTTATCTCCTATTCTCTTTAATCTCTGCATAAATTTTATTCTTAATGAATTATCTGAAACTGATGTAACGTCGGAATTGGGATTTGAGTTAATAAACGATAATCAAATAATTAAAAAATTATCAGTTTTAGGATACGCAGATGATTTAATTATAATAGGTAAAAATTTGACATCTGCAGATAATTTACTTCAAATGGCTGAAAATAAATTCAATGAAATTGGACTCAAAATTAACCCTTCAAAATCATCTGCTATCGTTATTGAGAATGGAAAATTATGCAGTAAAACAATTTCTACATATTCTTTACAAATAATTAACTCAATTGGGATAGATGAAAAAATTAAATATCTTGGAGTAACATATTCAGATCATTTAATTTTTGATCAGGACAATATATTAAAAAATTTTGGAAATCGCTTGGAAATACTAACTAAATCTTTGTTACTGGAGTGTGATCAAAAATTAAATATTTTGAATCAATATATATCGCCAGCACTTATTTACCCGTTTCAAACAGCTCCACACAACAAAATTCCAAAAGTATTTCTAGAAAATATTGATAAATTATTAAGAAGTTGTGTTAGAGAAATTTTGCAACTTCCAGGAGATACACCTAATAGTTTTTTATATTCTTCTAAGACAGTTAAGGGTCTCGAAATTTTCAATGCTTCCTGGGAAGCTGTTATTCAACAAATAAATAAATTTAATCTTCTTCAAAATTCTAACTGTAGAGTTCTAAAAGAAGACTACAGTGAGGAGAAAATGGAATGTATTAATAAACTAAATTTAATCCCGAATGATGTACCTAATTTTGAAAATACAAATAAAAATAAAAACTACAGCAAATCAATACGTGCACTACTTAGAGAAAAAGAATTTAATAATTGGTGTAGTTGTCAACAAAAAGGAAAAGGAGTAATTCTATACCAGCAAGTAAAATCAGCCAATCAGTGGGTATATAAAAAAAAGGATTGAGTATCTCTGAATCGAGAGACTGTCTGAAAATGACATGTAATGTGTCGGCAGTTCGAGCTGTCCCTGGTCGAGGTCCTAACACAAACCATTGCAGACATTGTAATGAGTATGAAACACTTGCCCATGTGTTAGGATTTTGTAGCTATGGAGAAACAGCTAGAATAAGTCGACACAATGAAATCAGAGAAATGATCGCAAATGCTTTTCGAGATAAGGGTTATGAGGTTCATGAGGAAATTCTAGGTATTTCGGATGAAGATAGTATTCGACGAATTGATATAATAGTAATTGATAGGAAAAAGAAGTGTGCAACTATAATTGATCCAACAATCCGTTTCGAAAATAATGAAAGTCAGCCTGAAGAAGTTCATATAGAAAAATGTCAAATCTATGAGCCAACAATTCCGTTTTATAAAAACAAATTTAATGTAGAAAATATATCAGTTATTGGATTAGTTTTTGGATCTAGAGGAACCCTTACTAAAAAATATATTGAATTTAGAAAACTTTATAATCTTCCAAAAATCCTTGATAAAGAAATAGTACTTAAAATTTTAAAAAGTTCTGTGTATATATTAAGAAACCATTTATATGGACCAAAAAAAAAAAAAAAAATAAATAAAACATAATTGTACTTTTTTGGCCTGTCAGTAGGTTATGATTATTAATAGTGTATTTTATTTTATTAGATTAAGTATTTTATCATGTTATTACTGTGTCTTAAGGCAACCTGTAAGGACAGGCAGTGTTATTTCTTCTTTTTGGAAATAAATGGTATATATATTTAAGGGTACTTAATTACCTACTATATGGTACGTGGCATATTACTAAATACATATACTTTATTTAATTACTTTATTAAAATATGATTTTGATAAATTATATAAGCACTCTTAATACAATTATCTACACAAAACGGAAAAATAACAATTCAAAAATAAGGGCACATATTATCTTAATGCCAGTAAAGATTAATTTATGGATCTCGGGGTTAGAGAGAGGGTAAGAACTGATGACGTACTATATTCAGTTTATAAGAAGGTTTTTTACTTGCGGCTTAAGACCACACGTTATTTAGTCGTGTTAGGCTAAACAACTAGTATGAGTACTGCTACTGTAGGGTGGTTATTGTGTTAGGGGTGTTCTGGACAAACAAGTTCCCGGTTATTGAGTCCTAAAATAGTTAAATAGTGCATTGTATATGACACTGCAATATCAGGTGAGTTATTTTTTTTTATTTATCGTTGATCACATTGATTATAATAGGGTTGTAAGTTATTGAAAAAACAAACCGTAGTTTTGCTATACAATACAAATTTATTTCAATAACGCAAATATATAATATAAAATTTCTGTATTTCTACCCTTTTTTTTTAATTTCGTTTTATAAAGGAAAAAATGTATCTACCCATGTGTAAGATTTCTATATATTATGGACAATATAAACAGCTAATAATAATATGAACGTTATGGATTTGTGGTTATTTACTGAGTATGTTAAACCTAATTGGTATGGCTAAAACTGCATTTCAAATGCCCAGGAAACAGATAAAAATGACAATAATAGACTATTTCTTACATATTTTATTAAAAAGTTGTTTAGTATTGAATTGACCAGCGAGGTTATATTGATCATATTTTTGATTTTTAATTTATGTTTTTGTCTATTATATCTTAAATTTTTTATCATTCAATAGGATATAACTACTGATTCGTTAACTTAGCCCAGAACTTATAACCCTATTGCATTGAAATTATGTATCTATTAAGACTAAAGTAGTAGACTTTCAGTTATTCAATTTTATTATAAATTCGATTAATGTATGTACATCCAATCCACTACTGTTTGACTTAAAACATTTCACGTTGTAATAGGTAGGTATCTTAAAATTAAAGTACTGTCTTGGTACTTTACAATCATTTTTTTTTAATTCTATGAAACAAGAATGGTAAGCAGGGCTATTTAATTGCCCCCAAAATTGTTTTCCACTTTGTTTAAATGAATGCAATACTACTCGTACGCAATGGATTAGCACTACAGAGGATGTAAATTGATGTAACTTTTAGTAATATTAATCTATTTATATCTATGGAGGTATTTGACACCTCCGTTGATAACTCTAACCTTTCTCTTTAGTTTATATGGCAGAGCAGTTTGGTCTTTCCTTTCACTAAAACTTTATTATAATAATACAGTAACTGTGAATTCAGCGCATCGTTTTATCTAAATTCTTTATTGTAGTTTTTATACTTTTTGCAATAATTCGTGACTGTTTATGATTTTTTTTTACTTTTTTTTTTTTATATGTGTACCTTAAATCAGTTTAATAATAATAATGTTTGTCATTTTTAGATATTTCCCACTTCCGAAAACGAGTCCTTCAGGTCATTTTCTTATTAAAATTTGGTATGTATCGCGAGGTAGGTATTTAAACAAAATCTTTTGTTCGCAAAAGGTTTAAAAATAATTGTTTAATTTTAGCTGGGGCGCAAGCTTATGTAAAATCGCGATACATTGCGTAATAATTGGTTTTCATCTCGCTGAGATGATGTCAAAATTGACAAACGGTTTATGCGATATTCTTCTACATGGAGATAGTATCGACTTTTGGTGTTCGTTAGACCTCCGCACAAAAAGAGGCTGTCACCACAAGAAGTCTGGTATATTAGCATAAACGTTCGATTTGCTGACAATCCAATTTATTAGAAAATGTTAATCTAATTTAAAAAAAAAAACGATTTACACTACTGATTGACTTCTCCCCCCAGACAATCATTCAATTATAATATAATAAGTAACTTTGTTTAGAAAAATATTTTCCGAAAATTTTTTTGTTATCCTTGTTAAATACTTCTTCCTTTGGCGCTCTGATGGTATAGTTCCGATTCGATGCTACATACCACAGTAGGTAGGCTATCGGGGTTAAAATTTCAGCAGTTTAAAATAATTTAAATTTTCCTAAAAACACGAACTATTTGAGCTGATGATTTGACAGATAATCATAAAGAATATGTTTCATGCACTGGTTATCGTCTCTGATTGAGATGGTGTAAAAAGTCGACAGTTCTGCTCGTCAATGCACCTCTGCATGGGGTCAGTACCGACTCTTGGTGTCTGTAAGACCGACTGTACAAAAGGGGCTGTCACCACAAAAAAGTGCCAGGTATATACGCACGAGATTCTAAATTGTTGACTGGCCATTGTGAGAAAACAAAAGTCCTAGTTTAAATTAAAAATAATTTTTTTACACGAATGTTTTTGTTGTCTGATAATAATCAATACTTATTAGAAATTCGTTAAAAATATTAAACTGTACTACTCATTTGAAATATATTACAACAACACACTACTTTGAAATGCAGTCGCCATTTAATTAGGTATTTTTAAATTTTAGTTTTAAATTTTTTTTTGCGTGAGAAATTAAAAACTACCGACACCCCTCATAATCACCATTGCTCATGGAAATGAATAAACAAGTACAAGTACGGTGCAAAGGGTAGAGAAGTACTATATGAGAGCCCTGATGCTCCAAATAAAATTAATCTATTTCACCATAAAAACCATTACAACGTGATTACTACGAGATGATGGTTCCCTAACACATTCACCTAACCTTTGTGTTTTTAAACAATGCTGCGATGAATGCGTCCGAAGAAAGTATCTGCCCGAAATGTGGGCCTAGGTTACAGATTGTAAAATGTGCAGACCCTGTATCTTCTTTCATACACCATGTATTAACTCTAAGGAGGAAATTTAAACAAGTAGTAATAGCTCATAACGGTTGCGCTTTCGACCATCAGTTTATTTTAAATTATATCTTGACGAAGACTGACTTAAAACCAGACCTGATAATGCGTGGTTCTAAAATAATTTTAATGGAGATAAAGAACGTAAAATTTTTGGATAGTATGAACTATTTTCCAATGAAGTTGGCTTCTCTTCCTGATGCATTTGGACTCGGAGATAATTTTAAAAAGGGTATTTCCCACACCTATTTAATACAGCTGAAAATGAAAACTACATAGGACTCGACATAGGGGCTTTACCTGCTCTGAAATATTACGACCCCGACACGTTGAAAGAAGATGACCGTACAAAGTTTTTTAGAATGGTACAAAGCACATAGAAACGATGAATTCCACATGCAACGCGATATAGTGACTTATTGCATATCAGATGTTGAAATATTAACACAGGCCTGTCTGAAATTCCGACAGCAACTACTCGAGACTACCAATGTCTGTCCATTCACAGAATCTTGCACGATTGCATCTGCCTGTAACAAAGTATATCGCTGTAATTTTCTTAAACCAAACAGTATCGGAATAATACCAAAAACCGGATATAGGTGGCGAGATAACCAGTCAAGGATAGCTGTCCAGTGGCTTGTTTGTGAGGAGAAAGAAAAAAATATAAATATTAATCATGCAGCTAAAGGACAGGAGACCAGACTTCATGGCATTAAAGTGGACGGATATTGTATGGATACGAATCAGATTTTCGAATTTCATGGGTGCTACTATCATGGTTGCCCTAGTTGCTTTAAATATAGTAGAGATGACCCCCTACACAACGATCCATCTGAAACATTAAACTTGCGATACGAATGTTGTGGCTATGAAGTTGTTGAAAAATGGGAGTGTGAATTTAAAAGACAGTTAATTAAAGAAATGCGAGTTCTTATTGAAAACCGCCCCCTGCTTTCATTTGTGCCACTTAATCCTAGAGACGCATTCTATGGTGGTCGTACTGGAAACACTATTGAGCATTACAAGATCAGGGTGGGGGAGAAAATTAAATACGTGGATATCTGTTCTTTATACCCTTGGGTCTGCAAATATGGCAAGTTTCCAGTTGGACATCCTAAAGTTTACGTAGGAGAAGAATGTTCAGCAATAAATTTAACATATACAGATGGTTTGATCAAGTGTAAAATTTTACCGCCAACAAACCTCTACCATCCTGTACTTCCTACAAAAATGAACAACAAACTTCTGTTCGTTTTATGCCGTGCCTGTGGCGAGCAAATGAATCAGAATGATTGCTGCCACGAAGAAGAAGAGAGAACACTAGTTGGTACCTGGGTCGTTGACGAAGTAATTGAAGGCTCTTGAGAAGGGTTATGAATTGAAAGAGGTTTATGAAATTTGGAGCTATGGCATTCAACAGTTTGATAAAACAACAAATAAAGAGGGACTATTCACTGATATGATGAATAAATTCATAAAAATTAAGCAGCAAGCATCGGGGTGGCCGATGGATTGTACCACTGTTGAAGAACGAGAGCGTTACATAGAACAGTTCCTCAATCAAAAAAATATCAAATTAGGTTTTGCTGATGTTATTGAAAATTCAGGATTACGATCTCAGGCCAAGCTTATCCTAAATTCGTTTTGGGGAAAGTTTGGACAACGAGAGAATCAATCAAAAAACAAAAATTGTCAACGATCCGGCAGAGTGTTTTAATGTAATGTCAAATCCAGATATATATGTTAACGGTGTGATTCCAATAAACGAAGATACCATCATTATTAATTATGAGCATAGAGAGGAAAATTACGATAGTCTAACTACAGTAAATGTAGCCATAGCATCTTATGTTACGGCCCAAGCTCGTCTCAAGTTATATAGCTATCTTGAAAAATTAGACGAACGAGTACTGTACTATGATACTGACTCTGTAATCTACATTTCGAGGAAAGGTGAACCTGATGTACCCACAGGCAGTTTACTTGGAGATATGACTGACGAGTTAGAAAAATATGGATATGATAGCTACATAACAGAGTTTGTCTCCGGAGGTCCTAAGAATTACGCTTACAAAGTTTTCTCCACAAAGAAACAAACCGAGGAGGTCATGTGCAAGGTGAAAGGAATATCACTGAATTACGCAGCTAGTCAGCTGATAAATTTTGATAGCATAAGGAATATGGTTCTTAACAAATCCGCTCCTATCTACATTACATCCAAAAATATTCGAAGAACAAAAGAGCATGAAGTCGTAACAAGTATAGAAAGAAAAATATACAAAACTAATTCCACCAAGAGAAAATTCTTTAATGATCATAGCTCTGTTCCTTATGGGTTTAAGAAATTTAAAAATTGATTGATTGATAAGCGACAATAGAACCAAATATTTAGGTAACTTATAGGCCAGTTAATATTGTTAGCTCTGTTTATATATAGTTAGAGGTTAGTAAAAAATATATATGTGGCATTTTTTTGTTTTTGTATTGATTAGTTCTAAGTTTCAAATTACAGGAGTTTCATTTTATATTCGCTCATGTACTATATTTTATATAATGTAAGTATTTTCTGCTATATTTTCATAATTTTTAAGACATCCACGTAGAATAAAATGTTATCCTATTACTTATGTAAGAAAACCAGCTTTGTATGCTTTGTACAAGAGTAGTAAAAATTATTGTTCAATAAAGTTTATGAAAAATATGCGGCATGTGTTTCATTAAAGTATGGCATTTTTTAACTCCAAGAAATAACCGAGTGTAAATACTGCCTTTTCTTGCTAGGTAACAGAGATTATATTGGCAGGTAGACAAACTATTTTAGTGTTAAATCGCTGTAACCCATTTACATTAATTTTGTTAAATCTCAGTAAATTTGTATTTTTCTCATACTGGCTTTTATATTAGTAATACAAAATACAGGGAGTAGTTACTTGACAACTCAACAAGTTGGGTCAGATTGTGGGTATTACTCGATACAATGCAAAGTAGATGGCTATACCGACAGAGTTTAAGTAATAAAAAGAGCACCTCTAACATTAGTACGATTGGTAAGAACACCTGAATAACAAGTGTGGTTATGTACGTACCTGATAACAAGGTGCAAAACACTGCCTTATAGAGGCCTATAAAAAAAAAATGGGGGTTACAAGGGGGCTCTGTTGACTCGGAGACGTGAGCGGCGTCCTAAGGGGCCCCATTATGTAGGGTTAGGATGGAGGCCTATAAAGATGGGGTAACACGGGGGCCCTTTTGGTAACTGAGACGTGAGCGGAGCCGAGCTCTTCGGCTTTGACCAGAGGATGACGTCACGGTCCGACTAGATTGTGACATCACTGTCTGGGGCCATTGGTTAGAGGAGCCCCATTAGTGAGAGGAGCCCTACGGGGGACCTATTGGTGAGGTAAGCCCTACGGGGGACCCATTGGTGAGGTAAGCCCTACCGGAGTTTCGGCCGGTAAAGTAGATTCCATACTTAACGATGATGACGTCACTGGCGCCATGCTTGTGACGTCACTCTCTGGCCCAAGTGCCCCAATGACTACTATATTCATTATCTATATATTGTGAAATTCTAAGGGAGTTATTTATTCCTGCAAATTAATTTTCTTTTGTAATAACTTCTGTTGTATTAGGTACTTCACATATAATAAAAAACAATTAATAATTGTCACAACTGCTACAATAAATTGGTTGGAAGTACGGTTTCTGACACAGTATTTATTGTCTTTTGTTTCCATATTTCTACTGAAAATTAACCTAATTACATAAGCAAATGACAGTATTTTTATTCCTTTCAATAATAATTTAGTGAAAAAAAAAACACAATTTATTTGCAAGTTGTTATAAGAAATTTTTCTAGACATCATTTTAATATTTCCTCCATATGCAATAACTGTACTAAATTTTAACGTTTTATCCTAGGTTCTATCTATACCGGAAACTCAAAAAGCATTAATGAATCAGTTCTATAGGATTCATAATATATGGCTAATGGAACAACCAAATGAGTATAGAAAATCGTCCACTTATTCATACTTCATATCCATTAGCAGCAGTGTTGGTTAAGTAGTTATACTATTTCCAATTAATGTTGTATATTCTGTATTCTGTAAGAAAGTATAATATATAACTTTTTAAAATACACAGTTTTAGCTTCTTCATGTGTATACATTTTTACTGTTTGATAATTTCTGCATAATTTCTGAAATTTTGTTACAAAAATAAACGCATATTTGCAACAATTTATAATGGAATATCTAAAAATAACCTTATACATATAATTGATTTTACAATATTATTCGGTATTATAAGTGGTTTTCAACACCTAATCAATAATAAAATATATCCGTTTAATAAATAATAATATTTTAATTAATTTATTGGCAACTGTATTTAGTCGTTTAAACAATAATGTTTATAAGAATAAAAATTTTGTATTCCACAAATTTTTGTGCCCAAGTCTGTATCCACCTCCAACAGAGTTTACATCCGAAAAGTTATAGATCCTGTCTGGTACAGAAGCCATTCATTAATTAAAAGCCTGTATTTTTTGCAGTATTATGTTTTCCCTCATATCCTTCATTTATCGTAATAAATTACTTCCTGTTTGCGGCCCACTTTAACATGTTTATAAGCATATAAAAAGTTCCTGTCTAACTTTCCTACATTATAGAAGGTGAAATATAGTTATTTCTCTTATGGGCACTGAAACTATATTTTAAGTAGTAAGCTAAGACCACGAAGATACCAAGTACATAGACTATTTTTTCACCTTAGTAATCAAATTTAAAAAATACTCATGGTATTTTCTATTCGGTGCACTAAAATTGGAACGTAAACGTTGTCCGAAGAAAATAATAAGATAGCAAATGTGCAAGTCTTTAATTTCTTTAAATGTAAAAATTTATTTGTAAAACATATTTTTAAAATAAATATTGTCTATATTTGATGTGGTCCACAAACCACTTAAACGCGGATTCAATAAACACATCAGTTCACATAACCATTCCAGGACTGCCTATAGATCTTACGTATAAGAATTTTTAGATATCTGTTTGAATTAAATATCTGCGATAATTGTTTTTGTTATGCATATTATTATTTATATGCTAATATAGCCAAGTTCGCTAGATACAGAGGAATTTGATTTTCTGTATCGACTTAAGCGACATGTCATTTCACAATAAGTACTCTTGGTATTAAAGAGCAAATTTTTTATGGATTGAAATATTTTATATTCCACATTAAAAATTAATATAATTCAGGTCATGTGTCAAGTGTGGAGCCTCTAGCCTGTATCAGTGCCAATTTTTAATGTATTTTTTTAACATTTTCTTCCTATGATATTCCTTATACCTAATGGAACTCAAAACAAATCACAAGGATGATTTGTAACACTATTCTTACGAATTCACTTACTTTATTGGAATGTTTGTAAAATCTTGGCGATCAAAAACTTCTATTGTTCCCATAGAAATTGCCAGGTATAAGTTATGTAGGTAATACTACGACGAGCAAGTTATACCCGTACTACTGAACGTAGCAACTCATCCCTTTGCTCTGATGCTCCGTAACTGCCAAACGTCATTTTATCGGTTATCCATTTTACCACGAACTTGTGTGCTATGAAATTCATTGTCAGTCCTATTCTCTTCAGATCTCTAAGAAATAAAGTATTTCTCTGTCTCTTTGGGAATGTGAAAATGAAAATATTTATGAGCGATAAACTTTCATGATTATCACCATCTAGAGACGTATATTTACTATTAAGCTTTACTTCATTTACGTCATTCTTATATCTGTGGCCAAGTAACAGTACCTATGATTATTTATTGTTAATGTATTTTAAGGAAAATTTTTGAAAATTCGTAATGTAAATGGTCCATTGTGTCAAGGGATGTTGAGTTTTAGCAAATAGAGAAAAAATAGAGAAAAGATTTTTGATAAGCACTTGAGATTCAAGCTTATCTAAAAACATAACATGACATCTATTCTAAAAACAAACATTTAAATACATACAGTTTTACGCATCACTTATAGAAAAAATTATTAAATAATGCAATAAACCACTTACTTTACCACCACATTATTAATGCAGCAAGGAACCACTTAAATCATATCTACTTACTTCAATGGATTGGAAGAAATGGCTCCACTAAATGGTCTGATAGATTCCGAAATCTTACAAAAATGGATTTCTTTTTATGAGGATATGTGAAGGAAATTGTTTATAAAGACACACAAACAACAGTTCTAAATATGAATGAAAGGGTAATAACTGCTTTTGGATTCCACACCGCCAATTTTAGGAATAGTAAAAACCTCATTTCAAAAGCGCGTAGAGATATGTGTCGATCAAAATGGGCAATATGTAGACTCATAATTTTTCCTGTTGAATTATTTGAAGCAGTTTATTCTTGAATTTTGTACTTTGTGCACAATAAATCGAAAATGGTTGCAATTAGCCATAATGATTTACATAAAAAAAATTTTGCAATAAAAATGTACATGGTTTCCTTTTGAAAAAAATTGAAAAAATCCAATTCAAGAAGTTCTATTATTAGCCACTGTTTTTTTTTTTTTTTTTTTTTTTTTTTTTCCTTATGGGTTGCGGTCTTTTGGCCCGCTGTACTGAAGCTAAAGCTTATTGTACCCCCATGGTCTCCCTATTCCATAAGACCCGTTCCTCCCACAAAGGCGAGTATACGGTCGATGGGAGCATTGGCTATCTCTTCCGGTGTCACTGATGGTTCACCGAAATGTGCAATCCTTCTCGCCACTAAGGCCGGGCATTCACATATGATGTGGTGAGGTGTTTCCTCCTCTTCACCACACATCCTACAATCTGGATCATCCTTCACCTTTATGTTGGTGAGATGTTTGTTCAGCGTGCAGTGTCCTGTTAGAATACCCACTGCACATCTTAGCTGTCTTCTGCTCAGCTTCAGCAATTCGTTAGTCTTTGATTTGGATGGGTCACCTAAGAATATGCGTGATTGTCTCATTCCTGGTGCCTCTCTCCAATGCAAGTTGTGTTTATGTCTTAATAGTTCCTTTACTGCGCCTTTTGCGGTGCTGTATGCGATCCCGCATGTCGGTTCGGGTCCTATCAAGGCTATTTTTGCTCCTTCTTTGGCCAGCCTGTCAGCTTTCTCATTACCTGAATTTCCCTGGTGTCCTCGCGTCCATTCCAATTGCACATTGTTGTGTTCTGCCAGTTTCGCCAGGGGCTTCAGGCAATTTCTTACTGTTTTAGAACGTATTTCTACTGCCTCCAGAGCTCTAAGAGCTGCCTGGCTGTCAGTGATGATACGGATTCTTCTGTTAGTGTATGACATCCGTACCATTTCTTGTGCACAAGCCTCTATGGCTGTTATTTCTGTTTGGTGCTGCCCAGGTTCAGACTGAAGCATGTCCCTGGTTGGTCTCCCGCAATTCCTGATCCGGTACTGCTTGACGTTTTTGATCCGTCCGTATACCATATGGTATCATTTGGGTGACTTCGCATCTGCCTTTTGCCCTCATCTTCCCTATCAGGTATAATCACCCTGAAGGTTTTTGTGAAGTTATAAGTAGTGCTGATTCTGTCAGACTGCATTTCAAGTAGTCGGTTATTTCCCAGTTGTTGGGCTATTTCTGTATGATATCCTTTTCTTGGAAAGGTCTCATACCCGTTGTTTCTTAGCCTGTAAGTCGCTATCAATGCCTCATTCTCCACTACTAGATTTAATGGAGGTAGGCATAGCAGCGCTTCCATAGCTGCGGTAGGCGTTGTTGTCATGGCCCCCGTTATCCCTAGGCACGCAAGTCTTTGTACCTTGTTTAGTTTCCTCAACGACTCTCCTTTTCCAGCTTTGTGCCACCAGATCAGGGAGGCGTGCGTAGGTTATTATTGGTATCACAACCCTTTGGTACAGCCAGTATACCATTCGTGGTTGTAGTCCCCAATTCTTGCCCACCATTCGTCTGCAGGCCCATAGAGCCCGCGTGGCTTTGGTGGTCACTTTCTCTATATGAGCTTTGAAGTTCAGTTTGGTGTCTAGAGTTAGTCCCAAATACTTGGCTTCACCGCTCATTTGTAATTCTTTTCCCCGAAGAAATAGTTTCTTCAGGTTCTGAATTTTTCTTTTCCTTGTAAAAACTACCACTGTGGTCTTTCCTGGATTGACGGATAGACCTTCCTGGGTGCACCATTTATCTACCGTTTTGAGGGCTCTTTGCATCATTTCTGATGTGACGCCCTCAAATTTTACTGTTGCCAGGATGGTGATGTCATCTGCATATCCCTGCGCATATATTCCTTGCTGTTCTAATTGTTCTAGGAGTTCATCAACAACCAGACACCACAACAGGGGTGATAGGACACCTCCCTGCGGACAGCCCCTGGTTGCCGACACCTCCTCTGTCGTGGAGCCCAGCATTGTTTGTATTTTCCTGGTTTTGAGTGCTGAGTCAATCCATCTTGTTATCGACTGCTTGACCCCGCGTCTCTTCACTGCTCTGCTTATAGAGTCGTATGAGGTGTTATCGAAAGCCCCCTCAATGTCCAGAAAGGTTCCTAAAGCCGTTTCCCGGCTGTCCAGTGCCCTTTCTATTTTGTGAGTAAGTTCGTGTATGGCTAGCTCACATGATTTTCCTGTCTGGTAGGCATATTGGTTTCGATGTAAAGGTTTTGAGTTCATAACATCGTCCCTGATATGCCTATCCACCAGCTTCTCCATGGTTTTCAGGAGAAAGGATGTTAGGCTGATAGGTCGGAATGATTTGGCCTGGGCGTAGGTCTCGCGCCCTGGTTTTGGTATGAATACCACCTTTACCATCCGCCAGCTGGTTGGCACATATCCTAGGGCCAGACTGGCCCTGAATAATGTGCACAGGGGTGTTGCAAGTTTGCTTATACCCTGTATTAGTAGTGCCGGGAATATTCCATCTACCCCCGGTGACTTGTACGGTTCAAACGAATTGATCGCCCACTCAAGTTTTGTTATGTTAATTACGCTATTGGCATGTTTCCAGTCTTCTTTAGACGCCCTCTTAATAGGTATGTCTTCAATTGGACCGTTATGGTTACGTGGGATAGCTACACTGCCCGGGAAGTGTGTCTCTAGGAGTAAGTCCAAAGTCTCCTTCTCGGTGTTTGTGTAGTCACCCTGTTGTCTTTGCAGTGATCCAATTTTACCTTGATTGTCTCTCTGCAGAATTTTCTGGAGTCTAGCAGCTTCCACTAGCCACTATGTTAATTTTTAGGAAGTGAAATTGATTCAAAAACATTAAATAGATGTCTCGTAACTATTCACATATTTCTTTCATATAATCTCATAATTGTGACTGTATTGAACTTTTCAAAATGCATCTGCAGATGGCATTATTTCAACAAAAAAATCCATTATATCCAAGTGGTTGTGAGATAGTCAATAATAATATAGAAATGAAAGGAGCCTAAAAATGGGCTTCAAAAAATGTACTGATATGCATAGCACTCCTTTAAAAAAAAAGGGTACTAATCCTGCAATTTTGTCTTGGCTCACCCTGTATATTCGAAAATTATTTTTGGTTATATAATAGACTTTTCTCTCTAATTTACTTTTGTTTTTTTTTTAATTTCTAGCTATCATAGAACTCGAGTTATTGAAGTCCGACTCACTATTGCCCCACCCTGTATAATATAGTTAGATTTAGACAGATTGAAACGACGATAGTAAACTACCGTCTACTCTGATTTGATAGCTTTGATCACTATTCACATGCTATAGGTTTTATTATTGTTTATAAATGACTTTATTTAGGTTTTATACAAGCATAATAACAAAAAACATATCCAATTTAATACCTATACTCACACTGATGTTTCATCTCTAAACATACAATTTTTAAGTTTATTGGACCTTCTTTAATGCATGAAAAAAATTGGATTAAAAATTACAAACTTCAAAACGTCTAAAAATAAATTATTGAAAAAAAAATTTTTTTTTTAACTCACCACAAAATTCATTCATTATGGGCACCAATTAAAAACGATGTCTCCAAGAAGATGTACATGTTGTTTCACCTTTATTTTAGCTCGTCAGGGACTAGACCACGTTAAATTCAAATTCTACCTATATCTTGAAACTTATACTTAAAATTGTATTTATTGATATTAATAAAATATTTTGTAACCATAACAAACAAATTTTTTTTATTCCTATATTATACTAATTTTCCTTTTGTAAGGGGGACTTTAGATACTGATGTTATATAGTAACTTCTTGAGTAATTCTTACTACCACAAAGTAATAGATACCTCTACGGATAGCGGTGTTAATTTTAACGAAACGATACTTTTTAAATTTACAAAATCCTACAGGAATGTCTCCTTATTAACTTATTTTAAATATGTGGTTTAAATACGTTGTGCACGAGATTGTCAGTTAAATCCGAGGGTAAATCATTACAGGAAGATGCAACTGAGGCCAACACTACAACAAGATAATGTGCAATGAGAGAAATGGAGAGTTTCTCTTATAACCGGCAGATTTTCGGTATATTATAAAATTGTAGATTATTACTTTGTTTTCATTAAATAATTGACTAAGGTGAAACTAACAAGTAATATATGCAGATCAGTCCATCGAAATAGCAACACAAATGTTCAGTAGACTTTCGTTCGTTGGTAGAAGTCGAGTCGATGGTTTTCGATGCACGACGATTGCACTCCTCAAAAGCGTACAGTATCATCAGTTTATCAGAGCAACATTATTTATGTTGCTCTTATAAACGATACAGTCTAACTTAAAAAAAACTTAAATACAGTTGTAACAATTCGTATTTAAGCAAAGAAAGTAAAAAAAATATTGTATTATACATAAAAAACGGAGTACCTTTTCTGTGTAGAGTTCACAAAAATTACAATTCATTATTTTTTAAAGAATGAAATTTATATTTGTTGATTTGCTTATTTGTTTTTATTTAACAAACTGTGAATCCCAAAATACGTAAACAATACTCATTTTTAAATAAAACAGCACCTATATCACTATCCCAAGACTACTACAGTACCAGAGATAATAAAGGAACAAAACTAGAGTCAAAGAATAAGGACGACCGTTACAATCCAAGTCCATGTCAATAATTCCTTTAACGAGCAAGGATTAATTG
Source organism: Rhagium mordax (assembly GCA_963680705.1). Classification (NCBI taxonomy): domain Eukaryota; kingdom Metazoa; phylum Arthropoda; class Insecta; order Coleoptera; family Cerambycidae; genus Rhagium; species Rhagium mordax. The sequence goes on from OY796657.1 coordinate 70,935,946, forward strand.
GTTCTGATTTCCTCGCATATACTGTTTCAAGTGGGATGAGCCATAATATATAGTCAAGGAAAATGAATATAATATTCACGTTAAATACTGGTAGAGTTTCATTAATTGTGTACGATTGACAATACCAATTTTAGTTAAGGCTAAATAATGTGAATTGAAAGTTGACAGTCCCATCTAAACTGGCCTCTGCTACATACTGTATTTGAATAGTAAATATACAGAGACAATAGATACTGGTTAGAATAACTGGCGTTTTAACTGGAGATGTAGTTTAAGCCCCCCTTAATGAAATAAAATATTTACATTTAACCCCAGGATATGATGGACTTCACTACAAACTGGGTGCCCCGCCTCCGTTGCTAAAAAATAAAGGTAAAGTTTATAATTATTGAAACAGACTGGAAAATTAATTAATAAAATAACTAGTATAGTCTATGTAACTGATGGTCGAGATGGTAGAGTACCTGCCTCTCACCCAAAAGTCCCGGGTTCGAATCCTGGTCGTGGCAATGGAAAATAGAAGGATTTTTCCATTATACACGGATATTGGATGTGTGTCCCTTGTCTTTAAATGTGTAGCCCCCCTCCCGCACAAGGCTCCTAGAGCCTTCTGGGATAAAGGGTGTCGTAATTACATGTGGTGTATTTATTTATTTATTATATCAGTCTTGGGATTACCTATGTAAATAACTATTAGCTTGATCTGAAACCTAATGCAAATTTGGTTTGGCCTGTAATATACAGTCCTCAGCCGGACCTCACCTGACATCTAGTGGTGGAATTTAAACTATCTTAGATGGATTTCGATAATAGGTAATTTTAAAAGGTTAATGTCAAAGTTTATTCAAAAGTAAACGACGCTGGGCGTAAAAACATAAATTTTGATTACAAATATCGCATTGCGGCATCAACTATTTTAGGCGACTTGAAAAATGGTCATCATTTATATTCTACTTTGGGTTCATTGTTTGTATTTGTCAACCAATACTGGCACGGTAGCTTTCCCGATAAAGAAGAGTTTATAAGGGTTTATTATAATTTATCACACGATTTATATATCATATTTCAAATCTCACCAAGGGTTTTTGCCATAGAATACTTTCTTTTTTAATAAATAATAATAATTGTACAGATTTTTTCTCAATAAAATTTTTATTATTTTGTAATAATGAACTAAAACACTAAACAGTTTTCTCACGTTTTTATCCATTACCTTAAAAAACGACATTATTAAAACTAGTCTTAGACTCTAACAATTATGTTTTCAGTTATCATTTTTAAGAAAAGAATTAGGTACTTTGAGTAATCCAGTTTTTTAATCGAAATATCACTTTTATGTTTAATCTCTTCATGATGTGATATATTTGTAAATTTGTGAATAAATAACTGATTCAGGCGAGGTTAATGTAAAGATATATTCTTTATTATATTTATTTTATGTTTCTAATTTATTCATTTCATAGCACATCTGAAGTGTATTTTGTTTTGTTTTACAAAAAAAAATAAAGATATTTTGCCAAATTATATCTGTATGTACATCAAAAATAAATATTAGCCAGTCATTATCATGAATACATCTTGACATAAGGGGTGTTTTGCAGTCTTATCGAGACTTTTTTCATTTTTATGTATGAGTACAGCAATGAACAAGACTCGTCTCGAGCAAAATGCATTGTGTCCTTGCTTCGATAAAACAGAGCCAACAAGGAGTGGATGTTGGATATAGGGGGTTATTTCACGTTCAGCGATGTATGACAATTTCCTATAATGAGCACCGAGCAGCTTAGTTTTCAGATCTAGTCATAATGTATTTTACGTGATTTTAAAACATTACACCTTCACGTAATAACAATTGATATTAGTTGTAGTAAACTAATCCAATAATAATCAATGAAAGTATTTACTTCGAATTTCTATGATTACATTGTTCATTATTACATGATTAGTAATAATCAATCAGCAGTGAAGTGATCAATAAATCATATTAATAAAGTATATATTATGATAATGATAATGTTACGTTAACATAGGTATTAAATTTGTTACTAATTAAAATTATTCTTTTGTAACAAATCACCTAGAAACTTTACAAACATTTTCTTTTATTTATTATTATTTTTATTGTTATTTCGTATTTCAGTTAACAATGATATCATGAAATAAGTCATAATACCAGTGTAAAACGGGATAATAAATATGAATTTAAATACCGACTCGGTGGCGTAGTGGGCTAAAGCGTGAGTGACAGACATGGCTCTGGCTACACTGCCTATCGAGTCCTGGTTCGAGACCGGGCACCGGCAAGTGGCAATGTCGGTGGGTATGGATGTTTGTCTGCGTTTTTTCAAATGTGTAGCCCCCTTCCGGACAGCCTTTGGCTTTGGATTTGGGGGTTGTCTAATTTCTGTGGTGTGTTTTATGTTATGTTTTATATAAATAACACCACATGTAATTACGACCCCCTTTATCCCAGAAGGCTCTAGACAAGCCTTGTGCGGGAGGGGGCTACACATTTAAAGGCAAGGGGCACACATCCAATATCCATGTATAATGGAAAAATCCCTCTCACAGTATTTTCCATTGCCACGGTCGGGAATCGAACCCAGGACTTCTGGGTGAGAGGCAGGTACGCCACCATCTCGACCATCAGTCATATCATCTCGACCATCAGTCATATCATCTCGACCTTCAGTCATATCCTTAACATAATGATTTTATGATACCAGCACAGTGTCCTAGAATAGAAATATTTAATGCTTTCACAACACAGGCATACGAAACCCATATCTAGTTTAACATTAATAATTGCAGATTAATTCGTTTACTATGTTTTTAGTCATACTTTAATTAAATCATTATCATTATTTGTTTTGATTTTTTTCTCCAATTGTCACCCTTCCGCCCCCTACGTGGGGATATTTGCAAAAGTAACGGTGGAATATTATATTGTCATTCGACCTTAGTAACTGTGCAAAATTTTATCAATTAATTATGTCAGGGAGTGTGTTAAATGAAGGCTGCAAGACTTGAACACAAACATTCTGAAAACTGAAAACTGAATAAAACTGAATAGAACTACATTGTGAGTTAAATAAAAGCAAGTAATAAACACTATTTTTCTGTGAGATTATACAGAAAATTGCGAACCAATTAAGCCCCATATTTAAGAAAACTATAAACAATAGGAATTTTATAATTGATGAGAAAACAGAAACAAATAATATTTCCTGAAAGATATCTATCGGACACGTTAATTAAGAATTAAATGTAATTACAAATTCACAGTTCATATAATTTTGAGAGAACATAAATGCCGTCCACATTAAAAGAATAGGTTACACATTTTGGCAGCTGGAGATGCAGAAGGAGATTAATTGTAACTGGTTACTAGATTTTTGTTATGAAATTGAATATCCAGAAATTTTAAGTTCATTCTATGGTCTGATGAACTACTAATTCAGGTATATACAAGAAATTTATTCAATCAATATTGTAGCCGAAAAAATTCTCTGAGAGTGGATATATACAGGGTGTGCGATTTAAAACCGGAACACCCCATTATTTTGGAACGCGTTGACCGATTTAAATATTCTTTATTTTGGGACAGTAGTGCTCGATGAGTTCTATTGACCATGTGAAAAGATTTTAAATTTTCATTTTTTCAAGGCCTGCTAAGACCCTCTAAATGGGTCGAAATTTAGAGATCGACCATTAGGCAATTTTTTTCGAAAAAACCTTTATACAAAGTTTGGGCCCAATACCTTATATAGGGTGTTTGTCACAGTGTAGCGAATTTTCAAATTGACTGACTATGTATAAAAGTCTATTATGCGTACAATAAAGGTAAAGCATTCATTCGACTTAGAGCTATATCAGATATCTAGGAATGAAGTTATATAGCTGTAGGTTCTACAGGTAGATTTCAACAATTTTTTTTTTATTAAGTAGATACTTTATTGAATGAATCTTTCACATTTTATTAAGATTTTTTTAAAAACATTTCATATCAAATTGCTCAAAAATGTTAATGTAAAAAAAAATCGTCTAGAACTATATTATGTTTTGTTACATACCGCAAAATACTATAAAACTTTGTTTAATTTTCACATTCCTATATTTGTATAATTTTTACTCTGACGATAATTGTTTAAACGGATATATTCAGTTAGTGGCGGTTTGATTCCTTGATATGCACAAGCTAATCAGAATAAAATGTTGGGATATACTGGAGAGATAATAATGCAAGTGAAATTAAACTAGGCGGTTTTGTTTTTTTTTTTTTAATATAATATATTCACTAATTTCAAGTTAAATTCCTAAAACTACTCGTTATGGAGAATTTACATGCTTTAAAATACCAACCTCGCTTTAAAATTCTCATGTAATTTAGTTTGAATAAATACCAGACCAACAATTAGCGTTGAAAAAGGTTCGCAAATACTTCATTAAACAGTGGCGTAGACGACTAAAGTACAATTATTTATCTTGAGGCTGAAAATACTTAATTGGTATACGTAAAACGAATACAATGCCCAGTGAGCGTTGAGCGAGTCATACAAAGGAAACAATAATAAATACAATGATAATTAATATAAGAACAAAAATGCTATTTTATTAGTTATTTGTGTATCAAGGCCAAAAAGTTGATCTTTCTCGGCCTCATGCGGCCGAGAAAGATCTAACATTTTTTAGGCAGCTGTCTCAAAAAGTAAAATAAAAATATTTTTAAAATTGTTTCGTATAAACTACTGCAGACATGGACAAAATTTTGCGAGAAGCTTAGTAGGCTGACATTTTTAATTTGTTTGACAATTGAAAACGTCATTGGATAGTTTATTGACAAGCCATGCCAATTAAAGATCATTATCTATAAAAGTGATGTTTAGCAGGGTTCAATAATACAAAAAATGAATAAATGAATAGTGCCGTATACCCTGAAAAAGAAACATGATGCAGCTACGGACACGTGTTTCGGAGTTATTGCTCCTCATCAGCGTAGCGTAGCTTGAATAATGAATCCGTATGAATAGGATCAGAAACAATAACTGCTACTGCTACTTTCTTACCGTTATTAGTTATTGTTTCTGATCCTATTCATACGGATTCATTATTCAAGCTACGCTACGCTGATGAGGAGCAATAACTCCGAAACACGTGTCCGTAGCTGCATCATGTTTCTTTTTCAGGGTATATGGCACTATTAATTTATTCATCATTATCTATGTTCTAGATTTGTTAAATATTTGTTATTTTTCTGTATCAGTTTAGTAATAATTTTAATATACAGTGTGTCTCACTTTTCACCACTACACCCCAATATCTAGTCCATTTGTTGATCGATTTAGATCAAATTTGGTATACTTCTTTTCTTTCAGATTGTGTTTAAAAAGTTATTAATACAAATTTTTTTCAAACTTAAATACGCCTACTATGATTAAAAGAAATTGGCAAAAATTAGGAATTTATATTAGCGATTGAGATAGGGTTTTTGTTTTTACAGATTCTTGTTTAGCATGACCTAAAACGCCTGTATACCAAATTTCATTCATTCCTTCAAAAAAAAAAAGTAATAAAAATCTAAGATTTCAATAATAAAAAATAATAAAAGTTGAGTTATTTGATATTTTCTAAAAAAAAGTGTTCTAATGCTTAATTAGCGTCATTATATCACCCGACTACCAAGTTATGAAAATATCTGACAATAAATAACTGTAATAGTAGGATGATTATTATTGAAATCTTAGATTTTTATTACTTTTTTTTTTTTTGAAGGAATGAATATTTTTTAACGAAATTTGGTATACAGGCGTTTTAGGTCATGCTAAACAAGAATCTGTAAAAACAAAAACCCTATCGCAATTGCTAATATAAATTCCTAATTTTTGCCAATTTCTTTTGATTACTATAATCAATCGTATTTAAGTTTGAAAAAATTTTTTATTACTAACTTTTTAAACACAATCTGAAAGAAAAGAAGTATACCAAATTTGATCTAAATCGATCAACAAATGGCCTAGATATTGGGGTGTAGTGGTGAAAAGTGAGACACACGGTATATAATAAAGCTTTCAAACTACTGCTTAGTTTTAGTTTTTCTTTCCGCCTAAATCCATTTTAAATATTATTATTAATGATAAATTAATACATGGGGCCGTAAAGATAATGCGGCCGCAAAGTAAAAACGTCAAAAAAAAATAAAATTGACAAATGAGTAGGTACAAAAAGATGGCACTTTAGGAACGCTGTCAGATCCGTAAAACGTCACTTCGAAATTACGTGTTTTCCTGAAACGTCAAGGTGACAGCTATAAATCAAAGAGGCCAAAAGTCCTGTCAAATGAACAACTTGAAATATTTATTACTCAAGCATCAGATCATATTATGGTATTACTTAATGAATAAGGTACGTTTACAATGTGAGAATTTTTTACCTTTTAGGTTTCCTTAATATTTGGTGTGGCAGGTGCATGTCGCCGTGATGAACTGTGTCAATAATTAAATTTGTCTGCGTATATTTATTTACTGTCGAAATTTTAGATAAAAAACGAGTCCGGGAAACTTACTTTCCCGGCCTAGGCCAGGAAAGTAATTTCCCGGACCCGTTTTTTGATGGTTGCTTAGCAATGGACTAAAATACTACAATACGGTATTTTGGGATCTGATATTGCGCCGAGAAAGTAGACATTCCTGAGCGATTTCAGAAAAAAATATTTTTAAAATTGTTTCGTACAAACTACTGCAGACATGGACAAAATTTTGCGAGAAGCCTAGTAGGCTGACATTTTGAATTTGTTTGCCAAATGAAAACGTCACTGGATAGTTTATTGACAAGCCATGCCATTTCTGTCATTAGTAAAATTGGGTGATAGTGATAGCGATAATCCACCGGAAATTTATAAAGCTGTAAATGCAAGATTGGAAATCTACCTCTAGAGGGGTACAATGAGGATTCTACTTTAAGAAAGAAAGAAATACGTATCAAATAAAATTCTTAGTGAAAGCGAAGGTACTATCGCGGCCGAAAAAAAGTAATCGACTGATTTTCCCGTTGTAATTATGGTTCTATTCAGTGTCGCATCAATACCAATATTTTTTTTATTAGTGTCAACGTCATTGTCATATTAAGCAAAAATAAATTTTGTATTATAATAATCATGCCTTATCATGTTTTGAGTGAAGAAGAAAAAGGCTACATCGAGGGCTACATCATCGCCAAACTTGGAGAAGGGTGGTCTCAACAACGAATAGCAAGTGAAATTAATTGCAGCAAAAGCACGATTCAAAAACTAAACAAAAAGTGGAAAGAAACTCATGATCTGAGCAGGGCAGTGGATTCTGGGCGACCAAGAAAGAGTTATCTAGAAAACGACAATACCCTGGTTAACTATGTGAATTTAAACCCATTTTCTAATTCTATTGCCAAAGCCAAAGAGCAAACCAACTTCCCAGCGTCTGTTAGGACAGCAAGAAAACGGTTGCGAGAGCAAGGTCGATTTAACTGTGCCAGTGCTAAAAAACACCGACTAACAGATAATAAAGAGGCAAGAATGCAGTTTGCAAATACTTTTATTAATGAATAAGATCGTTACTGGGAGAGAGTGGTCTTTCCGACGAAAAGATATTTCAGTCCTGCTACAATGGTCAACTGCGAGTTTACCATCCCAGGGGTCATAAGTTTGATGAAGAATATTTGTACAAAACAAATAATAGCGGAAGGTCTGTCTTTTTGTTTAGTTTTTGAATTGAGCCTTTGCTGCAATTAATTTGACTTGCCATGCGTTGTTAAGACCACCCTTCTCCAAGTGTGGTGATGATGTAGCTTTTTTCTGCTTCTCTCAAAACCATACTAATTAATTGTTTTCTTATAATTAAAAAATATTAACAACTTATTTCTTATTAGTTTTTTTTTAATAAGTACGACCCCACCAATGATTTCTTGTCAAAATAATTTAATTAACATAACTGATGTAAACACTCCCATTTACAAAGAAAAATTTTTCGAAAAAACATACTACTTGATAAAACATCGATTACTTTTTTTCGGCCGCGATAGTACCTATGTTCTAGATTTGTTAAATATTTGTTCTTTTTCTGTACCTATCAGTTTAGTAATTGTAATTATATATTATAATAAAGCTTTCAAACTACTACTTAGTTTTAGTTTTTCGTTAAGCCTAAATCCATTTCAAATATTAGTATTAATGATCAATTAATACATGAGACCGTAAAGAAAATGCGGCGTAAAATAAAAGCAGCCGCAAAGTAAAAGCGGCAAAAAAAATAAAATTGACAAATGAGTACAAAGAGATGACACTTTAGAAACGCTGTTAGATCCGTAAAACTCTTTGTGACAGCTGCCTAAAAAATATTATTAGTATTAAAATAGTTATTTACATTACTAGATGCGAAAATTTACTTTTAGGTGCGAGGTGATTTTTGAAAAAACACCGAACACCTAAAAGGGCTTTCGCATCGTGTAACGTATTATATTTTTCCTACTACCGAAAGATATTAAAAAAATTTTCAACGATTTTTTATCTGTGGTTTGATTTTCACTAAATTCTAATTGTGTATGAATGGCTTTTCATCAAATGTTTGTCATTTTAAGACAGTTTGTATCATTGAAGTATCAAAGGGTAATTTAATATTAAATTAAATATAGGTAGGTATAAAATATATACATATGTATCTGTTAATTGATATACCTCCACATTTAGAAATAAGAAAAGAATAAATTATTTATAATAGAATAATAATAAGTTTATTAGTCAGAACATAAAAATACAATATTTATTTGTCATAGATAGATAGACTGGAGCAAGGGTGGTCGCTGGAACTTGGAGCATATGCTATTAATTGCAAATTAAACGCAATTTTTTTCATTTAAAAAGTAAGTGCATAGAGACGCATGATGTCAACAGGAGATAGAAATTCATAAATAAAATTCATTAACACAAAATATAAATTAAATAATAATAATAAATAATAAATACACCACATGTAATTACGACCCCCTATATCCCAGAAGGTTCTAGAAGAGCCTTGTGCGAGAGGGGGCTACACATTTAAAGACAAAGGACACACATAAAATATCCGTGTATAATGGAAAAATCCCTCTCACAGTATTTTCCATTGCCACGACCGGGATTCGAACCCGGGACTTTTGGGTGAGAGGCAGGTACGCTATCATCTCGACCATCAGTCATATATTACAATACAATTAATATATAATTGTTGTAGCTTTGAACTAATATTTAGTACAACCTCCATTAACTTCCAAAACACTTCTTAATCGTGTACTCATCGAGTTCGTTAAATTTTGCATATTATAGTTTTCTTCCAAAGAATTCCACTCATTTTGAATAGCCCCAACTAGTTAATCTCTATTTTCCGGTCTGAACTGATGTGGTTAGGCATTCTTTATAAATATCAATTGAATATGAAGTAAAATATGACAATGACATTGACATTAATAAAAAATTTGACTGATAAAGGGAAAATACGTCGTTGAAAATTTTTCGGCCGCGATAGTACATGCTCCTTCATTCTTATTGTAAATCATCAGGAGGAAATAGTACGAATAGCGATTAATTTATGTACCTAAAGGTATAAATTGCATTAATTGAGAACGTGAAAAAATTAATTAATTGAAGTTTACTTTGACATTGACGTTGAAAAAAATTGATAATAACCATAACAAATATTTACACACAATAGGTGCGTTTTATTGGCGTCCTACTACTTCCAGAAGTTTACTTCTACCCGTTTTATTGGTTACTTATTTCTCTTCTCTTCCAACTTTTGCTACGCAGTTTGAACGTCGTAGAAAACGAAGCAGCACATGAAGGGGAGAATAAAGGCGCCAAAGACGGTTTTATTTTTAACAGTTTTGAAGTTGGAAGGTTATAATGAGGTTATATCTTCCTTGTTTTTATGTCTTGCATACTTAATTTAATAATATTCTTTAAATGGTTTGTCTTTCTTTCATTTTTAAATTTAAAAAATATTAAAAATAGGTTATGTTTAACAAATGAGTGGGGAGGATAGTTCTAGCTCTACCAGTCGTTTTATTGCAACGTTCTACTTATGCTATTGAGAAGAGACCAATAAAACACGCCTAATATATTTACCCTTAAAACAAGGCTTATCCCTTCGTGTTCCATTTACAAATTTTTCTTTGATTGACACATATTATTTACAACTTTATTTAGGCTTTATACAATCATGAACTGTTCGAAACCAAAGTAGGAAATTTCTAAATATTGTATTATCTTGAGCCCTTCACGAAAGAAGAAAATAATGCGTCCTTGCAACCTTTATTTTCAGTACCCCAAAAAGTTACCGATGTCTTAAAGTTAGTTTAAAAGTATAAACCGTTTCAAAGTAGAGTACAAATCTGGCAAACCCATTAGGAAAAGAACATAATAATAACTAACGATGTTGGTCACGTAGCAAATTCAAAATTAGTAAAATACGAGTGCATATCATATAGGTATTATAATTTTAATTGTAAAAGTGTTTTAATGTTTAAATTAAATTATTTATTTATTTATTTATAATATAGGTTGCCCAACAGAATTAACAATAATTCCAATAACAGGGCTATACAGAACAGAACAAATTGTAGTGTACACTGCTTAATACAAAAAATAATAAAAATATAAAAAATATCTAAACCTATAAACCTAAATCTAGAAAATTTCTTTTTTTATATATCTCTGATAATAAGCATTAGAAATCTTATAACCTAAGGAAAAACTAAAACTAAAACATTATTTAATCTAGAAAGTGACTAAATATGGCAATAGCCTCACGTCTAACGTGATGCAAAGATTTACAAAAAATATAATATAATGAAGCCAATAAAGGGTGCATTAAATGTTTCCAATAAGATTCTGTGACGTATTTTAAGGAATATATACGCTTTCTTTCGAACAGGAAAACAATCGTCGTTTACTTTAAGAAAATATGGATCTTTGAAAAATGAAAAATTGAACTGGTTAACTTATGTAGCCAGAACAAATAAAATCCAAGCAAGTTATGCCTTCAAGAACATGGAGATTGTTAAAATTGCCACCTCACCACTGTCAATATTATTTCATTAGTTGGTGTGGAGTATATTAAACAATATTACGATCTGCACAACTGACGAAGTTAGTTTCAGCGATAAACAACAAAGTATTGAAATTTTATTTAAAAATACTGTATTAACTATATTTGGGATAGTTGTGTGGCATCAAGATAAAGTTGTGAAAAAAGAGGAAAACAGTAAGTATAGTGCATTTTGTAAATATTTGCTTTCTGAAAAACTCAAATTATTTAACTTAATTATTATAAATACCATGTTACCATAAATGGGTCTACAATTTTTGGATTATTTAACGGTATACGATCTAATTGTTGAAAACTGTTTGCAGCAGTTTACTTGATCCTTGATCCGTACGTTTATCTCATTTTACTTTTTAATATTCTAATAGGTTATCTTAAATATATTTGCCATACATCATTAAGTTTGTTTACTACAAAATAAAAATATTAAACATAGTATCAGAATAACGTTTGTTTAGTATAATACATATCCATATAGAACTTTTTATCCCCTGTTGGCATAAATCATTTGCCTGGTGATATCAAAGTTTGTAAGACTGTCAATTTGTCACTGTCAATATCTTTTGGAAATGATACTAGTAATTTAAAGTTTTAGCTGTTCATATTATTATATAGAAAAAAGTGGAAGATCGAGGAAGTTGACAAGATCCCAGGCTAATGAATGTTGTTTGATTATGGTTAAAACTAAATTATTTGACAATTTTTAATAATAATTTTTATATTCTTCAAAGACGAAATATACAGGGTCTGCAATAAGTATGAAATATTGTGCAGTAGTTTTTAAGTGCCTGATTTTTAAAAAGTGACATCAACAAAAGTTGTTTGAAGCAGTTCAACACATACTTGGTGTCCTTAAATGTTTCTTCTTTGTTAATCTCTTGTGTTGCCATGACAATCAATTTTCTGACGGGTTTGCCACTTTCTTGTGGTAAATCCGAGCAGTATATTTTTCTCCGTATCATACAACGTATTTTTGATATAATCATATAAGATTAAGAAAATATGGATGAGATGAAAATATTCTTTTTTTTCTTCTAAAAATAGCAAATTTACGTTTTTAGAAGAAAAAATATCCGCTTTGAAAGAACAAGAGTAACTTAAGTACAACCTTAATCAGTAACTGTAATATAATACTATTTTAATTAATAAAACCGCTGCCAATTATGGGATCAAAACTTCCTCACCGTGTGGTGGAGTTTATAATAATAGTACATTATACACTAAGGGAGAGAAACGTCTTATTTTTCCTGAGGTGTAATTTGAGGCCCGAGGGCGAAGCCCGAGGGCAACAAATACATCCAGGGAGAAATGGCGGTCTCTCCCGAGGATACTAATACTAAAAGTCGAGGTGCATCAAACGTCTTGCATACTGAGCTTGGTTTTGAATCTTCACCAAGGAGTCCTCGGCTACTTGGAGAAAGATGCCAAAGATACCAAAGTTGTGCAGATATTTTTCTGGTTCTGCCTTGAACGATGATATTTTGGTGTCCACCTTACTGGCCTCATCAAAACCTGTCATAAAATTAGTAGCAAGAAGGGTATCTGTAGTAGAGCCTACCTTTTCCACAAGAGTATTAATTTATATTATATTTCTAATACCCATTTTCTCATCCCTAGTTCAGAGATTCCATTTTCATTAAGAAACTTACAAGGTTGATCCCACATGTAAGGACATAAATGTTTATTTATAAATAAATTTAGTAGCCTGAAATAATACTCAATGGTAATTTTAAGAAAAGACTGAAAAATCAATAATAATAATATTTTAATCAATCTTATAGTGTTCTGTGAGAGATACTTTTAAAGTGTAGAAATAATTCTTCTTTCCTATTTTTTACAAAATGTCGTCGTTAATAAAAGACAGTTTGTGGTTTGATTTTATTAGCCTCAACTCCACAAATAAATGTGAATATAAAAATAAGCGTTTATTAATAGAATTACAATTTCACTCTTATATATTAGTTAATATTTTCATTTTCAAACATAAAACAGATCTAAAGTTTTTAGAATTGAGAGACTCATTGAAACTTGATAACGAAATATATATAATATACAGTGTGACTCACTCTTCACCACTACACCCCAATATCTAGGCCATTTGTTGATCGATTTAGATCAAATTTGGCATACTTCTTTTCTTTGAGATTGTGTTTAAAAAGTTATTAATAAAGAATTTTTTCAAACATAAATACGCCTACTATGATTTAAAGAACTTGGCAAAAATTAGGAATTTATATTAGCGATTGAGATAGGGTTTTTGTTTTAACAAATTCTTGTTCAGCATGACCTAAAACGCCTGTATACCAAATTTCGTTAAAAAATATTCATTCCTTCACAAAAAAAAAGTAATAAAAATCTAAGGTTTCAATAATAATCACCCCACTATTCCAGTTATTTATTGTCGGATATTTACATAACTTGGTAGTCGGGTGATATAATGACGGTAAGCATTAGGACATTTTTTTTTTAGAAAATATCAAATAATTCAACTTTTATTATTTTTTATTATTGAAATCTTGGATTTTTATTACTTTTTTTTTTTTTAGCTTAGCCCTGGGGTCCACGGCTAAGCTAGGGGCGTATGTAGTTCGCTAATATCGAATCAGCATGAGCTGATATTGTATGGGTTTCACTGTAATGAAACTCATGAGTTTTAAGAACGTGACCATAAGGTTTAAGTTAATGCTAATTAGGTAAAGTACATAGTTTAATATTTTAGCTAAATATAAGCAATTGCAGTGGAGTTTAGTCTGCCGTAATTAAATATTCACAAATGATAAGAACTTAGTACAATTTCATACAAATGAGTAGAATTCTAACAAACAAGACATACAAAAAAATTTCCTTGATTTGACAAAATGTATTTAATTAAGATGTAATATCATGAAAATATTCTTATCTTTGACTACGATGACAAAAGTTCATTTTTGGCTGCAGGAGAGTGAAAATTATTTGGCTAAAAATAACTGTTTCGTTACAAAAACAGATTTTTTTGGCATGTCATTAAATACACTTTAAGTGATGTTAATTTACTCTTTTCCAAATATCAACCAGTTTGTTCTATATAAAGCTTGTCTAAAAGTTATTTGTGGCATCTTTCAGTATTTTCTTTCTGTTCTTAATCTGTACGTAAATCCCAAATAAGAACAGAAAGAAAAAACTATATAAAGCTAATTACGAACTAATTATAGATAACATAAATATCTGTTTCCAGCGAGGATTGGGAGTTCTCCACATAATATTCGTCAGTATACCATAAAAGACAACTATGCTAAATCTTGACTGTATACCTATACTAACAGTGAAAGGAATACTCTGTGAAGGTTCCCAATTTTATATTTCTAGATCAAGCTAAAAAAATTTTTATATAGTGCACCATATTTTTATAAATCAATGTAAAAAAATTATTTGTAAATTCTCGTTAAATATTATAACATGCGCAGATAATTTCAAAAGGAAATGTTTCAATATTAAACTTTCCTTTATTTATTTTAACGTAGAAATATATGCAATAACTTCTTTTGTATGGGGCTCAATATGAATATTATATAAATATACATAAAGATACATTGTAGCCAATATCCAGTGTCAAAATATTTATCATGGACATATTTTTATTGCTGTGTTGCTACATGTGCCACATTTATTTTGGTTGTAGTGTTCATGTCTTGTTATTGAAAATAATCCTTCTTATTTTCTTTGTACCCTCTTATTTCATTTTCGGGAATGAACTGAGATACGAGATTTGCCAAGGGACCTGCCAAGACTCATAAACAGTATATGTCTCAGAAAATAGTAGATTATGTTCAGAGAATGGAAGGAAAAGGGTAGTTTCTACTCCCTAAGAATTCCTTCAAATCGTTTACTTAGATAATAATTGCAAACAGACGATATTTGCTACATCTGGTAACAAATAATTTTTTTTTTATATCAAAATGTGCTGGAATATTATGTTTTTACAGATATAAACTTAATGCGTGGCATTCAATTGCTGCGGGCTAGATTTTATCCTGAGAGCTCAAATAAATTTGTATCTAACGAAAAGTTTCATAATATATTTGTATTTTTGTAAAGTTTCTAGATGGAAATCGAATTATAAGTTACATAAAATGGCTTCATTCGTGTGTTTCGCGCACTTTCACCGTTTTCAAGTATCCTAATAATTTCCACAATATATAATTTGAAGAACTATCACTGGATGACACTTGCTGATAATACTTCCATAATTAAATTATGACAATTAGATATTTATTTTTCTTTCTTTTATTATGCAGTTATATTATAGTGTTTTTCTTTTCTTGACCTAAGAATCTACACATCAAATTAATTATGCAGTTAAGAAGTGAATTAAACATTAATGATGTTAGGCAGCAATTATTTTGTAATCACCTATTTAACGCAGCCTATTTTATATATTATTTTTACTTTCTGAAATCGCATATCACTGAATGTTGGACATTGGATGTGCCTTCTTGAAAATATCTAAAATAAAATGTAAAGCATTGCATTATTTAACCTACATAGATGTACTTCGGGCTAAAAACTGTCTAAATTATCAACACTAAGTGGTGACACAAAATTTTCTTCATGCTTCGTTAATATTTAAAATATATTACATATTTCCTTAATGGAATATTTTTAATCAGTATTTTTACACTTTTTTTAGCTTTAATTAATACAATGTATATTCCTTAATATCTGTTCATAGATCCTCCAATTAAAACTTAACTTATTAAAGATAAAATTTAAATATAATTTAGAAATTTGTGTTTTATTCCAGTGTTTGAATAAATATCGTATTATGTTCCACCTGTTATAAAATGGGGTTGCAAAATTCAGTTATAAATACATACATTTTTAAAGTAATTAATAAAAGAAAAACATCTTTTAATTTATGATTAAGTACGTTCAAATTCATCAAATATTTCCTGAATAGAATGCTAGGTAAATAAAATCATTGAAATTAATTAAGCGGAAAATATGTTAAGCACAACATTCAGCAGTCGTTGTTTTATATGTCCGCTAGTAAGATTGATTAATTAATGTTCTAGCTAGCTTACATTGAAGAACAAAATAGTTATTAGTTCATAACAATTTCTCATTTATATGCTTAAATTTTCAGCTAATTAACAAAGTTAATTAAACGCTGATCAATACACAACAGTATGACCGGTAAACTAGTACTAATGATACTATAATATGAAAACGAAACGAATTGATGATTGCCAACGATACGTCTTTGTCCCAGCGACCGTCAAGAATGATAAGCCTTTGTCTGCTCGGCCGTACCCGAACTCTAAAGTTCGACCTTCCGGTCCCAATCAAACCCTCCTTTGTACCCGTAAAATGCTTTCAGAATTTTAGAGAGTCCAAATTTGCAATTTACACATTTATTGTGAGCAGTGACGGAGATAGAGGTAATCAATTTTATAAAATTCTAAGGATTATGACAGAACAAGGGAATATTTTTGAATTTTGTTCTGAAAAGATCTATACTAGGTATATTTAATATTTTAAAAACCTGTCAAATTGCTTATATCGAGAGATCTACAAAACACGCAATCAAGTGCATCTGTATTTTCCTTTTACTAGTTAATACTCTTTTTTTAAAAGTTTGTCAAGATCAAAATAATTTCCTTGGAAGAAACTAATTATTACTAAAATGAACCATAAAAATAGGTTCAGAAATAAAATTTTTAATTGACTGAATTCGTACTGTGACTTACGAAAATTTTAGGGAAAGTTCGCAGTAAACCTTAAAACCGTTATAAAGACTACCCCTATATTAATTTATTATCACTGCAGACGATTAACAGCATGGTTACAGGGGTTTTAGAAACATAAATAGAAACAAAAATAATTTAATGATCTATAAAAGTCAGTGTAAGTAATATACTAGTTATAATAATACAAAAACGGTTAAAATAATTACAGAATACTGAAATAATTAATAAAAAATTTCTATGAAGCCATTAAGGTTTACGTAATTACAAATAATTGATACTTTCGGCCTTTGGTATCATATAAATTTGTAAATCTTAACTGATAGGTAGTTCTATTTAGAAAAAGACAAATCTATTTAAGCAATGTAAAACAAATTAATTTGGAACGACTCAGGACTGCCAGCTACTGGAAAGTGGTACGACTAATATACGCCAGACCCAATAGTTATAGTACCTAACCCACGATCCACGAATAAAAGATTGTAGGCTGAACCGAATACTCATTGGTAGACTGGTTTTAGAATGGCATTAGTTTCATCTGGGCACTGTAGCCGAATGGGTAAATGCATTGAAACGTTCTTACTATGTTGCACTGATTAATGGTTCGAGTTCATCCTGAGGCAAATTAAAAATTGATTTTTGATTTGCTTCTGACTTAGATAGACAGAAAATTATCGAAGCCCTAGATGTGCGTCGGACTTCATAATAAACTGTAGGATCTTATATCTCTTTACCTAACACAAAATCCTAGGATTTTTCGGGAGTTACTTCGGTAACAATCGGTTAAGAAAACGTTTAATTCTAAGATAC
Source organism: Rhagium mordax (assembly GCA_963680705.1). Lineage (NCBI taxonomy): Eukaryota > Metazoa > Arthropoda > Insecta > Coleoptera > Cerambycidae > Rhagium > Rhagium mordax. Next base: position 70,953,587 of record OY796657.1, read on the forward strand.
ACAAACATCATCTTCCTGTCTAATTTCTGTGGTGTGTCACAACCTGATGGGAAGTTACTTACTACATAAAAAAAATTTAATTTAAATGCTAAAATCTCAAAATATGAGTTAAAGGTAGAGAGGAGTACCCATCAAGATATGGCTGCCAACGAGCATGCGCAAAGCGAAATAATCCTTCTGTGTTAGTACTTCCACAGTATACTGTGGTACGTCTATGGCTCTGTTAGAATGTGAAAATTTGATGGACCAAAAATTTCATGGAGAGAGATTTAAGTAAGTACTTCTTGCTTTACCTTTTTTTATAAAGACTTTTATCTGGTGAAATGTCATAATGACAAAATTATGTCATGTGATTATAGTGACGTAAGTTCATTATGATACTAGTATCATAATGAAATTCCAGAAAGCCCCAGTGCCATAATGAGTTTCAAAAAGTACTATTACAATAATTTTATTTGACTTGTGTAGAAATTCTATATCTTTACCATCAAGAAAATAAGAAGAAAATATATGTGCTAGATCAAAAAATTGTATTTAAAATATAATTTAACTTCATTAATTATTGTAAATTGTAAAAGAGCAATTAAAACTGAAACTTCATCTATCATATTCTTCGTGTTGTTACACCATTCCTCATAACGAGCAAACACAGGTTCATATACCAGCCGTGATTTTTTCAGGCAAAAGAGAGTCCACGACATTTCCTGCAATTTCTTCCAAATCGGAGGGTAAATTTTCATTAGAATCACCCATTATATAATGTTTTAATTCGTTGATGTGTTGTCAACTCGGTTGTAAAGCGGTCACTTACTATATTTTTTTAAATAAATAACTTGATGCATCTGTCATCGTTTCAAAAGTATTAAATTTTAAATTTTTCAGAAAAATATAATTTTACATTGATATGCCACACCAGATAAAATTTTGTATGTAATTTGGATCATAAAACACGCATTATGGTACACGCCGTGTCATCAGACTCAGCTAATGTCTGATGATATTCACGGCTAGTACCATAATGCTTGTCTTTATGATCCTTATTACATAAATAACTATAATATGATACATTTAAGAAATAGGTATAATGAGATATAATTTTTTACTTCTTAGAAATTAACCATGACTCATTTACTGTCAACATGCTTGACTTTTCTTTATTTTATACCAATGGATGTTTACTCTTGCATTCTTTTTAATATTTTATTCACAATCATATGTAATGCTTCAATTGCCAGCTTATAAAAAGTTGGGAGGCAGGCATTTGTTAACTCTTCTTTTCCAGCTAGCCAGCTAGCCGGTAAAGTAGCTTTACCGGCTAGTTAAACGTCACTTTTCCGGCAAGTTAAATGTCACACTTTGCGGGAGCAAAAAATCTTCTGGTTGTCTTTTGTGCAGCAGCTTTAAAATTTGGTGAAGTACACTCTCTAAGTCACAAATGATCAGAATCAAACATTTTGTTGTAGAATTTTGAGCGAATTTAACAGAAATTATTGATAATAAATACGTGGAAATAACCTAATTTATTTGACAGAAGAACCTTAATGCTCGTTACCTAGCAACGCTCAACTTTTATCACTGCAGCCTACCTACTTATTTTGCATAATTTCCTAATTCTCATTCATTATCTATCCAATTAAATAAAAAAATTGTATGCTGATATTATGTTATTATACAATGATTGTGAATAAAATAGTATACATACCTCGCTGGTCGTTTTCATTACAGCCTCGCGTTTACATCTAGAGATTCATCAAGCCAAGTAGCTTGATGTTTTTAGAAATTACTTGACTTGACTTGAAAACCAAGCTTTTCAAAAAGTCACTGCTTGACTTGACTTGGTTTTCCATGGTTACTACTTGACTTGATATCAAGCAATTTCAAGCTACTTGATATTACTTGATAACGACCCGATTATGTATGAAAGCGCGCAAATGATTTTGCCGCCATCTTATTGCAATAAAATTAATTTTTGATGCTTTATTGGGTGCAATAAATAAAGGTTCACGGCATCTGGTTAATTCATCCCTCAAGGTATTGGGATTTCCAGCAATCTCTGTCTACCGATTTTAATACTTAGCACATTTGTAGTTCTTTTGGAAACGGTCATAATCACACACGCTAGATCTTACGTCTGTCTGTACCATTGATAGCACTGTTTATTGCACCAATTGATCACGTTCAATTATGTATTACTTTATTGTATTTTTGAAATTTTCCAACTAATTTTGCATTACGGAACGCGTAAACAAAATAAAATACTTAAATTTATATTTTCATATGTATGCATTTTTTGTTAGGAAAAGCATATTAATCAGAATAAAACTTGTTTTAATTATACAGGGTGTATTAAGTAAAAGTAGCCTTATTTTAATTACATAATAAATTTTAATTACATAAAAAAATAATAGAAAATAAGTTAAAAAAGTTTAAGGGAAGGCGCAAGTCGAATATGCAAATAGAAAATTGTAAAGCGAATTTTTTGTCCGTTGGAGGTTTTGGTGAAATAATTTATTGTAATTTAATAAATTTTTAAAAAGCACTCTTTAAAAATTTATTAAATCTCTTAAACTTTTTTAACTTATTTTCTATTATTTTCCATATAATTAACTTTTAAAAATCAAAGTTACATTATTTCTCTTGGGAAAACCGTTCAATTTCGACACATACTGTATAAGACTTTTTTGTTCCTTTTAGACCAATGTATCACCTGTTAAAATAAGGGTACTTATATTTAATACACCCTGTATACATTTTTACAATTCTCTTTCTTTGCTTGATATGCATTGTTTATAAATGACTTTATTTAGGCTTTATTCAAGCATAATAACAAAAACCTATCCAATTTGATATACTCACATTGATGTTTCATCTCTAAACATACAATTATTAAGTTTATTGAATCTTCTCTAATGCATGATAAAAATTGAATTAAAAATTACAAATTTCAAAACGTCTAAAAATTAAATTATGGCAAAAATTATTTTTAACTTACAAATTCATTCATTATGGCCACCAATCAAAAAACGATGTCCCTAAGAAGATGTACATGTTCTTTCGCCTATATGGCTCTTCAGAGGGACCCCAAAATCACGTTCAATTCAAATTCTACCTTTATCTTGAAAACCTATACTCAAAATTGTATTTATTGACATTAATAAAACATTTTGTAACCATAACAAACAAATTTTTTCATTCCTTTAACTGATATGTCTTCTACTATATTTTCATATTCTTTTGTAATCTACTCTACTTTCTCTTTTGAGACGCATTGCTAATAAACAAACTTATTTAAGTTTTTTTATACTGGCCCTATTATAACAAAATTATCTAATATATTTATTGATGTTCCACTTCTGAACATACAAATATAAATTATGTTGAATTCAAAGAAAATCATTGAAAACATTTTAGAACGTTATTATCGTCGAATAATGTGAAAACAAAATACTCTGCAAGACTATATGTCCATACAGCATTGAATTAAATCACAAAATCCATAACATTCAAATAAAAAATAAAACATTTAAATAAAAATTATTAATCTCCATAAAAAATTAATACAATCTAGTTTTAGTTCGATTGTGACATTATGACGTTAAAAATTCCCTAGTTTTAATTTCATTCTGACATTGACGTTCAAAAATAACATAACCTCTTAATGTCAAATTGACATTAATGAAAAAATCGATATAACCTAAAACCAATGTCACTCTAACATTGACATTGTTGTCAAATTAAATCAAAATAAACTACTTAGTTACATTCTACCCTGACATTGATATAAAAAATTAATTATTAAAAAATTATATCACTCTCTTTTAGGTAAGGCCTATTCCTTTCTATCTTTTTTACAATTCTCTTTCTTTGCTTGATATGCATTGTTTATAAATGACTTTATTTAGGCTTTATTCAAGCATAATAACAAAAACCTATCCAATTTGATATACTCACATTGATGTTTCATCTCTAAACATACAATTATTAAGTTTATTGAATCTTCTCTAATGCATGATAAAAATTGAATTAAAAATTACAAATTTCAAAACGTCTAAAAATTAAATTATGGCAAAAATTATTTTTAACTTACAAATTCATTCATTATGGCCACCAATCAAAAAACGATGTCCCTAAGAAGATGTACATCTTCTTAGGGACATCGTTTTTTGATTGGTGGCCATAATGAATGAATTTGTAAGTTAAAAATAATTTTTGCCATAATTTAATTTTTAGACGTTTTGAAATTTGTAATTTTTAATTCAATTTTTATCATGCATTAGAGAAGATTCAATAAACTTAATAATTGTATGTTTAGAGATGAAACATCAATGTGAGTATATCAAATTGGATAGGTTTTTGTTATTATGCTTGAATAAAGCCTAAATAAAGTCATTTATAAACAATGCATATCAAGCAAAGAAAGAGAATTGTAAAAAAGATAGAAAGGAATAGGCCTTACCTAAAAGAGAGTGATATAATTTTTTAATAATTAATTTTTTATATCAATGTCAGGGTAGAATGTAACTAAGTAGTTTATTTTGATTTAATTTGACAACAATGTCAATGTTAGAGTGACATTGGTTTTAGGTTATATCGATTTTTTCATTAATGTCAATTTGACATTAAGAGGTTATGTTATTTTTGAACGTCAATGTCAGAATGAAATTAAAACTAGGGAATTTTTAACGTCATAATGTCACAATCGAACTAAAACTAGATTGTATTAATTTTTTATGGAGATTAATAATTTTTATTTAAATGTTTTATTTTTTATTTGAATGTTATGGATTTTGTGATTTAATTCAATGCTGTATGGACATATAGTCTTGCAGAGTATTTTGTTTTCACATTATTCGACGATAATAACGTTCTAAAATGTTTTCAATGATTTTCTTTGAATTCAACATAATTTATATTTGTATGTTCAGAAGTGGAACATCAATAAATATATTAGATAATTTTGTTATAATAGGGCCAGTATAAAAAAACTTAAATAAGTTTGTTTATTAGCAATGCGTCTCAAAAGAGAAAGTAGAGTAGATTACAAAAGGATATGAAAATATAGTAGAAGACATATCAGTTAAAGGAATGAAAAAATTTGTTTGTTATGGTTACAAAATGTTTTATTAATGTCAATAAATACAATTTTGAGTATAGGTTTTCAAGATAAAGGTAGAATTTGAATTGAACGTGATTTTGGGGTCCCTCTGAAGAGCCATATAGGCGAAAGAACATGTACATCTTCTTAGGGACATCGTTTTTTGATTGGTGGCCATAATGAATGAATTTGTAAGTTAAAAATAATTTTTGCCATAATTTAATTTTTAGACGTTTTGAAATTTGTAATTTTTAATTCAATTTTTATCATGCATTAGAGAAGATTCAATAAACTTAATAATTGTATGTTTAGAGATGAAACATCAATGTGAGTATATCAAATTGGATAGGTTTTTGTTATTATGCTTGAATAAAGCCTAAATAAAGTCATTTATAAACCTGTATACATATATGTATATTTTCGAAGTTTCGCGATACTCCAAAAAATCGGTAATCCGAATTCTCTATGGTCCAAAACTCTTCAGATTATCGAGGTTTGTATTTTTTACTAGTATGCTTCTTGTTCTTCTTTCGCTTAAGAATTTGAGATTTAGTTTTGTAAATAAAAACTTTATTGCAGGGTTACTTGTCATTTCTTGATAAATCAAATGAATTTAATGAAAAATCAAGTAGTCTTGAAGAACTACTTGATTTTTCAAGTACTTGAAATATAATTACTTGAATAATCGAGTACCAAAAATATAACTGCTTGACTTGAACTTGACTTGTTTTCAAGTCAAGTCAAGTCAAGTAGTTTGAAAACCAAGTCAAGCTGTGAAACCCTATTTACATCTGACCTCGGCGCTACGCGCCTCTGTCAGATATCAACCCTCGGCTGTAATGATGCACCTCCCAGCTCGGTATGTAATGTACTATTACTTTAAAATAACTTTAAATAATTTGCTGATAATCCATCCATCTAGGTAACAAATAATTCTAAATCTTCTTCTATCATTCGCTTTCAATATTCTATACTAAAAATCATATATCATATAAGACTCTTAAAGCTCAACTGCAGTCTCCATCCTCCATTTTCCCTACTCCTCCTGAGAACATCTCACCAGGATCAGAATTACCGTTACCATCAATCATTTGGTAGATTCCATATTGTATCCCTTGTGTTAAAATAAAATAATACCAACTCATATAAATTCGGTGGACATTGACTATTTCTTCTCTAGTATAAAAATTTATTTGATTTGTTTATTATTTTATTAATTAGAAACAAACAAGAAATAATGGTTTCAATATGTTCAGTTTTATTTATTATAATGAAAATTTTATTATCTAATGGCCTTAAATATTGTCATAAATTATCGTATTCCAAAAAACAAACTAGTAGTTTGTACATTAATAAAAGATTACACTGCATAAAACATGTTGATATTGTAGGAAGAATACTAGCCTAGCCGCAAGACAGACACGAAGTTCACGTTATAAATTTTTAATTTTAAAGCGCCTAAATAAGCACAGAGAAGACCTAAATTTTCTTGGTAAAAAATTAAAATGTGTTTAAGTATAACCTGTTTGTAGTAAACTAATCCGAGGATTAATTCATAATTTATTTTAATGTCTAGTTTAGCAACCTTACTCTCATCATAGAGATCATAGAAACTGACATAATAACTTAGGTACTATTTTATTTATACAGTGGGGTCATTTAATATGGAAACCTGGTTGTTCCGAAAAATAATTCTCGGACAATCAATTTATTGCTAACAGATGTTAGGAAGTAACACTTTTAAGCGGAAAAATGGTTCGTCATTTCATTGAGAATCAAAGAATTGAGATCTTTGACGACTCATATCTCGGAAACTAACAATTCCTATGTCATACTTCTGCATTTTGCCATTTTTAAAATTTGATCCTCTATCCAAATTTGGCAAAAAATTGGTGGTCGCCATTTAAAAACAATGACAATGACGTCACATCTCGTTCAAATATGGTGAAACAAATTGGCATGACGTCAAAATGTGCGCAAAAGGAAATACAATTTGACCTGTCCGAGGATTTTTTTCGCAAACAACCAGGGCAATTTATATTTCCAGGTTTCCATTTTAAATGACCGCACTGTATATTAAAAATAGTAGTGACCCTAGCACTACACCCATAATACCAGGTGGATTAGTAAAATTTCTTGAATCATACAATGTAAATGCTTAATTGACTAGGTACGATGACAGTACTTGGTACAAAACAGTATTTCAAACCATCTTTATTCCCCATTTACACCTCTTCCTTTATTATATTAGCTTAAAATTACACCAAATGTGTATTCTTCATTTATGTTTATAAATTATGTGTCATTTAAATAAATATTAATAGAGATAATTCCACAATTTAAGTTGCTGTAAAGATTTTGATTGATTTTTAGGGGCAACAAAATTTTAGGAATAGCGAATTGTTTTCTAACTATGCAGTATAGTATTTACTGAAAGCGAAAGTTTCATGTGAGCAATGAATTACGTGTTTCGGCAAATTCGGTGAGGGCCTACTTCAAGTCGTTGATTTCCACTGAATTATATGCAGAATTCATTGTTGTTCTCTCACCTCACCATTCTCCCAATGCAATTTATGTAATTTCCAGTACGTACACTCGATTTCAAAAAAAAGTAATACACTTTATTTTAACAATGTAAACATAACTTTTGCAAACATATTTATAAGTCATCTAAAAGTCAACTCTCACAATTTTTTTCAAATTGAAGTTTATTAATATTCAAATTTGATTAGGGAACCAATAATTTACTGTCAAAAGAACAATTTAGACAACTAAAAATAGGCCATTTATTATCTAATGACTGTATTACATTAACAATTTATTCATGAATAAATTCATGAAGTCGCTTCATGAAGAAGTTTTACTAATGTAAAACACTAACTTGGACGTTCAATAAATTCACCAATTTATTCACGAATTAGAACTTGTTCTATTTTCTCGTGAAGGTACCTTAAATAACAGGACTACCAACATCAAATTTTTAGCACAATAAGATAACACTTGAAAAAGTTAGGTTGGATTCATTTCATTTATTCTCATAGTATAATAGTATAAGGATAATGGTATGTCAGGTTGCCGTCCAATTTGTGTATCTACTGCGCATTACGTCACTCAGTTTAAAAAACGTCGAAAGTCAGTTGTAATTTCGCACATTTAATCTTTATTTTAATATTTTTAATAGTGTTAACGAATAGCACTATGCTTGCTTGTGCTGTGGCTAGGTGTAACAATTATTGCACGATGATAAAAAGGTACTGACATCAAGTATTTTACATTTCTCCGCGTTGAAAAGCTCGCGATAGTATATGGATGAACGATAAAATTAATTCGAAAAATAGCAGGTTAATTTTTAATTTCGCCGGTTTATCCTTTTCATTGCCTATTGTCTGTTTATAGCACGTATTTCTTCTATTGATTTCAACAGATTGACAGAATCAACAAATTTTGAAATTTCTTTAATACAGCAGATGTTGTTATATTGTAACATGATAAATTATTAAAATTTATCGTTACAAGGTAATCTGTAAAAATCAATTCAAAAACCAAAAAAAAAACACTGGCAACCGTTTAGGTATAATAAAATATTTTATAGAACTTAATCATAGGCAACCCACCATAGCTGAGTGTAGTATAGAAAGTCACCTATCTACTACCGAGATATAAAAATTATTAAATGTTTCATGACGGTAAAGTATTAATGTTTTTATCCTAGTAGTTTTAACTTAAATTAACGCGGAGTCCACCTAGGCGAACTTCTGTTTTTATAACATTGTAAGCTTCCATAAAAACAAGCAAAAAACTGACGAATCCTTTTTTGACTTGATATGGCGCCGGCGCAGAAAAACGGCTTAAAGGAAGGCGAGTGAAAATCGGTCTTGTCGAGCCAGCCATGAAGTGAAATACACGTACGTTAAAACAATTTTAGACAAAACTCATGGTCATTTAATTATAAATTAACGAAACCTTTTGAACCAAAGGTAAAGTACATTTTAACTTTTATATACCTATTTAAAGTAATTTAACGATGCATTTAATTGCAGGTTTCTTTGGTTAGAATTTTAATTTTATCATTAAAATTTTGGAACTTAGATCGTATTGTATGGAAGCAATACAATTCAAATATTAATTTTAAACTTAATTAATTAGTCTACGTGGTTGCTTTAATTTTGGAATGGACTTATGTCAATGTTTCTATAACTATAAAATGTACCCAGTGAAGAAGGACCGGGTGGAGGTCATGTTTTGATTCCCTGTAGCTTGATATTCAGGATCGGAGAATTGGAATTGTCCAGTACCATTTTATCCCAAGGATTTCAGAATATTTCCGTCATTTTGGCTCCTTTTTTTGTCTCCAGTAGCTCAGCTGAACAATTTAAAGATAAGTACCTAATATTTGGTTATTTAAAATATTAATCAAAGCCACAACCCCGTGACTAGGTCAATCCTAGATAAATTCAAGAGTAGCCTTAAATATTTTCGTTCCCAAAAGGAATTCAATAATTAAGTACCAACGAGCCACTCCATACAAAAAAAAAAACTTATATTTTTACTTCATTCTGGCCACAGTGTTTTTTTTATATTTTAATGTGTATTTGTCATAAGAGTTTAGATATGCGAGGGTAGATAGTTCTTTAAGAATTAAATTAAGTTAGGTTAGGTTTACCTTTGGCGTGTGCCGTGTTGCATTGTGTCTCCAGTAGACAAATCAATTTGTGCCCGAGGAGGCATATTCCTTTTTTTCTTTACCTTGGCTTGTGCCACATTGTCTTGTCTTATAGACAAAACTTGATGTCGTGAAGACATAGACAAGTTGTCAAATTGTTTAGCGTATTATATTTAGGCCTGGTGCCGATTCAGTCTATTGGACATATTGTTCCTAGTGAACCATAATACCTAAATTTGTATATTATGTAGAATAAGTGCCTATTAAATTGCTTGAAGGAGTGATTTACACTACCCTCAAAATTTCATGTGATATTTTAAACCTAAACTTGCATATCGTTTAGAATAAGTGCCTATTTAATTGCTTGGAGGAGTGATTTACACTACCCTCAAAATTTCATGTGATATTTTAAACTGTTGGTTTGTTATTTACTCATTTATTACTAAATATATATTTGTTATTCTTTAGAACTTGATTTATCTCTATCTTTATTTCTCTATCTTTATTTCTCTATCGGTCTCTCTCTTGCGACCTGGCGCCCGCCTGAACCTCACCCCTGTAGCCGACTTAAAGAACTCATAACCTTAAAAAAAACTTCCAACGCTAGCCGTGGTAATGCGAAGATGGTTTCACTTTAAGGGCCACGTTTAACACCAAGTGAGATTGGTTTTCGGGAACCCATATTTTGAGTTGTGCGTTATGCTTTAATAACACTCTGTAGCAAGGGCATTGAACTAACGTCACATATTCAAAAGGGATCTTAGCGATATCAATTTCATTACGTTTTTTTTATAACCACCTTGTCGCAAAATGGCGCCTCAACTATAGGGCTCGTTTTTTTGTCGCAAAGTATGTGTCAATAAATAAAATATAAGGGTGTAGTATATTAAATTCAAAGGACGTTGAAAATTTTAAGGCAAGGGTAAAGGTTCAGATAACTTTCCTTGTAAAACTTTTGTTTCCTTTCTAAACATTTTGTTTTCCTACTATCTAACTTTTTAAATTGGTGCTATTAACTATTTTTTAAATATATAGATTTCTATACTAACTAATCAATTGAATATATAACTTTTACTAATTTTTGAAAAACCCTGCTAGGTAAATATGGAAGTAAACCATTTATTAGTCGATGAATTGGATTTTGAATTAGCTGTCAGAGGAGTGGTCATCCAGGCAAATGTGGATACGAAAAGGTCAATTTTGCGAGGACACCTGCAATATGAAAAAACTAATAACTTGTTGAGTCATCCAGAAGTTCCCATAAATTACCCGGTTGAGAAGGAAATCTGTAAGAACAAATTGTCTATGTTAGAAGGTATAATTTTAAATTTTAACTCTGATCGGAGACACCCTGATTTTAAAAGAATAAAGTCGAGACTCTCACATTTAAAACATCGTATAGAATATTTTCCATGTAGTCAACAGGTAGAGGCTAATTTAACGGCTGAATATATTAGTAAAGTCATGCTATTGTTCGATAAAATAGAACAAAAAGTTACTCAAGGCATAATGTCAGAAAACTTAATTAATTTAGAGCCACTTAACGTTAACGAAAATTCAATTTTGAACTTAGAGCAAGGTAGTTTGTTAGATACTGATAACCCTATTAACGTTGTCAATGGAAATGTTTCCAGTATCTTGCAAAGTAACTTACAGTTGGATGCCAACCTAATACACCACCAAAATAGTAACCTAAATAGTAATAATGTCAGTCCCATAATGAACCCAGACAACCGGAAAAGTGATAATAACCTAGATTATAATTTTAGCGTACAGAGTATTTTACCACTTATTGCTCAAGAGGGAAGATCTCGTCCTAACCAAACTATGCCAAATAATTATCATGCGCCCACCATAGCAAACGTGCATCATGCTTCTTTACCTGTACATTTTCAATACCAGCCTAGGGTCAATGAGTTAACTAGTGCATTAAATAGACCGGTGCCTACCATACCTAACTGTAACTTACCGCCTCAATTTTGGGCTTTGCCAAGTCAGAATATGCTTACTAATATTCCTGTTCCACTCAGTAATTCTAATGAATATACTTCTGCAAATAATGTGCAACAAAGCCACTATACACAAAACATTAACGAATTGATAGGAAACAATGCCACGTTCAATGTTGAACCACATGTAAAAAGGCCCAGTCAGACGCTGCCGCAACCTAATAATATTTCAAATACTCACCCGTTTAGTTTTATCAACCCCATTCCCAGCTATCCATACTTATCGGGGAATAGAAACGTAAGTCATCCTCCGGGAGAAGGTTGTATTTCAGATTTTCAACGAAATAATTCTCAGAATGATAGACCAAAATTGTTCGATAATAATTTAGCTTCAAAACTTTCTTACATTAACAGAAATAATCTAAAGTTCTCAGGAAAAAATCAAAGCCTGCATAGTTTCTTAGAGAAAATCAAAGAATTTTGTTTAGCTTATGGCGTCCATGAAAATCAGTTATTGAAGTTTGCTCATGAAATGTTTGAAGGCGAAGCTCTTCATTGGTTCCGAGCCAATAGGACTTTATTTACTACATGGACAGATCTGGTCTATGCATTAAAAATGATATTTTTGCCTTGTGATTTCGAAGTAGATTTGTGGAACGAAATCCTACTGAGGACTCAAGGCCAAAATGAACGCTCTTTTATCTATATAGCCATTATGGAAAATTTATTTAATCGTTTGCAAAATCCACCTAACGAGACTTTAAAGCTTCAAATAATTTTAAGAAACTTACAACCATGTTTTCAGCAACAGTTATCATTGCAAAAACCAAGTACCTTAGGGGAAATTAAAATTTTATGTAAAATGATAGAAGATTCCAAAACTCGAATCGAAAAATTTAAAGAACCGCCTATTTGTAATACGAATACTTTAGAACCCGAACTAGCTTATCAAAAACCTACTCAGTACAATCGAACTAGAGCTCAAGTTAATGAAATTTCACCAGAGTGGCAAGATAATAATAATTCTACCAATAATCCACAAGTTGTAGAGGCTATTCGGAGTATAAAGTGTTGGAATTGTGAAAAGATTGGTCACGCTTATAATAAATGTGATAAACCGAAAGTATTGTTCTGCTATGGTTGTGGAATGAAAAATGTTAAAAAACCACAATGTCCTAATTGTAAGTCAAAAAATGTCGCAGCCACAGTGTCAAGATCGGTAGACACTGTGTAAAGTCTAAAAAAAGGTCCGGTCATAATTCTAATCTCAGATATCCATTTTTCAGTCATGACAACAAATGGTCAGAATGGCTTAATACCGTAAAAAATTTCTATAATAATGGTCAAATTTCACCGATTTTTACTTCCTATAAGTCTGACTCACGTCCATATGTCGATATTACTTTAAATAACAGTACCATACCAGCATTGTTAGATACCGGGGCCACCCAAAGTGTTCTGGGTAGACATATTTTTAAGCAAATCTTGGCTATGAATTTTAACATTAATTATCAAGTTGAAAACCTCAACGTGTCTACGGCAGACGGCCGAGCACAAGTAGTAATAGGGACTGTAGTTTTACCCATTACCATAAATGACATTACCAAGGCTTTGAAATTTTTGATAATACCCAGTATCAGGCATAACATCATTTTAGGAATTGATTTTTGCCGAAGTTTTAACTTAATATTAAACATAGGACAAAATTCATGGGAATCTGAACACTGTTTCAGCTCCAAACTCAGGAATAATTTTCAAATCAAACCCGCCAGTTATAGTCCGGGCATTGAATCTCAAGAACCTGACGGTATTATTAATAACAATAGTTTTAATAAAGTTCAAACATGCTCTTTACTGAATGAAAGTAATTTAACTAAAACCCAAATTTTGTCATTAAAATCTATGATAAGTAACTTTGAACAACTAGCTACTCCTGACTTAGGTCTAACACATTTAATAGAACATAAAATTGAGTTAACTTCTCCAGAACCTTTTAGGCAAAAAACATTTCCGCTATCGCCATATATGCAAAAACACATGAACGATGAGATAGATCGGTTATTAAAATTAGGTGTGATCCGCTCTTCCAATAGTCCATACTCGTCTAACGTTATCTTAGTTAAAAAAACTTCAGGAGAATACCGATTATGTTTTGACGGTCGAAAGCTAAATGCCATTACTAAACTGGATTCATATCCACTACCCGATTTAACCAGTACCCTGGATAAACTAAGGAATGCTCATTTTCTAAGTACTATTGATTTGCGTCAAGCTTTTTTTCAAATTAAATTGTCAAAGGATAGCTGTGAGAAAACTGCTTTCAGAGTCATTGGCCGAGGTCTATTCGAGTTTGTGCGAATGCCTTTTGGTCTCATTTCCAGTGCTCAAACCCTTCAGCGAGCCATGGATAGATTATTTGATCCCTCAGATATAGAGTCACATATTTTTGTCTATCTAGACGATTTAATTATAGTAAATGAAACTTTTGAGAGTCATATGGATACGCTATCCAAGGTTCACCAGATCTTGAAAACTGCAGGTTTAACAGTAAACTTCAAAAAATGTAACTTTTGCAAACCAAGTCTAACCTTTTTGGGCTACATAGTAGATAAGGATGGTTTACATACCAACCCTGATAAAGTAGCTGCAATTTGTGAATACCCTAGACCCAAAACTACCACCGAGGTAAAACGGTTTATAGGCATGGCCTCGTGGTATAGGCGATTTATCAAAGATTTTTCTAAGCTGGTAGTCCCTTTGACAAATTTAATAAAAGGCAGAAATAAGGGTAACAAAATAGTATGGACACAAGAAGCCAATACCGCTTTTGAGTCACTTAAAATCTGTCTCGCTTCTGCCCCAGTGTTGGCTAACCCTGATTTTTCAAAAAAGTTTACTATTCAAACTGATGCTAGCGATTACGCGATATCCGGAATTTTAACACAAGGGGAAGGGGAAAATGAACATGTTATAGCGTATGCGTCTCGAACATTAACTAAGGCTGAAAGGGCTTATACTGTAACTGAACGTGAACTTCTGGCCGCCAAATTTTCAATATCAAAATTCCTTCGGTACGTTCAAGGTGCAAAGTTCCGAGTTGTCACTGATCATTCATCTATTTTATGGCTTCACCGTTTAAAAAATCCAGTAGGTCGCCTAGCAAGATGGGCTGCTGAACTATCACAGCATGACATCGAATTTGTACACAAAGCGGGAAAATTAAACGTAGTCCCCGACGCATTAAGTAGAGCACCTATATGTTTGGATATAGTTAATGTAGAGAATAATGATAAAAGTGGTATTCAAAAATGTTAACTCAAGTCACTCGATACCCGCAAAATTACCCTTTATGGCATGTACAAGAAAATTCCCTGTATAGACTGATAAAATTAAAGCATAACATTCACACAAACAGTAAACAATGGAAATTGGTTGTACCTAAGCATAAGCGAGCCGAAATTATGCAAAAATATCATGATAATCCTTTATTTTCACATTTTGGTGTAAATAAAACCTTAAAGCGTATTACCGAAGAATATTTTTGGCCTGGTCTTAAATCTGATATTAAAAAATATATCTATAATTGTAAAGTATGCAATGAACAAAAGTCTTCTCAATTGGGACGTGCAGGACTGATGGGCGCGCCAAAAAACATATCGCACCCCTTTCAATTACTGTCATTGGACCTGATGGGGCCATTTCCAAAATCTAAGAGTGGAAATTGCTATATACTATTTGTCGTGGACTGGTTTACCAAATTTACTTTCATATTTAGATTGAAAAGAGCTTTAACTAAAAATATTTGCACGTTACTAAGAAAATGTGTTCCTAATATTCGGTATTCCTCAGATTCTTGTAGCTGATAACGGCTCTCAGTTTGTTTCTAAAGAATTCAAAGCTTTGATTAATAAATATCAAATACAGCATGTTTGGTATAACGCAAAATACCATCCCCAAACCAATAACGTGGAAAGATCCAATAGAGTGATAGGCACTGCTATTCGTTCGTATATAAAAACTAACCATAGGGAATGGGACACCCACATCCCAGCAATAGCCAGCGCTATTAATAATTCAGTACATGAGGTTACGCACTACTCGCCCTCTTTCCTAAATTTCGGCAGGCATGTACCGATATCTGGTGATTTTTATGGTAAAATCCGAGAAAGAAATCTTTGTCCTTATAATTTTGGGGACCGAAACACTATAGTGAATGAGTTAGGTAAATTGCCCTCGTTATACGAGCAAATAGACCAGAAAATAAAACTGGCCTACGAAAGGAATAAAAAATATTATGATTTGCGGAAAAGGAATATTGAATTCGAAGTAGGTGATACTGTTTACAAACACAATTATGTCTTGAGTAATGCTAGCAAATATTTTTCCGCTAAATTAGCCCCTAAATATATCAAATGTACTGTTTTGCAAAAAATATCTCCGGTAATATACGAACTTGTGGATGAGGATAACAAAAATATCGGGAAATACCATATCAAAGATCTAAAGCCTTTGCCTGGAGGCAATTCTAGCTGATGATTCTATTCAAAACCCAAGGTGTCATAAAATGTAAGATTTGATGTAAGATGTAATATAGTATTTAAGATTTAACCATTTATTGTTAATTAGTTAGTATGTAAAATTTCTCACTATATAAGAGTTTTTTTGTTTGGAGGAGGGTATTTGTAACATGATAAATTATTAAAATTTATCGTTACAAGGTAATCTGTAAAAATCAATTCAAAAACCAAAAAAAAAAACACTGGCAACCGTTTAGGTATAATAAGCGAGTGAAAATCGGTCTTGTCGAGCCAGCCATGAAGTGAAATACACGTACGTTAAAACAATTTTAGACAAAACTCATGGTCATTTAATTATAAATTAACGAAACCTTTTGAACCAAAGGTAAAGTACATTTTAACTTTTATATACCTATTTAAAGTAATTTAACGATGCATTTAATTGCAGGTTTCTTTGGTTAGAATTTTAATTTTATCATTAAAATTTTGGAACTTAGATCGTATTGTATGGAAGCAATACAATTCAAATATTAATTTTAAACTTAATTAATTAGTCTACGTGGTTGCTTTAATTTTGGAATGGACTTATGTCAATGTTTCTATAACTATAAAATGTACCCAGTGAAGAAGGACCGGGTGGAGGTCATGTTTTGATTCCCTGTAGCTTGATATTCAGGATCGGAGAATTGGAATTGTCCAGTACCATTTTATCCCAAGGATTTCAGAATATTTCCGTCATTTTGGCTCCTTTTTTTGTCTCCAGTAGCTCAGCTGAACAATTTAAAGATAAGTACCTAATATTTGGTTATTTAAAATATTAATCAAAGCCACAACCCCGTGACTAGGTCAATCCTAGATAAATTCAAGAGTAGCCTTAAATATTTTCGTTCCCAAAAGGAATTCAATAATTAAGTACCAACGAGCCACTCCATACAAAAAAAAAAACTTATATTTTTACTTCATTCTGGCCACAGTGTTTTTTTATATTTTAATGTGTATTTGTCATAAGAGTTTAGATATGCGAGGGTAGATAGTTCTTTAAGAATTAAATTAAGTTAGGTTAGGTTTACCTTTGGCGTGTGCCGTGTTGCATTGTGTCTCCAGTAGACAAATCAATTTGTGCCCGAGGAGGCATATTCCTTTTTTTCTTTACCTTGGCTTGTGCCACATTGTCTTGTCTTATAGACAAAACTTGATGTCGTGAAGACATAGACAAGTTGTCAAATTGTTTAGCGTATTATATTTAGGCCTGGTGCCGATTCAGTCTATTGGACATATTGTTCCTAGTGAACCATAATACCTAAATTTGTATATTATGTAGAATAAGTGCCTATTAAATTGCTTGAAGGAGTGATTTACACTACCCTCAAAATTTCATGTGATATTTTAAACCTAAACTTGCATATCGTTTAGAATAAGTGCCTATTTAATTGCTTGGAGGAGTGATTTACACTACCCTCAAAATTTCATGTGATATTTTAAACTGTTGGTTTGTTATTTACTCATTTATTACTAAATATATATTTGTTATTCTTTAGAACTTGATTTATCTCTATCTTTATTTCTCTATCGGTCTCTCTCTTGCGACCTGGCGCCCGCCTGAACCTCACCCCTGTAGCCGACTTAAAGAACTCATAACCTTAAAAAAAACTTCCAACGCTAGCCGTGGTAATGCGAAGATGGTTTCACTTTAAGGGCCACGTTTAACACCAAGTGAGATTGGTTTTCGGGAACCCATATTTTGAGTTGTGCGTTATGCTTTAATAACACTCTGTAGCAAGGGCATTGAACTAACGTCACATATTCAAAAGGGATCTTAGCGATATCAATTTCATTACGTTTTTTTTATAACCACCTTGTCGCAATATTCCCCCCAGAAACAGTAGAAATTGAAGATCTGATGTAGTTTCAACTTTTAATATGTCTGGTGCTGTTTCTTGACTCGTAAAAGGAAAATAAATTGTGATAGATCGCTTAGAGTGGAAAAAATATTAAAAATACCCAGCAAACGCAGAGTGTGACTGTTTCGTAACGTTAAGTCACAAATAAGTAACTCTAGAAGCATATTTCAAAGTGTGAAACAGATTCGTAATTATGGCAATATATCTGTACCTGAAAGATTTGTTTTGAAATTGTTTAATATAATACAAAACATCTTTGGTGGGTTTGGAAAAATTCGAAACTGTTACCTAACAAATGTTATTCTTAATTCCACAAACGTAAATATTTCGTAACTTACAAAACGCCATACTTTCAATTGTTAAAATTTGAGAATATTACGCAATTGTTGATGCGGTATTCCTTCAGTAGCTATAAACAGAAACAATTACGGAATTATTGAAACAATTCATTTTCAGTTGTGAAGCGTTGAAAAATTTACATAATTAGTAATACGTTACATTTTCGCTATACATTTTCAAACAAATGCGTCGTTTCTATAGGCTAGAATTATTTCTGAGAGAGATATAAAATTCAAACGACCAATAGAATCTTGGGAAGCTGCGCCGCGCCAGCGCGAAGAACTGTTTCCGGCTTCAACACAAGTTAGTCTAAATGTGTAGTAATGTGTACTTACACGTGTGGTGTAAACAAGTGTCTGGTATTTCTGGTGCAAAAAATACTATTGTGAAAAACAATTGCACAATATATACACGTTTAGAGTATTAGGTAAGTAATAAGTACTAATAGATTTAAAATTAGATAAGTTTTAATTGTATGTATTGTAAAAAGCGTTAATTTCCTGGACAATACCTAACATGGCGTGGGCACATTAACAGCGTGAGTAGCGGATCTTTTTACTATTACCTTTAAATAGAATAAAACAAACGCTTTTCTTTAAATTTCGTGCTTATTTAAATGGATAACTATAAATAATAATAAAAAATATGTACAAAACTTTGCTACTAACTATAATAATCTACACTTAGATTATTATATCTACTTTACTTGCACAGTACGTATTTATTTGCAAAATTGAATCGTTGAGTGTTCTTTTTTTTTGCTTAGGAATATATTATTTTGTATTTCTTTTTGAAGTGATTCTCCGATGAGCAAGAAACGCATGTTTTTCTTTTAAATTGTTTCAATCAAAAGGGAATGAAGTTCAGGGATTAACATAGCAATTTTAACGTTAAAGTGACTAAAAACATGATTCTTAATTTTTTTATAAACTACTGGTTTGCCGTAATGAATAAAATAGTTTTGATATACAGGATGCTTCCTAAATAACAAAATATTTAAAGAAGTAAGTCTTCAGGTGATTTGAAGTGAAGAAAAGTTTATATGAACATATTATGTTCTAAAGATTTTTGTTTCTGAGATAGCGGGCGTTGAATATTTTATTTCACTTCTGATTTTATTTGATTTTCCACAATTTGTAACATATGAAACTGAATTTTATGGATCGTCTTGCTCTTCAAGTAGCCATTTATCTTACCGATTGTCTTTTTCAATATTTCACTTCGGTTTGTAATTGGACAAAATGTTTTCGTTTTTTATTAAATAATACCTATCTTTAAAAATTTAAATATTTTAACAAAATTTGGTGATTCAAATCGAGGGATTCAAATCTCAGTAATTATAGTTTTGCTGTTATTTGTAGGGGGCACCTCTGCGTATCGTTCATACGTTATGTTTTTGGGGGATTTTTTATTATTTTTTTTTAATAAAAATTCCTGCTTTCCCGTTATTTTTATGTCAAAAAGATATACCTTCTAAATGTCGCTACGAGTAACCGTTTTCAGGGTAATTGATTTTAAAGTAAGCAATTTAACCACTTTTAAAGTATAATTAAATTTTAGGTTTATTTATTTAAAAGTCATTGTTATTCGTACTTTATTTGCTAGTGTTGCTATGTAATAAATTTTAAAAATCTGAAAAAGAGAATTTAAAGAAATTATTAAAATTAAATCGAAACAAAAATTTTACTTTGACACCCTATATCTCTGCTAATATCAACTTTTGGACTCACTAAGGTAAGTTTGTTTAAATCGTAATATTTTCACATAAGGAATCTGCCATTGCTCTGTGTACCATTACCTATGAGACACCATGTATTTATAGATTTTAAAACGTCCAATATTTTCATTTTATAAAAATATCTAAAAGGAGGTAAAAGGCAACATTGCTCCTGGGGAACTTTTTTAAGTTTCGCAACATTCAACACTTCCGATATAAACGTATAGGTCACAGCTGTGAGCGCTAATAGATCAAAGACATTCCGTCGGCCGTCCACTATATTCTTCCTCTGTGCCAAAGATATAAAAAAACACCAGATAGTTAAATTATCGACAAAGTATATTGTCTGTCTGTTTCTTATGTACTTCGAAGGATAAATTATCCAAAAAAACTTCACAAAAAGGCCGCTAATAAAGTTGACGCGTTTAAAATGTGTAAACACTGGTATAAAAAATATGACTTCACAGCATTTATAGTGGTCCGGTAAAAGCTAATGAACGAATGTAAAAAACAAAATCAACCTGACCTATCCTATTTTCCCTTGAAATGAGATAGGTCAGTTAAATTCAAAATGTTGAAGTATTTTATTTCTTTTTCTCAAAAACTACCGCGTGTATTTCTTTCATTTTTTTATATGGATTTACCATCCCTTTGCAACAAGCTTCTTTCTCTCAGGAATAATAATATATGTAATTGTTTAACTTCATTTATTTTATTGAGTGGCCTAGAGTTACATATACACAGGTTTCATAATTGAAATATTTTTCTCATTTCATGACAAAAATAAACCCGTGTCAAATTCTTGACAATCCCCCGCCTCCTCTTCTTATTTTTATTTTAAACTAGATATAGGGTGGGGTTAGCGTATTCACCTTAAGGAAATAAATAAATTGGGGTTCACTCTGTACATTGCTAGTTTGATTAAGAACTGATTTTTATTTGTAGATTCATGCAGGAAATGCTTTCCATTTATGACAGCTGATGCCAATTTTGAAGGTGCGTGTAAGGACTGGTTTAGAGCGGCCAGCCAGAGATTGAAGAAAACAGAGAAAATGAATTAATTATTTTATTGTACAATGGACAATAAATTGTTTTGAACATATATTTGTCAATATTTTATCTTTTTCCTATATTTTAAAGGATTCCTCCAAATACACTAACAGTGAATATTAAGGATCAAGGATTAATTTCACCTAGATATAGAAAAGAGTTCGTCTTAAATGGATTTATGGTCTGTAAAGATGAGAGATTGAGAAAGTGAATTTTGTTAAATATTGCAAAAAGTGATTTTAAAGATGGGTCCTGAAAAAGTAACGAGCCCCACTACTGGCAAAATGTGACTGCTGTCTTCGGAAAAGAAAATTACTCGTCCAATAACAAACTAAGCCAGGTTTGCTATACGTGCATATATCCACCCCCAGCCCCCGATCGCTCACCTGCGCACTCGATCATTGAGTCTTTTTTGTTTTTAAATGTATTTAGTATAGCATTTTACAGTCGCTTCAAAAATATAACTGGCTCTATACTATCAGTACATGTCCATCTTTGCCGAACAAATTATTTATTCACTGTTAATCAACTCGCGAGAACCAAAAAAACACTTTTTGGTTTTCGAGTTATTCAACAGTGAATAGGTAATAATTGGTTCGGCAAAGATGGACAGCATGTATTGATAGGGTCTGTCATATTTTTTAGCGTCTGTAAAATGCTGCTATATGCATTTAAAAAACAAAAAGACTCCAATGATCGGGAATGGGTAGGTGAGGGATCAGGGTGGGAGGTGGATTTGTGCACATATATCAAACCTGACTTTATTTGGACTATTTGCATAATAAGTATAAAACAAAAAAGAAACTGATTTGAAAGTAAATCGTAATATTTATATTGCTTATGATAAGCAACTTTTCTGAAATTAATGAGCAACCTTAAGGTTTCTAATAACGTGCAACTGTTGTGTATCTGTACTTAAACTAAATTTGCATAACGGTTGCGAAGTATTTATATAAGTTTTGTATTTACAAATAACTTGGTGAATGAAACTGTAAAAGCCTAAATGTTTCAAGATATTTTCGGAGTTAGATTTTGGTAAAAACGAATTTATTACAAATGTAAATTGGCATTTGTTACGAATATTTTGTTTCGCAATTGTGTAAAGTAATAGTTGCAGTTTATTAACGATGCAATGTTGCGGACAAATAAGCAATTTGTCACCAAAAACACGCATTTTTGTGACTGAAACAAAAGTGTAACACGAAATATAAGTAGCGTTAATGTTCCTTAATAGTTTCGAAGCGGTGTTTGCTGGGTAGGCTACTAATTTTAGGTTAGAATTCCAACTAACAAAAGGCATCTTATTTTATTAGATTAAGCCAATTAAAACTTTATTAATAATGCACTGAACAAGATTTTAGTTGATACTACAGAAATCAAGTAGAAATTTTAATAAAATTGTCATAATATTCGAAAATTATAGAAAATACATATTTTTGAGGTTAATTGTGATATCACCCCTGCCACTTTTTAAACTGAGTGACGTCACCGTACCTGCGCGCGGGCATACCATTCTCCTTATCATGTTTATTCTGTTGTTGTCACTAGCTAACCTCAAATATTTAGCGATCCGTCAAATTTGAAATAATTCAAATTGGTTGGTACAACTGCTTCAGAGACAGTATTGTAAAATAAATTCATGAATTTCTTCACAAAAGTGTAAAACAGAAACAGTTCTACAATAAATTGGACAATAAATTCATGAATTTCTTCATGAATTTATTGATAAATAAATTGTTAATGTAAAACCCACATAAGAGTTGTACTACTTTTTTTTTAAATCAAGTGTACCTACATTGATGTAGTGTCTACTGTTTTTATACCGGGTTGCCACGAGTCAATGTACTCCCCCAATTGTTTGGCTGTTTTTTAATTTAAAAATTTCCTTTTCAGTATACGTGAGTATACGTGAATAAGACAAAAGTGGGCTATTTTTATATCAACAGGAACGAAAATATCATTTCCGGTTGAACCGGAAGTGACATCAACTTTTTTTTCTTAAATAGAATGACCGTGTTTTTTTGTGGTGCTTTATTAAGCATGAAATTCTAACTGCAGCAGTTTTTTTCCTTTTCAAAAATTCCAAAAAATAAGTGAGATACGAACGATTTTTTATTTTTTACAAAATGGCCGCGTCAGATGAATGCGATGTAAGAAAATTACTGCGTAGGCTATGGAAATTATTAACAAGGTAGTAAGCTTGTAGTAGAAAGTAATCGATAGATTTGATCATCAATTGCTACTATCTGACCCTTTACTTTTTTTACCTAAATCTTATTTAATAAATAGAATTTGGTACGTTATTGGCAATGTGTTCAAGTCGATCAAATTTGTTGCCACTTCTATAGATCCTCAATTATCCATTTTAAGACCATCTCTTTTTTAAATATTTAGTTATTAATAACTTAATAAATGAAATAATTTACTGCTAAATACTAGTAAAGTGCAATGTATTATCTTTTTTAATTTAAAAACATCATCTATTATTTTTGACTTGTTTGAATAATGAGACAGAGACCAATAACTTTCCGTAACCTTGGCGTAAGGACAAACAATGAATCATTGTCCTTTACTAATCATATAGGCATTATCTCTGATACATTTAAAACCCTTGGATTTATAGTTTGTACTAGCCGTGAGTTTACTATACCGACTCACTGAAAATTCTCTATCAGTCATTTGTTAGATCGATCACTTATTTGGTATCTTAGGATGTACTTAAAACAACTTGGATGCAGTGTAACGTAGATTCGTAAAATTACTTTTATTCAAATCTGACGGAATCTATCCAGCTTTTGACGTTCCAGAGAGTGATTTGCTTCTAAGGTATTTTATGTCAACTCTTGAACATAGATAAATGAACTTTTCTCAAACCTTCTTATTTAAAGTCTTACATAATGATTTTTATGCACTTAAAATAATTAACAAATTAAATTTTCGTGTGTCCAGATTAACTTTCCGTGAGGGTCAATTTTTTTATATATCCACACCATAATCCAACATATCAAAAAATTGTCATTTGTTTACAATCTGCAATAGTTTTAATAAATTGTATAGCGATCTGTATATGTAAATAAAAAAATTAATAAATATTACATAAATGGTTATTTGGAAGAACTTTCATACTGACTTTACAATAATGAAAGAAAAAGCATATACCGCATACATTCTCTTATTCTCATGTAATATAAACAGCAATGATATTTTTGTGGTCAAACAACAATTAAATTCAATTGTTTCTGCTGTCAACCCCTTTATCGCTATACCCTTTTCTAATTATAGCAATGAAATGGACATAAAACTAAAGTAGCTGACATTTAACACACTGCACTTTGCTTAAAACTTTCCATAATAACAGGAAAAAATCATCAGCTTTATAGCAGTTACCTATTTTGTAATAAATTTGTTATTTACATATCTCATCGTTTTATTATTATCGTTGATCACGCGGAATTTTAAAATGTACCAGCAATTAATAGATATAACTACTGTACACAAGGGTTATCGTCGTTGCCGTTTTAATTTATATTGTGTACGTCTCCTTATACAGAAGTTGCTGGTTATGAAATTTTTCTGTAATATTCGCTGCTTGAGAACACGTCCTGAAGAAAAAATACGATTACCGTAGAAGATTTTCACATTATACGTTTAACGTGACCTTTAGTCTAATGGTTCATTTCTGTCGTGGTTTAACCTTATTAAATCTCTTGGAATTCCTACAACAGGAATGAATTATATTATATATATATATTGTATTGTTATTATTGTTTTGTTTATTTATTTTAATCATACGTTGGAATGCTAATTTTTTTGTTATTGCTTTATTTGATTTTTGAATTTATTTTGTTTAATTTAATTTAGAATATTTATTGCTTTTATTTATTGGTAGAATTTTGATTTTTAGTTTGATTTTATATAGAATTATGCTTTTAGTTTGCATTCATATACATTTAAGATATTTTATTGATTCTTACCTGCTTTCACAGTGTCTGCTTCATAAATAAATAACACTCTGTACTTTATAATTATTGAAAAATGCTTATTTGGAGCCTTTTTACTCCTTGTCTGTTTTATTTCAGGGCTTGACTTCGTTCGAGACTTTGGGATACTTACTTTGAATTATTTTATGTTTTGAATTGTAATGCTTTAATAAAATCGTTAATATTGAATTTTTGTATCTTATTGGTAATCTACTGTTATTGAAATCTTTGGTTCTGATTGAAATTTTGGCAAAATGCTATGAAGTTAGTTTACTGTAATTATGTTTCATACTGCTTTTGAATAAAAGATGTCGCTCTGAGTAAGAAATTTCAGTTATGATTTATTTAATAAATAACAAAGTTTTTTCTTAAATTACCTGAGCTAACTTATACTAAAAATGACAAATCTGGTGTTTCAACCTTTTACAAATAATTCCTTAAATTAAATTGTCCAATTCGCGTGAGTTTCCGATTATGATTGTAAAGTTTTAAATTTTAATTTAACGTTCACTTTATTTAGTTAGTGGTTTTGCCACGGATTGTTTACTTTATCTGTCAACTTGAATTATAATGGCCGTTTGTTCTGCAAATTTTAGTGAAGTTCACAATTTCTGCTTCCCCCTTAGGTTGCTGTGACTTAAATTTAGCTTGCAAATCTTGCCAGAAACTGTTGGACTTTTATCCTTTATTTGGATTTATTTGCAGCTCACAGGTACGTGAATTTTTTGGTAAACTTATAATACAAACTTACTTGTTCATCTGACGTATTCTTTCACTAGATTTTATATTTATTTTTGAAATTTTCTAAATTATTTTAGGACTGACGTTTGAACGTTGCTTTCTGATGCTCGAGTCAACAACTTTCCATTTTTTCTTTGGTTGCCTGGTGGAAAATTTTCCAGAACATTCCTATGTCATGGCAAGCTGGACCTTTCATATGGATTTTCGTAAGTATTTTCTTAATTTTCTTATTATGTTACTTATTTGCTGGCTGTTCTGAGCTGGTTTTGTATATTTAAACTTATTTAGGTTCCATTGACATGCATTTGCTGTTATTCCGTTGACATGACTTTTTACTTCCCGTTGCTGCGTAGCCACTCTTGAACATTTTATCTCACTCGCGTTGCACTGAGTTTTCAACGTTCACATTCACTATGTTTTAGTGATTCACCTTAATCTACCTTATTCTATGACAAATTTTCCTTAAATTATACAAATAACTGATTTTTCTTTACGTTTTCTTATTACCTTGTGACATCTCTTATAGTTTTTTTTTATGATTTTCTTATTATTTTAACTCTTTTCTGTAACTAATAACATTTTCCTTATCTATTCATTAACAATTAATAACTTTTTACCCTAAGTTTTGTACATAATGTGATATTTGAATTTTTAGGTGCTCACCGTTACACCTTCGGAGAAGATTTTACGCTAGATGCTTTTACAAGAATTCATTCTGGGTATCATGTGTTTCTTTTGGCTGGTTTCAATAACTTTGTACCAGTAGTGATATTTGCTATTTGAGTGATAATTTGTAAGCATTTTTCATTTGTGGTGTATCTTTTTTGACAAATAAAACCTTCTACTCTCTACGATTGCATGGTATTTTGAATATGAATATCTTTTAGTTCTGTTTTAGTTTTAATTTGCTATTTTTATGTATGTTAGAATAGATTTTATTTCTTTGTAGTTATTATTTATTTATTGAATGCTTGCTTTGCATGTTTTTGTAAATATTTTATTTTTAACTTTATTTATTTATGTTGCATGTTGAATAATATTACAATATATATGAATAAAATTATACAGGGCTTTTAGAGAGTTTGAACACTCGATTTTCTTTCGTATACGCAGATTTTAAAGGTCTTTGAAATACTGTAATAAAAAATACACCATATTAATTGAAATGATTTTTCTGAAATAGGTAGCAATTGAAAATAAATTGTTGAGAGAAACAGCTCTTTGCTTCAATTATGCAATATGCAACTCTTCCAAAATAATAACTTTACCTTCTTAAATAACAAAGTTACTGAGTTACTGTTGCATGTCCCCTGTGTCACTCGGTTTACTGTTGCGACCTATTTTTATTGTTCCTCATGTATTCTTTCTAGACTTTGTTCTAGTTCTACGCCGATGAGGACCTCCTAAACATGTTCGTAGTTTATTGTTAATTTCTAGGGAATGTATAGCAAATAACTCATTATTGTATTGTAATTTGTCCCTAAAAATTAGTTTCTTCTATTGAAAAGCGTGTTTTTCCAGAATCACTAATTTTATAATAACTGAATCTAAAAAAATATCTAATAAACATTTATCATATTTAATAATCGCATAGAAACTGTAATCAATAAAACTTTCATTCATTCATCAAGTCCATTGAACTCCTAAAGTTATCACCGTTTGATATATTTGTATTGATACGGCTTATTTTAGATCCTTTATAGATGTCAACTTCACAATAAAGTAATAATAGTTATTAAAGGTGAAAGCCCGGTGGTGGGGAAATGTTCTTGATATTAAAAATATTTATGTTATAAAATAAAGAATTTTGTACCATATTTTTAAAATAAACCGCTTTAGAAGTAGGTAATCAATATTTATTTTTCTAAGAATTGCGCCTTATAAGCTTGTAAAGCTTTAACACTAGTATTGTATCTATCATGTCACAAAAAGCTTCTACGATAAACTTAGATATTAAGTTTCTCCAGAAAGGGCATTTATCATTTACTCTAATTTAAATGTAATATTTATGTTTCTCCCTTGCCATTGCTTTTATTTCATGAGAATGATTTATGTTTGTAGAATTGTTTATTTCGAGGACCATGAATAAAAAAATTTGTATTCAGTAAATTGTATAAGAGAATAATACATCATGATAGTTTGTATTTATAGATAATAGGAATTTATATAAAAAGGAAGTAAGTAGGTGGATGTCAGATAGAGATTGACAGTTTTCATGACCGGGGGGGGGTAGATATTTTTGATATAAGAAGTTATAATAAATGGATTAGCTAAATATTGCAATTAGGAGTTCTGCAGATTGATTAAGAGTTGTTGGGATAACAGTGAAGCCGCAGACAACGTTAATTGTTTCCGTTATCCCTGCCGACAACAAATATTTAAATATTACGTACCTATATGCTGAGTAATAGTACGTAATGAGAGTTGTAAGAAGCATATTACACGAATGGAAAAATTGTAGTAATTCCATGAGTGCGTAATTGACTTACAACTCGAGTTATGTACTATACTTTATCGGTTTCAGGATATTAATCCTTTGTTTACATATGCAAAAGTAGGCTGGTAAGCAAGTCATAACTAAAGTTGTACAGTTATATTTAAAACTTGTACGGTAATAATATTACAAATACAGATCTGTCAATAACTGTCAACAGATGAAATAATATATAATGAAACTATAATATAGGGCTATTTATTAATACAAACAGACAGAAAACTCCAAACAACAATAATTAAGTACTGAAATCCAACTGAAATGTATTTTCAGGCAATCCAATGTCCATTTTTATGTAGCCGTTATGACATTAAAAATGTAAACATTTATGTAATATGATATGAAACAAGGTAACAAATAAAAACAAACAAAATATAACTGTAACCATGGCGACAAATCAACCCATACAGACTTGACCAACTAATGAAATGAAAACGTTATTAATAAGAGAATATCAAAAGGTAATATCTATTAATAATGTCTTTATTTTCTGAAACCGATAAACTATTGAACATATCACAGATGTTATGAATCATAACAGCCTTAGATGTCTTAAAATCCTCGCTCTACGAGCTCGGATTTCAAACCGACATCTGCGGCAGTTATGATAGTCATAACATTCCTAGATATGTTAATAGCTATTACATACGATCGTATTTATTGACATTAAGAGACAATTTTGTATTTCATTTTCATTTATGTCAATTTTAGAAAATTAAATGGGCACGGCGGCGATAGGAACTACAATGGTGTTTTGTAATAATAATATGATTACCTGTGATATACAAAGATGCTGCATGGTCAGAGAGATCACGTGATCATATTACACACTTCAGTGTGCGTTTTGCTTATAGTGTGTAATGTTAAATTTACATAGATGGCAGATAGTGCGTGTTTTTCTGTTTATATTAGTAATCGTAGACAAAATAAATAAAGCATCAAGGGTAATTTATGTACCTTTTATAAAATATTATATATTTGGCGCCCAATCCATGACCACAGGTTACACCTATATCTTTTATGTTTATTAACTGATACAGTAACTGTACGAATTGATTTTAAATATTTGCTTTTGGCTTTTGAAAATGTCATTTCAAAATGCAATTTACGTAAGCACTCGCGGTTTGATTACTAATTATCAGCATGATTTCATGCTACTACCACTAATATTTTCTGCTTATCTCAGTATATTTCTTAATCTCTGGATACTGGGGGACGTAGACGTAGTAGACGTAATTTATACAGATTTTAGTACGGCTTTTGACAGACTGGATCACGGTACCTATTCTTTTAATAATAATAATAGATTTTTATTGCACAACAGAATAACCCAATTACAGGACAATACTAATAAAAATAGCAAGAAAACAAATTAAAGATAAAGATAATTGCATAAAGTAGAAATATAGTATAGTCTATCCAAAGTCAGTCCAGAACCACAAAAGAAGACCGACCAAGGACCATGGCGGTAATCTTTGTCGGTCTACCCCCATGGTGTTCAAACCGACTTCGGACAAACTATATAATATTTTACGTAGTTGCCTACAATGCCTACACTGTAGCTATTAGAATATGAATAATATACATTATAGTAGAGCCTCAAATTACATATTGATACACATACTGAAAATCATAATAATACTAACAGTAATGATGCTGACTATATTTAAATCCATAATAATTAATAAATGGTTTTATTAATTTTAGTATAGTTATCTAGAGATGTATTAAATATATCACATCAATCACCAACTGTGTTATATAATTCCATCATGGAATAAATGGGATACTTTTGAGCTATGTTTATGCGGCTAGTAGGACAGTAAAGTTTTACGTAAACTTAGTCAGTTTGGTTTTCTAGTTAGTCACCAAATCTCACAACAATATGTAGAGTACCGTGGTTTTAGGTATAATTCATTGCTACATCTGGTGTGCCTAAGGGTCCAATCCTTGGACCCACGCTTTTTTGTGATATTAATAATTCTGTATCAGACTCCCTTAAAATTCAATTGAATCTGAATAGAATTAATAATTGGTGCATTAAAAATATTTTACCTTTAAACATACAAAAATGCAATGAAGTTTCTTTCACAAAGAAAAACGAACCTTTCAGTTTTGATTATAAACTTGAGGATATGTCACTTATCAGACTAACTGAATTTAAAGATCTAGGTGTTATTTTCTGTTCTAAACCTTTCCAGTTACAGAAGCCTTGGTTTTGTTATCAGACATTCACGTGATTTTGATAACGTTAATATTTTGATTTTACTTTTTAATACATTTGTTTTATCTAAACTTGAATATGCAAGCATAATATGGAATGGGTATCAAACCTATAGTCGTAGTTTAGAAAATATACAAGGAACATTTTTAAAATTTGTATCCTTCAGGACAGATGCCGTTTACCCTGTTGTAGGTACTCCGCAACAGAATCTCCTACTTATGTTTGTAAGCTTAAGTTGTAGGAGAGTGCATTCTTTGATTTTCTTATTTAAAATTATTCACTGTAAGCTAGACTGCCCCTCAATTTTAAATCATCCCCTACTATTACAACTAGACACATTTTTACTTTTTACATGCCAACCCCAAGGAACAATTTACTTAAATTCTCACTTTTATTCTGTCAGTGTAATACTTACCATCAGGTGCAAGATTGTTTAGATATTTTTTATTGTATGTATTATGTATTAATGGAATGGTATGGTAATGGTAATGGTATTAATGGAATCAAAAAAATATTTACGAATTTTCAATAGTAGCTGTGTTTGGTGACCCAGTTCAGAACGTCCTGGACTAAAGTCAGCGAATTATATGAACTGAACTCGAATTGCTAGAACTTTAAAAACTATTTTGTTCGGTGTACAAATATGTACACTCGGGATTTTTACGTTTGATAGTTGTTGTCAAAGTGATATTTATTTTAAAACTACAGTGGGAAGTTGTAACTTTTAGTTCGGGACGTTCTGGACTGGGTCACCAAACACACCTATTGTCACTAATCGATTGTAATTTTCTTGTTATTTTTTGTTTCATTTTTTGTAGTAGTATTGTATATTTTTTTATATTTCTGTAATTATTTGTGTTAATTTATCGTACATATAGTTTTTATATTGCAAGTTTGTATCCCCATCCTTTAATTGGTATGTAAATACTGCTGAATGGTGTAATTGAAAAAAATAAATAAAAGAGAGTAATTATCAGATGAGTGTAAAATAAAGCATTTTTTTGTGTGAATAAATTTGACAGTTTAATTTATTTACACTTGGAGTAGTTTTCCACACACACCAAAACACTTTTGCTCACACTCGACGCGCGTTTCGCCAACCAAGTTGGCATCATCGGGAGATGATTAAAACAGTTTTAATCATCTCCCGATGATGCCAACTTGGTTGGCGAAACGCGCGTCGAGTGTGTGCAAAAGTGTTTTGGTGTGTGTGGAAAACTACTCCAAGTGTAAGTTCTACACCAAAGGTTCCAACCCCTCTTCAGGAAGTTTAATTTATGTGTGTAGTGTAAGATTATTTATTGGTTTATACATATTATGTACCATTCTGGTTATGGCAACTTTTAAAATGGCCAAAATCAAAAATTAATAAGCCGTTATCCATGACGTCAGATCAGGCTTACTATGATGAATCAACTAGAAGTTCAAGTGTAGAAGGCAAATTAGAACGAACATTAATAACATTTTTGAAAATTTTATTGTAAAATTAAATAATAATTTTTTGTGCAATTTGGAGACTGTTGTAACCAATGTGCTACAACTATTGAGCATATTGTACTGTACGACTGTTAGATTCTTTAAATATGATAAGGATAAATTAGACACAAATGTAAGCTAGACACTAAGTTGACTTCGGTTTATGATAGTGTTTAGAGATTTGATGCATGCGAGCCCTCACTTTTTATATTGTTTGTAGTTTATTTGTGGCGGATAGTTAATATTCATTGAACTTAATTCTGGGAATCACGCCAAATTCTAAAAAATAAATAGAAATAAGAAATTTGCCAAAATATGTCAAGATTAAAGTGTAGTATCAAAGGCAAACCTCAACAGTTTGCCCCAGAAAACCACTGTATATAGTTCTAAATGAATATAAATATAATATTGTTATCTAAAATTCGTATCAGTGGTTTTCTAGTATTTTACACTAGAAAATATAACAAAATGTATATTATATAATATATAGATATATATATATTTATATGATATGTAAAAAACAATTATAAAACAATAACTTATCTTAACAGTTAAGATTGTTTTATAATTGTTTTTTACATATCATATAAATATATATATATCTATATATTATATAATATACATTTTGTTATATTTTCTAGTGTAAAATACTAGAAAACCACTGATACGAATTTTAGATAACAATATTGTATTTATATTCATTTAGAACTATATACAGTGGTTTTCTGGGGCAAACTGTTGAGGTTTGCCTTTGATACTACACTTTTATCTTGACATATTTTGGCAATTTTCTTATTTCTATTTATTTTTTAGAATTTGGCGTGATTCCCAGAATTAAGTTCAATGAATATTCACTTTTTATCTAATGGAAATATACCTACAATCGGTATTATTTATTAAAAAATTAAAAGGAGCATTTTAAGGAGTTATTCTTGAAACAATTCTGAGGTTGAAAAGGGAGAGAAATGTTTTTTTTTTAATTATTTACTATTTTAAATTGGTTGGAAAAGTAAAGTTATTTGTCAATGAAAGTGAAATAATTAGTACAATTACTAACAATTTTTCGACTCACATGAGCAGTGGTATATCTTGGGATAAATATAGGGAATGTTAATGTTAAGTGTTAATTCCTAGTAATATCAATTTGAAACGTAATATTATTTTGGCGTATGATTGGATGGAAGAAGAAGTGGATTGGATTTTTCGGGATTCTGAGAGGAATATGTAATGGAGTAGAACGGAACGTACCATATATAGAGTAATTAAATTGGGAAACATATATTTATGTTAGTGAGATTAATGTTAGATGTAATTCCACTGCCTGCCTGTTCAGAAACGTATGTATGCAACATACATCAGTTTATTGTCCACGGGGTAATCAAAGTGAACATGTACCTAAATCGTGATGTTGAAATGTTACTCAGAATATTCTGTATTGCCAACATACAGAATGGGCATTTTTAAAGAAAAACAGAACCAGTTGAATCAAGGAGTTCATAGTGGAACTAACTTTTGTCTCGATGCCCACATTTTGGAAAACTGTCTGTTAATCAGTTCATTACTACGGTTGAACACCCTTAATATGACTATCCCAATTTAACTTCTAAAACGGTACACGAAAGATTCCTTTCAAAAGCTCAGAAAGAAAAATAAAAAGTAAGTACGTTTTATGGTCAAAATTCATATGAAGTACAAGATCAAATCAATGAGAGAGAGGTATTCAGAATATAATGTATAGTCAAAAACGTACGTTAAATCTACTGAGAATGTTTAATCCTAATACTATCATATTAAATTTCGCAAGAAAATTCATTCCTCAATTTACAACACCCTAATGTGGTATTCCGGCTGGAATATTTTGCGAAGTGCTGTTATGTCTTAAAAATTTGTATTTAGATAATAGATATTGATATAAAAACTAAGAAGGTGGATGTTAAGAGGGGCCTGACAGTTTTCATCACGGTGTTGATTGTTCTTTGGTATGAATTCTCTGTATGCATGCATTTTTGGTACGAAGTCTTTGGTATGAATTCACTAAATATTTCAATCAAGAGTGGCGCCCTAGATTGACTATAAGAGTTGTTGGTATATCTGATATATAAAATATAAGATATTAGCCTATACATTTCTCTTTCAGCATTTGGTCATCATCCTCTTAACGAGAAAGTGTCAATTTATACGATCCCCTCACATATGAGATTTTTACAGTGTTGGTATCACGATGGGCCAGACTATGTGTGAATTATTTGTCAGAACTAATTTAAAGTAATAAAAAAGTGACATCTACAAAAATTAGGTTCTATTAACTGCGGTTTTTTACAAAACTCCCATTACAGGTAAAACATCTTTTATGTGAAAGCCAAGCTGGTACAGATAACTTCAAATTAAAAACAAATAACGAATCCCTTTATTATTTCGATTCAATTTAATCGTTAATGCTTCTGGAATAAATTAATTTGTAACATTCCTTTTAGGTGCTTAACCTGGATACACTTCAAAACAAAATCATTAACTTAGGGAAAATTGTGGATGAAACAGTTGAAATTCAATATCCTTTTCAATATCTGCTCTTTAATGTTGCCGTAATTAATGAGTGGTTTTGTGGTTTACAGAACCACATGGGTGCTCTTACCAAATTATCAAATAGGTGATTGATATTGTTTGCTTAGTAGCTTTAGCTTGGGAAAACAAACCAGGGAAATATTATTGTGGAAATTAATACAAGGGTCGGGGGTTAGTATTTATGTAGATCGTAAAATAAACGTAATGAAAATATAAAAGTTATTTATTGCAGTTTTTATTTTTGCATTTTGTATATATAAATAAAGATTAGGCCTCGTTTTGAGTAGCAGACATACTCAGTTATTTATAAAAAATTAAATATGTGGACCGGTGTTGACGATAGCGGTTAGTGATTTTAATGGAATATATAATACACTATATCGGAGTTTGGCACAATTTCGCACCTATCATATTTATTTTCAAATGAAAGCAAAATACGTATATAAAAAATACAAACACTTCCACAGTACATAACTAACGCACTAGTACGGCGCAAAATACAAATTCAAGCTATTGGAACCACTTCATTACGTCAAACTTTTTATCTTTAATGTCTCCAAAGAAATAAATCCAGAAGACTGCGGTCAAGTCATCAAATAAGAGACACGACTTTTTTATTTTTAAAAATAAAATTTTCACGTAAAAATTTGTTTCAGTTCTTCCATAGTTCATTCCTATCACAGTTCTGATTTAGGTACTCTTATCTATTGAATTGATCCCCTTAGAGGACAGGTTGATTTTTAAATACGTTGTCCATTTTCTCATATTATGTAAAAAATGGCTTTCCATTTTTTTTTAAGTTAGGATACTTTTTTTAACCAATTTCATTTGAAAAATTATATTTTTTACATATGAAACTGCAGAAATTTTAGTACATAACAATATTTTTGATAAAACATTGTCTTTGTTTAGATCCTAACAGCGTAGTTGAGCGTAGTAATCAGTTTTTGAATAATATTCTCATATAGTATTAAAATAGATCTATATGGAAACTTTACTTTTTCAATAGAACTATAGATAATAATCCAGGAAGGTTAATTCTATGATCTAGATGACCATCTGATAATACTTCTTGTTCCTCTCCACCGGTTAGTAAAATTGTCATTTAAATAACATGCGTCGCGTAGTGTGAGCAAATTCCGTCTTGTTGGGAAATAATGTCGTTATTAGGGATGATAATATGTTTTTCATTTAGAAATAGGATTGACAAAGCTGGAATTAAATATTAAGTGTTATCAGTTACGGTATTTTCAAGAAGTAAATACCCACAACTCAGATACCTAACAATACCACATATTCACTATAGAGGAGAAAAGGAGAATAGGTTATTTTACAATTCTCTTTCTTTGCTTGATATGCATTGTTTATAAATGATTTTGTTTAGGCTTTATACAAGCATAATAATAACAAACATATCTAAATTGATATACTTATATTGATGTTTCATCTCTAAACATGCTATTATTAAATCATTGGACTTTCTTTAATACATGATGAATATTGGATTAAAAATTATAAAATCCAAAACGTCTAAAAACAAATTATTAAAAAAATTTTTTTTAACTCGTCACAAAAAAGGAGAATAGGATTGAGGATAGACTAACCAAACAAAACAAATTTTTTTTTCAAACTCCACCAGAAGTTTTATTCTGCCAGGGTAATTGGGGTATGTGAAGGACATAATATACTATCTATGTGGAAAAATATCGGTAATAATTCGATTTTAAAAAAAAATCCTCTCCCCGTCATTTTGCCCACCATACCAAAAAGTTTCAGAGAAAAAAACTCTTGTATTTATATGGTCTCTTCGATTTACCGGCCGTTTCCTATACTATTCCAGCGGAACGAGGGAAGGTTACACTACAAAATTACATTAACGGTAATATACTGTCAACACTAAACTTATTCTAGTGACGGTCACAGTAATCTTAGTAGCTGAATATGCATGGGAAGGCATGAAGATGCAAATATGAATCTGAGGAATTCGATCATACTAGATACGTGAGCTGATGTCCTTGCAAATAGTTCTCGTACCAGTGCCTCTGCCAACATGTACACAATGTCAGTTTATTATCAATCATAGTAGGTTCTAGTCTTATCTAAATAAATAACACCTAATTTTGTATAAGATATTGCTTCTCTACATTTTTAGTACACGTTTTATAAGCATAGTGATTTAATAACTTTAAAACGATACTACATGTTAAATAAGTGTTCCTAAAAAATAAGTAATCATTGTTTTAATTTTTCTGTTCCGTTCTTTATTATTAGTGTCAGTTTATCTCGCTTTGACCCGTTCTTGTCCACTCCTGAACAAAGTTGCTTCGAAAATTCAGTTCCTGTCGGTTTGCCTCTTAATGTTGTCCCTTATCTTTTTTAGGGGCACGACACTCCACCTAGTTACCCTGGGCCGCCTCTGCGTTATCGCCTGTATCCACTTGTGATCCCTGACGACGTGTCCTGCCTAACGACATTTATTGGTGGCGATGGGTATTATTAGTGTAGATCAGGAAGTCTCTCATTTCAGTCCATGAGACTTAATAACTATTTACTAAATATCTGGAATAAACCACACTTTACCTTCCTATGTGATTCATTTGGAAATATGTTCATTTTTGAAACATGTAAAATCGTACAGTGAGAAAAATATGTTGGCGAAATATTTTTTAATAACTTTTTCTAAGCTATCCCAACTAGCACAATTAGTTGCTGGAACGTAGCGGCGACTATTGTAGGAACTTTAAAGTATTTTGCCACTAGCTACAGGCACGTAATGGGAACGCTCCCATTACGTGAACGCGACCAAAATGGGGAACAATTTTTCGGTGACCGCAACGTTCCGGCGACGTTCCTGTAACTTGCCCGGCTACGTTCCAATGACGTGGTGGTTACGTAGCGGCGACGTATTGGCGTGGAAGCCGCGACTTTTATGGAACTTTACAGTTCTCCACTCTTTGAAATTAGTGTTGCCAGCTCTGTCTGGCAACTGATTTTGTTATACTTTATCTCATTCCTTCATGATGCTCGTCCAGTTCCCTAACTCAGACACTTAGACACTTAAAAGAATACTATAAGAGTAATATTAGAAAGCAAAACTTGTACTGTTTCTCGATCGGTCTTAGCAACAGGATTAAAACGAATGCAAGTTTACTGTTAAACATAATGATGACACCTCCAAATCCAACCACGCGCCTTTAAAATTTACGTTTTTTAATTAAAATATTGTCTTTGAGATATCTAACAACATGCGAGAATATGACACCCTAGACGTTGAAAGCGTTTTTTATTATTATTTGGAACTTGAAACTAACTATTATGCATAAATTTATTATATTTGGTGTAGAATTGATAACAAACGCATTTTTCAAGTAATCTGTGAAGTGAGGATTCTTGTTTTATAGCAATGGCGTCGTAGGGTTTGTCCAAGAAAATGGCGTATTTCAGATAAAATAACTTTGAGGTCCTTTTTACTAGAAAATGCGACTTGTAAGTAATCATTGCTTGGCAATAGTGACGGGAACTGCAAATATGTAGCTTTAAAGTTATATTTACTACAAAGTACCGAATGGGACTGTGATGTCACTTTAAAGTCGCAGCAAAGTTGTTACTACCATGATATACCAGTCTCTAACCTAACCTCACATTATTGATAGGCAGATGATGACGAGGCAAGTTTCACTTTTTGTGAGTTGTCTGCGAATCTCACATACATATATTAAATACATAATACAAGAAAGGGTAACTTTATTGATAAAAATATTTTAGCTGTCAATCATTATAATTATAGAGAAAAATCACGAAACATCAATGTCACACAATATACTTTTTTCACATAATGAATGAACTGTAGCTATATTCACTACACTCACAACTGATGATGCACACCATGAAATTTTTTCATTATTGGGAACTAGATGGTGAAGTTTACTTCATGGTGAATTTAAGAGGTGCCACACGCTTTGTAGTAATCGTGAATAGTTGAAGTTCAGTCTTACAGATAGCGGTAACGTCATTAACGCTAATAATGATTACTTACAAGTTCCACGACTTTAAACGGATAGTGAAGGTCCCTAGAACGTCGCGGCAACTATCAAAGCTACTTGAAAGTGACTGCAACTCTGGAGTCCCATTTCAGTAACACGAGTTAGTCGCTGCTACCATAGTTTGCCACCTTCAAGTTCTGAAAACTAAAAGGTCTCTCGACTGGTAACTACGACTTCCCCAGTACCAGGAAAAATACGTAGAAGTCTCATAACTATATAATAACCATTAGTGGTAGAAACTACGTGGCATCGACTGTAGATTTGTCAAATTAAGTTATTTATACATCAAAGTCGAAAATTTAGTAGCAGTTACGTAATAGTTACTCTTTCGAGGTTCCCGTCTCAGTCACAATTACTTTGGTGCTAGTTGGGATACTTATGGACTTCCTTTAATAATCATAAAAAGATCCAATTTGATATATTTATATTGATGTTCTACTTCTGAATATACAAATATAAAAACTGTTGGCCATAAAAATTATTGAAAACACTTTCGAATTGAAGAATTTATTAAAACAACTATGTTAATGTTAAATTGTTATTGAATTAAATAAAATCCATAGTATCTAAAGTAAAAAAAATATATAATTTAAAAAATATTTAACTTGTCATATAATTAATTCAAATAATGAAATTATTGGCACTTCACCCTAGCTAGATGGCATGTTTCTTGCAATGTTTTTTTAAAGACTTCTCAAGTCATCGAAATAACCCACATAATTCTAGGAATTTGAGGTATGTTGTGTTTTTGTTATTTTCGTAACTTTTAACTTGGCAGATGTTTAATATAATAAGGTGATAAAATATGGGATAAAATCAATAAAACGTTCCAGGAAGATTTCACAAATAATCCTCGGACAGATTGTTTTTTTTTCTTAAAACAATCATAGCTTTAGAGATGAATGTTGATATTTGTTTTCAAACTGTTCAAACTGTAACGTCATCGGCATTTTCAATTTAATTTGTAGAATCATATAGACAATATAGAGGACTCATTTTTCTGCATATGACGTGGTGTTATAAGAAAATGGCATGCTGAAGAAGAACGTTCTTGAGATTTTTAAGTGGACTTTATGTCATTGTAAAAATCAGAGGATCAGTTAGAGGGTGTTTTTTGACAACTAATAGGAATTAAATTAATACAAAAATACTGCGCTGACGTTTCGGAAACTATATCCGTTTCCTTTTTCAAAGTTTAAGCTTTAGATTTTTATGTAACGTGTAGAATAACACGGCATAAAATAAAAATTGTTGAAAAATATACTAAATAATATTAATATTATTTAGGGCCGGTTTTTCAATGTTCAGTTAACTCTAACTAAAGGATAATATCCAAGGAGACCATTGTTACAATAATTGTTTCCTTCGACATTATCCTCTAGTTGGAGTTAACTGAACATTGAAAAACTGGGCCTTAGTATATTTTTCAACATTTCTATGGTAAGTATCTATGGAAATGATATAAACAATTTTTATTTTATGCCGTGTTATTCTACACGTTACATAAAAATCTAAAGCTTAAACTTTGAAAAAGGAAACGGATATAGTTTCCGAAACATCAGCGCAGTATTTTTGTATTAATTTAATTCCTATTAGTTGTCAAAAAACACCCTCTAACTGATCCTCTGACATTACGTCAAAGGCGTAGAGGTTATTTCCCAGTTTTAAACTGGTTAATTTGAATATTTTTTAGATAAATCGAATTTTTTGGATAGGAATCTCGAGGAATGTGGTAATAAATCCCAAAAAAGAAAAGGAAAGAAATAATTTATGAAATGCCACAAATAACATTTAAACAATATTGAAATTCAACTTTTATGCATCACTACCTTATCTAAAGCATTATTTCCCTGACAAAGATGACATATGTATTCCAAAGACCACAAGTGTGCATGATTGCTGTTTTAACCGTTCAGATAGTTATAATTACAGGCCACTGCACATTTGGCCGGACCTATATTTGAAAACAAACATCAGTAAAGTCAATAAACCCAATTTGAATCAAATAAATCTTTATTGAATCAACATTAACAGAATATTGAGTAAGGTAACTTTCCTCTACCAGAAGATTCCTGGAACGCCCTGAAAAGGAAAAGAAGGGGTTTACAGCAAACCCATTAGTCATTCGCCTCAACGTACACACGGTCTTTTATAGAAATAGTGGTTGGAGGTTTCACCAGGGGCGAACAAATTCGTATACTATAAATGTAATGTGGGCAATAGGTAAAACAAAAACAAAAATATGATTCTAAAATAAACTTAAATTACAATATTTAATAAATTAAATAATAATAAAAAATATATACAAAATTAAATTAAAATTCCAATAATAAGTATACAGGGTGTTTCGATTTTAAACAGACAAACTTCGGGTACAGAAAGTTCACATGAAATTATGACATACCCCCTTTTAACATTTCTTCTCTATCGACCCTCCTAATGGAGATACAGGGTGTTGAAAATTCAATTTATATTTTGTTTTTCTTTAATAACTTCCACAATATTAAAGATAGGGAACCAAACTTGGTACACATAGTTAGGTTGTGAGGGTCCATCTTTGCTATGGTTCAGAGTTGAAGCGCGCCAGTGGCGTGCGGTGTGGTCACGTCAACATAATTTTAAGGAGAAAAGTATGTGCACTCATTTTTTTCGCAATTCTGATCAGATTTTCATAATTTACGGTTGATTTTATAAAAAAACTTGCTCATGTAGAATTTTGACTGAGGCATTCGTTTTCGAGATATTTGCGTCTGAACAAGACGATGCACCAAAAACACAATTAATAATTAATAATTAAGATAGCCCTTTCAAAATTATTTTCAATCTGATTTTCGAAGGGATATACTGAACTAAACTGTCAATTTAATGTTTTTAATGTTTTTCGTCTTTTACAATGATGCGTTTTTAAGGCCTTTTGCAAGTCAATATTATTTCTGTCAAAAGAAAAATTTGTTTGTTACGAAATTACATAAACAAATTATCAACATCCAAATATCAAAAAAATCGACACCCCGTATTTCCGTTAGGAATGGCTATAGAGAAATTTTAGAAGGGATATGTCGTGATTTCATCAGAACTATTCCCGACATGATAATTGTGTTTTTGGTGCATCGTTTTTTTCAGACGCAAATATCTCGAAAACTAATGCCTCAGTCAAAATTTTACATGAATGAAGTTTTTTTAGAAAAATAACCGTAAATTATGAAAATCTGATCAGAATTGCGAAAAAAATTAGTGCACATACTTTTCTCCTTAAAATTATGTTGACGTGACCACACCGCACGCCACTGGCGCGCCTCAGTTCAACTCTGAACCATAGCAAAGATGGACCCTCACAACCTAACTATGTGTACCAAGTTTGGTTTCCCTATCTTTAATATTGGGGATCTCCGTTAGGAGGCTCGATAGAGAAGAAATGTTAGAAGGGATATGGCATAATTTCATGAGAACTTTCTGTACCCGAAGTTTGTCGGTTTAAAATCGGGACACCCTGTATATAAAAAAGCCAAGATAAATCTCATCTGCCATTATTACATTACAGTACATACTGTTGAAAATTTTATTTAAATATTTACAAGCTAGACTTTAATGGCAGCAAGAATTCTCCATTTTGATATATTTCAATTGATGTTCTGTGTTTTGGACATATAAAATCACTTTAGATCGCAATTATTATCGAATACGTTAAAGCTACTACGACTTTTTATAATTACTTTTATAAGAGGTTCAATTAAATAACAGAATTCATAGCATCCAAAGCAAAAAAATATTGACAACACAATAATAATTGCTTTCATGTGGTTTCAATCAGTTTTATTCGTTTTTATGTCCAACAAATTTTATATTTGCATGTTTACAAGCGGAACATCAATAGATATATATCAAACCGGATAATTTTTGTTATTATTGTATTAAATATGAAAGTCCACCTTGTAGAAAAACTATATATTTTGTCCAGTAACAGAAATACAAGTTGCTGGCAGTGTGGTATGAGCGAAACAGATCCTACAGAAGTATAATAATTACATGTGGTGTATTTATTATTATTTATTATTATCTCCATCGAGGGCACTGCAGCGTATAATATGTGCCTTACGTCTCATAGAAAATAAAGCTTCTTTGCAAACACTATATTGGTAATAAATGTGTGCCTCGAACATAACTATCATAGGCCTTTATTCGTAACTTGGTTTGACATAGTGATGTTTATAATAATAATAATATAATTAAATAACTTTTCTGAATAACAGCTAAGTGCATTTTATTAAAAAACTTTAAATA
Source organism: Rhagium mordax (assembly GCA_963680705.1). Taxonomy (NCBI): domain Eukaryota; kingdom Metazoa; phylum Arthropoda; class Insecta; order Coleoptera; family Cerambycidae; genus Rhagium; species Rhagium mordax. The sequence continues at coordinate 70,996,619 of OY796657.1, forward strand.
GTTACTACTACTACATTATAATAGATACTATTAGATAACCATGTTTAGTTATGCAGCATGTAGACAGTAGAAATAAACTTATAATTAAGGTGCTAGGTAATAATACTAATACTAATAAATTAGCAATTAAACTTTATATTAAAAACAAAATACTATTCTAACAACATAACAACTAATATTAAACATATTGCAGAAAATTTTAACGAGTACTTTGTAAATATTGATGGTAAAATTACTGAACAAATTAAACCTACACCTGGTGGTTTAAAATCTAGAAAAAAAATTATTAACAAATCCATGTATTTAACTCCTGTCAATAATGCAGAAATTGAAAAAGTAATTGCAAACCTTAAAACTAATTCTGCCCCAGGAAAAGATACAATCTCGGTAAAAATTTTAAAATTACTAAGTAAGTACATTAGCAGCCCACTTGCACATATAATAAATAAATGTTTTGAAACCTCGAAAATACCTTTCCAATTTAAAGAAAGTATTGTGATACCAATATTTAAGGCAGGAGTAAAAGATTACATGAACAACTACAGACCTATTTCTCTCATAAATAGTATTGGCAAAGTTTTTGAAAAATGCTTAAATAACAGGTTAAATGCATTTTTAAATAAACATTCTTTACTATCCAAGAATCAATATGGTTTTCAAAAGAACATAGGTACTGAGCAACCACTAACTAACTAACTAACACTAACACTAACAACAAAAATATTGGAAAATTTTCATTACGGCAATAAAACAATAGCAATGTTTCTGGATTTACAAAAAGCATTCACACTGTGTCACATGAACAATTAATGCAAAAGTTAGAATATTTTGGAATTAGAAGCACTATTTTGGAACTTTTCAGAAATTACTTAACAAATAGACAACAACAGGTACGTATCGGTAATAATATCAGTACAACTCGTCTGATCAGGACAGGTGTTCCTCAAGGCACCGTACTTGGTCCTACACTATTTTTGATATTTATTAATGACTTGCTAGAATGTGATATAGATTGCAATATATTATCATACGCCGATGACACAGTGTTGATATGTAAAGGTAAAACCTGGAAAGATGTAACTCAAGTAACAAAAGTAGCTATAAATCACACAAAACACTGGCTGGATAATAATCTATTAAAACTAAATACGGCCAAAACTAAATATATCGCTTTTTCGCCCACAATAGCCGGTTTGCCTGAGCCTTTAGAGCCAATAAAACTAGATGGTGTTGATAATTGTATAGAGAGGGTCAGCGCTATTAAATATTTAGGTGTTGTTGTTGACCAATATTTAAAATGGAAAGAACACGTCGAATATCTGAATAAAAGGGTTAGAAAAACTATTTATAAATTTTATACACTAAGGAATATATTAAATAATAAACTATTACTTATAGTTTATAACAGCCTAGTAGTATCGTTATTTAGATATGGAATTAGTGTATGGGGCTCTGCGTATAATAATGTAATAAAAATGCTACAAATTACACAAAACTACATAATAAGAGCAATTTTTAAAAAAGAAAATACATACAGCACAAAACATTTATTTGTCGACAACAATATTTTAAGTATAAAGGGCCTTTACATACTGTCTGCAATAAACTATGTTCACTACATACAACCCACGTTTCCCTAAAGTAAGCCATATCCATAATACAAGAACTATGATTAATGGTTCAAACTTCACATACAAAAAAATTAATGTAACAGCTTGCCAAACAAGTATAGACTACTTTGGAATAAAATTGTATAATTTCTTAACTGTAGAAATAAAAATGTTGACAAAATATAAATTCAAAAAAAATCTGAAAAAATACATTGTACAGAATTACACCCGTTTGCTGTTTATAATAAAATAAATGTTCCTAGTGAAAGGAAGTCAATTTTACAAGACTATATTTGTAATTATCAATGTCATATTATTTATTTGTTAAAACATAATTATCTATACATTTTTTTAGTTTTTTGTTTCAAATTATTGTTTTTTTGCAACAGACGCGAACGAGTCTTGCCTCAGGCGTCATTATAAAAAGCTAATTATTAGAATGTGATAATTTGTAAATATTTGTTTCATAAATAAATAAATAAATAAAAAATAAAAAATAGTTGATAATTTTCACTGTATTATTAATATGTCGAAAAATATATTTCCCGTTTCAATATCGAATCCGGCTCTGCAATTTGTTTCCATACAGAGATGTGTTATATCCTAGAATACATTTTGACGTTCTCATTTCTCCAGGGTATAACGTATTAAACTGAATACTGCTAGCTGGTAACCGACAACCGCAAATTCCAATCCCTTTGAGAAATCACTACAAACTTTGCATAATTTCACTTCTATAATTTTTTCATAGAGGGATAGATATACTATTCAGATAATAATGATTTGAGGACAAGTGAAATGGTATTTAGCTTATATAATTTCAGTACAGTTTATGAATATCCTGAAAGGAAAAGTGATATATGTTTTTTTTTTGTTCCGTGACATTTTTATAAATGTTTTTAATCAGCACACTATAGTTTTTTTTATAACGTGGTTTTGTTATTATAGACAACAAGACAACGATGTTTCGTATAATAATTGTTGTAATGAGAAATTTTGTTTTGGAATGACTATACAGATTGATGGAAATTTAACAACTACTACCATATTTATTTTTCATAATGAAAATTAAGGACTCAATTTCCATTTACCTTTGTACCAGGGTACATCCAGATGTAGTAAATATCAATTCAAGAACCACCTGAAATTTTAATCAATTTATTTCTCGGTATCTTCGGTTAAAAATAATCGACTAAGATGCGATTTTAAACATTTTTAAGGAAAATTTATTAGAAATTTGTATGTTGTATCGGCGTTTAAAATACAATTTTTATCTATGATATACAGTTCCTTGAATAGTAGCAGAGGCATTATGAATAATTAGCTAAACCTACAAGAAAACTGTAAGAACATTTTGCAGATAATTAAAGCCCTTCAATAAAGTATACAGTATGGTGGAAATGTATGAAATAAATTCATTACTTTATACGCATATGTATTTAAAAAAAATCCAGAGACAGGCTGATTTTTATATTTAAATTCGCGTCTCTTGATATGTATACGCAATTTGTTACGCCATCCGTATTGTTGTGGTGACGTCATCGATTTTTTTTTAAATAGGAACATAGGCTTTTTATTTTTTTTTCCGGAAGGTATATTCATTGTCTATCTCACCATATACTAATATTAAGAAAATAAAATATACAGGGTGTGTAAACATTTATTTTATATATATAACGGTAATCATTACAATAAATTTGAATTTTATAATTTTAATCCAATATTCCTAATGTATTAAAGAAAGTCCAATGAATTTAATAATAGCATGTTTAGAGATGAAACATAAATATGAGTATATCAATTTGGATATGTTTGTTATTATTATGCTTAGTATAAATCCTAAACAAAGTCATTTATAAATTACAATAAATGTTCAAACTGGTGACCTTCAGCAATAATACAGTGTGATAGGCGGGAAACAAATCATTCTTGAACGTTTACTATCGTTTCTTCACTTCACCTCACATACAAATAATTTTTAACAAAGGCTGTCATCGCATTGGCGTTAACGGCGTTCATTTCATAAATTAACGGATGCCTACTTGTACCTAATATAGTTATTGCGCTCAATTTCCAAGATTATATCTTTTGACTCTGTCGCAATAGAACAATTTTAGCTAACATTTTTAACGGTTAGAGAGAAAATGCACCTACTCTAATGAATTATTCTCAAAATCCAGTTATATTTGTTTTTTTTCCCGTAAATCACTGAGCAACCATTGTAATATCTACAGAATTAGCTATAAAATGGTGTAAAGCAAATGGAGTGGTTCCATTTAATTTCTTAAAATTGAAGGTGCTGGGGTTAGCGGAGTGAATAGATCATTATTATTTAAATGCTAAAAAATGTCCACCTTAGAACAAAAGTCAACATGTCTCGACGAAATCAACATGTCTCGAAATTTTCTATGGTTTTAAAGAAAATGAAGTGGACTGCTAAATACACACTTCTATCGAAAGGAAGTATAACTAATGCCAAACGTTTATATTAAATAAAATTATCCCCAGCGTACATGCTCACATAAAGGTTAAAATCTGTAAACAAAAGTATAATTAGGCGTTCTTTATTTTCTTAACTTAAATCGAAATAATATTACAAAGTTGTCTTGTCAGGGTATATTATGTTGAATTAATTTAATTTACTCCGACTAAGAGGTTTATTCTCTTTCTGTGTAAATCTCCTGAATATCCTATTTTAGTATGTTAATTATTCCAACATAGAAGCAGGTATATTCAGGGAGTTATTTACGTTATACACACTACGTTACCTATATTTATATTATCATTTGCTTCTATGCGCACGTTTAACATCGGTGTTAATTAGTATAATCACTATTAATTCACACAGCATGTGTAAAAATTTATGAAATACGTTTCACTGAGAACAAAATTTGTCAGATCGGTTTTCAATGTTTCAATGTAAGGTCACATTTATTTTATAATTAATACATAAATTCAGAAACCAATCAAGTCTTTGACTTCGTCTAAGTTGCAAACAAATAATTTCCTGTTTCTTTTTTTAAATATCTTAGAACGTGCATTCTTTTGTTTATTTATTTAATATAGCGATTAGTTAGTTGATTATGACCAATAAAAATAATACCAAATATATACAGTGTGGAACAGCCAAATGGAATAAATTCAATATCTTCATATTTTGACACATCAAGGAAATGCCGAAACACATCAATTTTAGATTCTGGAATGACATCCTGCAACGCAAAAATTTCATCCCTAAATTCAAACTCTTTGAGTGACAGTTGCAACCCCCAAATTTTTTAATGAGAAGTAGAGGTTTATGATACCTCATTTGAAAGGTGTTTTCATTTTCTATTTAAGTTGTTTAAGAAAGGCATTATCCCGGGCATTATATTAGACTTTTCTTAGTAAATCTATAATTAGTTCTTCCGAACTCCATCAGACTACAAAAGACATTAGCAGACATTTGACATAAAATATCTCAGGGTATCAACGATTTAAAATACGTTACATTGTTAGTATTGTCGTCGATCCAGTATTGGTTTGTTCTATCTCCATTTTTATTCAGTTTTAGGGTTTTTACATATTTGAGTCGTTTAATATTGTTTTGTCTTATCTCCAATTGAAAAAATTAAAGTTTCCTATATTTAGCTAAGTTGAGTTATTCTACCTCCTTGATTAACTGTTTGGGTCTAAATATTGTTTTGTCCTATCTCACAAAAAAGTATACTTTGATAAAATTTTTAGTCTATGTGTAGTATTAAATGTATTTAAAAACCTGATATTGGTTTGTTCTATGTGTTTCCTAGAATGAACTTTGCGCTATCTCCATACCATCGTTTTGCTCTAACTCCACCTACCAGAATGAATATATTCTATCTCCTGCAAAATTATTGCTTAATGTTCTAAAAGTAGAACATTTGTTCTATCTCCAACTAATTTTAATTTTTTTAGAAGAATTTACCAAAGATCGATTAGATATTAGTTTTAAAATACTATCTGTAATTTGTATGAAATATCAATATGTACTTTTTTTTCATTTTTACACTAAAATAAAAAAAGTACGTATAAATATCTTTAACCTTAAATTTTGGACATTTACAATTTTAGGAGATAAAACAAACCAATATTATACTGAACCGACGTTGTGTCAATACTTATTCTTAGATTGGTAGTCATGTTGTCGAAAAATTTCTCATATAAAAGTGATATAATTAATGGACAATTAAAGAGTATACATCAACATTGCATAATCAACAACAATGTGTATCCAGTTCAACAGTTTTGTTGATTATCAGTGCCAAAGAAGTAATATTACGGGGCATAAATAAATATTTTTAAAATCAGACATTCAATTATGTATGATTAAATATTACTGCTTCATATACTAGCAAAATACGATTATTATCTCTCAGTAAGATTCTTTATAAGTATAATTTTTATTTACTTTTGCCCAAGTGCACTTGTTAATAGGGCAATAAATTTCCTTCACCCAACTTTGGAGAACGAGCAAAGTACGTAGCGCTACATAAATAATTGCCTCTAATTAAATGGATAAATTTTTATTATGTTGCGCTAGACTTGAAATTGTAACTTCAAAAATCGAAACGGTAGCTCAGACTCATAATAAATGAACACAAATTGTCTAGTTAAACTTTTAATGCTGCTTTTTACAGCCTCGGATATAATAAGAGTCATTAGCTCTTCACTGAACTTTTCCGACTTTTGCTACGAGTTGAAATTTAGTATTAAATTTTGTAACATCCAATTAAAACATTAAAACGAATATGCTTAAATTTCTTATATCAAAGGTATTTTAAATTGAAGTGAGAAAGGCTTTTTTAACTGCCTTATTTATATTAAAGTGCAAGCAAAGATTACACAGGCATACAGAAAAAATCGTGTAGTACTGAGCAGATATTATTATCTACTTTGATATGCTAAAATGGAATCCAACATCAGATTTGCCCCATCCCGTGATACTTGTCCTAACCCCAAAATATCTCTTAAAGACTTCTTTTAAAGCTTTGAATGAATTGTTAAATGAAAGCGCTGAAAACCACATAAACCTTATGTATTTTGATCGCTCTGTTACCAGATTTGCTCCATTAATATGAAAATCTAACATATGTAATTTCAAAAAACAATTTTATGGATTTCGCAAACGAAGGTAAAACTGACTATTGCGTACACCGTTCTGCGCTACTATAAAATTAATGGGGCGGAGTCTATTTATATCTGTTGGTGAGACAGATTATAGTCAAGCCAGTTCTATTGTTTGTTGTAAAATTTAAAAAAAATACAATATAATAAATACAATCTTTCTCTCTCTCTCTTCTGTTCAAGCAAAACAGTTACTCGAATAGGATTATGTTGAGTTGTAAATAATTTCGCTGCATACTTTACTAAGATCATTCAATCCAAGTAATTACCTAAGTTTGCCTGTATTGTGACAGATCTGTTGATCTACAAACCTCGTCGTCTTTTTTTATTCAAACTGAATTTTAACAAACGTAATTAGAAATACAATTGACTTTGATAACATCCAATTGTTGAATTTACTCTATAATTTATACGTCAAAACTACGCTTCGTTTTTCCTGGTTTTTTTGGAATTCCGACTCGAATATCGAGAACATATACCTACTGTTACCTAAAACTTGTGCCATATAAAATTATTAATGTTTATTCTGTTACTTACCTTCAATCTGCAGAGCATTTATTAGGTAGGTACATAAATAGCCTCTGTATTGCATAATTCTACTGTGAATCTGCTGGAAACTTTTTTTTTCAAATATTGTTGATATTAAACATATATTTCCTAACGATTTTATTATAAATATTTAATGCTTCCTTAACAATGATGTTTTGTGTAATATACATTCTCTTCTTTCATATATAGTTAACAACTTAGTTTAGGAAACCTTGAAAATGTGGTCTCGAAATGGCGTTGGAAGGCTTCCTATGAACTCTCTCAAACGAACTCTTTCATTCCTGAAACTGACGAGTGCTTGTGATGGTCTTTTGTGAAAATAGTCCTAAGCATCCAACTCTGTATATGAAAGTTTTAAGTTCCCTTTAAAGCATGAGGGTTTGGGTAGAATAGACTAAGTGATGTAAAAATGTGTATTCAAATAGTAATTTTACCACGACCAACTTTTGAAAGGTTTTTATTGATCATTGCGTATAATAATTTAAAATTAAAATATTAACAAAACGGTTATAATCAGTTCCGTATGAACAGTGAATATATGAAATCACAAACTCGAAGAACGTTTAACAAAAGAACTTTTTAAAAATCAAGCTTCTTTTAAAAATGCACTAACAAATAGAAATTTTTTTTCCCGCTAACGCAGTAGCACATTGCGGTTAATAATACAGAATTTCTAAAATTCATTAGTTCCAAGAAATAACAAAAATGTTAAATGCAAAATTCAACAATTGTATGCATTCAAACATTAAATAATTATATTCATTTGTTCAAGAAATAATTACGCAAGAAACGTGAAACATGTATGTTTATCTTATAAAAAATTACATTTCTGTCTTTCCGAAATTTAGACGATTAATAAATACTTAATCTATCAATTATTCAGAAAATTTTACGTTCCTGGAACAGGAAATAGAGGTACCAAATTCGCTACATTTCCTTCATGAACAACTTACTCTTTTACTCATATGAACCGAAAATTTTCCTGATACTTGAAAAAAAAATTACAGCATAGATATACAGGGTGGTCCGGTATCCATGGCGGAAACTTCAGGGAACGATAGAACATCGAAAAATAATATTAGTTTGCTTTATAAACATAACCTTTTAAACGTACCGTTTTTGAGATACAGGGTGTTGAAGTTTTGATTTGTTTTGCGCAAAAAGTCACTCTTGTGATTTTTTTCGTAGGATGCTATTAAATCTGTTGTTATTTTTGTGACGTTTTTCTTTCTAACTAGAGCTCAAAAATTGTTAATAAAATGTAATAATGTTAATAAATTTTTAATAATAATAATGCTACCAATTTGTTTTTAAGCATTAATATATTTACATGCTATTAACTCGAAAATGGTGCATCTTACGAAAAAATCACAAGAGTGACTTATTGTGCAAAATACATCAGAAAATCAAAAACAAGATAGAATTGGTGTCTAGGACCAGTGGCGTAGAAGTTCTGATAGGAAAAAGGATCACAATGCCCCAGATCGACGCCACTGGTGATGTTCGCAAACTTTTCTAATGGTGAAATACTAGTGCTCTGCGAGATATTTCACATCACCAAACAGTTTTTTAATATTGTTGTTCGTTAGAGAGACATTTAAAAATATATTTAAAAAAATCAAAACTTCAACACCCTGTATCTCAAGAATGGTACGTTTAGAAGGTTATGTTTATAAGCAAAGTCATATTGTTTTTTGGTACTCTATTGTCCCCTGAAGTTTCCGCCATGGATACCGGACCACCCTGTATATTTATATTTTTTTTTTTTATTGATAAAATCAACCAGCGTATTCCTTGAATACACTGAAATAGATTGAAATAAACTATAGGTATAATTTAAAATTGTAAACATTGTTGTATGTAAATTTATGCAATATAGAACTATCACAACATTTATTTTGGACATTGGTTTTTCAGTATTTATTTAACAATTCTGAATTATACATAAGCCTAATTAATCCCATCAGATATATTGAACCCAGTAGATATATTGCAGTCAAAACTGTATTACAAAATGAGCTAACTGCGTTTACTAATACTTTAAAATGTTCAACGGTATTTAGTTTTTTCGTCTAGCTCATAGTCACGTGCAATTGATGATTAATTTCAAGAATTTTTTTGAGTTACCAATGTTGAGTAAGACACAAATACAATCAATCCGTGATGTGGTTTCTGGTTTGATCTTCATCATGAAATAACTAATTCGCACCCACCAATAAGAGTTTAAGCCGAAGTCACTTTAACACCGATATTTGTTGATGACTTATTGAGTGGATCCATCTAGTGACCCATATTGTAATACAAGTTGTTTTTTTTTTTGTATTTTATTTTTTAATTTAGATTACATACATTACAGTACTATTAATAAATTTAAAATACTTATTCAAAAGTATTAGGTATTAAATAATTACTGATGGTTATAGGACTGCAAAAAGTCAAAAGTATAGTTTGAAAAACAGACAAACGAAAAAATTACTTACTAAATCTGAATAAATTATAACTTCCTGTTCTATTTTCTTTAAGAATTGTATTTTTCTCTCTCTGTTTAATTCGTCCTTCCATTTTTTCTACAGTATCTTCCGACCCATCTTCTATGCCTTCTTTTCTCCTTTAGTATCATTAGTATCGATGCATTCTACCTATTTTTCCTATCTGCCGCTTAATCTATATTATCGTCAATCTCTTCTGCTTCGGCATCTTTGCGTGTAGAAACACAATAATTGTTATTTTTAGTTGTAGCTTTCCGATTTACATTCGTCTGATGTTTTTCTTCACATTTCAATTTTTATTTCTTTTTTTAATTTTAAAATTTTATATTATGTGTTTAATAAAAGCAAATTTTGAGCTGTTTGTATTTGTAAGTCTGAAGCAGACGGAGAAGTGTCAATGTACTCATTAATTAGTCCATTCTCATATTGTCATTCGCTTGGATGCTCTGCCAATTTTAAAAGACCTCGATAGCACGAAAGTACTGCCCTAATATAACAACTTTCTCGAGGTTGGCATTCTGGAAAATTGCTATAAAAAAAATATGGCGGATCAAAGATGGCGGCGAATGACTTTTTCCACAAATTGTATCTTCGTTATTTCTTAACGGATTTTAAAAAACAAAAAAAGAAGTACTCAGTTTAAATAGACCTTTTATAAAAAAAAATAGTACTGTCATTTAAAAGCATGATATTTTGTAGATTTTTTAGATAAGTGAAAATACCAGATTTAATTTATTAAGTTATTTACTTTTAACGGAAAATCTATTATAGTACATGAAAAACTCTTCAAATATAAGTTGTGAAGAATTTAATGCTGATTTTGAATATGTTCTCACTTTTGCTTTTACTTTAATAATACAAATTTCAAACGTCAAAAACCTTCCGCGTGTCGCTTTCCGGTCGAAAGAACCGGCCAGTTCAGTAGCTGTTATGAACTATTTAAGAACAAAAGTTATCAACGTTTCAAGACAGGCGGTTATTAAATAAGTTTGAAAATTTTGTTTCTAGTTTGGCGACGTAAAAATTTCTTAAAAAAAAGTATGAGTAAAAAAATAAACAATATTTATTTGTTATTAAATACAAAAATAAAACAATACTTTATGAATATAAAATTTCAATCAATATCGTACCAAAGGTGTTGCAGCTGTCAGCTAGACCGAAATTGTTTGCTAGTCTTCTGAAAGAAATGTATTCTTACTTAAGCTATTTTGTTTTTACCTAAAATATATTGACCTTACCCGATTCCTCATCAGACATATCAAGTTCCGTATCGTCATCATCATTAATGTCACTGACTGGTATAGTTTCAATATTAGAACATTCAAATTCGGTACAATAAAAGAAATTTTTTTTTGCAACTGCAACTTTTGCTTGTGCATCCTTTTTTACAGCCACGTTTTACTAAATACAATAGGCTCTCAGGAGCAGGTGGCTTTGTAGTTGGAACTGCAGCAAATAAAGTTCCTTCCATTTTTTTCCATCCACATAGGTCTGGATTTGCAAATGCCTGTATATTGGTATGACTTAATTTCCATACCCTCGCTATAAAATTTGCCCTATATCACAAATAACACATTACCAAATAGCGCAACATTCGATTAAATTAATATACCTACCTAAGCTTATGCTGTTCAAGAGCTTTAATTGTAGGTGGCAAATTCTCTCCCTGCTGTCCTTTTATAGAATATAATTTCCATCGTAATTCTTTGACAGAAGTAATCGTTGTAAATTTGTAAAGTATACAAACAAATATTTCAAAGTCCCTATTGATTTCATCATTTTGTGTTTCCTCCGACCCTAGTAAAGACGACGACTTTAAAAATACTGTCATCTTCATTTAAGCCTAAAAGTATCCTGAAACACATCTCCTTGCTTTTCCTGACAAATTTTCCAGTTATGTCGGTTCCAGTAAATGCATGGAATCCAAGGATCGCTTCTGTAACAACTGGGCATAAAGCAGCGGTGATCATTCTTCTTGTTTTTCCACGTCCTGTTAATATATTTGTTTCTTGAGGTAAAACTTTATAATAATTTAATAAAATGATAAGAACGTCTGTATCGGAACTGTCTACAGTTAAATTGATGCTGTTACCATATTTTTCTCCAATAATTATTGCATGTATCAGCTTCCTCATGGTTATTTTCTGTTAGGATTTCAGGGGGAATATCAGAAAAATTTGAATATGTTTTGTTTCCATATGATACGACTACATTTTCAATACTTTTATTCAAATTGAAGTTAAGCTCCATAATTTTTTGACCAAGATATTTTGTTAACTCATCTTTTGTTTTAATACTTGATAAGAAATCTTTGAGACTTACGTTTTTGATCAATGTATTGTCAGTAATTCTGTAATATGTGTCTTTTCCTCCAGATCTCTTTTCTCTCATTTGGTTTTTTAATGAGTCTTCTTTATAAACATATAAATAATATAAATATTATTATAAGCAGAATAATCATGTTCTTCTTTTTTTTAAAATGCTTGTGCAAAATCTCTACAAAATTTTATCTCGTGTGCTTTGTTCATGGGTTGAAGCAGTGCCATGCCATCAATCAAAATGAAACTTTTCTTTCTGTATTAATGGAGTTTTCAATGATAGATTCAGGATCTTTCAATTGTTTAGTCTTTTCTATTTTCGACACAATTTTTGATTTGTCAGTTGCTAACAACAGACTTCCATCGGCAGCAAATAAAGATCGTGGTATAGTTCCAAATTCATATTCACCAATGCAATCTCTTAAATCAATATCGTTTCATGATCTTGAAACTATAATCAGACGATGCAACAAATCCCTCTGTTATCTTAACAGTTTTCTCTTGATGTTTGGTGATTGTTCGCATACTGGCACTTTTGAAAGTTGAAATGTTATTCTTTTTTATTTCCAAAGAGGCGTATTTCCCTCTGTGATTCGATCTTTTACAAAGTCATTTTAAATTTTTTGTCCCAATTCATCTCAATTTTCGAATCAATGACTCTCCGGGATAGAAGATTGCATAATTCATAGTCTTCCTGGAAAACATTGGGAATATGTAAACAAATTATTTCTTTTAAAGACAAACTATTTTGTTTAAGTCTTTGTTCAATTCGGCTACGTAATTGATGATGCTTTTGAACTTCTGACGTTGGATTTATTCCAAATTGTTCTTCAAAACTTGTACACAACTGACTGAGCTCTGGAGCAATAACAAAGAAGCGATTGATGGTATAAATTAAATTCGGTTTGAAATTTTCTGTATTTGCTATATTGAACTTTTTTGTTATTCAATTACAAATATTTAATTTTAAACATTGTAAACTATAAAAAATTATAAAAACAATTATGATTTATGTTTTTGTTTAAACATATAGTTGATAATAGCACATTATGCATAACGGCTGTAATAGATAATAATTAATCTGTTAGAAGCAGTTTGTTTTGAAAACTTTAGAACTGTTGTTACTAAATATTTCTATCACTACACCGTCAGATTGTTTCGTTTTGGAAAGCGACACACGCAGGGTTTTAGACGTTTAAAACTGGTATTATTTAGTGTAAAAGTAAAAGTGGGGACATATTTAAAATCAGCATTAAATTCTTCACAACTTATATTTGAAGAGTTTTTCATGTACTATAATAGATTTTCCGTTAAAAGTAAATAACTTAATAAATTAAATCTGATATTTTCACTTATCTAAAAAATCTACGAAATATCATGCTTTTAAATGACAGTACTATTTTTTTTATAAAAGGTGTACTTTAACTGAGTACTTCCTTTTTTTGTTTGTTAAAATCCGTTAAGAAATAACGAAGATACAATTTGTGGAAAAAAGTCGTTCGCCGCCATCTTTGATCCGCCATATTTTTTTTGATAGCAATTGTCCAGAATGCCAACCTCGAAAAAGTTGTTATATTAGGGCAGTACTTTAGTGTTCTGGAGGTTTTTCAAAATTGGCACGAAGTCCAAGCGACACGGCAATATGAGAATGGACTAAATACCGTTGTAGATTTCCCTAACACTACATTATGATTTGTACTTATTTAGACGCCTGCAACTTCATTTACATTGAATGTGAAAAGGCTTTGTAATTGATGAACTTAAGTGATTGATACATTGTTTGGTTTTTGTTGCTCTTTTGAAATGGTACACCGACAGGCACCGCAGCGGTAATTTTGATGAAGTCTTATCTCCCTTTCCCTTTATGCTGGAGTGTTATTAGATCAATTAAAGATAAATGTTAACAGTAAAAATCAATACAAGATTTTATTCAAAGTATACAATTAGTTTTATTCAATGCTATGTGTATAATAACAATGGACAACTAACAATTGCAATTCTTAAAACACCTAAATAATGTGTGGCGCACTTCATATAGTTAAAAAAGATCAATTTCAACTTCTTACAGGTTTTCGAGATCGATCGGTGACAATCGACTAGCACAAATAGATTCGCTTCCTGTGAAAATTGATATTTATTTTGTTTGAAAAATATATTTTGTGCACAATAGTCTTAGGTCACATTGAAACATTGTTGCCAGTGGGCCTCTGCTGATACGGGTTTCCAACTTTTCCAAACATAGATACAGTTAAAAAATACATTTCTACATATTTTTAAGCGCAGTTCCCAAAAACGTTACAAAGATATATCCTATCTTAATTTCCACGCGCCTTTGATGTATTTGGGGATGCTTATTGACATTTGAATTGTATCTTCATGATGTGGTTTCCGCTATTTTGAATTAATTGCGAGAGGGAATAATTTTCTAAACCGCTGACACTGAAGCTGCAACTAATGTTAGTGAAGCCACAAGTATCTTTTCATTCATTTATTTAATTTATTTATGTGCTTATTACATTTTTCTTTAAAACCAATTTTATCATTAACAACAATAATTATCGAAAAAAAGGTTTAGCTGATTTACATATTTCAATAGAAAATATCATGAAAAATCACATATAGTTTTGGTTCATGTTTGCGTGGCATTATATGAATATCAGGTTGAAAGCAGACTCAAATATTTGTGATATCACGTGATATCAGTACTAAAATGTGCTCAATTTATTTTCTTCAGTAATCAAAATATAGCGATAAATATTGATAATACCCGATTTATTACTTGCTACTTGGTAATTTATCGATAATGGTGTCATCCTACCTCTATCTACGTTCCCACAACGGGGGTAACCATTGTGAAATCGCCTATCTTTTACCATATTTTAATTATTGTTCTATGATTTATATTATATATTTAGTTTTGGTAAATAAATATGTATATTTTATTAGAGCAGAGCAGAATCGGAACGGCAAGCATGTTCTCCTTCTACAGTTTTGAAGACATACAGAGAGAGACAGAACATAAACATAAATACACCACAGAAATTAGACAACCCCCAAATCCAAAGCCAAGGATTACACATTCGAAAAACGCAGACAAACATTCATACCCACTGACATTGACAGTGCCGGTCCTGGGGTTCGAACCGAGTCGAACTATTTATTGAATTACGAATTTATTAAGTATGTTTTGCAATATTATAATCTATTTTTAATATGAAAGTGATTGGATTAGGTTTATTTTATTAAAGAAAATTTACAAAATAGGACACACCTAGAGAGCATAATGACATGTTTTCTACTTCAGTTAATATTTCTCACAACTGACTATGTAAATGATTAAAGCACAAATATATAGATGAGGAGCAACTGAATTAAATTAATTATAAAAATAAATAAAAGATAAAAGGTAAAAAATTTCTAGAGGTCTAAAACTGGAAACGTAAACGTAAAAAATTAAACAGTTTAAAATGCAATTGACAGTGTTAATATAATAATAACACTTTGGAATTTTGCGGGTAAAATGAATAATCGGAAGTTATTGCTTTATCGTATATTAGAGTCAAAAAATTCAAATAATTCACATCATATAGCTAAGATAATTAGAAGTATCTTGATGATCGCTAGCAATAACACTTTATCTATCCCCTATCGAATAAATGTGTGCCGCTTACCAGAGCAGATTTGAAATAACTTCGATATAAAACCGGAATTAACCTTTTTCTGTAGAACAGCGTAGGAAGTACATTATTTAAACGGAGTATGCCCGGGTATATTAAATTACACATACAGTCAACTCATGTTTTCAGTGATTCTTTCGATCGTATGATGAACAGTGGCGCTTGGATAAATTACTGCTTATTTTGTTATTTTAAAAATTAGATAAGACTGAAGTGCCCTGTAGCCATGATGTGATGTGAAAAACACAAGCATATTTTGAAGTTAGATACGCGGGTCGCGGATATAATATGTATATTACACGCACTGATAGCCCATTTCTTGTCGTGTTGGTGATAAGAAATTGCCCAATCTAAAACAAGTAACTAATACAAAGTGTTCTTCTTTTTGTAGATTCGTAAAATATTTATAATATTTGGACCCCACACTATTTTTAAAGGGCAATTTAAATATAATTTAATTTATGTATTTTCCACAAAATTATATTTACAGAAAAACAGAAATATTTTTATATAAAGCATGTTTTTAATTCAATAGACATTGCTAGTGTAGCGCATATCAATTTGGACATTCACAAAGTGCAATTAAATCAAGGAACTCAGACATATGATAATAATTCTTGTGATCTGATGTTTACTGCAAACTATTCGCTAATTTAATAAATTGCTTGTGTGCATTAATTACGTTTAACAATTGTTCCTAGAACAATTTGAGCTTAGAATGCAGCAAATATTCGAAATTATGATTATATTTTCTTATACTCTATTCATAACGACCACTGAAACCGTCATAATTCATTGTTTTAGTTATTGCTAATAACTGGATAATAGCCCATTGCTGTGTCTTTGTTTTTCCATACCCAAGAATATGAGTAATGTAAGTAATATTTTTTATTTTTTACCTATTCGTAAATAAAATTTTGTGATTTCATATTTTTGTTTTACTATATTTATTTATTACAGTAGACTCATGTATTTCTTGTTATTGCAATATTTTGTTTGTTAAAATCTGTGAGTTATTGTTTGGTATTCCATAATCAGGAGAAACTGGACTGCTCTCTTAGGCATGACACTAAATTGGGTTTCGTATGTTTTCATTCCACAACTATTATAATATAACTTGTTCTGCTCTTACTAGATAATACAATATTTTATCCAATTTTATCAGCAATAATTTTGAAGTTCAGTCATTCAATCATTCTTATTCCTAAAAAGAGACAGACATCTAAATAAAATTTCTCTAATAAAATTTACATAAGGGTGCAAATTAAATTAAATAGGCCAACAGAGTTAGTGCTACAGGTAGAAACAGGGAGAAAGCAGAACACTGGACTAACGAATATTTACTGATATTAAATTTGATATAGTATTAATCGATAAAATAAAAAGAATCAACCGTTTTCCGGGAAAACTAAACAAATACACTACCTTCATATATTATATTCCCGAGAATAGGACTTAATCATCAATAATGTACATTACGCATGCTACCACCCAAATATCATCAATTCCAAGGTAACTTTTAAGAAGGCTCATGAGCGGTAAAGCACTTTTGCACAGTTTCAGAATTTTCCTCGTAATTGTTTTCAGTAAGTATACATTTTTTGTGAACAAGTGTAAGAAAAAAATTATGGGTAAACCTCGAGCGCAAAATATACATATATACAATGTTTAATTATGCCTTTGCCTTCGGGTGAAGTTGCGACTTTGTCTTATTCTAATATCCTTTGCACAATTATTATCGAGTTTAAGGATCTAAACGAGCTGTTTATTTTAGTAATTGTTTATTATACATCTACAGCTTCATGTTTTTTTTTAATGCTTCCCTATGTGGTTGTTACCTTTGCCGGTTGGGAATGGAAATATTTTACCTAAAGTAAACCAATTAATTACAAGAATATCTCATTTCTGTAAAAATAAGTCTTATCCCAACATTTAAATATATTTTTTTCATTTTCGTTAATTAAGAGACCAAATTAAAATCCGGTTGGTTCAGCTGGCAAAAATAATTGCAGAGCAGAAATAAAAACAACAGACAATAATTACGTATCTTTATTATTTGACAAACATTAATATTGTAAGCAAACCAAAAATTACTAACTTTTTTCGTTTTAATTACTACTTTAGCAACTAGAGGTTGAATCATTTCATATTATCATTAATTATTTAAAATGTTTTTAGCATTGATATCGGTAGAGGGAACCTAGAGATATTTATTTTAATATTCTATAATAAATAAAGAAATTTGTATGATTGCATCAAATTTTAGGTCAAGAGTACAACTGTTACAAGTGCAGTAGGATAATAATTTGTTGATAGTAATAGGGTCATTCACTCTAAAATGCATTTAATGAATTTTTTTGCATTTTCTTACCCCATTAGATCTACCTTTAATGCCCTCAGAATTATAGTTCTTTTCATAGTTGATATATTTATAGCTTTTAGACATCAGCTTGAGAGTGGTATGACGTCATTACACGGTTATTAAGATAAACGTGTTGTCAGTATCGCTCCTCAGTTTTGACTTTACGAGAGTTGTGCTTATGTCTGAGTGCTCTGGATTGTTTTGTGGTGTTGCATTTGAGTGTATTTAGCTAAAATGTCTGTACAACCTGGCTTTATTAATGCCATAGCACACTGTCGTCAACCGTGAATGACGTCACGCTTTAGATTCACGCGGTGGTTATTTTAATTTATTTAACGGATTTAACGTTAAAATAAAGTCAGTTATATTTAAAGAAAGCTTGTAACTTTTGAAAATATGTTTTATTTCTCATTATAAACTGAACAGTTTAAAATACTAAATCAATTATCTCTTCTTCTGTAGTTACCTTTTCTTCGGTTGCTTTTCCTCCCGCCAAACCACCTTGGAAAGTTTCTCTAAAAAAACTAAAGCACCCATTTTGTTTCTTCCATTGCTTTACGTTTTTTTAATAGTTTTGCCACACTTTGTTTCGTATCTTAATTAGCAGCTTACTCCAATTTCAAATTCTTTAGAGCTCATTTGACAGATATTTTTTCTTCTCTTACGCCCTTGGACGAACACATAATTCTGTCATTCGTGTAAAATGCTTCACCGCTTGCAAGAGCCGTTTTTACATTACATCTCAGCTGTCTTAATTTTTATTTGTTTCGTTTCGTCAATCTATAATCACAAAGTCGTTTCCACTTCTGTGAATAGTATACAATTTTTTGTTAACATAAATGTACTCCTCAGGATGTACATACCTACAACTTCCTTTTTCTTCTGAATCTAGATTTTTTTAAATTGGACCGAAAACGCGATCAAGGGGAATGTAGGGATGACCAACAACTGAGGAGATTAACTTTATTCTCTCTATATGCGAAGGAGTTTGATATTGTAGCCAATAATTCAACATACCAATGATTGTAGAGTTCTTGTTTGGTACTCCATATCTATCACACTTGAGACAACTATTTTAATATTTTTCTCAAAATTAGAAATTAAATTAAAAAGTGAGTGATATACGGGGTGTTAAGAAAAAGTAGGTCAAGCTTAACCACAGATTCTTTGGACGAAAAGAATGCGACTTTTACGGTGTGATTTTTTATTTTGGCGCATAGTTTTCCTTATATTACAGTTTAAATTTTGATAATTATTTTTATTAATCACACAGTTATTTTTTAAGATTCTTACCAGAAAAAGTCAAAGCGCAAAGGGGGGTTGTGGTACCCATTAACCTCCCCAACTTTTTAATACGTACGACTATGGTCTCTAAATATTTACTTTTAAATTAAATACTTATTTCTTTAACTTTTCTTACCCCTATACAATTTTCATTTAGGACTTTATTATCGAGATATTCCAATAAGTTCATATTCATTTTCAATATCTTAGTTTCGGAATTTATTATTTTTATTATTGTTGTTTGTAGTAACCATTGTTTTTTTTTAAATCGATTACTTTGAGGCAAAAAATGCTAGACGTTTTTTGTTGTGGATAGTAAAGGCTCATTTTCACGATGATAGTACTCTCATGAAAGTACTCTCATGACATTCGCCTTGATAGTCAGGTCATGATAGTGTGGTGTCTACACGGTTATGAAGTATTGCGTCAGTAGTGATAGTTGTAATATGGCCGACACTGAACTAATTGCACCGTGAAAATGAGGCTTTAGAATAGTTCGATAAGATAAAAATTAAGTATAAAAAACAGTGGTGTACACATTTTTGTTTAGAAAATCTAATTTAATTCTCATTTAACTATGCCACTGGCGTAGGTAAAAGAAGCAAATAAAAATACTAATTAACAGAAAATATTTTTGCTTAAATTGCCTTGCACCTTCTATAAGTCGTTCTTGTACTTGTTGCTCATTAAAATTGGAACCGAATAAACAAAATCTTTCATAACTCCCCAAAAACTAAAAATAAAAAATATATTTATAACCTGAATTTATGTGGTAATTTCGAGGGTAATTTAGAGATGTGACGTTATGCAGAAACATAATTACTGCAACTGAAAACATTCCAAAGACGATATTGTGAAATTCGTATCACTATAGTAAAAATTTGCGCACCGACTACCAGCTGTGATAACCCCTCGGTTTAATATCACACATCTGAATTTATTGAAATATCTCGATAACCAAGTCCTAAATTAAAATTTTATAAGAGTAAGAAAAGTTAGGGAAATAAGTATTTAATCTAAAAATAAATATCTAAAGACCATAGACGCACGCATGAAATAGTTGGAGAGGTTAATGGGTTTCAGAACCCCCTTTTCTACGTTTGCGCTTTGACTTTTTTTACCAAAATTACACAAAAAGTGCATCTGCGTAAGAAAAAACGTCTGTGCAAAATTTCAGGCAAAAATCTTAAAAAACAACTTATTAATAAAATAATTTTCAAAATTTAAACTTATCACCCCGTATAAGGAAAATTACACGCCAAATTAAAAAATCACACTATAAAAATTGCATGATTTTCGTCCAAAGAATCTGTGGTTAACGGCTTGACCTACTTTTTCTTAACACCCTGTATGAAGTAGATACAATTTCGTTAGAGCTTCTTTGATGGTTAAGTTCTGCTCAAATGAAAGATTAATATTATGGCCAAATTGTAAGACCTTATTTGAATATGCTCATTGATCTGGGAGTTTGGATAAAGTCAAATTCTTATAAAAATCCAAAGAGAATATGACAAGTTCCCCCTCTTTTCCTGCAGTGGTTTATGGAAAGCATTAGCTCTCATCTTGTACAATCGCTGTTGTGCCATTATATTAGTACCTATCTATTATTTCATCAAATTCATTTCTTATCTTAACTTTATACTGTAAGCGTGTAGAGCTCAAGTCCGTCTTTGGTGAGGGAAAAAAACAACATTAAAGTTTCTATTGAAGAAATTTCTAAGGAAATGTTCCTTTACTTTGAGTTCCTCATTATTTACCATATTTTCATTATATATTTTCTAATGTTTGGTAATAAGTCTATCTTAAACTCTTTTAAAAAACAAAAACTAATAATAGTATTAAATAAAATACACCAACAAAACTGTAACAGTCTCAGAGCACTTTATTGAATTAAAGGTATTTACAAAGTACAAATTAAGATAATATGTTAGGCGATGAAACGCTTAGCTTTTATTAACTCCTCCAGAAATATCTGCTTTTACATATAAGACCATAAAGAATATATTAGGTATTGTATCTGAGATTAAATTTTAACTTAAAATTATATTTGACTTTTCGGTATATGTCCCACGATAGATACTAAATTGTGTACCTAGTAGGAAAAGTCTAACATTTTCGGACAACCGTGAAGATTGCTTGTCGAGGCACAAGCCGAAACAAGCAACGCGGAATCCGGGAATATGCTATTATTACGAGGTACACATAGGCACTCTTTTTTCTGAAATCACATTCAATATCGTTATAAATTAATTAATTTAGATAAAAATCCGTACGGGAAAGTTATACACTTTCCCGAACGGTTTCTTGATGGTTGCTTAACAATGGACTAGAATAATACTAGAATGGGCTATTTTGGGGTCTGAAATTGCGCCGAGAAAGTAGACATTCTTGAACGATTTCAGAAAAAATTACTTTGACTGTGTCGACTTGTGTATTCTTATTATAGTTATTGTAAAAAACGATCTATTTATGACGAATAAATCGATTTTAATTTTATTACTTGAAGAGATTATGATTATCATTAATAAAATTAATTCTAAGAAATGTTTCTAAAATAATGTGCATACAACCTATCAATAATAACATATATGTGCTACAAAATGATTTCCTTTAATAACAAAGATAATAAAGTTATGAATTTTTGGAACAAAACTCAACATCTTTAAAATACCTGATGTTTAACCAACAGAATTTTTATTACAAATTACTACTACGGTAACATTCCGGATGAGTAAATCTACAATCCAAAAAAATTCATCTAAATCGGACTAAATGGTTCAGAAGAAAAATGGTGTCAACGTATGTTAATTATTACAGCTGCATTGATCTTGTGTGCCAGTGTATGTAAGCATGTTGCTTTTTGATAACTATACCGATATCTGCAGAATTGAGCAGGAAGTCAGCCAATAACTGTATATTTAGTTATTTTGTTGTTTTGAACACCTAAAGTAACTTTCAGCTGAATCTTTTAATTCATGCCTTGGCATTGGTAAAATTGAACCTAAGACACTTAAGACAGCTAAAGTATGTGTAGATTCTTTTCTATGAATTTCCATTTGCTATTGTCAATAAATTTCAAATTTCACACTTCAAAATGGCAGCTTAGCACCTAAATAATTTGGCATTTTACTTTGACGGTTAAAACAAATAAATATAGTATGAATTAGATGTTATAAATTTGGAAAAACGTTTCCTTACAAATTTTACAACATATGTAATTTAACACAGAAATATTATTACATTAACATATAACTAATAATTCGAATTATTAACTGTTAAACAGAAAGCAAGTCGCAAATTCCACTAGAGCTATCTGATCACGTAGTTAGTGAACATCGAGAGATTTTATTTTATTACGTTTCCCATTTGTATTGTACTCTCCTCGCACACGAAATGTAGAATTATTACTTGTGGATCGAATTAGACATCAAAATGAACATTGCAGCTGCATTCATATCTCAGATTTCATACAGCTAGTATACACTGTACAATATACTCGTAGCGTTAATTAAGGTTTTAGAAATATATATGAAAGCTGTGATATCTCCAGTATTTGACAAATTAAAAGCAGCAGAATTGCTATGGAGATTGCCTGCTTTATTAAACATGCTTTAGACTATTCTTGTAATTCAGAAACAGTTATTTTTGTGTGAAGTCAGTAAAAGCAAAAAGCGTGGTTTTTTGTTTACGTCGTTGCCTAGACAATTATAAAATCGGCTAGCTTTACAAATAAACAATACAAACCAATACAGTAAAATGTCCTCTGTTAAGGAATAATATTATTTTTTTAGAAAATATTTATAAAAAATTATTTTATGGATGATTTCATTCATTTTTGTAATTTTCAGCACCAAAGATAAAGGAATAAGTAATTTTCCTAAATTAAATGCGGCAATGTAAGAGAGTTCGCCAATGAATTAAAAAATAGTTATTTGTGCATTAAGTTAGAAAAAAATAAGATTTTTCCTCAGAATTACGCTCTTAATTTTTCTAATTCGATAAAACTAGAATATTATTATAGAAATTTGTCAATATCGGGTAGCCTCCTGCATGATCTCAAAATAATATGTGGGTTTAAAATGAGTCAAATCAACAATATAGAGAGAATTCAGGAAATAAAATCTCATAATTTGTAGTAGACTAGTAGTAGGTATTGAAAAATCTCGTTAATAAAATCCTAAATTAAAATTTTATAAGCGTAAGAAAGTTAGGGAAATAAGCATTTAATCTAAAAATAATATCTAGAGATCATAGGCATGAAAAAGTTGGGATGGTTAATGGGTACCACAACCCTCCTTTTTCCCATTTGCGCTTTGCTTCCTTTGTCCAAAATATTGTAAACAACACGTTTGAAAACATCTTTTCACACTCATTCACACGGATTCACGATTAATGTTAAAAAATGGAGTAAAATCATCCATGAAACTTTTTGTTACCTAAACCATGGCCGAATTATTGTTAAAATTTGGATGAGATGAACTGGCGAAGGCGCCAATGATAATTACGTCAACGTCTTATATTGGGAAAGTACCTAATACGAGAATATTACTGTCTTAATTTGACTATAATATTCGGATTACACATTCCCAAATATGAACAGAGTGTTTCAAAATGCACAAAGGAAATTTATGAGCACATATTTCTTACATTAATCCAGAAAGTTAACCGCGAGGATAATGCAGGGGGCTAGATTGCGCTTGAGCGGCACAAGGAAACTAGCTACTGCCTATCTCTCCTGGGTTCGAGTCCCAGCTGCGGCAGATGGCAATGTCGGAGAGAATTGGTGTATATGGTGTATCCTGGATAAGTGGTAAAATAGCTCTAAGCTAAACTTCGCCAGGACGTTAAAAGTTATAAATAAGACCATAAAAAAAGAAGTTGTTGTTATGAAGTGTTCCAAAATTATTTCTTTGTGATAAATAGTAAATAAACATTTCAATATTTTAAGAAAAATTGAGGTTTTTTTAATTCCTACGATATGACATCATTGGATGGACTAAAAATAATTTCTGTTAAGGTACCAGTATATAGACTAAAATTCTGCAAGTTCACAAATCTACCACGCCGATTCACTGC
Organism: Rhagium mordax; assembly: GCA_963680705.1. Lineage (NCBI taxonomy): Eukaryota > Metazoa > Arthropoda > Insecta > Coleoptera > Cerambycidae > Rhagium > Rhagium mordax. The sequence goes on from OY796657.1 coordinate 71,021,126, forward strand.
ACATTTCTCCCACATTGAATCGTTTAAGATTATAGTAACTGGAAGAGAAGTGACCAGAGTAAAATTCAGTTCGCTTCTAGTAGTCCGTCCGACCAGTCCAGTTTAGTAAATAAAACCGGCATCGTTACCAGCTCGAGTTAAGTAAACCGTAGATAACCTTGCCGCTTTAGTATTGCCTTATCCTTATCTACTGTAAATTTTTCTGTCCATATGCTTATTTGTATTTAACCGTTGTAGTAAGTAAGTTACTGTGTTAATATCCTGAATAAAACACGTTTATATATTTAACACGAACTTCCTGAGTTTTCTTTATAGGTTTATACAGATCCCTGGCATTACTGTTTCTTTACTGCAGCTACCTAAGCCTTTATTATCTCGTCTCTATTATCTCGAGAAAAGTGGTGTATCTACACTCTAAAACAGAAAAGAAACTGGCGCTCGAGATCTGCTAGTACCATCGGCCCTCACGCGTCAAAGTAACCATTCTAGAACCCGAGCAGGACGAAGGGAGATTACAGGATCTCCTAGAACCCTACAGTTTACAGTAGAGTTTAAACTGAATTTAGGGAGTCAACAGTTCTCTCCATCATCTAAGTGCAAAGCCAACTACAAATTAATTTTAACTTACTTTAGAATGATATTTATTTTATCAACGTTCATAACCAAGTAAGTAGGTATCAACTTGTATGTATGTAACACATCATACCTAAATAGTATATGTTTTAAAACTAAATAAAATTTGATCATTTTATACACTAAGTACAATTAAAGACAACTTCATCAAGATGTGTAGTTATATTAAATATAATCTTAGTGATGCTGCTTTTTTTTTGTTTTGATGGAACATCATAGCAGCATTAATAAAAGTACTGTAACGATGTCATTATATTTCGTTTGCCTATGCCGATTCTATATAAAGGCCACGTGTAGTTTACATACATCCAAAAAATGAAATGATATACCAACTATGGAATTTCAGATCACGCAGCATCATTTAATATTGATTTTTCAATCGAATTAAACGTAAAATCTGAGAATTAAAAACATTACGGTTTAGTTCTAATAAAAGAATTCTATGATTTATTCTTTATCAATAATAAAACACTCAAATTTTTCTGGTCTGCTTAAAAATTGAATTTTCAACTTTATTAGTGACCTTCTATATATTTATTTATTTTTTCTTGGATGGTTGGGTTAGGTCATAGATCAAATAATAAAACTGCTTTTTTAAATCAGTCGACGTTTCGCTAAATTTATTAGCATCTTCAGGACTCTAAAATAAAATTTATACAAAAAATGATTGGACAAACATATTGTGTAAAAACAAATAAATACATAATACATTTTAAAATTGACGATAAAAAAAAAATTGAGGGTATTTATAATATTAAAAATTTTGAGAAATTGTACTAATTTTATAGATACTAAAATGAAAATATTTTTGGAAGGTAAAAATAGAATATGAGAATACTATTTTAAAATAAAGATGTAAGTATATGAAAAAACATTTTATTTTATTTTAAAACTTACGGTTAAGTGCAGTCTTTTTGTTACACGTTATAATAATAAAAATTTCTAAAAACAAATTCAGTAACAAGCAAGGTAAACTTATCGTATACAACATTTCAACTTGAACTAATACACAGGAATGACAGTGGGTATTTACTATCTATTTTTATTTACCTATTTGATTCCTTTCTTATATTATTTTTTAGTAATTGTTTTATATTGTTTTAAGTAAGTATATTAAAAACAAAACATTGCATTATTTTTGCATAAAATTTATTATGTTATAATACCTATGCCGAATTTAGATTTTCAATATCTGTGCGTTTGTTAACTGAATTATTCATTTTGATAGCTACCATCTCATCAAAAACTCTTTTTTTTTAAATTATTTTGCTGTCCAATGATTTTCACGTTGTCAAAATTAAAATTATGTCCTTGTTTTGTGTGACTAACTAAAGCTGTCTCATTTGACGAATTCTTTTGTAAATTCTTTTGAGTTACATCATTTTTATGTTCATATATTCTTTTTTTTAAATATCTTTTAGTTTGACCTATATATACCTTATCACAATCATTGCATGGAATACTGTAAATTATATTCGACTGATTTAAAAAAGCAGTTTTATTATTTAATCTATGACCTATCCCAACCATCCAAGAAAAAATAAATAAAAATTGAATACCTAATTAACAATATCAGAAATTACTCATAATTTAAAGAATATTACTGAATTTATTAAAAGAATTTTAATGACCCTGATATTTTGGAAGAATTGAAAACTGATTTAAAGCAATGATCCTAAAATTGGCTATTTGTTTAACTAGTTAGAGAAATGCATTTTCCATCACGAGTTTAATCACAAGTTTAATGCCCGAAGCGCTGCTTACATGGGAGTTAATCACCCAAAGGAGGAAATCACACTTCACTTTGAAGTTATAGGTATACTTATATGATTTTTTCTATGGCCATTAATCGAAGTATATTATTAAAAAATAAGGTAAAAATACCGTCAGTAGTAACGGGATTTTATTCATTTATGTCCCAAATTAAATAAGTAATATGACGTAATATTCATTACATACCAACAGGTTGACATACTTTTAACATTAAAATGTGGGCGGAAAGTGTACCTACTTTCTCAGTAGATAGTAGAAAAAATAGTTTTTGTATGTTATCCATAAACTTTACCGTAATGTGCACTACCTACGTTATTAACTAGATTATGAAACAATAATCTGTTATTTCATGTCAAAATTAATATGATCACAGTAGTATTAACACAAATTTCAAAGAAGAGCAATTATAGAAGTATAATAGAACTAATTTAAAAAAACAAAATGTCAATAAAGTTTTCAGTTTATATTTAATAAACTGAAACAATCTTAAAAGCTTAACAATTTCTTTGTATCACATAAAAAGCTTTTTTTAACAAAACTTTTAGACGTGTCTGTAGATTCAATATTATTTAACGAAATCTCATATAATTTTCTAAATCCTCGACACAAATATTCACTTTAGGTGTAATATCCAATTTTTCATTCGTGTAAAAAAACTTTAATATATGAATTTCGACAACTTTTACAATATTTACTTAGGTATACTGGGTGTCCCTGGGGTATGGATTATTCCTTTTATTTGTGTGTTAATTAACATAAATGAAATTATATTTCTTAATAGACCAATAATATTACATTTATTTGACATATAAGTAAGGCATCATTGCCAATACTCATTCAAAATAAATATAATGTTGGAATGATTTCTACTGCTCAAATATAATAAAATAGTACAAAAATCATGTTAATACTAGGTGACCGGATCTTGTTACTAGGCTAAAAGACAATATAAGGAATTGAAATTTATTGCTATTTTTGTTCTTACTAGTGCTTTACTCTGATCTGCCTATCTACTGTCATATTTTAATTATGTAAGTTTTGAAACTTTATTTAAAAAATAATAAACGAATGAATAGAAGTCAAAGACGTTCCATTGTCATCCGATAGAAGTTGTTAATATTAAGGAAGAGGCAATTTATATTCCTTTCGAAACTCCATACGCATTAATTCACATAATAATACAATTGACAACGGATATTACAACTAACACTTAAGATAGATTGAAATAGTTCGCTGCCTTATTACCAGATAATGACAAGTCACCTGAGGTCAAAGTACCCCCATCTTTAATGCTCCGGCATGGTTAGGGCAGGTTAATTTCATATGATCCCAGGGCGGTCATTTCCCGATTCAATTAGGTCCGTACAAGGAATGGGATTCAATTTGTCTTTGGGAAGACCCGATACAAGGCGATCAAAAATAAAAGCCGGTATTAAGTATTAACAATGACGTTTGTTTGAATTTATTGGTAGAAAACATCTACTATTAAAAAAAAACGGACATTCTTGTTCTGAATGTTATAATATAAAATATTCTTTAGAAATATTCATCCGAAATATGTAGATCACAAACATGGTTTGTATATGCCCGTTAGTAAATTTTTGTGGTCATGCTGCTGCTTAAAGGTACATACTTTGAACTGCATCGAAACAGAAGGCAGCCTAATTACAGGTTATTTAAAAGCCTAGTTCGCATAGCAGAAAATTCGCAAGTAAGTACGCGACGGTTATCGGTAGCAACTGGTTTCAGTCAGTCATCTATTCATAGGTAATATTAAAGAAAGAAAAGCCGTATTACTTTACTCCAGTGCAAAATTTTTTAAATCGTAATCCTCCACCAAGAGCGCAGTTTTCAGTATTTTTGCATAACCAACAAAATGATGATCCAATAAAGTTTATGAGACGGATATTGGTTACAGATGAGGTTACTTTTACCAGCCATGGGGTATTTAATTGCACCACTTCCAGCACGAATTTAAAATAAATGTGTGGAGTGTTATTATTGGCGATTGTGTACTAGGATCGATTGAGTTACCATCAAATTCAAATGGTGCATTCTGTCCATTTAAGTAATATTAGCTCCATAACAGAAAAACATTTTCAAATAAATAAAATAATTTTTCACATTGTATAATGAATTTGCAAGGAATTTTTGATTTGCACTTTTCTTGAAAACTACTTTATTTAGAGACTTGAAACAAGTATTATACATTTTTTATTAAGAAATGACATAATAAGGAATTATTTCGTCTAAGTGGTTGAACCAGTAATAAATAATATAGAATTTGAAGGAAGCCAGAAGAGGCTCAAGAAATATACTGAATCATTCCATTTAAAAAAAGCACTTGTTCCTGTAGAATCGTCTTTGTTCTCTCAGCATATTCGAAAATAATTTCAACTTATAGTTTATGTTCTTAAATCTATTAACCCTTTAAATGTTATTGGGATATTATTTTCCCACCGATTATAGAATCTTTGGCTTGAAAGATCATTGGGAAGTATTTTACCCATATTAAGCTAGCTTTAGTATGGAACAAAACTGCATGCTCACGCCATCTATTGTCAATAAATCAAATCATGAAAACATGTTTTGTTGTATAAAGTGGGAAAATATTATCCCAGTGGTGTTTAGCTAACTACTAAATTGGTGAATTTGTGTTCAATTCTTCAATAATCGTGAAAATTATATTTTACAAAAAAATCATGAAATGATATTCTATATATATATATATATATATATAGAACAACCCGTTGCAAGAAGTTATAAATGAATAAAAAGACCCCCGGTCTTTTGCCACTTAAGGCCCAGTTTTTCAATGTTGAGTTAACTCTAACTAGAGGATAATATCGAAGGAAACAATTATTGTAACAATGGTCTCCTTGGATATTATCCTTTAGTTAGAGTTAACTCAACATTGAAAAACCGGCCCTAAAGGGTTAAGATATATATATTAATTATTGTCTAATGCGACACTCAAGATATTGAAGTTGAACGCAATATCCTATAGATTATAATACAGGGTGCCAGTTTTTCGACCCGCAGCATGGGATCTCACTTATTTTAAGAGATACTAAGTCGGTTAGATTAGAACAAAGTTGCGCATTTTTATGATGATCAATAATCTAAAAAGAAATTAGAATTATCGTTTTTAGTTTTGAAGATATTAGAAAAAAAACTAAGACTCGTGATTTTAGTTTTTAATTTTTAAATTGAAAACTAGTAAAACTACGTATTTTTAAATAAAGACATTCTAAAGCCAGTTTTTCAGAAGAATCCGAATATGCCATTGCATCTGTCATGACGTATAAGATGGCAGAGAAACATCAGCCAACTTTATTTTTTGTTATGGTTTATATTTCGACCAAAAATGAACATGATTTAGTTTTGCAAAGGGTGCTTTGGAAACAAATGGATTATTTTTGTTTTAGACGAAATATTGACAGTTCAACTTAATTTTAAGTCTCAGCGTTTACACGTAGGCTAAATTTTTTACGATTTACAAGTAAAAAACAAGCGATCAGATATGCTGAGAATTTATTTTTTACAAAAGCAAATCGAAAACAACAAAACAGAAAACTATAACAAATGCTCAAATGACTTGTCACGTTGCTCTTCACTTGAAAATACCATTTTCTTAGTGAAATTCGCAAAATTGCGACCTCGGTGGTTGCCGCTCGAGGGGTGGGGGGGTGGGGTGAAAACTCTGCGTCGCGACGCTTTTCGGGAGCGCCGTTGTGGTAAGTGCTATCGAAAAAAAGTTCAAATGAAACATTTAGAGAATAAAATTGTGCATTTTTTGTCTGCGACCAATAGTTTTCACTCTACGGCGCGCCAAAGTTGGGGGTTGATTTGCAATTTTCAACAAAATCAGAATTTCATCGCGGATTAAGACAAAGATCGCTATCAAACAATTCTGTAATATTTTTCTTCTGAAAGAGTAATGTTTTCTGAGTCTGCAGATGCCCGATTTGATACATTTGGTCGTGTATAATAAAATATATGATTTTTTGAAGCGCGCCCCTACATACTCCGATATGGACATTTTTTAATTATCATTATCTACGATCAATATTTCCTTATTATTGTTGACCTAGGCGTCAAATTTATAATTTTTGTACATTAGTGGTCATGAATATCCTGATTGGGGTATAAGACACGAGCCCCTTGTTCGGCCTCAACTTACTTTTTATTATGATTCGATGTTCTGTTAATCTGTACAACAAGTACGAAATCTACTGAAAGAAACCCCCGCTCGAAGCAGCACTGCAGCACTGATGTACTCTTCGATGAATCCATGATTCCAACTGTGTCGCAAGAAAAATTTTTATCGAACAGCTTTAACAAAAAACGTCCCATCGCCTTGCTGCAGACAAACTTGGAAGCACATAATTACACGGTTAAGCAAGCGGTCGAAGACACGGATTCATTAATTGTGCAGACTGCCATCAAACTTACTCCCTCTTTTTCCTCAGTATTCGTAATTGGAGAAGACGTAGATTTGCTTGTGTTGTTGACTGCTAAAGCAAGAGAGATTCCGAATGTTTATTTGTGCAAGCCGGGTAAAGGGAACAAGGAGGATGTGATCTGTCCGCCTCAGAGTTTGCAATATAGCGATGCTATTCCTAAAAGTATCTTATTTGTGCATGCCTTCAATGGATGTGACACTACATCGGCGTTGTTCAATCAAGGCAAGATTCGATTCCTCAAAACTTTAGTAAAAAACCCAACATTAACAGACGCGATTCAGGCATTTGACGACCCTAATGCAGAATTAACGGAAGTCGTTGCCGCTGGCGAACTGTTTATGTTGAGGCAGTATGGTGCAGGAAGCGAACATCGTAAGTTGAAGTCTCTGCGGTATACGAACTTTGTACGGGCCGGGCCGTCTCCAAAAATTCATTCAATCTCGCGGCGCTGCGACCAACGTCCGATGCGTACCATCATCATTCATTGCGTATTTATAGTCAAGTACAGAGCTGGCGGGGAGTTCAGAAACCTCAAGAAGATCATCGATGGCTAAGAACAACCACAGGACTGGATGCAGTACGAATCGCAAAGGAACCAGCTCCAGAGGTTTTACTTAAGAGCATTTCGTGCAGATGCCAGAAAGGTTGTGGACCTGCTTGTGGTTGCCGTAAAGCAGGATTAAAATGTTCGGTTCTGTGTGTTTACACTGTACTGGGACGTTCTGCGAAAACATTCCCGACCAGATTGGGTTACACTACGACGATGCAGAAGATGCCGAAAACGTTCAGATACAGGACGATGAGGATCAAACAGACAACGCCGAGTTAGCCGATTATGGCTCGGAATTGATGTTTGAGGATGATGACAACGAAGGCAAATCAGTTTTACAACGTCGCAAGCGCCTCAAAGTGAAATAGGCCCCTATATCGACCGTGGATTAGGCCTCTTGGGGATACCACATTAAAAAAACGCACCGATCAACTCTACCTCAAGGGTGCTGTGAAAAATTTCGGCACAAAAATAATAAATTTGGCGCCTAGGTCGACAATAATAAGGAAATATTGACCGTAGATAATGATAATTAAAAAATACCCATATCAGAGTATGTAGGGGCGCGCTTCAAAAAATCATATATTTTATTATATACGACCAAATGTATCAAATCGGGCATCTGCAGACTCAGAAAACATTACTCTTTCAGAAAAAAAATATTACAGAATTGTTTGATAGCGATCTTCGTCTTAATCCGCGATGAAATTCTGATTTTGTTGAAAATTGCAATTCAACCCCCAACTTTGGCGCGCCGTAGAACGAAAACTATTGGTCGCAGACGAAAAATGTAAAGACCAAAATTGTGCACAATTTTATTCTCTACATGTTTGAACTTTTTTTCGATAGCACTTACCACAACGGCGCTATTTCCCGAAAAGCGTCGCGACGCAGCGTTTTCATCCCCCCACCCCTCGAGCGGCAACCTCCCGAGGTCGCAAACTGAGGTGTACTATCAGGGGACCTATGTCTACCATCCCACCAAATTTCATTTCTTTCCAACTTTTTGCGAATAGAAAACCCCCATTGACTAGTTATCAGAAAAAGATAGATGTACTATTCAAAAATGTGAAAATCCAATATAGCGCCCATAACAAAAAATAAAGTTGACTTTTGTCTTTCTTCCATCTTAAACGTCGCGGTAAATGCAATGGCATATTCGGATATCTCGAAAAAAACTGCCTTAAGAATGTCTGTGTTTCAAAAACGTAGTTTTATTAGTTTTCAATTTAAAAATTAAAAACGAGAATCACGATTTTTATTTTTTTTTTTTTATAATATCTTCAACACTAAAAAGGATAGTTTAAATTTCTTTCAGATTATTGATCAGCATAAAAATGAGAGATAAGCGAGATCCCATGCTGCGGGTCAAAAAACGGGCACCCTGTATATAATGTAATACCTACATAATACGTGTATATAATTCAACAAATATTTGTTCATAGATATAGGCTATAATTCAATAAATAATAATTGTAGTTGATATCCTATTTACTTTTTGCAGCTTTGATGTAGTATAAATAACACAGTTATACAATACAGCGTAATCTGACTTGCTCCTGGGTCTGGATAGATTTAGAACCTAAGCGGATTTCGGGACCAATCACGCCAGTCTTTGTATGCCTACGATAAATGGAATTTCAAATTTGCAAGTGGGACTTATCGCGGTAGATCCTTCGCAACAATTACCGTGACAATACGGGTCGAGATGATGAGATAACAAATATTCTAGAGGAAAGAGATATCCGTTGGTTTAAAGGTAACTAGGACGTATACAATATACATGCACAATATTGTAGTAGAAAGGATCCATAAAATTGCGCTTAGAGATGATATTAAATTTGAAAGAGCTGTGAAGCGGTTAAACACATATTTTTTTATTTGTTTTAAAGAAATTAGTATAATTTGATCACCTACATATTTATAGCACACGAGCAGGAACCTATAAAATTTCAAAGAACTGAATATAATTTCACAATGTTTTCTTATAAATATCCTTACTTGTTCATGATTAATCCAAAACAGCAGAACTCAGATATAATAAGACAGCACCATCACCAGTATTAATTTTGAAGTAATGATCAGAATAGTAAAGCTTGTGTCATTATTAATTAGGTAGCTGTAAGTATGTGTAATGTTGAGTATTATGAGGTATTTTAAATTACTAGTCTACAATTTGTCGACTTTGGAAGGACACCAAATATGTGACAATATAATATGAAACATTTACACAAAATTATACTTATTTATATTTTGTATATTATTCCAAATCAATTACAAGAGAAAATGAAGCAGAAATGTATAACTTTATGTAAGAGGATAAAAAAAAAATACAAAATTGAAGTAGACAATACGAAAATAATGAAAACTGGCAAGAGTAACTTTCACTCGTGCGTTAAACAACTAAATATTTACAAAATGTAGAAAATTCCAATTACCTAATTGAAAGAGAATGAGATAAAATTTTTGATAAACGAAGTTTATACCAACATAGTGCCTATTATGTAATATTCTGCCAGTAGTTAGTTAAGAACGTAGAAAGGTGTAACACATGCTAAGAGTACTGATAAGAATTAGAAGTTACAAGTATGGTTTGGTCCACAAACTGAACGCGACTAATTCGGACATTTGAAAATTTTGGTAGAGAAATGCTAAATATTGATGAAACAATATTGATGAAACAATATTTTGCTTTAACAAATTAGCGAACCAGCAAAATTGATCGAGAAATAATCCACATGTACAGGATGGCCTAAACAGCTTGATTTTGGCTGGTTTTTCTATTTCCAGACCAGGTAGAGAAAAACTAACATAATATGAGTCTAGAGCTCGATTTTTGTGAAACGCTGATTGGTGAAAACCACATTTCATTATCTCTAACCGTTCCGAGATATTTATCGGCAAAAATTGACATTTTACAGATTCCGAAAAACTGTCATAACTTTTTTATTTGTGGATATTTTTTCAAACGGTAAAAACTTTCTAGAGGCACTTTTTGACGTAGAATAAGATGCATTTGTCAAAAAAAATATAGCGCTTTTACATTGTTTGATATCAAAGCTAACTTTGTTATTTCAAATGGAAACCATAGTTGGCTTTGACTTTAGAAAATAGGAAAAAAAATAAGATTTCCAAAAATATAAATATATGTCAAGATATGTGTAGTCATCCTTGCTGCCAATATAACATTTATTCAAATGAAAACAATAGTTTTTCTATTAAATTAATTTAATTAATTAATCAAAAATATTTCATCAAGTAGGTAATAAATCTTTAACGACTTAAGTATATCACAAATAGTGTTCAGATTGTCTACCATTTTGGTCGATGCACAGTTGACATCTCTTCTTAACTGATTTCTCAGCATTTAAGAGTTGTAATGGTGTTATCCTAGCGATTGCATTTCTTACTCGTTGCTCTAAATCTTGACGCGTTTCTGGTATGGTTTTGAATATCTGGTCTTTGACGAAACCCCATATAAAAAAGTCCAAAGGACTTAGGTCCGGGGATCTTGCAGAACATGGTATGGCCCCCCTGTGTTCCTATACATCGATCCTCGAACATATTATTTAGTTTGTTCGTTGTAACCGCCGCGTTATGGGCGGGTGCGCCATCTTGTTGATAAAACTTTCCTACCAAATCGGCAAGGGGCAAGTCTTCTAAATATGGTTCAACAATCATTCGTTGCCCCACTATTCCAATCCAAATATTGAAACCAAATCGTCCTTGCATATTTTTAGGTTGGAAAACATGCTCATTATGGTCCGACCAACGATGCCGATTATGTCGATTAAATATTCCTTTGCTGGTTACTCTTGCTTCGTCGGTCCAAATGACATTTCTGTGAAAATTTTCATTTTCATTGCATTTTCTGATTAGTGGGGTCGGATAGCTTAAAATTATTCCAAAACATTTCACATCTGGCAACCAATGCGCCCCTTTGGATTCAGATAGTACAGGGGTAGACGAGTCTAAAAAGCCCGGGACACAAATTTTCCTGGCCCTCTAGCGGTGTTAATGACGTAATCAATATGGCCGCCAAAATTTTGCTACACGCTTCTGCATTTCCTTATATAATTCGGGTTTGTGTTTTGATATTAACCTATGTTATTAGTGATTATTAATCAGGAGAAAACGCGCTTTCCAATGGTATATTTGATATCATTGTTTAGGTTCATTATACCAGAAGTATTTGTAACTTTATTAAAATGTTTGTTTTTTATTTTGGTTTTTCGAAACATTTTGCTAAATAACTTGGAATCCGTTACATGTAGCTGAAAAAGTGTCCTATACTCTATTGTTCGTCAACAAATTAGCTTTCGAACAATATACATGACTTCTACTTTATCACAAACAGTTGCTGAAAATTTGCCAAAACAATGTAGCGTTGCACAGCGAGTCGTTATGGCAATAATGTAATTTATATGAGTTCCGAAAAGTAATAGAGCGGCTTAATAACTGTTTAAGTAGCAAATGTAATCATTGTAGTTTTTTATGTATATGTAAATAAATTCTAGCTTTTTTAGAGGGTATTTTTTTAAATAGTAGCCTCCCTCAAAATTTAAAATTTTGGGGAACAACTTCAAAAATGTAATAATAAATAAAATAGATTAAATAAATAAGATTCCATTTAATAATATAGTTCTCCACATATTTATTTGGCACATAAAAAATGTTGTACTTACAAAGCAGAAAGGCGGTCTCTTCACCGATTCAATGGAACCGCCGCACGTACTCCTCTTTGTCGGCAATTTTTTATGTGCCAAGTAAACATGTGGAGAACTATACTAAATGTGTGTGTTTCTTTTTCAGGCAGAAAGACAGAAATTACTCAATCATGTCAACGAAGAGGAAACATGAATTGGTTGATGCTACGACTGACCCAGTGGTGGCTCCGTTTGAATAGGAACTTTGTTTGTTATGCCAGAAGCATTCAAAAGACCGCTTAATCATACCGTAGTGGATGAAGTCACAAGTTTGTCTCTAGCTTCTCCTTCATCACAAAATAGACACACCTTTTTCACATCTGAACAAAATAATGATGATCTTGTTAATTTTGATGTAGATGGAGTTTGGTCTGAGCAATGGGGTCGTCCTTTCTGTTTTTTTTCACCAGACAGTATTTCCCCCTTTTGACTGTCATATTTGTTCTTGCAAGATTTGTGATATTTTGCTGCATGAGCTACTAGTGTTTGTGAAAGACCACTTCCATCGTCCAACTGATCCAAATTTCTTATAGCACTTGGAAGCTCACCATGTTCAGCAAAAATTTCAAGATTCTTCGCCATTGTTAAATAACCTTCATACTTTGCGCTCTTTTGAATGCTACTGGCATAACAAACACAGGTCCCGTACAAATGGAGCCACCACTGGGTCAGTCGTAGCATCAATCAATTCATGTTTCTTCTTCGTTGACATGATTGAGTAATTTCTGTCTTCCTATGAGGCAAACGAAAGCAATATCTTCTTTACAGGGTGAAGTTCCTCACACAACGTCTACCTGAAGAAAAAACACATTTAGTATAGTTCTCCACATATTTATTTGGCACATAAAAAATTGCCGACAAAGGAGCACGTGCGGCGTTTCCATTGAATCGGTAAAGAGGCCGCCTTTCTGCTTTGTAAGTGCGGCATTTTTTATGTGCCAAATAAATATGTGGAGAACTATATTATTGAATGGAATCTTATTTATTTAATCTATTTTATTTATTATTACATTTTTGAAGTTGCCCCCCAAAATTTAAATTTCGAGGGAGGCTACGATTTTAAAAAAGCTAGAATTTATTAACATATACATAAAAAATTACTATGAATACATTTGCTACTTAATCAGTTATAAAACCGCTCTATTACTTTTCGGAACTCATATAAATTACATTATTGCCATAACGACTCGCTGGGCAACGCTACATTACTTTGGCAAATTTTCAGCAACTGTTTGTGATAAAATAGAAATCGTATATACCGTTCGAAAGGTAATTTGCTGACAAACAAAAAAGTATAGGACATATTTTCAGCTACATGTAACGGATTCCAAGTTATGTAGCAAAACGTTTCGAAAAAATCAAAATAAAAAACAAACATTTTAATAAAGTTACAAATATTTCTATTATTATGACCATATAGGTATTTCTTGAGGATTACATTGCCCCAGTCAAACAAATTTGGCAAAAGTATGTATCTAAAAAGATACAGGGTGATTCGTGAGGAGAGGGTCGTACTTTACCAACAGATAGGGAACATTGAGTTGATCTTAAATCCCCATATAGTAATGGCTATAGCGGCTTCGTTTCCGAAATACAGGGTGTTTTATATTTTTTGAAAGAATTTTCTTTTCGCCATATATCTGTAATGCGTAAACGGAATTCAATGAAATTTTGTATTTTTGTTACAGTAGTCATTCACCATCAAATGCGTGGGATATTAATAAAATATCAGGGCCGGACCCAGAATAAAATTATTTTTAAATTATTCCTAGAAAATAACATTCTGTATACTGTTTATGAAATTAATTGAGAGAAAATAGTCACTTCAGTCCTGTTGCATGGCCCCCGAGATCACCAGATCTCACACCCTTTGACGACTTTTTGTGGGGTTATTTAAAACTGAGGCATACAAAGAAAAAATAAACACCAGAGAACAGCTGATTGCAAGAATTGAGCACTTTTGCAATGAAATTAATAAAAATTTAAAAATTGTTAGAAAAAGTATAAATCAAATGACAAATCTATCAAGAAAATGTATCGAATTTGGCGGTGGTCACTTTGAAAACAGACTGTGATTCAAAAAATTTAATTGTATTTAGTAAATTTGACTGTTAAATTGTAAATTTTTATTAGTGTTATTTTTTTAAGATTATTAATTACACAATCATTACAATATATTTTTATTATTTTACTAGGTTCCATCATGTGATACGAATAAAAGATAGTGCAAACAGAGAAGAAAAACAATATATGTTACTGATCTGAAGTGACTATTTTCTCTCAATTTAAAAAAAAAATTGATTCCTCAACAATTTAATTTTTGTACTTAAACAATGAAATGGTGCCAAAATATTTTTTTATGGGATCTTGTATCTTTCTAGATGTAAATTAATATTTCAATATCAAGAATTTCATAAACAGTATACAGAGTGTTATTTTCTAGGAATAATTTAAAAATAATTTTATTCTGGGTCCGGCCCTGATATTTTATTAATATCCCACGCATTTGATGGTGAATGACTACTGTAACAAAAATACAAAATTTCATTGAATTCCGTTTACGCATTACAGATATATGGCGAAAAGAAAATTCTTCCAAAAAATATAAAACACCCTGTATTTCGGAAACGAAGCCGCTATAGCCATTATTATATGGGGATTTAAGATCACCTCAATGTTCCCTATCTGTTGGTAAAGTACGCCCCTCTTCTCACGAATCACCCTGTATATTCGATATTTAGCTATCACTGTGCATTTCTTACACTTTTACCAACAACAGACAATTGTTTCGACCTGTTAGGTCTCATCAGTGTTGTACAGGTTTGGTACGGGTATATCAGAGATATCCCAAGTGAAGACAATTCCAGCGTAGTAAAATATCGAATGTATCTCAGTTTGGGTCCGATGAGAATCGGACACTTATAACTTGCGCCATCTAAAAGATGAGTAAGGAAGACATATATTCCAGCATTTTTACGGTGAGAGCACTGTTACATGCAAACTCTCCAACTGCATAGCAGAAAAAAGCTTAGGTATATGCAACCCGTTACGCACAGCTACAAGTCGTTGCCTAACCATATAGGTATTTCTTGAGGATTACATTGCCCCAGCCAAACAAATTTGACAAAAGTATATATCTAAAAAGATATATTCGATATTTAGCTATCACCTTTTTTTTATTCTTAATTTGCAAATTTACAACCTGCTATTGAAAATTATAAGTAAATGAGTCGAGTGTATGAGGGGAGAAGTTATCCAGCGATAACACTCCCTAATAATAAAACTAATTGTTTATTTGCCAGTTACTAATTTTACCTACGACCACTACTGTAAGTACTTAAAAACACACCGTCTGCGATCAATGTAAGATTCCTATTACGCACGGTAAAAAAATCGCACAACTTGGTAAAAAAATCGCACAACTTGATAAAAAAATCGCACAATTCGTACAGTTTTCCTAGCAACCGCCTAGCAACGGTCAATACAAACAAACTTATTCTCTAAAAATTATTAAAAATGACAAGTGCAATACTTAATTTTCTGACGCTGTCAAAACTGACATAAGCGATAAATAATAAAAATGAAATACAAACTTTCAATAAATACGGTCGTAGGTAAAGTATAGTACATAATTCGAGTTGTAAAGCAATTATCACACTCGACGCTAACGCGTCTCGTGCATAATTTTTCCATTCGTGCGTAATACGCTATTTACAACTCTTATTACGTAATATACTATAACATGTCCGTGGGCCACTGTCTTTTTAACCTTCTTCTAATTTCAGTCTGGTTGTACAGCTGCCTTGCTTCTTCATTGGAATGTTCAGGGAGCTTTTTTCAAATCAAATCAAATCAAATCTTTGCTTACAACAAATTAAATTGTTTTACACAAGTCGAAAGAGTAATGAGTTTTATAAAAAGCATAAGATACTTAAAAAAAACAATTTTATAGTATTGTATAAAATACAATAAAATTAGAGCACACTTTGATTCCACACAAAGTACAGCACCTAACTAACCTACATATAAATGTAGAGAACATCACAATACACAATATACAATATAGAAGTGTATAACACATAAAATACACATATTAGGTCAGGATACTAATATAATGTAAAAAATATACATACAAACAATTGAAGAACTAACATTAACAATAATTTGAAAACTAGATAAAAGATATGAAACACTAAGAAATACCTAGAAAATGACACCAAAAAAAATTTTATATTATTTCATTGTCAAAGTTCCTATCTAGAAATTCTTCAATTTTATAGAACGCTTTTTTAATTAGAAATGTTTTTGTTCTTTTGATAAAGATCCCCTTTGGGAGGTTTCTAATGCTTACTGGTAACTTATTAAAGAATTTAGGACCATAAAAATTAAATCCCGTTTTACTGGAGTTTAATCTGTAAAAGTTGGTTCGAATATTATGGTTATGCCTTGTACTATAGGAATGTGCACTCGCATATGAACTAAATGAATTGATATTTTCATAAGTGAATTTCAAACAGATAAATATGTACAATGACGGAAAAGTTAATAAATTCAATTCAATAAACTTATGTTTTACATCTTCTCTGTAACCCATATTAGCAATTATTCTTATTACCCTTCTCTGTAACCCAAACACTCTCTTTGCACTTGGTGCATGGCCTCAGTTAATCAAGGCATAAGACATGTGTGAATATATCAATGAGTAATAAGCCGTCAATAGGACCTTAAGTGGTGTTAAATTTACTAGACACCGAATAACAAATGTGTTCTTTGATATTTTTTTGGAGATTTGATCAATGTAGTGACACCACGTTAATTTTGGGCCCATGTAAATCCCTAAAAACTTTACCGTCTCTGGGTTTGGGCAATCTTGGATATGTCTATGAGTAAAAAACATTTTGACCGTTTTCGTTAGATTTAGTGGTAGGCTGTTTGTTTGAAACCAGTCCGACGCCTCCTGACATGAGGTTGACATATCCTGCTGTGTTATCATTATGTCTTTGCTTGAGTTTATAATCGAAGTATCATCTGCGAATAACACAAGTTCTGCGCCCGGCACCGCTTCCTTAAGGTCGTTGACATAGATCAAAAATAAGATTGGGCCAAGCACAGAACCTTGTGGAACACCAGATTTTATCTCTTGTCGTTGCGAGCTTTTATTTTTTTAATGAACATACTGATATCTATGTGACAGATACGTTTCGATTATCTGATAACTAAGATCATTAAAATTGAACCTTTCAAGTTTCTTCAGCAGAATAGAATGAGATACACAATCGAACGCTTTTTGTAAATCACAAAAAGTGACCCCAACAAACTCACCGTTTTCCTGACCTTCGATGATTTTATCAAGTAGAGGCCTTATGGCATCATTTGTGGATTTTTTTGCACGGAATCCGAATTGGTTACAATAAAACAAGTTATTGCTTTCAAAATGATTTACTATTTGTGTTTTTAGGACACTTTCTATTAATTTCGAAATTATTGGTACTAACGAAATCGGTATAAAATTATTTAGGTCTGTCAGTGATCCGCCCTTATGTATGGGGATTACTTTAGAAATTTTTAATACGTCCGGATATATTCCACTGGTTATGCAATGGTTTATTAATTTGGTAAGAGGAATTATAATAATGTTTTTTATGTGTTTTAGGTAGTTTGTTGTTAATCTGCTGATCTCTTCTCCTACGAATGGTATACCTGCGTCTTCGTGCAAGGTTTTGTTACTTATGTACCAGGGTGCATTGAAACTCATTCGAAGTATCTTGGATTGGATCCTTTGTATAATTTTAGTGTTGGAGGGCTTGGCACAAACCCAAAGTTGAATACTATAATATATCCAGATAGGCTTTATTATGCACTTGTATAAAAGCAATTTATTTTCTGTGGGGAGTTGTGATTTACGACCTATTAGCCAACTCATTTGTCGTATTTTTAGGTTCATTTGGGGTTTTTTGCTGCAATGTGTTGTTTCCATGTGAGTTTTTGGTCAAAAGTTAATCCCAGGAATTTTGCTTGGTTGTTAACTGGTAATTGCATTTCGTTTATTGTGACCGTAGGACAGATGATGTTTCGGTTCGTGGATGTGATTTGTGTGGATTTTGTGTGGTTAACTTTGACTTTCCATCTGTTTTGCCAAACTTGTAGTTCATTTAAATGTGTTTGCAGATTCTCAGATGCTCTTTGAGGGTTTTCGCTTGTGGATATTATTGCAGTGTCGTCAGCGAATGCGGCGATTGTGGTATTATTTGTAGTTGGAATATCAGCCGTGAAAATTAGGTACAGTAGGGGGCCAATGTCCAGATTTTATAGGATAGTAGTGGGAAGTTTCTGTATTGAGTTTTACTTGAAAGTATCGGTCTGTGATGTATGATTTTAGGATAAGATAGGGAGGCGTAGGAAAGGACGATTTAAGTTTATAAAAGAGACCTTCATGCCATACCCGATCGAAAGCTTGCTCAACGTCCAGGAAGGCGTCTGTACATAGTTTCTTGTTCTCGAGACATATGAGAATGTTTCTGGCGATCCTGTGACATTGTTGTAGGGTTGAATGACTGTCCTGAAAGTCGAACTGATGAGTTGGTATTAATATATTTATCTCAGTATCTTCAGATATTCTTTTGAGTAGAAGCCTTTCAAAGGTTTTAGACATGATCGGTAGCAAGCTTATTGGTGGATATGAAGTAACTCTCTGGAGGTTTATTTGATTTATTAATCATTATTATTTGCGCGAATTTCAATGTGAACGGGAAGTATGTTAATCTTAATATACTCTTGTATATTATGGTTATTAAAACAACTGCTTTTCTGGGTAGTTGTTTTAAGATCTGAGCGGTAATCAAATCAAAGCCGGGTGTTTTGTGATTGTTACAGTTTCCAATGATCTTTTTACTTCAGCTGGAGTGAAAACTTTTTTTTTTTTTTAATTATTGGCTTTGGGTACGTAGCCCGTTAGCCACCGTGAAAAATTTAATTGGTAGCATCATCGGGCAAGGAGTGTTCAAGAAGTTTATAACGTGGTCATCATTGTGGTTATTGTTAGGCTCCGGTGTACGGAAATTTTTTGAGAGGTGTTCTGCAAAGGCTGAAGCTTTTTCCTGTTCAGTTTTTCCCCAACTTCCATAAAATATTAACTGACATGTAATTTCTACAGTGGCAGTTCGCTGTTAATCTCATATGAAGTAGTTTTCACTGTTATTATAGCTAATAAAATAATACTAAAATAATAATATATTACGTATTGATATGATTCTTGATTGCCCTCTTTCATTTTAGTAAAAAATATAAATAAATAAATGTTTTAAAAATATTAATAAACCTCGTAATAAACATATCTTCTAAATTCTCAAAAATATCAAAATATTTGCAAAACCACAAAATACGCATTAACAATAAATTGGTGGTTTATTTTGTACTAATTGATTTCCCTTCTCATTATTAGATACCTCTTAATGCGACTAGATACCAAACAAAATGTAATAATCTCAATAAAAATTTAATATTTCCTTGCGCCATGTTAGATTATAGGTTATTTGAAAATCATACAGTGACTAAATGTTATTGATGTTTTTAACACAAGTATTATATTTGACATATTATACTGCAGTATTATAGTACATTATTATTATAGGTTGCTTGTCTTTTTTGTAATAAGTATATACATGTTTCCCACTTTAATTAGGCAAACAAAAAATGATTAATTTATAAAGTCAAAACTTTGCGGAATATTTTCCTAAAATTAGAAGTTCTAAAAACAAATAATTAATACATACCCACGCTTGTATTATCAAAGTTTTATTATAAAACATTAGATCTTCCGGATTAACAATATTTATTACATCACAAATGATTTTCCACCTAAAACCTCCCTTAATATATTGCGATACCGTTAATGAACATGCTTTAATGTGTCTACATTCTAAGGGTATTTATAAACAATATTAATGCCCAGCTTAATTGACTTTTCTTATAATTATAATGAAATTGCGGAGAACCTCTATAAATCTCAAAGTGCTCTCGCGATTTGTCTGTTTCGAGTTAGATTTTCCGTATAGAGCCCTTAAGGCAGCTAATTTAAGCCCTAACCACTTTTAAGTTTTATCTCCTACCACATTATCGTGCTTGATTTGCGAAATTTATTTAAACTTCAAAATAAAATTCATTCCTCGAAATTTTATTCCTTACCATAATATACATAATATGTAACTCTAAAGTACTAAATTAAATCAAAAACAGTTTATGAATTTTATTAACTACTCTCAAATGTCTAAATAAAATATAATTAATTAAGTTCTTGATTTTTCTCATATTCGTTTGCCAATACACTAGTATATGAATTCAATTAACTATTTTCAGAAAATGTTTAAATAAAATATACCTAATTAAGTTCTTAATTTTTTTCATATTCGTCTGCCAATACACTACGATAATAAATTTTTAAAGAGTTTAAAATTGCTCAAAATGTTCGAATGTTTTTAGAATTCCTGAATTAAGAGTATACTGATATAAAACCCTTGTATCACCGCGAAAATTGCATAAAGATTAGTACATATTTTAATATTTTTTATGAAAATATCAATTATTAATTTGTATTATATATTATATTTCTACATACACATAACTGTGGTATAGGGATATTTTCTGTAAATGGTTGTTCCACAAAATAAAAACGATTTATTTTAGGTTTGCTACAGTTAAGCAATTTTATACAAACAGTTTTTAATTTTCAATCACTAATATGTTTCTATTGCTTTAATGTTACTTTTAATTAAGAAAGAAAACCATTTGAGAAGAAATGAAATGTCAAGGAACGTGGTAGCATGGGTTAGGGAAATAGTGCACTAGTTGATATACAGCTATCTTTGGGTATGGCTAATAGTGTTATTTCGAATTTATGGATATGGTTCAAATTGCTCGACGTAACAACAGTCACTATTCCAGATATAAATCGAATTCAGGAAGCTTTTGCTATTGATTTTCAGTACAATTATGATAAGAAGATTTATTTTAGCTAGTTCAAAAAGTAGATGTCCTCTGAATTACTAGAACAAAACGTTGGGTAGAACAACACCAAAATCTGGTGAATTCACATTGGAATCGTTTTGTTCACTGCTAAATTATAGTTTGAGCTGCATCCTGATTCAAGGAGGATTAAAGTGTGTAGATAATACAACTTAATATCTTATTAAATATATCCAACATTCAGATGTGAATATAACCAACAATCAGAAGGAAATTTAAAAAGAGAGAATAATTTAGGAAAGGAAAGTCAGAGTGTGATATTTTTAGTGATATAAAAAATTGCAATTTTGCAATGGTAATTAATCAAGCCCATACAGAATATTATAGAAATATAAGAAACAAAGATCCTAAAATATTTTGGATTCATGTGATTTTTAATTTTTGTAATCAATAATAATCTATACCAGGTAATAGTTAGTTATAGTTGGAGGAATTGTAAATTTTGAGAAATTTTACAACTAGGAAACATCAGATTATGACCCGAAACAAATAAAAGATCTAGCTGACAATGTGATAAATCGGAGGGACTCGACTATTACCTAAATTAGATAGTTTCCACTAATACTGCTTTCAGTTTGTTTTTTAAATCACTTATTTAACGTCGGCCTATTTCCGCTACCAGGGTCAATCACTGACGCCAGGAGACGAGCAACCCCCAACCTGGAAATTTTGCCGAACCTCTTATCCTACTAAGAGTAGGTATTTTTTACTTGCCTAACATTCAATAGACAAGGGACCGACCGCTTTACAGCCCCTCCGAAGGATGGAATTCTCTCAATACACCTTTCGCCTACAGTTATATTGTTTCTGCGATATAGCTGATATACAAGCCGCTAGAAGTAGGGAAGCGAGACCACGTCTTTCCGTGGATAGTCACCATCCAAATATTAAACGCTTAACCCTTCGTATTGATACGAAGTGTGTCAAGTCAGTGCTGAGCGCTCGCTGCAATTTCAGTTTTAATGGCCTGCGGACTATGCCAACTTGGTTGGCGAAACACGCGTCAAGTGCAATGTTAGTGGAAACTATGTCGTTGGTACTACCGTCACATTACATATTCCGACTGTTATTTACAGAACCTTTATAAATATTCAGTCAATACGTGGCCATAACGGACAAAGACAATAATATCCTTTTTTTATGTTTGCATCTCTTTTATGAATATCTCACGCACCTGTGTTATAACTAAGATTGCGTTTAAAATTAATATACTCGTCAAAATTTGCTTCGGGGCACAAAATAATTGTAATCCAAACGCTTTTATTAAATTGTACATTCATAAAAAATTACAGAAAAATTCCAGGTTATTTAAACTCCTATTAAATATTACAAACAATTAATTTATTTAAGAGTCAAGGAAAGAAATAATACTATTATTATTATTTTATAAATTGTTTGTAATATTTAATAGGAATTTAAATAACCTGGGACTTTTCTGTAATTTTTTTACGAGTGGATACTTTAATAATAGCGTCTGAATTACAATGTTGTTTGCAATTATTTTTCCAAAGCATACTGGATTTTATAAATTATTTTTACATTAATTCGAATATCAACATATTTTAAAAAAATCAGTCTATTTTGGTGACATAAGTGAAAAGAGAATTATTTTCTCTAACTAATGGTGTAAAATCCAATATGGCGGCCATAAGAAAAAAAAGTTGACTATCGTTGCTCAAAATCTAGAAGGCTTAGAAAATTTCTATCAACGCCATTCAATTGGTACCGGTCAAAAATATATAACCTTGCTAAAATTCATTAAATTCCGAGTTAAATTCGCATGAATGGTATAGAAGATATTATTTTTTTTAAATCACGATTGCAACTTTCAGGATAAACCGCGAATGAATCAAGATATCCAGCAATTCTTGGCAGGAAATTGTAGAGTATAAAAGTGCAACTTTTGTCTAATTTAACCGATCTTCTATATCTTATAGTTTCCGAGATACCAATGCATCAAAAAAATTTACCATACCAAAAATTTACAGGGTGTTAAACAAATGCCTGTTTTTTCAGTAAACTTTTATCTTGTGCACAGCGTTAACCAAACACCCTGTATATTAGAATTCTATAAAATTTGTATGACTTATGTGTCTGCTTCAAAAAATGTTTTTGAATTTTGCTCCTATCTTTTTTGAGGAAAAAGATACAGACGTTTTAATAAAATGCTATATTTTCACAATAAAATAAAAAATCTCAACCTTTTATAGTTTTATAATCATAAGGACTCACATTAACATTAATATCTTTTATTTAATAATATTAAACATTAAAACTTAACCGTTATTAGCAATGAGTTTTAATTTTAAGGTGTCCCGAGGCAAATTGTGACGAATACCTATATTTCACACAGCGCGTTTCGGTAGGACGTGTGACTAATTGGTTCCGAGATGGCAGCAAAGCTAATGCAATAGTCAGCTTTGGTAAAATATTTTTGTCGCATAACTTATTGTAGACACAAAATAACATTATTGGTAATATTCTGCTTCATAGACTTTAACATAAGTTGAAAAATTGATTTTTAAGAGTTTGCATATCAATCTTATTATAATTAAATAAGTAATAAATAAGAAAGTGATTAACATCGAACTTTAAACAGAATAATATGCTACAACTACATATTCATATATGTGTTAAGCGAGGTGTTAAGTTTCACATTGAATTGTTGATTTCTAATCGATTACTACTTATTTCTATCAATTTTGATAAATAAATAATAATTATAAAATATTGAATAATGCTTTTCAAATGTCGTTGTAATCCTGTGTACTTAACAATGGCTTTTACGCCAGAGCAGAGTGGTTGCATTTTGGAGTGGAACTCGCAACAATGATGGATCATGGACATATTTGTTGCAATCACGCAGCGAACAATACATAGCAGAATTTTCGATACGATAACAAGAAGTAATCGTTCGCTGGTTTGAAACTAAACATTGTATTTGCAAAGGGAAATCTACTGATAGACCAACCTTATTGACTCAGGAAGTTATCAATAACATTTTTTGACATTGAAAATTTGTATAAGTCCGACAAAGTCAAATAAAAGTTGTCTGTTTAAGCTTAACTAATATTTTGCAAATAAAAAATATGTAAGACACAATTTTATTTTTGGAACATTTCCTAATAAAGTATTAGGTAAATAAATATATTTACACCCATGAAAAGGTAACGGTTGTTCAGGAAACAGTACCCGATGTTTTGGAAATTGAGAAAAATATGATCGGCTTTAACAAGCGTTTATTTGAACGGCAACGATTTGTTGGATAAAATTTTATTATTGATGAAGTGTGATTCCACTTCCATTAAAAAAAGGCACTTGGCATTTGATCCTATAAGATTGTCTTGGCTCGCCCTGTATATTAGAAAATAATTTCCGGTTATAGACTCGAGCTATAGAATTCCGACGCACTATTGCCCCACCCGTATATGACAATAATATTTAGGATACAATGAACATGATTCTAATATTGAATGATATGTAAATTTTCTATTTTAACATATGTGTATGTATACAGGGTATTCGGAAAAACGAGGCCAATCCGGTAACCATGGATTCCTTGAACAAAAATAATAGGACTTTCATTAATTTAATTTTAGACCTCCATGTTCGATATACAGGGTGTCAAAGTTTGAAGTTTAAAAATGATTTTTTTAATAACTCGAGTATTTCAGAAGATATTTATTTAAAATTTGGTACAGTGCTTCATCTTAACGGTGTTTTGAAAGACCAAACACAAAAAACAATTGTCAAATATTCAAAATAGAGGGGGTCCAGTACCTATTAACCCCCCAGTTTTTTAGTGCCTGCACCAATGACTTTTAAATTATCTTTTTTGACATAAACATTCAATTTGGATTATTTTTTTGTCTCTTAACAAATTTTGATAAAATGCTTCGTTTTAGAGATAAGTTGAAAAATATCGGTCCTTGATTGGTGTCTACGCGTCTTACGGTAATCTCATAATTTTCAAATATCTCTAAATGAAATCAGTCGCTTTTGTAAACAAATAGCAATTATAAAGAACTAGCCAAAAATAACTATTTCTAAAGTCACTGGCAAAAAATTAGTAGGCGCAATGGATTCAAAAATTTACTATTTTATTTATAAATTAGAAGCATTATAACAAGTTAACAATATTTATTTAATACACCTTATTTTCATTAGGAACAAAATAACAGTAGAAATAAAAAATATAACCAGTCTAAAGAAATTGATCGACATAACCTCCATATTTTTGTAAACACATACGAACTTTCTTTATTAAAAAAAATCTTATACTTTGAAAAATATTTAATTTCAACCTGTACTGCTCTCCAGCTTGAAAAATTCTTTCTCTTAAATGATTCTCAACACAAAATCTTTTATAAATTTCCAAACAAGGGAGTTAGGTCTGGGGAACGAGGTGGCCATTGAACATAAGCATCTTGAACCCGCCCAATCCAGCGATTAGGAAAAATTTGATGTAAGTACGAGTTATAGGAACTATTTACATCAAATCTTTCATAACCACTGAATTGGTCGGGGTCGAGATGATCTTGTTCAATGGTCACCCCAGACCTTACTTGGACTATTCAGCTTGGGGACTTATGAACGATTTTGTGTACATGGTTCCGATTTTGAGTGAGAATCATTTAAGAGAAAGAAATATTCAAACTGGAGAGCAGTTCAGGTTGAAGCCACGTTTTGAAAATCCTGTATTATTGTTATTTATTTACAAAAGTGGCTGATTTCATTTAGATATATTTGAAAATTATGAGATTACCGTAAGCCGCGTAGGCACCAATCAATAATAATAATAATAATAATAATAATAGATTTATTTACTATAGATAAATTACAAGAGAACGAGAATAAAATATATATAAACTAATAAAATCTTAATTTAAGACAGAAATGAACAGCGTAAATAAATCTAGGTAAACCCACTAGAGCCTTAGAAAATAGCTCGTATGTGGGAGATATATTCGTTTAAACACACTTACAGTTTATAATAGGAAAAAGGAATGACTAGCAAGTTCCTCTATTATGTACTAATCAAATAACCCTGGAAAGCATCTCACTGAAGAAGACTATATGCGTGAGCATAACTTTCCAGAATCATTGATCTATTTTTTTAACATTAATAAATAAACTAAAATATGCCATACACACATAATATATAAAATCAACTATAAAAGATAAAGTACATTTATGCATGTATTATACAACTAGATATCTAGTTATTGCTGGTAAAGTAGGTATTTTTTGTGTCAATGAGTTAGTGAATTTCTATTCTTGTATTTGAGATCCATTTTTTAACGTCTGACTTAAATTTATTTAAGGAATTAAGGGATTTTATTTTAGGTGGTAGTATATTAAATATTTTTGGTCCGATATACACGTGTGATCTTTGGCCAATTGTTTTATTTGCCGCCGGTAGAGCAAATGAATACTGTCTGTATCTTGTGTCGTGTTTATGTATTATTGGTAGATTAAAATTTTTCTGTTTAAATTGATTCAGTAACAATATTTGGCAGTATAATTGTCTAACATCAAATAATTGACTTTCTTCATATAATCTATGTGTAGGATACAGATAAGATTTATTATACATTGTTTTTAGTATCCATTTTTGTATCACTTCGATTTTCTTAAGATAAGTATTTGTCAGTCCACCCCAAGCAATAATTCCATACGTTAGGTGCGATTGCACCAGAGCGAAGTATATCATTTTTAGATGGCGTGTACTACAAAACTGTTTACATATTTTAAATTTCGGAATTAGTCCTCTAAGTTTGTTAACTAAAGTATTTGCATGTACAGGGTGATTCACTTAACTTTCCCACCCCACTTTTCTCCGTTATTTTTGCAATTACAAAAAAAATCTTATAACAAAAATTGTAGAACTTTTTCTGAAGTTTTTAAATATGGTATCAAAAAAACAATTGAAAAACAAATTATGAAGTTACAGATATAACTTGCATTTTTTTAATGGTACACCCTGTATTTTATTACATTTTTCGACATAAAATTTTATTTTGATTTCGACAATATAGCACACCTGGTACTTATTTGTAATACTTTCCGAAATATTTGCATTTAAATATATATTATAGACAATATCGCATATTCGAGTATGCTCTGATTTTAATAACATTATTGTTTTTAATTTGTTAAACTAAGTTATGTTTATTTTGTGTTAGTATAACTCTTATTTGTTTATTATTGTTACTTGTTTATTAATTTACAATTAAATACTATTAAAATCAGAGCATACTCGAATATGCGATATTGTCTATAATTTATATATTTAAATGCAAATATTTCGAAAAGTATTACAAATAAGTACCATGTGTGCTATATTGTCGAAATCAGAATAAAATTTTATGTCGAAAAATGTAATAAAATACAGGGTGTTCCATTAAAAGAAATGCAAGTTATATCTGTAACTTCATAATTTGTTTTTCAATTGTTTTTTGATACCATATTTAAAAACTTCATAAAAAGTTCTACAATTTTTGTTATAATATTTTTTTTGTAATTGAAAAAATAACAGAGAAAAATGGGGTGGGAAAGTTAAGTGAATCACCCTGTACATCCCATTTAAGATGGCAGTCTATATTTATACCTAAATATTTAATATGTTTTTTGCAGTTAATTTTAAAGTTGTGACAAGAGGTGTTTATTAGTACTTCTGTAAATTCAGGAAGATTTGAGGAGTAACTAGTAAAAGGTAAAAAATGAGTTTTTTCTGCATTTATGGTGAGTAGCTTTGCACTGACGAAGTCTACAATTAACTCAAAATCTTTTTCCACTTTGTTTTTCAGAGAGGCCCATGTAACATCCTTGTAAATAATGACGGTATCATCGGCATAACTAATTATTTCGCCACAAGAGGGTAATTTAAATAGGTCATTAATGTAAATCGTGAATAATATTGGTCCAAGTATAGTTCCTTGTGGTACTCCGCAGCTTACACTTTTGTATTCACTAATGGAATCTTCAATTTTTACACATTGCTTTCTATTATTTAGATAACTTGCCATTAGGTTATAAGCCATTCCCCTAAAACCAATATCCTTAAGAATCTTGAGAAGTTCAGAGTGGCTTACCGTATCAAAAGCTTTAGCTAGATCGACGTATATGCCAAGCGTGGGTATATTTTTATCCAATGAATCATATATTTTTGAAGTAAGCATAGCGCTATAGCATCTTGCGTCGATTTAGCTTCTCTGAACCCAAACTGTTTCTCTGATAAAATATTGTATCTTCTTAAGTAGCTAGTGATTCTAATTTTCATTATTTTTTCGAATATTCTTGATAAGGTTGATAAAAGGGAAATCGGCCTATAATTTTCAAGTAGTAATTTGTTACCAGATTTATAAATAGGTGTTATAACAGCAATTTTGAGCGGACTAGGGAAAATACCATTTTGGATGCAAGTGTTTATTACATAAGCTAACGGAGTCACAATATTATCCACGATTTCCTTCAAAGTTTCTGCTGTTAAATTATCTAGTCCAGGTGTCTTATGTATTTTTAAACTATTAATTACCGTTTTAACTTCATTTTCATCCGTTTGATTAATTACAATGGAGTTAACTAGACTAGTGTTTTTGAATTGTTTCTTAGGTTTTTTAATTTTGTTTGCTAATGTTTGTCCTATATTAGAAAAAAAATCTACAAAACAGTCGACTATTTCTGGAATTTTAGAAGTTGTTTCTCCAGTTTTGTT
This sequence comes from Rhagium mordax, assembly GCA_963680705.1. NCBI lineage: Eukaryota > Metazoa > Arthropoda > Insecta > Coleoptera > Cerambycidae > Rhagium > Rhagium mordax. Next base: position 71,049,992 of record OY796657.1, read on the forward strand.
TTGAATATCTTTAACATCATTTTTTTTTTCTACTACTACATATATCTTTAATACAATTCCACAGCAGTTTGGGTTGATTTTGACTATTTTCTATTTGCGTTTTGTAATAATTATTTTTAGTTGTTTTTATTAAATTATTCAGCTTGTTTAGTAGCGTTTATATTCATTTAATACCTGCAGCTTATTTTGGTTTCGTTCCACGTTTTTATATAATTTATTTTTTGTTTCGATAGATTTTATGAGCCCGTCAGTAATCCAACTTTTCCTTTTAACATATTTTTTTTAACTTTTATGAATTTTGTACAATTGTTTATTTAATTGAGTAGTTTCTTTATGAATAACTCTGTAGCTGTTTCTATATCATTACAAGAATATACATCTATTCATGATTCTTTAGATAAGTTTAGTTTTAAATCTTTATAATTTATATATTTCTTGTTTTTGTTATTGGGAATGATAGCTTTATTTTCTATTTCAGGTAGTGTAATCTGTAGAATAGTAGGATAGTGATCAGTTATTGTGATTTTTAAAATAGCTGGGAAGAAATGTTCATTAGGCAAGTTTGTTTTGACAAAAATATGGTCCAAGCAAGATTCAGAAATGCCTTGAACTCTGGTGTGCGCATTTATCGCCGATAGGTATCCATGTTCACTTAATATATTTAAATATTCTTGACCGAAATTACAATCCCCTAAAATATCAATATTAATATCTCCAATTATAATGTTAATTGTACTTTTTGTTTATAGGTTTTGAAAAAATTTTTTAGACTATTATTAAACTGGAATGGACATAAAGAAGGTGGTATGTAGATTGCTAAAAGTTCTACGCTTATATCGCCAATTTTAAGAAATAATTGTATTACTTTAATTTGCTCTAAATTAATAATACCATAGTTAAAATTAATATCATTTTTTACGTAAATGATAACCCCATCGTTTTTGTTTATATCTTCATTATTGTATATTATTGTATATCATGGTATATTAAATAAATATACATTATAAATTTTAAATGTTTCTGTTAAAACAATACAATCAAGATTATTCCCAAATTCATTTAAAACAATATTAAGCTCATCGACATTTTTTGCCAGACTTCTCACATTATTGTGAAATATGTTAAATTTTGCTGTTTTGTTTTGCTTAAAAATATTATTACATTCCTCAATATCATTAATAACATGTGTTTCAAATTCGTATGTTTCATAATCCCTTAAATATGTATCCATGTATTTTCTTTTATGTAAAAATATATTAAGATAGGGACGAGATAGAGAGAGATAATATTCGATAAAATGAATTAAAAGGAAAACATTTTGTTTTTGGTACAAACACTAAACATAATATTTAATTATCTTATTTAATTATGCCAATTTAAAATAAACATTAAAAGAGGTGATCTTTAATTTACATTATTTAAAATAAAAGTATTATATAAAAACTAAGTTATATTGATTACGTACGTTTATTTAGGTTGATTTAAAAGTGCATTTGAACGGGTGAGAATTTGTTTACTTGTGATTTTTCCAGTTTTTGTGTTTGTTTTTTCTGTAGTTTTCACATTTTCTTGCTCCTGTTGTATTTCTTCTTCATCAAGGACCAATATTTCTTTCTTCTTATCTCTAAAACGAAGCATTTTATCAAAATTTGTTAAGAGAAAAAAAAAATCCAAAATGAATGATTATCTCAAAGAAGATAATGTAAGGCATTGGCGCAGGCACCAAAAAACTGGAGGGGCAATGGGTACTGGACCCGCTCTACTTTGAATTTGACAATCTTCGGAAATACCCGAGTTATTAAAAAAAATCATTTTTAACCTTTAAACTTTGACACCCTGTATATCGAACATGGGGGTCTAAAATGAAAATTGGCATTATGAAAGTCCAATCATGGTTAACGGACACCCTGTATATCTCGTATCTTCCTGCTTGGTAGTTTTTTTACAAATAGTAAATGAACCTTGTGATTTTAAACAAATGTATACCTATATTTTTATAGTACATTTATAAATATATTTACTGGCTATAGTTTGCTTACAATGCATAGGTAAAAACAAGATAAAGGACCTCTGTATTCACTTATCTGTTTAAATTGTACCCTTAGACCCTCATCACAAATATCCCAATATCCAAACGGACATTTAATTTAAACGTAACTACACATACACATAAGATAAACATATGTAATTGGTTATTGATAAATTTACTGCTATGACCGCATACATTCCACATGTTTATTGATGCATTACCATGTTTTAAAATCTATTAATTGATTTGACGCAACAGTCGGATTAATAATGCTACAGATCATAGTAACTTGTTTTAGATTATAATGGATACCTATATTCCACATTTATTTCTTGTTGTTAGCATATTTCATATGTATTCATTTTAAAATCTACTAAAAATTTATGAATATAATAGGTACATCGGTCAATGATGTTACAAACTGTAATTTTGAATCAATTAATCACCAATTACCTTTAGTAGTAGTAGTAAGTAGAGTTTGCTCTATATACTTTTACCAAACAACCGCCATTTATCATACTTACTTACTATTTCGATATTTTATTTATTACGAAACAAGATGACTATGAAGAAAAGGCTTTACAATTGCTACATTACAATATCTTGTTTGTTGAAAATATATTTCCTACCAAAAATTTTCCCGCTGAGACCAATTTATTAGTATCATTAATTTGCCAATATATATTTTAACTAAATGTATTTCGGAGATTTTAAACTAGACATTTGTTATGAATGATGACAAGTCCGGAAAAAAGTGTATTTGAAGTAGAAGATTTTTTGAGAATGTTACCTTGCCACTTCCCAGGATATTACATTTTAGTATCATTAGATATTGTTTCATTATTTACAAATATACCAATTAATTTTAGATTTCATCACTCTATCCCTAACTAATTTTTTAAAACGTTTCACGTTTTGTGTAGATAATAATTATTTTAATTTTAAGGGAATATTTTAAAAACAAATTTTGGTCCAGGAATACTGAAGAAAATTGCTTATATAGACTAACAACCTTCACTGTATCCTATTATAAACGATATGTAGATGACATAATTACAGTCATTCCAAAAAATAACCCAAGGAACAATTTATGTTTTATAATAGCCTACAAGGGGTCTTTAAGAGTAAAATGTTAAACCAGTGACAAATCATTTAACTCTAAAAAGACTCTTCAATGCCACCATAAAACCGCTTTAAGCCATAAATGGACCGTTTATAAAGCTCTTCAAGACTATTTTTAAAACCATTTTTAAAACCACATAATCTTATTGCAATCTTCTGAAAACTCTCCTTAAGAGTATTATAAAACTGTTTTTAAATCTGGATAACGTTTTTAAGATTTGTTTTTAAGTCTGTTTTAAAACTTTAAGGATTTGTATTGTTTTATATATAACCTCTTTAAATTCGAGATAAATTAATATGATCTTAATGTTTCTTAATGTAAGAACACATTTTCTTTAAATGATCTTAAAAATCTCTTTGATAAGACGTAATAACAAAAATATTGAAATGAAAGCAAATGAACATCATAGAAGTCTATTTATGTACAACAAATTCTAAAACGAGGAAACGTGCATCATGAAAATTCTGATGGTAAACTTCGCTTACGTCGTCAAATTCTCAAACGCTTTTCACTTTTTCGATAAACTTGATGAAGGTACCTTGAAAAAAATCGTGGGCCTTAAGTTATTTAACCAAAACCATTTTAATTAATATTAACAAAAATCTATCCTTAATAAAAAATATTTCAAAATAATTACAGTTTCATTTACATTTAATTGCGCAGTGATAAAAATAAATATATACATATATTTTTAAAAAGAAGTACATCATAAATTTTAAAATATCTATTTTAATTTTTTATCTCTACGACTTTTCCAATATGGTGGGTTCTCCCTCTTATTAAAAATATGGCGGAAAGCGTGATCAAATCTATTTTAATAATTTAGAACCATTATAAAATATATTTGTCTAAAAAAATAATTTTATTGAACATCTAGCTTTTTTTTTGGTTAAACACTCTTGGCAAATGCAACATGCGCACCATTTGATCTTAAATAAGTCTATTTACTCTTACATAAATACTTCTGGTTTTACTGGTTGCTTTCTTCCGATGTTTTGATCTCAGTACAGAGTATCTGATTTTTCGCTAGGGTGTTTCTAAACCAATAAAGCGACAAGAAAATGATAAAAAGAATTATAATATATATAATAGTACAAACTTATTTTCTAAATAAATATGTAATTAAAATGTGTGTTGTCTAGTATAATGACTTTAGCTTGTAGTTATTAATACTATTATATATATTATCTATTTAAGTTGTTCGAGCTTTCTTGCGTTCTCTAAACTAGAAATCCATAACCTCACATAAGAAAACAAATGTACATATGTGTAACAAAAGGGAAACTGTCACAAACATATAATAAGTAAAATGAACAGCACATACGTATTTCTACACCACCTATAATACTGTCACTAAAAACATGTAGGAGAATGCCCACTCCCTTGCCTCTTGCCTTATATTTAGTCAAAGTGAGTTTGATTAAAGCTATTCGATTTATAAAACGTTTATAAAGACCTTGGTAATTGATCTTTAAGAGCAGTTTTAGTTTGTTCTTTATAAAAGCATTTTATATGGCTTATTACACTGAAGATCTATTAGTCTTAATAAATAGTTTTAATGGGTCCTCAAAAGTATCTTTAGAAATGAGTCATAAAACTATAAGCTTTATATTAAGCTAGTATAAACCAAACATCCCTTAAAACCTTAATAAGTTTAGATTGATTTGTGGTAGCCACATCCAAGATCATAATAAATCTTTTACAAAGTCAAATGGTTTTTAGGTCCAAATAGGCTTAAAGTGTTCTCTTTAGGAGTACTTAAAGGTTTATTCCTCAGAGTAAATGAGCTTAAAGAGTAAACAGTATACCTACACTAAAGCATTATTAAAGTTAATATATATTTATTTACCTTTTTAAAACCGCTATAAAACTTAATAGATGCCTAATAATCTTAAAATTGTTCCTTGGGAACGTACAGTTTGCTGTTTTGATTATTAGCCTCATCTGAAGTAAAAATACATATAGTTGGAGCGATGAATAGTAGAGTAGTATTACCGGACGTGGGACACCCCCCACCACTTTTGCGCCCCCCACCACTTTTTTCCTGGGGTGGGGGGCAATTAGAATAATTAGAGTGGGGTGGGGGGCAATTAGGATAATTAGATTGGGGTGGGGGGGCAATTAGAGAGGGGAGGAGGTAATTTGTAATTGCGTAATTAGTAATTTGTAATTGTGTAATTGTGTAGAGGGGAGGAGGTAATTTGTAATTGCGTAATTAGTAATTTGTAATTGTGTAATTGTGTAATTGTGTAATTGTGTAATTGTGTAATTGTGTAATTAGACTATTTGCGCATTAATTACACTAATGTAATTAGTCTGGAGGGGGGATAATTAAAACCCAATTGTCGCGAGAAATGAAAGTAATCGGATTATTGCGCTGAGAAATGAAAGTAATTGAATTATTGCGCTCTAATGTAATTGCGTAATTAGTAATTTGTAAATGTGTAATTAGACTATTTGCGCGTTAAGTAATCGGATTATTGCGCTGAGAAATGAAAGTAATTGAATTATTGCGCTCTAATGTAATTGCGTAATTAGTAATTTGTAAATGTGTAATTAGACTATTTGCGCGTTAAGTAATCGGATTATTGCGCTGAGAAATGAAAGTAATTGAATTATTGCGCTCTAATGTAATTGCGTAATTAGTAATTTGTAAATGTGTAATTAGACTATTTGCGCGTTAATTACACTATTTTATATAGTCTGGAGGGGGTTAATTAAAAAACCCAATTGTTGCGAGAAATGAAAGTAATTGGATTATTGCAATTAAACTAGTATAATTGCAATATATCTAATTGAATTGATACAATTATATATTAACACGTTCACTGCGGCGGCAATTTTTGGTACCATGTCGATCTTGATATTACCAGACCTCCAGGTCTGGTGCGACCGGCTACCATTCAAGCGGTACCGGACATATTAGCCTGGTAGAGTACTGTGTATAAAATTACAATTTAAAATTGCACGGTTATAAACAAACTTAAATCCAATATCGGTATCTGGTAGTATACATCTCACTTCATATACAGCAGCCATCGCACCAGATTTCGAGGTCCGGTAAAGTATTTATTGGCAATTAAAGAAACTGATGGGTATATTGAATGAAGGCAGAAACAGATAGTATGTTGAATGAAAGAAGTTGAATTATTTGATTGATTTATTTATAAAAATGAAAAATAACATTTCTGAGGATTGTACGACACTTTTGTCATTCCATTTTTTCCACTACCATTCCATAGTTTTTTTTCCATAGGTCATTTTTTCCCATAGTTTATTTTTCCACTATGTTTTTATTTATTGACAATTTATTGACATTTGTTTTCTGTCAAACGTATAATTCAACGAAATAAAATGGTCGAAGCAGAAATCCATATTGCATGTATCGTCCACTCATACGAAGAAAAAAAAAAGAAGGCAGGATTGCAGAGTATCTTCACATCGTGGGCAACAGCATCTCGTTTTTATTCACGATTTTGGAGACATAGAATGTTTTTGATAGTATGTAAGATCTGAAATATCTTAATATACCTATTTACGAATAAATTTTTTTTTTATTAAAAATTTTTGTGGGAAATTTTAGTGGAAAAAAAGATCAGTGGGAAAAAGAAGAATTGGGAAAAGTGGCCTATGGAAAAAAAGGTCAGTGGGAAAAAGAAGCAATGAGAAAAGTATCCTATGGAAAAAAAGGTCATTGGGAAAAAGAATCAGTGGGAAAAGTGGCCTATGGAAAAAATGGAGTGAAAAAAACGACTGGGAAAAAGTGGAGTGAAAATGTCTCACTACCTTTCTGAGAATTAAAAATATTATCGCTGGTGTCTCAAATTAAAACACTTTAGGCATAATACTTCTTGAATAACAACATTATCGATATATAGCACTTCTGACTCCAAACTTTCCTCAATCTCTGTTTCTGCTCTTTACGTACCAAATTAACCATTTTTTTACCTCGGGAAGTCATAAGTCACACATAAATTTTGAAACAGCTTATTATTTACAAATTCACGTACTTGTTCGTACCAGATACGCATGTCTGGTAGTTTAATAACGTGATAATTATCTGCGCAGTGCGTTACCGGACACTGAAGTCTGGTAGTAATAGATTGCAGAAATGGATAGTACAGATCGCGACAATCATGCAGGTACCTGTAACATCGCTCTGGCTCTAGTAATTAATGTTTTGTTGTCCCCACTAGATGGACGAGAATTTAAGATTTTTATACCGCTACAACGAAAAGCTATTTACCAGATACATATGACTGGTAACGCAGTGAACGTGTTAATTAGTACATCAATTGGAGAAATGAAAGTTTATTACGCTGTAATTAGACTAGTATAATTGCAATGTAGGTAATTAGAGGGTTGTACGGTAATTAGATTGATTAGCAAGTAATTGCAGTGGTACACTTGTAATTTTTGTAGTTGCATTATAATTAGTGTACGTGTATTCCAAGTAGTGGGGGCGGTCAATCCTGTAGATATTTTTTCTTTTGTAAAAAGGGGCAACATTAAAGAAGACATTATAGCCAGTAAATATTGATCGCTATCAAATGAACAACCCTGCATTTGTTGGTAAATAGTTGATGCGACTTTCCTAGGAGATTAACGAAATAGATAAGAAATAGAAATTTATATCGGTTTGGTTTAACTACCCAGACCATTGCGCAAAACTGTATTTTATTTCCCATACCTGAAACATTAGAAATTTGCTTACACAAAAGCATATTTATTTACTGTCCAGAACAATATACAATGAAGGTAATTATTGTATCGTAATTAGACTGGATTGCTATTAGGTAATAAACCGTAGGATTTCGAGAAATAATTATGAAACCGATGCAATAAACTCATCCGTCTGCGTACTATTTGTTTTGGTTTGTTTTATACCTATATGGTGAAAGCTCGGCCTCTACGACCTTGAAATAGACAAAAGGCAACCCGCCTTTGTTGCACTGACGAGAAATTTTTCAGTCCTTTTAAAGCAATAATGTCACAGCTTAATGGACCAATTTGAAAGTTAAAATATAGCTATTAGATTCATGCTTTGTTTTGCTGTCAAGGGTCGATAAACATAAATGTTTTAAATAGTAAAACAATTCAAAAGCCATTTAAATACAAATACGCTTGGCAAAAATAACAAAAGGACACGGTCAAGATCTTTCAGCTTAAATAAACAATAATAAAATTTTCATTGATTTACAAATTTTAACATACAGGGTGCCCCGAATTGTACAGATCAAACACATGTTCTAAAAAAATATATATGGGGTGTTCCATTAAAAGACACACTTTCTATACTTTCCAATGTTGCTCTATAAAGAACTACTGATAATAATTGCAGGTAATTGATGTGTATATTGTTGCAATGTACGTACAGATTGACACATTAGATATAGAAATAAGTGTGAGATCATAATTAGAAGCATGAGTTACTCCTACTAAATAAAAGTCAAGTTCTATGATGAAAACGACAGACTTGTTAATGAAAAAGTTATTGGCGTTATAAATTTCGATGTATTAAAGAAACATTTAATCTAACAAATATGAACCATTCTTACTATAAAATATCAGGATGTTTTGTGGAGTACCTATTTAAGAATATTATTGAAAAAATATCAACAACAATATGACATATATAATATTCATTTTATTTTTTATTGTCATATTTATTACACCAACTATTTTATGTATATGTAGTAAACAATAGTTAATTTTTCATAAATGAAATACACATTAAAAGTTTACATTCAATTTATTTCCTATTTTTTATTACATAGCTAAAAATACCTTATTATAATTAGATTTCTGTAATTGCAATGTATACGCTTGTATACTAAAATATAAGGGCAGGTAGTTACACCATTCAACAAAGCATCAATGTTTGTTAACTGTATAATAAATAGGCGAAATAAATCCACAAAAATCACCTGTTAGTACAAGGCCCATAAAATATTTTTTCCTTTGTAAAAGGGACATTAAGGAAGACACTATAGTCAGTAAATATTGATTGTTATCAAATGGAATCCCTGTCTTTCGATCGACCTTTCCCACGAGATTGATTAGATAAGAAAGATACGTTAAGATACATTTATATCGGTATTTGTTTAACGATCAGATCATTTTTTTGCAAAACTTTATTTTCCCATAGCTTAATTAAAAAAAAAAAATGCCTCGTGATTATAATAGATCTACAAATCAGACGGTTTATTGGTAATAATTACAGATGAACTAACTAAAGATGATGGACAATAGGTCGGCAATACACAAAAAAAAAAACATATTTATTTCCTGTCGCATAAATTCTCGAAACAAATAGTTAAAAGGCATGTCAAATTGCATGAAACATGACCATAAGAGAACAAAACCATTGAAAATAAGTGTTGTGAAGTTTATAGATTTGTTCGACAGACAATGGGTTTTGAATAAAGTGTACGTACGCCTCGGCTCATGTAAGACAACGAACGGTGGTACCTATCTGAAAATAAAATCAGTCGTCATTTCATGTATAACAAACGATAGTTGTCTCAATTTATTTACAAGCGTGTACCACAATTTCTAATTATGACAATTTCAGAATACGGGGACAAAGATTTTAGCGTTGAAGGCAACCAACATTCTATGCAAACTGTTTTACACAAGAAGGACTGTTTTAAAAACAACTCGAGCACATACCAACATATTATAACATTTTTGGAATCAACTAAAAATGGTCATTCAAAATATGCAAAAACATATAGGGCGTTCCATTAAAATGGTACACTTTCTAAAAATATATACGGGGTGTTCCATTAAAAAGGCATACTTTCTATACTTTCCGATGTTGATCACAATATAAAGAACTACCCTGCACATAAATTATAATATTATGGACTCCATACATAAATGATATTTGATAATAATAGTCTATACTATTCTACGTGTCCTATGTATTATTTATTTACAGTGTCGTCATAATAGTAGAGTTATTGGATGTATTTGATCACATTAGAGGCATGTATTTTATGAATAGAACCAAATTTATTATAAGCTTGAGTTCGAGAAAAAATCATATGAGAATATTCATTTAAGGAAATAACTGCAATTTACTGCAGTATTGTTTGAGTTTATTAAGTAAACTATTTATTAAATGATTTACAATTAATTTATTAGCTAAAATTATTTATTAAATTATTTGCAGTGCATCATCTAAAACTACGTATTAAAAATCATTTACAATTAATTTATATGTACATATGTCTAATCTGCTTCCTCATCGCATCCTATTAAGAGCTGATAATCTGACCAATGACTCTGGTCCGGTGATGGTTGGCCGTCTGGATCGTAGAACACCGTTTCCATTGGCCATGCTGATGGTGATGTTGGTCTATCAGTGCTGCTGCCTGGGGAGTTATCTTGATCTTCCAGATCCTGACCTAAATCCTCATCTATCCAATACGATGAAGATGGCGGTGTTATAGGTCTGTCAATGCTACTATCTGGAGGGGCATCTTGGACTTCCTGGTCCTCACTTGGATCTTCATCTATAGAATACGATGGGGGTGATCGTTCCCACCAGCCACTATCTGGACCATCTCCAAAGTATGAAATTCCATTAGACATTGACCAGGTTAGTAACATTGAATCAGTGCTGGAGGAAATGCAGTTTTCTTGAGAAGTACCCATGATATCAATATTTGTAGAATTGACGAACAAGAGTAGTGTAGCGCATTATATAAAGCAAATTGACCCCCCCACTCCAAAAGTGGTGCTTCCTACAAACAATATTTTACAGTAATGTCTTACAAATATCATAAAAGGAAAACACAAGATTGACCAGTAAAATCAATTGTCTCGCCATTTAGATTCCCGGTCGTGGAATTAGTTGCTAGAATGATTATTTGTTACAACACTGAAAATGAAGAAGTATTAGAATGGGACTCATGATATAGTTGAGGCGATAAGAATTAACAAGCGCCTAGGTACGGGTTTCAACTTGTAGTAATTGTATTTGTATATATGAACCAAACTTTACGATGTGATAGAACTTTAGAAAATATGAAAAAAAAAAGTTCCTGTAAACTTGGGCCAGGAAAACGCTTAGTTTCCGAACAAAACACAAAATACTAGGGTCATATTGATGTGGCATTCTGTGATGGAGGTAATTGGAGTGGTATAATGCAATTAAGTCATTCTGAACCGAGTATCTGGATATAGAAGGCAATGTGAAATATTATATTTATAGATTTGTGGTTTCGTGACATTTTACTGATACATATACTAAGTCGAAAACAACATGCAATTCCCACTTTACCGATAAAAAAAAAATAGTCAATTAATGCTGCTAACAAGGTTTGGCAATATATTAGCGTATCAAAGGTAGATATTGATATAGTTTTAAAACTAAAAAAAAAAAATGGTTATCTTCATATGCAGTTAATGGTCATATTCTTTTATTACAAAATATTGAAATTATATGATTGCTGTGGCTCTCTACGGCCCTGAGATTTGAGATGAACATTAAACACAAATAATACAAGGTTTCGTAAATAACCCCTACTTTATTTTATCGATTTCAATTCAAACAAATCTAAATAATTATATGCCTCTTTTAATCTGTTTTACTGAATAATGGGGATGGCTCTCTTCAACCGTCTGTAAAACTATTTAATGAAACCTAGTTAAAAATTCAGTTCCATAAAGAAGCTACGATAATTATGACTTAGTTAATCACGATCCATTTTATTATATTTTTTATCAGTTTAAATACACTAATGTAAACAAACAACATTACTCGTCTGTCAAAATTTGATACCAAAAATACGTTTTTTTATTATTTATTCCCTAGTTCGTTGAAAAATATCAACCAATCTGACAAAGAAGCTAATGTAGATACATAAATAATGTTCTTTTATTTTTATTACCATATTTATTACATCAAATATTGTATGTATTATGTAGTTATGATGGTATATTTTATATTATAAGGTTAAATAAATAAAATACACATTAAAAGATTACATTAATTTTATTTCCTATTTTTTTATTACACAACTAAAAACAACCATAGTATAATTAAAACAGTTTTATTTTAAATACACAATTACATTTAGCGGCTCGCTAGTGTGAACGTGTACGATGTGATTGATGTAATTAAATTGCATTACCCAATTTATTGTGGATTACAGCAATAATGGTATAATTTCCTCATCTTTGAAGTTGATGGTGATATATCAACATTGTTATTGGATGCCACATTTACATCGTTTACCTTACAATAGCAGCAAAACATTTTTCGAGGTATTGGACCGTCATTAGCATCAAAACTGCCTTCATGATCGTTAAGGTAATGTTCTGTACAGTATTGATATTTTATTATATCGACATCGTTCTGAAGATGTGTAGGTAGCTTATCCCATACTAATGCAATTTCATGTGAAGCCAACCCAATCATCACTTCTTTGGGCATATCAGCAAGTTGTTGTTTGCTCATCTTCAATAGACTACGCAAACGGGAGAATGCAATTAGTGAGTGGCCCATTCGCTTGATATCCTCTCGATCCATTGCTGGGGTTATAGTTTTCAGCTCCATGGCGTTTTATATTTCTTTTGTAGAGAGAAACTTTAAACACAAATGTCCACACCACATTGTGTTAAAATTCTGTACACGTTTGTAGTTATAGAATATTTGGTTGCCCCCTCCTTGAATCGTTATTGAAATATGTAACTAATTCTATAGGTGGGGGTAAATCACCAAAACTATCAAAGTAATTTACTAAACTACCTCGTTTTCTCCTTCAGATGTCTCACTTGAAGTCTTGTTTTACTACCTAGCAGTTTGCTCGTCAATTTTACTGCTCAAGTGCATAATTAGAATTGTTCAACGTAGAAAGTATCTGTTTATACTAAATTTAAAAAAAAAAAATACGTAAAAACATCATGTGTGACTCATCAGTACCAACATCGCTAAAATAAGCTGTCGATATGCTGCTTACTTCATTAAAATGCAGCTTAGGTGGTGAACTACATAAAGACAAATATAGTCTGGGCATAAATTATTGTGAACTTTATATCAGTGGTTATATTACGCTGAATAACTTTTGTGATTCAATGGTAAAATGTGGTCTTCATGAACAATTAAAGCAATATGTTTCCAAGTTTATAACTGATGAGGTACTCTATAATAAATATATCGGCGACGATGAGGTTGACTTAATAGAAAAAGAAAGCTCTCCACATCTTATTGCAGAAGCAATTGATTCGCTCCGTTTTATTTTGAGTCAAAGCCTGCAACTATATACTAATCCACTTGATGAAAATCGCCGTACCTATCTGAATAAAATGGGAATAAAATATTGTGATCTTTATATCTGGCACTATATTACGCTAGATAAATTTTGTACTTCGATGAACCAATTGGAGCTGCATGATCTATTAAAAGAACATCTGTCTGGACTTGTAAGTGATGAACTTCTCGATCTACTTCCCGATTACGAAGGAGCACTTTAATATAAATATTTAACAAAAATGTATTTTATATATGAATAAATATCTTGTACCAATATCTGTTTTTTATTTTAAGTAAAAACTTTTGATGAAACTGTACATTTTACAGCTAATAATAGATATTTAAATCATAAAATGGTGCTGTATTTTGTATTATAAGGATAAATAAATGAAATACACATTAAAAGATTACATTCGGGAAACGCACCTCGATCGAGTCTCGTCCTTTGTACCGTTGTGCGTTCAATCCGATTCTCACCCGTAACGAGGACACTTTATCGAGTGCGGCTGCCCGTTCATTTCCCGTCCCGTGTTCCTAGCCGGGTGGCGCGCACTGTAGAATTTGTTAAAGTTCTTTGTGCCCAAATTCATATCTCATAAAGAAAATCCGCATTTAAGGATAAAATAAGGTTAACGTAAGGATAAAAATTAAGGATAAAAAGGATGGATAAGAAATAAGGATACAAATTAAGAATAATAAGATTTTTCGTTTGTGTAATCGTACCCATGTGTGGAAATATCACCCCAAACGAGGTTTTTTTTTGGTGTCGATGATCTTTGAACGAGTTTTTTTTTTTTTTTTTTGGTGTCGATGATCTTTGACCAATGCGTCTGCGAATTTTCTCGCATTTTTTTTTTTTCCTTATACGGTTGAATAAGGTGTGCATAGTTAGTTACAAGTCTCATTATTATTTGGTTTTTCTGATGCGGCTAACTTTGCTAAACAACTTGTCTTATGGTTAATGTCAGGACAAGAAGAATAAATACGGATAATGTAAGGGCAAAAAAGAATAAAATAAGGATAAATTTAAGGACAATAAGAATAATATGAGGATAATATACGGAAGACCTATTACTTTTTAGTTATTTGATGCCATATAGTGGAGGATAAACATGTATTATAAATGTCATGTTTGCAACAAAACATTCCATTGGGCCAGTAGTCGAAGTAGACATGCAATTGTTCATAGAAACATCTCTTTCCAGTGTGATTTGTGTGATAAAACATTTAATAGAAAAGATAATTTAATTACTCATGCGCAAAGAGTACATCGCGTCGATGAGTTACATATTTCATCCAATAGTATGAAGGCGACCTGCAAAAACATTAATTTGCCACTTAAAACGACTGATGAGGAAGATCAAAGGGAAAATTACAATAATAAAGTGTCTAATGTATCCTCACCTAGAGAAAAATATTTATCTATTACAAGAAATAAAACACAAACAAATGGAGAGTTGAAAAAATTTGCTGCACCGTCTGTAGCACCTCGAAAGATACCATCAATCGAAGAACATGTTACAAAACCTTTGGAGAAGATGAAAAATGAAGAAGTATTAGACTGGGACTTTGAAACTAACCCACGAGATATAGTTGAGGCGATAAGAATTAACATGCGCCTAGGCGTAGATTTTCAAATATATATAAACACTTTACGACACATGGGCATTATTGAATAAAATATTTTATTGTCATATTTTAGTGTTGTATCAAAACAAAACAAAAAATACCATACTGTTAATGAATGCCTCCACTACAATTGACGCATGAGGATGGACTTTGGGTAGTCAGCAGCGCAAGCCTTGCCAGCAGCGTAGTTCAACAAGTGTTTGACAGTCGAAATTGACAGTTCAATGTCTGGAGGTTATTAATACTTTTATTAATCTTTTTTTTTTTAAAGCAAAAAGTGATTAATTGTTAAATTTCAAACGTTATGCACTGAAAACTCAAATTAAATATTTAAATCGAAAAACATGTAAATTTCAATTCAGGTTATCCTTTAAAGTAAACAAATATTCAGCCAAGATGTAATGATGCATAATAATGAGCGCTGAGTCATATTCAGCCAAGATGTAATGATGCATAATAATGAGAATTAGACTGGAAATTCTCTTTTCAAAAATATATGCGAAGAGACTCTTAAATTTACTAAAAGATGTGCTTTATTACATTTTTGGAAGTAAAAGAAATTATATGCAAGGTCCCTATTGTCACTGTCTAGAAAATATATTATTGTATCATTATGAATAATTAAGGATAATTAAAATATAATTAAGGATAATTAATGATAATTAAGGATAATTAAGGATAATTAAGGATAATTAAGGATAATTAAGGATAATTAAGGATAATTAAGGATAATTAAGGATAATTAAGGATAATTAAGGATAATTAAGGATAATAATTAAGGATAATTAAGGATAATTAAGGATAATAATTAAGGATAATTAAGGATAATTAAGGATAATTAAGGATAATTAAGGATAATTAAGGATAATTAAGGATAATTAAGGATAATTAAGGATAATAATTAAGGATAATTAAGGATAATTAAGGATAATTAAGGATAATAATTAAGGATAATTAAGGATAATTAAGGATAATTAAGGATAATTAAGGATAATTAAGGATAATTAAGGATAATTAAGGATAATTAAGGATAATTAAGGATAATTAAGGATAATTAAGGATAATTAAGGATAATTAAGGATAATTAAGGATAATAATTAAGGATAATTAAGGATAATTAAGGGTAATTAAGGGTAATAATTAAGGATAATTAAGGATAATTAAGGGTAATTAAGGGTAATTAAGGATAATTGAGGATAATTAAAATTTAATAAAGATTCAAATGGATTCTTTGTGGACTCTCTAAAGAATGCAACTCGTGGGTTGTAAAGAACGCAACTCGTGGGTTGATAGAGCTTCTCTTGTTTAAAATTGCCACTGTCTAGAAAATATATTATTGTATCATTACATGGTTATGTCATATGAAATATTTTTTTTATGTATAATAAATAAATAATAAAACGAATGTACTCAATTAATATTTGTCTAATTTATTTCCCTAATGTTAAAATGTAAACAAAATAAAAATATTTTTAAGTTTATTATATATACTACAATTTCTTTAGACATGGGTATAAAACTTGCTGTTATGTATTTTAGATACCTAGTTAAAAACAAAGTTCTTTATTACATATTTTTATGATTTAAATATCTATTATTAGCTGTAAAATGAACAGTTTCATCAAAAGTTTTTACTTAAAATAAAAAACAGATATTGGTACAAGATATTTATTCATATATAAAATACATTTTTGTTAAATATTTATATTAAAGTGCTCCTTCGTAATCGGGAAGTAGATCGAGAAGTTCATCACTTACAAGTCCAGACAGATGTTCTTTTAATAGATCATGCAGCTCCAATTGGTTCATCGAAGTACAAAATTTATCTAGCGTAATATAGTGCCAGATATAAAGATCACAATATTTTATTCCCATTTTATTCAGATAGGTACGGCGATTTTCATCAAGTGGATTAGTATATAGTTGCAGGCTTTGACTCAAAATAAAACGGAGCGAATCAATTGCTTCTGCAATAAGATGTGGAGAGCTTTCTTTTTCTATTAAGTCAACCTCATCGTCGCCGATATATTTATTATAGAGTACCTCATCAGTTATAAACTTGGAAACATATTGCTTTAATTGTTCATGAAGACCACATTTTACCATTGAATCACAAAAGTTATTCAGCGTAATATAACCACTGATATAAAATTCACAATAATTTATGCCCAGACTATATTTGTCTTTATGTAGTTCACCACCTAAGCTGCATTTTAATGAAGTAAGCAGCATATCGACAGCTTCTTTTAGCGATGTTGGTACTGATGAGTCACACATGATGTTTTTACGTATTTTTTTTTTTTTTTAATTTAGTATAAACAGATACTTTCTACGTTGAACAATTCTAATTATGCACTTGAGCAGTAAAATTGACGAGCAAACTGCTAGGTAGTAAAACAAGACTTCAAGTGAGACATCTGAAGGAGAAAACGAGGTAGTTTAGTAAATTACTTTGATAGTTTTTGTGATTTACCCCCACCTATAGAATTAGTTACATATTTCAATAACGATTCAAGGAGGGGGCAACCAAATATTCTATAACTACAAACGTGTACAGAATTTTAACACAATGTGGTGTGGACATTTGTGTTTAAAGTTTCTCTCTACAAAAGAAATATAAAACGCCATGGAGCTGAAAACTATAACCCCAGCAATGGATCGAGAGGATATCAAGCGAATGGGCCACTCACTAATTGCATTCTCCCGTTTGCGTAGTCTATTGAAGATGAGCAAACAACAACTTGCTGATATGCCCAAAGAAGTGATGATTGGGTTGGCTTCACATGAAATTGCATTAGTATGGGATAAGCTACCTACACATCTTCAGAACGATGTCGATATAATAAAATATCAATACTGTACAGAACATTACCTTAACGATCATGAAGGCAGTTTTGATGCTAATGACGGTCCAATACCTCGAAAAATGTTTTGCTGCTATTGTAAGGTAAACGATGTAAATGTGGCATCCAATAACAATGTTGATATATCACCATCAACTTCAAAGATGAGGAAATTATACCATTATTGCTGTAATCCACAATAAATTGGGTAATGCAATTTAATTACATCAATCACGTCGTACACGTTCACACTAGCGAGCCGCTAAATGTAATTGTGTATTTAAAATAAAACTGTTTTAATTATACTATGGTTGTTTTTAGTTGTGTAATAAAAAAATAGGAAATAAAATTAATGTAATCTTTTAATGTGTATTTTATTTATTTAACCTTATAATATAAAATATACCATCATAACTACATAATACATACAATATTTGATGTAATAAATATGGTAATAAAAATAAAAGAACATTATTTATGTATCTACATTAGCTTCTTTGTCAGATTGGTTGATATTTTTCAACGAACTAGGGAATAAATAATAAAAAAACGTATTTTTGGTATCAAATTTTGACAGACGAGTAATGTTGTTTGTTTACATTAGTGTATTTAAACTGATAAAAAATATAATAAAATGGATCGTGATTAACTAAGTCATAATTATCGTAGCTTCTTTATGGAACTGAATTTTTAACTAGGTTTCATTAAATAGTTTTACAGACGGTTGAAAAGAGCCATCCCCATTATTCAGTAAAACAGATTAAAAGAGGCATATAATTATTTAGATTTGTTTGAATTGAAATCGATAAAATAAAGTAGGGGTTATTTACGAAACCTTGTATTATTTGTGTTTAATGTTCATCTCAAATCTCAGGGCCGTAGAGAGCCACAGCAATCATATAATTTCAATATTTTGTAATAAAAGAATATGACCATTAACTGCATATGAAGATAACCATTTTTTTTTTTTAGTTTTAAAACTATATCAATATCTACCTTTGATACGCTAATATATTGCCAAACCTTGTTAGCAGCATTAATTGACTATTTTTTTTTTATCGGTAAAGTGGGAATTGCATGTTGTTTTCGACTTAGTATATGTATCAGTAAAATGTCACGAAACCACAAATCTATAAATATAATATTTCACATTGCCTTCTATATCCAGATACTCGGTTCAGAATGACTTAATTGCATTATACCACTCCAATTACCTCCATCACAGAATGCCACATCAATATGACCCTAGTATTTTGTGTTTTGTTCGGAAACTAAGCGTTTTCCTGGCCCAAGTTTACAGGAACTTTTTTTTTTCATATTTTCTAAAGTTCTATCACATCGTAAAGTTTGGTTCATATATACAAATACAATTACTACAAGTTGAAACCCGTACCTAGGCGCTTGTTAATTCTTATCGCCTCAACTATATCATGAGTCCCATTCTAATACTTCTTCATTTTCAGTGTTGTAACAAATAATCATTCTAGCAACTAATTCCACGACCGGGAATCTAAATGGCGAGACAATTGATTTTACTGGTCAATCTTGTGTTTTCCTTTTATGATATTTGTAAGACATTACTGTAAAATATTGTTTGTAGGAAGCACCACTTTTGGAGTGGGGGGGTCAATTTGCTTTATATAATGCGCTACACTACTCTTGTTCGTCAATTCTACAAATATTGATATCATGGGTACTTCTCAAGAAAACTGCATTTCCTCCAGCACTGATTCAATGTTACTAACCTGGTCAATGTCTAATGGAATTTCATACTTTGGAGATGGTCCAGATAGTGGCTGGTGGGAACGATCACCCCCATCGTATTCTATAGATGAAGATCCAAGTGAGGACCAGGAAGTCCAAGATGCCCCTCCAGATAGTAGCATTGACAGACCTATAACACCGCCATCTTCATCGTATTGGATAGATGAGGATTTAGGTCAGGATCTGGAAGATCAAGATAACTCCCCAGGCAGCAGCACTGATAGACCAACATCACCATCAGCATGGCCAATGGAAACGGTGTTCTACGATCCAGACGGCCAACCATCACCGGACCAGAGTCATTGGTCAGATTATCAGCTCTTAATAGGATGCGATGAGGAAGCAGATTAGACATATGTACATATAAATTAATTGTAAATGATTTTTAATACGTAGTTTTAGATGATGCACTGCAAATAATTTAATAAATAATTTTAGCTAATAAATTAATTGTAAATCATTTAATAAATAGTTTACTTAATAAACTCAAACAATACTGCAGTAAATTGCAGTTATTTCCTTAAATGAATATTCTCATATGATTTTTTCTCGAACTCAAGCTTATAATAAATTTGGTTCTATTCATAAAATACATGCCTCTAATGTGATCAAATACATCCAATAACTCTACTATTATGACGACACTGTAAATAAATAATACATAGGACACGTAGAATAGTATAGACTATTATTATCAAATATCATTTATGTATGGAGTCCATAATATTATAATTTATGTGCAGGGTAGTTCTTTATATTGTGATCAACATCGGAAAGTATAGAAAGTATGCCTTTTTAATGGAACACCCCGTATATATTTTTAGAAAGTGTACCATTTTAATGGAACGCCCTATATGTTTTTGCATATTTTGAATGACCATTTTTAGTTGATTCCAAAAATGTTATAATATGTTGGTATGTGCTCGAGTTGTTTTTAAAACAGTCCTTCTTGTGTAAAACAGTTTGCATAGAATGTTGGTTGCCTTCAACGCTAAAATCTTTGTCCCCGTATTCTGAAATTGTCATAATTAGAAATTGTGGTACACGCTTGTAAATAAATTGAGACAACTATCGTTTGTTATACATGAAATGACGACTGATTTTATTTTCAGATAGGTACCACCGTTCGTTGTCTTACATGAGCCGAGGCGTACGTACACTTTATTCAAAACCCATTGTCTGTCGAACAAATCTATAAACTTCACAACACTTATTTTCAATGGTTTTGTTCTCTTATGGTCATGTTTCATGCAATTTGACATGCCTTTTAACTATTTGTTTCGAGAATTTATGCGACAGGAAATAAATATGTTTTTTTTTTTGTGTATTGCCGACCTATTGTCCATCATCTTTAGTTAGTTCATCTGTAATTATTACCAATAAACCGTCTGATTTGTAGATCTATTATAATCACGAGGCATTTTTTTTTTTTAATTAAGCTATGGGAAAATAAAGTTTTGCAAAAAAATGATCTGATCGTTAAACAAATACCGATATAAATGTATCTTAACGTATCTTTCTTATCTAATCAATCTCGTGGGAAAGGTCGATCGAAAGACAGGGATTCCATTTGATAACAATCAATATTTACTGACTATAGTGTCTTCCTTAATGTCCCTTTTACAAAGGAAAAAATATTTTATGGGCCTTGTACTAACAGGTGATTTTTGTGGATTTATTTCGCCTATTTATTATACAGTTAACAAACATTGATGCTTTGTTGAATGGTGTAACTACCTGCCCTTATATTTTAGTATACAAGCGTATACATTGCAATTACAGAAATCTAATTATAATAAGGTATTTTTAGCTATGTAATAAAAAATAGGAAATAAATTGAATGTAAACTTTTAATGTGTATTTCATTTATGAAAAATTAACTATTGTTTACTACATATACATAAAATAGTTGGTGTAATAAATATGACAATAAAAAATAAAATGAATATTATATATGTCATATTGTTGTTGATATTTTTTCAATAATATTCTTAAATAGGTACTCCACAAAACATCCTGATATTTTATAGTAAGAATGGTTCATATTTGTTAGATTAAATGTTTCTTTAATACATCGAAATTTATAACGCCAATAACTTTTTCATTAACAAGTCTGTCGTTTTCATCATAGAACTTGACTTTTATTTAGTAGGAGTAACTCATGCTTCTAATTATGATCTCACACTTATTTCTATATCTAATGTGTCAATCTGTACGTACATTGCAACAATATACACATCAATTACCTGCAATTATTATCAGTAGTTCTTTATAGAGCAACATTGGAAAGTATAGAAAGTGTGTCTTTTAATGGAACACCCCATATATATTTTTTTAGAACATGTGTTTGATCTGTACAATTCGGGGCACCCTGTATGTTAAAATTTGTAAATCAATGAAAATTTTATTATTGTTTATTTAAGCTGAAAGATCTTGACCGTGTCCTTTTGTTATTTTTGCCAAGCGTATTTGTATTTAAATGGCTTTTGAATTGTTTTACTATTTAAAACATTTATGTTTATCGACCCTTGACAGCAAAACAAAGCATGAATCTAATAGCTATATTTTAACTTTCAAATGGGTCCATTAAGCTGTGACATTATTGCTTTAAAAGGACTGAAAAATTTCTCGTCAGTGCAACAAAGGCGGGTTGCCTTTTGTCTATTTCAAGGTCGTAGAGGCCGAGCTTTCACCATATAGGTATAAAACAAACCAAAACAAATAGTACGCAGACGGATGAGTTTATTGCATCGGTTTCATAATTATTTCTCGAAATCCTACGGTTTATTACCTAATAGCAATCCAGTCTAATTACGATACAATAATTACCTTCATTGTATATTGTTCTGGACAGTAAATAAATATGCTTTTGTGTAAGCAAATTTCTAATGTTTCAGGTATGGGAAATAAAATACAGTTTTGCGCAATGGTCTGGGTAGTTAAACCAAACCGATATAAATTTCTATTTCTTATCTATTTCGTTAATCTCCTAGGAAAGTCGCATCAACTATTTACCAACAAATGCAGGGTTGTTCATTTGATAGCGATCAATATTTACTGGCTATAATGTCTTCTTTAATGTTGCCCCTTTTTACAAAAGAAAAAATATCTACAGGATTGACCGCCCCCACTACTTGGAATACACGTACACTAATTATAATGCAACTACAAAAATTACAAGTGTACCACTGCAATTACTTGCTAATCAATCTAATTACCGTACAACCCTCTAATTACCTACATTGCAATTATACTAGTCTAATTACAGCGTAATAAACTTTCATTTCTCCAATTGATGTACTAATTAATATATAATTGTATCAATTCAATTAGATATATTGCAATTATACTAGTTTAATTGCAATAATCCAATTACTTTCATTTCTCGCAACAATTGGGTTTTTTAATTAACCCCCTCCAGACTATATAAAATAGTGTAATTAACGCGCAAATAGTCTAATTACACATTTACAAATTACTAATTACGCAATTACATTAGAGCGCAATAATTCAATTACTTTCATTTCTCAGCGCAATAATCCGATTACTTAACGCGCAAATAGTCTAATTACACATTTACAAATTACTAATTACGCAATTACATTAGAGCGCAATAATTCAATTACTTTCATTTCTCAGCGCAATAATCCGATTACTTAACGCGCAAATAGTCTAATTACACATTTACAAATTACTAATTACGCAATTACATTAGAGCGCAATAATTCAATTACTTTCATTTCTCAGCGCAATAATCCGATTACTTTCATTTCTCGCGACAATTGGGTTTTAATTATCCCCCCTCCAGACTAATTACATTAGTGTAATTAATGCGCAAATAGTCTAATTACACAATTACACAATTACACAATTACACAATTACAAATTACTAATTACGCAATTACAAATTACCTCCTCCCCTCTACACAATTACACAATTACAAATTACTAATTACGCAATTACAAATTACCTCCTCCCCTCTCTAATTGCCCCCCACCCCAATCTAATTATCCTAATTGCCCCCCACCCCACTCTAATTATTCTAATTGCCCCCCACCCCAGGAAAAAAGTGGTGGGGGGCGCAAAAGTGGTGGGGGGTGTCCCACGTCCGGTAATACTACTCTACTATGAATGTTTTCCATTACGCCACCAATTTAAAATTTACGAAAATCAACATATCTTCCGCTACCAATAAGATAAAAGTACCTTCTTTTTGGGGCTAGATAGGAAAAAGATCTAGCTATCCAATGGTATATGATGGAAAATCCGTCGACCCCAGATTGTCGTGTAGAAGCGTATATAATCTTATATAAATTGTTGACGCAATGAAAAACATTCATCGCTCCAACTATAAGCTACTACATTCATGTATTAGTAGTAACAAAAATATCCAATAAGCAAATAAATTTTACTAGAAGCGGAACGCAGCGGAAGCGAATAGTTATAGAGGTGGGATTATGATAGTTTGTGGGGGCTAAACAGAATAAATAACACCAGCATAAAGAACACGTTATTACCTTAATTAATTTATTTATTTTTAATATTACTTTTACTCGTTTTATTTCAAATGCATTGATAAAATTATTAGAAATTACATTAGAGAGTGAGAACCGACTTATATAATGCATTTGAATTAAAGCACACTATTGGCACAGTAAACGAACAGTAAACCGACTTCGCGTTTGGCGCCAATCCAGTTCTTATGTATCTCTATCTCTCTCTATTTTACTACTACGACGTAGTAGATAAACTTGTCAGTGTCAAAATTATCATTATTTGTTTGTTAGGTTATGTTTGCGCTTTGTCAAGTGGCGTCTCTAAATTAGAATATTTTTTTTTATTATTAAAAGTTCCTTAGACTATTTGAAGGTTTGTTGAATACTTCTTGTTTATTTATATTGAGATACGGATGCTTAAGTTTGTGAATTAGGAAATGTTATCCGAAATTTTAAATAGGTATATTTTAAATTGAAAATATTTCATTTTTATCCTTTAATTTACCTACTTGTACGCCACTGACTTGTTGTCATTTGTTCTGTTTAATCGGAACATAGTCTCTAACCTAAACTATGCATGTGAAGATAGTCTCACACCAAGTGAAGGTCACGAAAAAATACCTCGGCAATTCATTCATAAATACCGGGGGTGTGGCTACTCTATATCTACTGGTTTCCATATTATTGACCGTTTACACCCTTTTGTTGCCCATAACTCTAAATGTCACTATTTACTGCATTTTTACCTTATTTTCTAAGACGTGCGGATTACTGCGGATATGTAATTTCTATCTTCGTTGTACACATTTGGTTTTTCCTACTTACCCTATGTAATAGCACTCATGCTGTAGGTAAAATGTGTGCTACATACGTTTGAAACATTAAATTGGTATCTCCAATAATTTAAGTGTTAATTTTCATATTTGTTGGAACATCCTATTATCATACAACATAGCACTTAATGAATGCAATTTCCAGTTTCTATATCAGCAAGCGTGAAATTTATTACACTGTAACTACGTATTTTAAACAGTAATCTCAATTGCATTAGTACTAAATTTAATTGCATTTTAAGCCACCGCTTATCAACATTAATCAAATTCAGTGATGGTACCTAATTCTATGCGCGACTACATATTATTTGGAAAAGCAATACACTTTAAATATAAGCAGACTAGGCTGTTTTCCGTGTAAATGCGATCCAGTAATTTTCATTAATCTTCATTCAGATTGTTATTCCGTTTGTAAAACGCGGTGAATTGGTTTTGTGAAAATATCAATAGTTGCCATTACAGAATAACAAGAGTTGAATTTATAGTTAATATATTCTGATATTCAATTCGATGATAATATTTACTAAACATAATCAACCCTAAAGAATCTGAAACTATTTGAATTACATTTGTCAAATACTTGCCATTATAATTTGACACAATTAGCTTCAATAATTAGAATATACAAGGTGTTTCTAAATTGACTACCATAAATTTAAAAGCTTGTAGAAAAAGTTAAAATAAAACTAAAACCTCAATATAGTTTTGTCGGAAAACGCTTCGTTTTCAAAATACAGGGTGTTATAGTGTCGACTGGCAGATCAGTTATTTAGCTATATCTCTAAACAGAGTAGGCAGAGGAAAAGTGTTAGGCTACCCCTTTTTCTACGCCACTGAATGGTGGTATCAGATTTAAAATATTATACAGTCATCGGTAGTCTTAAGTAACACTCGTTCACAAAAATTTAGATTCCTCTGCCTACTCTGTTTAGAGATATATCTAAATAACTGATCTGCCAGTCGACACTATAACACCCTGTATTTTGAAAATGAAGCCTTTTTCGACGAAACTGTATAAAGGTTTTAATTTAATTTTAACGTTCTCTACAAGCTCTTAAATTTATGGTAGTCAATTTGGAAACACCTTGTATAATAGTTTCATTTTCTTAAGTTTAATATTTTGACCAATAGGTCACAGCACAATAAAAACGATGGTCTGATGATTTGTATTTATGATATACAATAATGGCAAATTTTTTAAATATATATGTATAATCTATATAATACTTCCTCCGCAACTAAAAATGTTTATGTATTAAGTTATTGTTATATTTACCCCACTAACTTATTTTTTCTCATAATTTTAAAAAGTAATTTTTTTGTTAATTAAATTTACATCAAGGGCGTCCGAGTAGTCTGAAATGGCTGTTTTTGATGCACTTTAAATTGCAGGCCATTTTAGTTAAATTAAATTTACCACCGTAAATTACGAAACAGGTTTCATTTTAATTATATCTAGAATACTTAGTAGTAACAGTTTCCTTTGACTTGCTTTAAATCAAAATCGACTCGTACGCACGGAATTTTTAATAAGTACACCAAGTATATGCCTATAATATTATCTCTTAAGACTCTTAGTTATCTCATCTAAACTGAATAATTTTATTATTTTCATATTATATTTTAAAGTAATCTTTTTAGATTGTTTTTTATTATGATAAATAAATATCTATGAAGGTGTTTTGGGAACAATTATTAATTGCCTTGTTACGTGTTTATTATTTGTAAAATTACCCATTAATTTAAATTGTATATTATGAAAGCAATTAATCGAATTATATAATATGTATTTTAGTATGTAACTAGAAATCTGTCAACTTTCAAACTTTATCAATAAAGTGTAAACTATTTAAATAGTAGCACTTTTAGAAGATTTTTGAAATTTGGGAAAAACGTAAAAGAAAAAGTTGAAGCTTTCCCTTAACTTATATTTATCTAATTAATATTTTAAAACACACAGATATTATTTTACACTATGTTCTTTGAAGTTTTTTTTATGGCTTTCGGTTAAGGACCATACAGCCAGTCACAGTTAGTTGATAGTCAAGTACAAACTAAATATCTTTGATAAACTAATAAACGCACATTACAATCAGGTTATCAAAATTTACAATCCTATGTCTAACCTAAAAACGAAAGCAAAAACCTGTACTAAATATTTGAGAAAGAAAACGAAGGGAATAGACAGGGTCACTCGCTTCTCGTCCAGGGGTCTGTCAGGACATTACAAAAAAAACAATACAGGGTGGACCATGGTTGGAAGGGCAAAGAACACCAGGAATAACATATGGTTCACAATTTAACCTAAAGCTTAATTTTAGTTTCTTGTATGAAACCTAGGATAAACGTATAGATTTCCTTAGAACTTAAAGACAATAAATTGAGCATATTAAAAGGTGCCATAATGTTGCAACTATTTGCAATGTTGATAATTATTAATGTACTAGAAGCATCTTGATATTTTACGCATCCAAAAAAAATATGGTCGAGATCAGCTATAGTACCGCATTCCTCGCAATTTGCGCAGGATGCGTGTCCAAATTTTAGGCGTATGATGGTTGTAACATATTTCCTCGATGCCTGAAGATTTTCATGCCAGTGCTTATTTGGTATATTGGGATGTATCATGGTGTATTTGGTAGGGTTAGTAAAACAGTATTGGTTTCATTGGTATATCCACTCAGTTGACTTTAAGGTTTACTTTTAATAGAGTATGCATGTCCGTTAAACTAATATTGTGATGCAATGTGTGTCCTAAAAGAGCGCCTTCTTTAGCCAACGCATCTTTATCAGGAATTCATATAACGGCACCTCTTCTCATCTCTACCGTTTGTTGATGTAAAATGAAAATAAAGCACGACTTCCTTGATTAAATATTAAAAATTAAATGTAAATAAAATTAAAACTTTTAATTATTGTTTCTTTTGTAACCTTCTTTCGTTAATGGCGGAAGTTCGAAAGAGGTTACTTTGACGCCTGAGGGGCGGCGGTGCTTTTTAGGACGGTGTCTCGGGCGCCACTTTCTGTTTAGAGTGCAGAAAGACCACTTTACTCTATTAGCAGGATAATAGAGGCTTCAGGTAACTGCAGTGAAGACACGGTTAAGCCAGGGGTCTAATTAACCTATAAAGAAAACTCAGAATTTCGGATTAAAAACAGAACAAGTTTTATTCAGGAATTAATACAATAAATTTAATATAATTACGGTTAAACTACAGTACAAATATAAGCACAAATATTTACAGCAAAACTTAAAGCAGGCAGGCTAGGCAAAACTAAAAGCGGCAAACTACGGTTATTAAGCGGAAAAACGGCAAGCAAATAAAGCGAGTAAGCAAATGTACGGTTAAAAACGGTTAAATGGAAAGCGTGCGGCAGGTAAAAAGCTCTATCTACAAAAAGCTACTAGCAAAGCTCGGTTGGCAATCTATTATTTGACCAGACAAGACAATCTAATTTACAGGCAAAACATATGTTCGAATTATTTTTCAACAGTTAATTTATGACGGGTACAATTTTATATATATAAAAAAAAAACATGGAAATAACGGAACACGCGGACTAATTTTTCTGGCTGCCCAGGGGGAAAAACGCGAACTAGTGAAGTTAATAACAATAAAATCGACAACGCCCTGACGACAGTCCTGTTAAGCGATTACACACGTCAAATCAGGAGGCCGTCAAAACGTCGAGTTTTCTGCGCGGTTACAGCTTTTCTTAATACGGAGCAGGCGGAATCAAATATCGACAACGCCCTGGCGACAGTCCTGTTAAGCGATTACACACGTCAAATCAGGAGGCCGTCAAGACGCCGAGTTTCGCGGTTATTAGACTTTATTAACGCGGAGCGGAATCAAGTATCGACAACGCCCTGGCGACAGTCCTGTTAAGCGATTACACACGTCAAATCAGGAGGTCGTCAAGACGCCGAGTTTTCTACGCGTCAAATTGGCAGGTTAGCAAGACGCTATACTCGGAAGCACAATTTTGCTCTAAACCGGAACGTTACTCGTGACGTTGTATTGACTTAGAATTAAGCCACTAAAACGTTAAGCGCGGATCATACAAAACAATTCGAACATACATGGGAAAATAATTGAAATAAAATTACCGGTCAAATATAATAGGTTACCCTAATGTCTTACTCTTTCTAGCAGCGGAGCTTCCTTCTAGTCGGTGTGGCGGTTCGGACTTCGTTCTGGGCTGGTGGTCTGGTCGGGATGGAGCGTCAGCTCAACTGATTTTTAAACGGCCGGATGGTTAGTTTTATAGCCGGCTTCTGACGTGTACCCCTACCCAACTTGCGCACTGAACGCGAAACTGACTTGCTCACTTATATTGGCGCGGTGCAGCTGGTACTGCAGTCAATGCGTTTTCTGCATAACGCGTGATCGGAGCTATCTCTGGTTTATTGCATTCGTTGCGGCATTATTTAAAAATGCATAGACGGAAAAGACGCGGTTCAAAATGTTTAATTTGAAGTAAATTAATATTTGTTACATTTTACCTGCCTGTTTTATACATTTAAAATTATATTTTAATTAAAAACTAATAATACGTCGGTGCTAAAATTCACTTCGTTACACCCCCCTCTTACTTCGGTAAAAAAAAAATGGAAAATTCCTAATTTTACAATTTTTTTTTTTTCTGTCTATCCGGGGAGTCAAAATAATAACAAAAAAAAAAGAATAATCTAGCGGTTCCCTACGGCTACTTAAGGCGCATACCCTATCATGGTTACGTAAAACTTTATTTGCAGGGCATGTTCACCTTTCACAAAATAAATAAAAATAAAAAAAAAACTATCTGTGACTCCCGGATTTACCGGACTAATTAAACAGAAAAATAAACCATATTTACCAAACAAATAAATACAATAATTCTGCGGACATATCAGAGTGGCAAAACTTCTGTCCCTGGGGTGATGTTGCTGTCTGAGTTGACTCCGGGGACGGCAGGTGCAGCGGCGGTTTGGCTGTCCTGTGGAGGGCGGGGATAGCTAGAAATACAAAGAAATTAGTAACAAGTAAATTTTAGCGGACGGTGGCCTAGCGTAAAGCGGGCCTTGACGGTCGGTATGTTCGGTTTGGCGGCGGTACGGTCGGCTCGGTGAAACGTCATTGGTCTTCTACGGAAACTTCCTTCTTCTTGACGGTTCGGTTTCGGTTTTCGGGTCTTATTCAGGTTTCAGGTCCTTGATGTGTATGTGATGGAGCTTTTTACCTGTGGCCGATCGGAGGTTGTAAACAACAGGGGAGACTACTTTCGTGACGGTATACGGTCCGGAGTACTTGGGAGCTAACTTGGCGGCAAAGCCCTTGGCGGCGGAAGATAACGGATTCTCTCGCTTCATGACGCGATCACCGACATGGCATTGCCATTCTCGGCTGCGGAGATTATAATAGTGACTTTGCGTCGTGAAAGCGCGGGCTAGATTGATTTTTACCAAGTCAAATGTCTCCTTCAACTTCAGAAATCGGTCTCGGTGTTGGTCGGTATTATCTGGTTCAGGTACGGGATTTTCTTCTCCATTTGGATCCTGTCGGTAGATAGCCTTCGGTAGTTCCAATTCTCGGCCGAAATTCAGGAACGCCGGAGAGAATCCGGTGCTATCATGCTTGGAACTATTCAGTGCGAACTGGAAGTCTGGAAGATACAGGTCCCATTTCCGATGATCCTGTTCGCAATACTGGGCTATCATCGTCTTGATTGTGCGGTTGGCTCTCTCTACTGGGTTGGCTTGCGGTGTGTACGGCGGTGTAAAACGGTGCTGGATACCTAAGTCTTGTAGTAGTGAACGGAATAGACGGCTATCATACTGGGTACCATTGTCGCTTATCACAGTGCGAGGACAGCCAAAGCGGGTTATGACTTCCTCGTACAGAGCTTGACTGACATTTCGGGCGGTGGCACTACGGAGCGGTCTGCACTGGATCCATTTGGTAAAGCGGTCTTGAAAAACTATCAAATAGTTATTCCCTTTACTGGATCGGGGCAGTGGCCCTACCAGATCTGTACTTACTGTCTCCCAGGGATAATGGTTAGCGGAGGGTTGCATTTTCCCCGGTGTCTGTTGCTGAGACGGTTTGTAACGCTGGCAGTGTAGGCAGTTACGGACATATTTTGCGACGTCTCTAAACATACCTGGCCAGTAATATCTCCGAGATATCCGTGCAATTGTCTTTGCAATTCCCATATGCCCTGCGGTAGGTGCATCATGGCTTTCGGATAAGACGGCCGGACGAAGTGGAGTGGGAACACACAGTTTCCACGGATCGGACAGCTCGACTTCGGCCAAGTCGCTGTTGTCCCAGAAGTGTCGAAATAACTTATCATTGCGAATGCAATAATCTGGAAACGCTTCTGGGTTCTGCTCCACTTCTGCCTTCTTCCGCTGATACCAATAACAATTGGGCGGTTCGGTAACGGCACATAGTTCTTCGGTGTCTGGTTCGGAAGAAGCTCCTGGTACTGGTTGACGGGATAGCGCATAGGCTATTCGATTTAAGGCTCCTCGGCGGTACTTAATCTCAAAGTCGTATTGCTGCAGAAATACACTCCACCTAGCCAGGCGGCCAGTTGGGCTTTTGATGGAGTGCAGCCAACGGAGAGATTGATGGTCGGTGATGACGGTAAAATGGTATCCCTCGAGATACGGTCTCATTTTATCGATTCCCCAATAAATAGCCAAACATTCCCTCTCGGTCACGGAGTAATTCTTCTCAGCTGGAGTGAGGGTTCGGCTTGCGTACGCTATCACGTGCTCGTGTCCTTGGATCTCCTGGGTTAGGGCTATTCCTAAACCTTGATCTGAGGCGTCGGTTTGCAACGTGAAAGGTTTCTCGAAATCGGGGCAGGTCAGGATAGGTGCTTCGGTTAAGCACGTCTTCAAACGGTTAAATGCGTCTTCTTGCTCACTGGTCCATTTAAAGCGGTGGTTCTTTTTCAACAGTCTGGTCAGCGGTGCAACAATCTGCGAAAATGCCGGTACAAAGCGGCGGTACCAGGAAGCCATCCCTAAAAATCTGCGGATGTCTCTTGCGGTGCGTGGTGTTGGAAAATTTCGGATCGATTCCACCTTTTCGGGATCCGTGTTGATTCCATCGGCGGTAACCACGTGTCCCAAATACTTGAGTGACTTCCTGCAGAACTGGCATTTTTCGGGGTTTAGTTGCAGGTTTGCGGTTCTTAGGCGACGGAACACTTCTCGGAGGTTTTTCAGATGTTCTTCGAAAGTTTCTCCTAGGACAATGATGTCGTCTAAGTAAGCAAACGCATACGGATCCATTTCAGGGCCAATAATTCGGTCCAAGAGGCGCTGAAATGTTGCAGGTGCGGAGTGAAGTCCAAATGGCATGACTCTAAATTGAAACAGTCCTCTGCCTGGCACAGTAAAAGCGGTGATTGGTTTACTGTCATTGTCCAACGGTATCTGCCAGTATCCCTGTTTCAAATCGATGCTGGATATATAACGGGCTTTGCGTAGTTTGTCCAGTATGGCGTTGATGAAAGGTAGCGGATAGGCATCCTTTTCGGTGACGTCGTTGACTTTTCGGAAGTCGATGCAAAATCGAGGTTTGCCATCCTTTTTGCGGACTATAACTACAGGTGAGCTCCAGGGACTACCAGACGGTTCGATAATACCATTGTGCAGCATTTCATTCACTTCCTTGTTGATAATTTCCTGCATTCGGGGGTTTTGTGGTCGGTAGCGTTGCTTGATCGGATCAGGTGTGGTGAGACGGATATGGTGGTGTACTAGGTCAGTAGTGCCATGAATATCCTGGAAGCTAGGTAATTCCTGTGCTAGAAATTCCTTGAGTCGCTCCTCTTTTCCTGAAGACAATGCTAGAGACAACCCATTTAACTGATTTTCAGTTCTGGGTTTCCTGTTTCTCTTCATCTTCCTGGTCTTCCGGCGTCTGGGGTTCCTGGCTTGATGCTTGATGGACGACGGACGTTGTGATCGGCGGACGGGCGGTGAAGCGGATTGTCTTGGTGGAGCGGAGCGGACAGGGCGGACGGTACGGACGGTTGACGGCGGAGAACAGACGGTGGTCGGTGTCATGGCAGGTTCGGCATCTTCAGGTGAGCTAGCAGTTGTTACCTCGGTTTGAAATAGTTGTCGGATTCGATCCTCCTCTTCTGGGGATAAGAGACCTTCGGCTGGATCGCAGTTGTACTTAATATCCCAGTCATTAAGTGTCACGGTGTTGGTAGCCGGATGTATCGTAAAATTTCTTTTACTTAAGATGTCCATCCCCAGGACTATATCAGATGACAAATTTCGGAGGTGGAACAGACATTCGGAAAACGGATTTTTCCCTATTTCAAAGCTCAGCTGGTAGGATCGGTTCACGGAAGCTTGCCTACCATCTGCTAGCTGGACTCTCGGTGCAGTGACAGGGACACAGGGAATTTTCAACTGAGTACACAACTCATTCACCTGGTCACCTATGTAGGAACGGACTGCTCCGGTGTCTATCAGTGCGTTGAACGTACGTCCATACATTTGTACGTTCACATGGGGGCGGTTATCTGGTACGACGGCGGTTATTCGGTCGGAGGCGGCAGGATTGCGGAACCGTACGGGCCTCGGTCTTGTGCGGTTCCTTCCTAGTTTCCCTGTTGTGGGCAGCGGCAGTCTCTCGTCATGACCCCTTGCTGGCCACATCTGGAGCAGAACAACTTCGGCGGGGCTTTGCACTGGCTGCGGAAATGTCCAGTTTACCACAACGCCAACAGGTGTTGTTGCGGTCAAAGGTGCCGGTTGCAGTGGATGTTGACGGTCTGTCGGTACGGCGGTTGTTCTGGGACTGGTGACCATCCTGCGGTACATCTGACCTGTTGGGTACAGGGGTGATAGGTGTCCGTATGGAACGCTGCGATGACGGAGCGGAACCTCCGGATGGGCGGTTTCTTGGCTGCTGTTGCTGACGCGTGGCGGTCGGCGGCTCCTGGTTTTCAGGGGTGGAACGGTGAGCCACGGATGGATCGCCATACATCTGATTTACTTCTTGCCTTAAGATCTCGTATTCCTTGATTTTTGCGGTCAAGGTAGACATGTCTACGAAGTCTGTTCTTCGGATGTATTGGCGGAAATCAGGCAGCAAATTCCGGTATATCCAACGTAGTTCTTGTGCTTCGTTGATTTCCCCATGTCTACGGATAAGAGTCTGGAGGTCGGTGACATATGTCATCACAGGCTCATCTGGCTGCTGGAGGCGGCGACTGATTTCGGCTTCGAGATCTTCCAGGTAGTGTACCGGAAAATATGCAATGCGGAAATCCTTGAGAAAGTGGTCCCATGTGTTCCATCGTGCCTTATTATTTCTGTACCAGAGCAGGGCGGATCCTCGCAGTAATTCAGGTAGTACAGGTAGCAATTGTTCGGGGCGGATGGCGGTATAGGTACACACTTCTTCTAAGCGTTCCAGGAAAGCGGCAGGGTCGTCGGTTCCATTGAAGTGAATGTTCCATTTGTGTACCTGGAATGGATCTATTGGCGGTATCCCAGATGGATTGTTTTGCGTTGGCGGCGGTATTACTAGCGGTGGTAACGGCGGTGGGAAGCTGGGTTGAACGGTTGTCGGTCGAGGTGAAGCGCATCCTTCCTTTATGAATTTTACCAGGCGTCGCTTCTTTTCGTCTACGGTACCGGTTGTAGCGAGACCAAATTTCCCTAACTCCTCGTCAAGCTCATCCTTCTTAAGCTTATAGATCCAGCTTAATCGGATATCTCCCAAATCAGGGCCTAGTGCTTCTTCCTTAGAGCCACTGGATTGATTCTCCTGGTCTTGTAAGTTGGTCATCTTGAATCGTAGCGGTAATGGTCCTCTCTAGTTGCGGTCTGAACACCAACTGTCCTGGTAACGGTCCTAACACCAACTGTTCGCTGCTATCTCCCAAGTGAGTCTTCTGAGCGGCTCGGTAGGTGCTGCGTTGGATTATGCGCCCTCGAGTTACTCGAAAAGAAGGGGTCACACGTCGGGTCGGTGATTCTTCTAGGTTCTGCGCAGGCGTGGGACGGAGCGGTACGGATTCCCAAAATGTCATGTCAGGCGGTATTGGTCGAGGTCCTCAATCCGTAGACTCTGGTTCTGGTAGTAAATATAGGTTTTGTGGACCTATATTCGGAATGGCTGGTCGGACGGCAAAAATTCCAACGGATTTCGATTCTTCACCCTCGATTTACTCGAAAAGGAGTGGTCACACGGCAGGTTGGAATTTCCTCTGGTTTTTGGGTCAGCTTCGGGCGGAGCGGTACGGATCCTCAAAATATGGTGTAAGACGGTCCTCGTAGTGGTTCTGAACCCGTGGAGTCGGATTCTGATGCTTGATATAGGATTGGTAGACCTATATTCGGAATGGCTGGTCGGACGGCAAAAATTCCAACGGATATCGAATCACCACCCTCGTTTTACTATAAAATGAGGGGTCACACGCCTAGTCAGTTTTGTCACCGGAGCGGCCAAGTATTCCTGGTGAAGTCCCGTGTGACGGCAAAACTCGGTCTAGACGGTGTGTCTGGGTGCAGGTAACTTCTTCCTATCGGTTTCGCTCGGTTCTGGCTTCAGACGGCGGAACGGTGAACCTTTTCGCGAAACGGCTGGTCGGCGAGTGTCCGGAGTACTTGCAATCGATTCCTTGGGTCTGGTTTGCTGGAAGATGATACCCCACTTGACTATATGTTGTACGGGCAACTTCGGATAGTCTCGGGTATCTTCGGGTACAGGTCGGTATTTCGGGCGGAACAGACAACTTGCCTGCTTGGCAGCTCGCTTGGAACTCCTCTCTGTTCGAAAATTCTTCCTTGCGCTGTTAAAAACGGTTATAACGGCTTCGGGGATGATCGGGGCGGGTAGGCGATGGTCGGAAACGGTTCCTCGTGGTCGGTTATGTCGAAAATGACACCTCACTTGCCTCCTGGTGTCACTTGGTCCAAATTCGGTTGCCTTCGGTGCCTGCAGAATGCTAAAATTTTCAATCTTCTCGGATTCGGTTAATCTTC
Organism: Rhagium mordax; assembly: GCA_963680705.1. Taxonomy (NCBI): domain Eukaryota; kingdom Metazoa; phylum Arthropoda; class Insecta; order Coleoptera; family Cerambycidae; genus Rhagium; species Rhagium mordax. The sequence continues at coordinate 71,085,985 of OY796657.1, forward strand.
AGAGTCCCTGTTCGGGCGCCATTTTGTAACCTTCTTTCGTTAATGGCGGAAGTTCGAAAGAGGTTACTTTGACGCCTGAGGGGCGGCGGTGCTTTTTAGGACGGTGTCTCGGGCGCCACTTTCTGTTTAGAGTGCAGAAAGACCACTTTACTCTATTAGCAGGATAATAGAGGCTTCAGGTAACTGCAGTGAAGACACGGTTAAGCCAGGGGTCTAATTAACCTATAAAGAATTTCGGATTAAAAACAGAACAAGTTTTATTCAGGAATTAATACAATAAATTTAATATAATTACGGTTAAACTACAGTACAAATATAAGCACAAATATTTACAGCAAAACTTAAAGCAGGCAGGCTAGGCAAAACTAAAAGCGGCAAACTACGGTTATTAAGCGGAAAAACGGCAAGCAAATAAAGCGAGTAAGCAAATGTACGGTTAAAAACGGTTAAACGGAAAGCGTGCGGCAGGTAAAAAGCTCTATCTACAAAAAGCTACTAGCAAAGCTCGGTTGGCAATCTATTATTTGACCAGACAAGACAATCTAATTTACAGGCAAAACATATGTTCGAATTATTTTTCAACAGTTAATTTATGACGGGTACAATTTTATATATATAAAAAAAAAAACATGGAAATAACGGAACACGCGGACTAATTTTTCTGGCTGCCCAGGGGGAAAAACGCGAACTAGTGAAGTTAATAACAATAAAATCGACAACGCCCTGACGACAGTCCTGTTAAGCGATTACACACGTCAAATCAGGAGGCCGTCAAAACGTCGAGTTTTCTGCGCGGTTACAGCTTTTCTTAATACGGAGCAGGCGGAATCAAATATCGACAACGCCCTGGCGACAGTCCTGTTAAGCGATTACACACGTCAAATCAGGAGGCCGTCAAGACGCCGAGTTTCGCGGTTATTAGACTTTATTAACGCGGAGCGGAATCAAGTATCGACAACGCCCTGGCGACAGTCCTGTTAAGCGATTACACACGTCAAATCAGGAGGTCGTCAAGACGCCGAGTTTTCTACGCGGGGATAACTGATTTACGCGATTTAGTGCTAGGCCAGAAAATAACGACGACGACTTGGTAACGTTGCCAGTAAGCGATTACACACGTCAAATTGGCAGGTTAGCAAGACGCTATACTCGGAAGCACAATTTTGCTCTAAACCGGAACGTTACTCGTGACGTTGTATTGACTTAGAATTAAGCCACTAAAACGTTAAGCGCGGATCATACAAAACAATTCGAACATACATGGGAAAATAATTGAAATAAAATTACCGGTCAAATATAATAGGTTACCCTAATGTCTTACTCTTTCTAGCAGCGGAGCTTCCTTCTAGTCGGTGTGGCGGTTCGGACTTCGTTCTGGGCTGGTGGTCTGGTCGGGATGGAGCGTCAGCTCAACTGATTTTTAAACGGCCGGATGGTTAGTTTTATAGCCGGCTTCTGACGTGTACCCCTACCCAACTTGCGCACTGAACGCGAAACTGACTTCAAGCATTGCTCACTTATATTGGCGCGGTGCAGCTGGTACTGCAGTCAATGAGTTTTCTGCAAACGCGTGATCGGAGCTATCTCTGGTTTATTGCATTCGTTGCGGCATTATTTAAAAATGCATAGACGGAAAAGACGCGGTTCAAAATGCTTAATTTGAAGTAAATTAATATTTGTTACATTTTACCTGCCTGTTTTATACATTTAAAATTATATTTTAATTAAAAACTAATAATACGTCGGTGCTAAAATTCACTTCGTTACACTTTATGTAAGTACAAGAATATTCTGAATTATACTTATTAAAAAGGTCTGTAGACATTTCTTTTTGTAGATCGTTTATGTTTATACCAACGCAGAGGCTGGATTTATATGTAGATATAATTAAAAATTAAATTAGATATTTTCTTCCGAAATAGACGCAATTTAAAAGAAGTATTATTCACCACATTATTGAATAAATTTTGATTGGGGAAACAATTAAAGAAAACTATTATGAACATGAAAATGAAAGTGAAAATAAAAATATGGAGCAAATCAATAGATAAAACTATTAAGCTTTCAGATATCAATAAATAAATATGATTAGCATGTTCCCAGGTTTACTCATTCATTCATTTTACAATTAAATTCTTATAGCATAATATTATAAAGTAGGTAAGTTTAGACAGAAAACGTGTCGAAAGAATCCAAGCCAACTGAATTGTGTACACCTTCATTTAGTCGTCATAAATATTAGGTATATAAAAGAATCCTCTGGATTCTATGTACGTTTAAAATTTTACAAATATTTCGGTTTCTGTTGGTCTAATGGCTAAAACAGATACTATCAAATTTGTAAATTAAGAAATTCACAACAATGTAAATTTTGCACTTTTATTTTAGGCGAGCAACTGTTTCTACAAAGTTACCGATATATTTATGAATTGCCATGAACAATAATGAACATATTTTCACCAAGCTAAAGGTCGAGTATTTTTTATAACATAGTATCCCCTACAGACCTAATTAATATATTTCAAGATTTAAAAAAATTAAAATTAAATAAAATAAATAAACTCACCACCTCCTCATCTCAAATTTAACAATTGTAGCTGTTTATATATTGTGTATATGTTTCAGTTCCTTACTCAACACCAAAATCTCTATTTTGTGGAAAAAATCCATTAGATTTTTTTTTGGCATTTGGTCATTAACCACACAGCCAGATCCATTAGATTAATTTAATCGATTTCATCATCTATTAGTAATCTCTTGTTCTGATGTGTCAACAAAATCTCCATTTATTGCGGGCTTAAAGCAAAATTGGCAATGGCAATGGCCACAAGTTAATGACACCTCGATTTTTCTGTCACAGTCACATTTAAGCTCACAAACTTTTTTGCGACTGCAAAAAATTATGATCAATAGTATTTCAGGAATGGATGGTAGTAATGTCATTGTCTGCTCCAAAATATTATATATTATTACCCACCTCAGTTCTATGGATTTGAGTGACTTGGATAATAAACGCAATATAGATGCTGTTTTGTGACACTATTCGTCGAAGGAAATTTCTTCTGGAGACCAATATCATTGCTTAAATATTATGCTTCACTGTTGCCTCTGTTAAAAAGTAGTAATATTGTATCACACCCAATAATAATGATATGATGCAAAATTATAAGGTATTCTTTATTTTTTTAAATTGCCTGGGACACGCAGATGAATACAGTGTGTCCACGCAGGGACTTCAAAAGAGGAAAAATTTTTTTATCTGTCGTTTTACGAAAAAAGTCATTCTTTTAAAAAAACTCTTCTTTTGTTTAAACTCCTTAATATGTACTTTAAAATAAGTTCGCACATACACACTGTATGTGCGAACTTATTTTGATCACACTGATCACAGTTGTTAGCTAATATGTGAAAATATGATATTTTTTTCAGCAAAATATTTATTATACTGCTTCAGAAACGCACAAAAACTATTAATATACAATGTTTATTATACAGAGAGGTCCCTCAATATGGATAAATTAAATTAACCGATTTCAATTTGATATACATACCTACCTAATTATTATTCCGAGTATTATTATAATTTATGGTCCAATTGAATGTCCTGCTAGGTCACTAAACTTATCACCAATGGATTTCTTTTTATGGAGAATATTGAAACAAAAACGTACGATAATGATTTACCGCACAATGTAGATATTTTAAAGCAAAGAATAAGAGATACAATAACCGAAATTACTGATCCTGTTATAATAATAAAAGTTTATGTCGAATTCATCAGAAGAGCTGAAAAATGCGTGGAGGTTGGAGGATATTATATTAAATGAGATTTAATTGGCCAAACGCTATATTATCTGTTACATAATATATTTTTGATTTATAGTTATTTACTATTAAAAAAATAAAGTTTCTTTCTTTTTCGCTACTGTATAAATTGATTAAAGGGCCATTCTGTATAATAAAGATTGAAAATGATCAGTTTTGTTGCGTTTTTTCGGCAGCGTACCTAATATTTTACGAACAGACTGAAAAATAATTATTCTATTTTCACATATTAGCTGCAGTAGCCACCCTGTATGTGCGAACTTATTTTGAGGTACATATTAGAGAGCTTAAACACAAGCAGAGATTTTTAAAAGAATGACTTTTTTCGTAAAAGACAAATAAAAAAGTTTTTCCTCTTTTCAAGTCCATCCGTGAACACACTGTAATTTTGTCTAAATTTTTTTTTGCTCAATTTGAGGAAGATAATTAGTTATTTGATCTGTAAAGGATCGAGCCCTTAGAATAATTAAAAGATCTCCGTATTTTCCAACAATTATGGCATTTTAACACGATTCTACGAATGTGTTGTTTTAAATTCCTTAACAACGGCGTTAATAACTGACAATTTTTCTAACAGCATGGAAATGAGTGAAATACTGCAGCAATTATGCAACGGAAACAGAGAAACATTATTATTTCATACAGTAGGGCATACGTCTTAGAAGTTTTTTATTGCGTTATTTTTAAAACGATTGCTTGTACGAGTCAAAAATGCAAAACTTTTTCTCTAAGAATTACTGAATCGATAAATTTAGTAATAACTGTTTTAGTCGTTAGATAAGCACAAACAGTTATTTATAAGAAGTTGATTATTTTGACCTTTCACCGGTTCTACATTTTTTACGCATTTGGTATCTATAGAGACTCAATATATTCTTAAAAACGATAAAATAAATATACGAAATTTGGGTGTTTGTGACATTTTCCAGTTTTCCAAAGAGAAATGCTAAAACGACTCCGAAAAGTAACAGTTTCTAGACTAACAATACTAATATTTAAGAGACAGCAAAAAAAAGAACAACAATAAAAACCATTATATAAGTTACACATCGTACATTTAATTTAACCAATGCGTATTGATATATTTCAAAGATGTCTTGTACATTATAGAAAAAACCAAGAGATATTATGTACAAAACATTTTGGTCTACTTTAGGTAAGTGTGGTGAAAATAAAAGTAGCAAAGTAAAGATCATTAGCAGTTTTCGTTAGTCTATAATCCCGCAAATTTAAGACTGAGCTGCTCCATGGTGTGGCATAGAAGCGAGAGTCTATTCAGTTATGCTGGAGCCATTAGCTTTTTGTAATGATGTACTACTCTCAGTAAACTAACCCATTAGTCTGTTGGTGTTTCTCTGGTATCTACTTTAATGCCAATTCAAACAAGAATTTAACCGAGTCTGATGGCGTTTACAGCAAGCTTAAATTCTGAGAACTAAACAAACATTCTAACTGCTTAAATTATAACAGGTACATCTGTGTGCTACCCCGCAGATGCTAGTTCGAAGCGTAAATCATATAGTGTTTGTTAAGCTTAGCTTAATTCATATAGAATTTGCTGTGAGCGGGCAATGCACTGTACATTACAACGGCCTAACTTCTACCATGTATCCATGTAGTAGAAATTAATAGCCAATTTAGCTGATGTATCTTTAAGATGGCTGGAACAAGGTGCAGGTATGCTAATTTTATAATTACCAGTAGCACAAGGATACATGGATAACGCAATGGCTATGTTAGAGAATGTTTCATCACAAAATGTTTTCTTTCATTTAGTAAATTCCTCTTTGCAGTAAGTGATTCCACACATTATTATTTCTCAAATGTCCGCTTTGTTTTAATTCATATATTCAGTTTAATCTATATATTTAGGCAAAGTTATTGTGTATCACTCACAAGAATGGTTAAGATAGCAATTTTTGTAAATTAGGTATGTACCAATTTACGTCTTGCTAATACTTTAATAATCTTTTTGTAGCTAACGTCTTTTAAAGCTCTGTGGACACAGATAGTTTATTTTCAATTCGAAGCGTGCATAAAAAGGATTATTGTAATTTTACGTTCAATATTTGTAACCGATTTTCAGTGAAAAAATCTTGATCGTTTAATACAACAGTTTAAATGTTCATTACTTAAAAGTACACTATATGTTGAACAGTAGTGGTTTAATACCAAAAATGTGTAGGTACCTCGAAAATAATTAGTTCTAGAAGCTTTATAACACGCTGTTAATGTTCATTGACACACATTTTCATCACATTACAAAATTCAAATACTAAAGTAAACGTTAGTAATTAATTGCTTACATCCGTGTAGTTATCAAAACAAGAGGCCATTTAAATGAAATGAAGCCAGCAATGCAACGACTGTGGATAAAATAAGGTACGCATTAGTCATTTGTAATTTCAGCAATTCTACTAGAGCATATAGTAAAACTTCAGTAATGCAATTAATCCAATTATACAAACTAAATAAGCTACCAGTGACAGTTATTTAAGTTGATTTAAACTACAGAATATATTTTCCATATTTCTTGCTACTTATTAACATAACATGGAATAACAAGGACAAGAAAAACATTCCTTATTTAATTTAAAAACTTTCAACAACGTAAAAGAAAAGAGAAAAAAGATGAAAAAACTGTCGAATTTAAACGCATTTATGACGATTTGCGGATACTTAATTAAAAGACAGAAATGCATTAGAGGCAGAAATGTAAGTTTCACTTCGAATTTCCCTCTTAAATTATGGCAACATTCCTCAAGATCTTGTTGCTCTTTTTTTGTAAACCTGTATATTTACTATATCGATAAAATGGTTAGCAAAGAGTTATAAGAGTTAAGTCCTTTAAAAGGAAGTAATTTAGACTCACCACTTTGGAGTAGGGTTTCATCTTTTACTTCAAGTACCGTAAATATGCCGAGTGAAGACTAGCTTACCATTTACCTAAATAAAACAGGAACGTAGAAGTCGCCGATGTGGACTATTTTTCAAATCAATTTGCGGATCCAGTCGGTGCGGCCGCAGCGTCTCTCCTTACGCGCTGATAAGCTACACATACGTACACTTCCCCTTTTTTATAAGAAATAACTGTAATTATTTTTGTTTAAATCTTGTCAGTAGTATCACTATTTTTTAAGGAGTAAAAATTAAAATACCGAGTATTCCGCGACTGTGTATCCAGGAATTTATTTCTTGTAAAACGTACTTGGTAATGTTGATTTGCCAAGCAAGTTTCGTTAAAATACCTTTATTAGTTAAGAATTTATTTGACAAAATATTTTTTTTAAATTAAACTTTGACCTCTGTATTTCAGAAACTATGCGGTTTTAGATATTGTAACGCCACTGGTAACCGCTCGGGTTGCCTTGCTCGACTCAAGCAGAGAAAAGAGAAAGAGTAGTCAGTCGAAGTTACGCCGTCGCGCCGTGTGCGTCAATGTGTGTTTATTGTTTTGTTCTGTTCATAAAATCCAAATATTTTATTTCTGTTGTATTGCAAAAGTTTTCAATAAAGCGAATCTGGCGTACTAGGAGCCTCTATTTAATTAGAAACCCGACACCTAACTATCACAGTAAACAGTGGGTTCTGTGGAGAAAAAAATTAAAGAGGAATAAGTTTACTACAAAAAAAGTCCTGTCCTGTAACATTTTTCTCTCTTCTCTACTCTATTTAATTAGAAACCCGACACCTAACTATCACGTTTTAATATAATGTTTATTATATTAGTCTCCGAAGTTTAATCGGTAAATTCTGAACCTTCCTGTATATCCAGCTTGAAAAAAACAGACTTTTCAATTTCTTATTAAAAAGACGGTTTTTTGATTAATTGATTTAAAAAAATATTAATAAAGAAATTGTTAAGAGATTTATTACGAAAATATTGGAAATTTCATTATTCTTGCGAACCGGATATACAAAATTGTCACTTCGGGTTAGTCTACGCTGATTTCGTACAATTTATTTAAAGAAAATATGTAGAATTCTGTAAAACATTATTAATTGTACAAGTGAACATAGCCATGATAAATATTTCATCATAAACAATGACGAAAATTATACGATGTTGTAAACATCTCAGTTTATTGACACCGCGCGTAAATTTATTACACAATACGGTCATATTGGAGACAACTATTATTATAGCTTAGCCAGGCCAACCTCAACTTGTCCATTAAATGTAAAGTTCCATGCGAATACGAACCTCAAAGGATTATCGCAAATGGATTTCACTTAAACCAGCTAGGCAATGCATATTCAATAGTTTGCATTGCGCCTTCCCAATTTTGGACCACACACCCCTACTTAATATAATGGAATATATGAGCAAATAGCTAAGAGATATCAAATTGGAGATTATTATATCATAAAATTATTTTAGTGTTGAAATGTGGGTGGAATAGCAAAATCAATAAACCAAGACAAAAAAATACAAATACATGTGATATTTTGTTTATTATTAAATTATCAAAGTGTATAATTTTGCAGTATGTATGTGTTGTAAGACAGAACAAATTTTAGTGATATTGGAATACGAATATATTCTATTCACATACATACGAAACAATAATATATTTAGCCGAGTCAACAAAGGTTAAATATAAATAAAAAAAGGAATGAGAAATATGGAGATCTGATCCATCTAGCCCACTGCGTACATTTAGTTTAAACACTTTGACATATGATACTGCTGCTGTCTTATTCCAAGCCATAAATAAGGTGCTTCAGCAATTGCCAAAATTCAGATATGTTTCCTATTACATTCATTTTACGCAAAAGGTTCAAACGATTCACAGATTATTACAAACGTTGCGGATTTAGATTCTGTAGTTTTACCCCTTGGGCTTCATGCCCAGGAAATCACCAAAATATTGTGGTTATTCAATTCGATTTTCTCACTTTTCGTATCAGCTCTAATTATTATACACCAGGTCCAAGCACAAAAATATCCATATTATCAGGCGTAGCCCAAATTTACCATCATTTAGGTGTTCTCAGTAGTTGCACAATTATAGCAAAAATAGCAATGCTGGCTGAAAAGATAGGATGGGATGAATCCATTGATCTTCACATAAAATGGTTGAAATTCCATGATGAACTTTCAAAGTTAAACGAGGGCATGTAAAATATCAAAATCCCTTTAGGACGATAATTCACTGCTTTTGCGGTGATTCACAGGACGCCTACAGTGTGGTCGTCTATTCCGTATATTCGGAGCCTGCATCAGCAAGACAACAGTCAATCTTCATCTTTGCACCAAGTTAAAAGTATCTTCTGTTAAGACAATAAGCATTCCTCGCCTTGAACTTTACGGAACTTTGTTAGCATCACGACTATATGATAAAGTATTTTCCTTATGTTTGGTGATTCTTCTTTTGGACCGACTCCACTATTGTACTTGCATGGGTAGAAACTTCTTCGACTATTCCCAAAACATTTGTTTCAAATTGGGTAAGTAAAATCTAGTCAAGAATAGACCAGAATAAATGGTTACACGTGAGTACAAAGTTTTGTCATTTCTGGTGGCACGGCCCTTTCTGGTTAACATTTGGCCTCAGCATATTATCGGAGCAGTCTGTGCAACTTCCTTCCAATACACCAGAGGCACAAACGAAATTGACTACGGTTTAACAAATTTTTTTCAATGTTCACTTTCATTGTTTCTTTAATTTCAATAAGCTAAAAATATGCGTTGCCTATTGCACTCGATTTATGAAAAATTGGACAACTTCGAAACCTCGCACATTTTTGGTCCGCTAACCATAGTAGATAGAGTAGTTGCAGATACTCTAAATAATTTAATCAGAATTATGCAGCGGCAGTGCTTTTCTGCAGAACTCATACAGTCAGTGCAATATAAAATTGTGGACGCAAAAAGCAGAATTTATAGTCTCAATCCCTTCATGGATGCAGATGACATAATTCGGGTAGGCGGAATATCCAGAAATTCTCAATTTGATTTTGATAAAAATATTCCGTCTTGTTTCCAAATAAACATTATTTCACCCAGCTTCTCTTTCGTTAAGAGCATATACCAGGGGTAAGCTGGCCCACAGCTTTTGGCCTCAATTCATATGCAATTTTGACCCATTCTAGGTAAGAATATTGCAAAAAAATTGTACATACCTGTATACACTGTTTTCGGTGTAAGCCATCTAGTGTCACACCTATCATGGGTGACTTACCCTTAGCAAAGGTTCAACCATCACTTCCCTTTTAGATTACTGGCGTAGACAACGCAGTTCCCATCTACAGAGAGATAAGGACGCGGTTGTGAAATTTCCAAAGCATGTTTTACTTTTCCTTTGTTTTAGCACGAAAGCTTTACACCTTGAACTGGTGACTGATCTTTCAACGAATTCTTTCAGCGATTTGTCTCTCGCGGAGGGGCATTCCGTCAAAGATTTATTCGGACAATGGAACTAATTTTGTTGGAGCATCCAACGAACTGAAAAATTTCGATCGATTTATTTTAAACTCAAAGGATTTAATACAGGAAAAGTGCGCAGTTGAAGGAATTCATTGGAGGCTTATACTCGCGTATTGACCTCATATTGACAGTCTCTAGGAGGCAGGGGTGAAATCCGCTACGGCTCATTTATTCGAAGAATTCGCCACATTGCTTGCCCAGGTGGAAGAAATTTTGATATCCAGTCCTCTTTCACCATTATTCTCAGATCCTATTGACCCCAATCCTTTTATTCCTTCTCATTTTTTAATTAGTCGGTCTCTAACTTCCCTACCTGTAGTTAACGTAAGATTATTGGCTCACGTATAGCGTACTTGTACACTTCTCAGTAAATTATTATAAAAAAAGCATTAATTTACCAAGTAAAAGTAATGCAAAATTATAAATAACAAACAATGACGTCATAGCTTAAAAAAAATATGTGAGGAGGAACGTTTTTCTTTAAAAAACTTAAATTTGTTTTCGTCGCCCGCTTAGTAAACGATTTATCGAATGTATTCATTACTTCACGGACACACTGGAAATTTAATGTTAAATCAGTCATCAATAAATATCTACAACAAAATTTCAAAATTTTGAAATTATTTGTACTGATTATGGATTTGATAAAGCTAGTTTACAAAAAATTTGTTTTAGAATTATAAATTCTAAATGACATGACTTAATATGTTTATAAGTAATTACACTAATGGAGTTGGATGTTTTCTATAAACCCAGTATCCTCGAAGGAAAAATGAGGTCTTTAGCTTTATCCAAAACATCCATCTGATGCAAGTTTGAAATTGTTCCACTATTTCTTGGGCCAACATAAAATATATTACGTCTCTTATAACGTGAGAGAATGTGAAATATTTAAATCCAGAAGGCGTTAAGTATGCATGGACGTTAAAACAAGGCTAGGAGAACACCACTTAAATTGAAAGATCCACTTTGAGGAAGCTTTTGTACTAGAATGACGTCTATTAATTAAATTATTATATGGAAATAACACGCAACTGGAATTCTAATGCTATAATGCATTATATAGCCGACTTGATTAAAATGTCACAAGCTAAAAGCGCCTTATTATTCCTAGCAAACAAATGAAGGTCGATAAAATTTACTTATGACAATCACGATACCGACATTAACACTTCTTTATTATAATCTGGCATCGCCTGAATATTTAAGTGGACCTTACAATTAGAATTAACTGAAGAGAATTAAATATTCATAGGAATGGAAATGAATACTGCCACTGATAAATTGGTGCAAATTAATTATCACATTTGATTTATACTTTACTGTTTATTCAGGAACTCTAAAAATAGTTCATTTATATAATTAAAAATGTCTTCGAGCCGATAGATTTTTTTTGTGTCGATACCACAAATATGATGTACGTGGATGAACATGGTTTGAATGAGTTGTTACATATTTTTTATTACAGATCCATTCTCTCAACCAGTCAGTTGTTCTGGATTTTTAAAATTATATGATTTGTTGTATTAAAATATTAATGCCGATATAACTAATATGGAAAGTAATCACAAAAATTAAAAAAGTATAAAAATCAAAATAAAGAGGTGTCATTGTTATAACGAAATTCACAGTCCTTCGCAAAGATGCAACCGGAGGAGACATTGGAAATGACGAAGAAGAACGCAAATCTTGTGATATTTCGGATGTGATAAAAATAAAAAATGGCATTGAACCATGAGAAATTTTCAAAAAATAAGAATATTTTCATTTATAGAGAAATATTAATTTTTGACTTTTTTATTAAATTTTTTTACCAATTTTACGTTTGATACCTTCATTTTCTGCTTGTTTATCTGTGAGTATATTCTGCAAAACGAAAAAGTACATAATCATTGTACAAGTGAGGATTATCGAGTTGTTTAAAATTTTATATATATTGAATGAAACACACTTTGTATCTAAATAAGATCGGAATCGATAGCATCTAAATCTTCTGCGTCGTTTAGATCCTCGATAATTTTATCCATGTATGAATTTAGACATCGCACTCCTTGACAATTTCCGTAAATTTGTGAGCATCTTCAACCTGCTTTTCTGTAGCGGTTGCAGGAGATAAGCTGCAATATTAATTCTGCTGTTGGCACAAAAAGTGTTGTCACAGTTTGTAAGGAGCCGTTAATTTTCTCCTATCCCCACTGTTGTGGATTTTTTTCTTTGCCAAGCTATTTCTGAATTTTGTAGAATACTCGTAATGAATATTAAGCGACTGCCTCTGAAGTTGTTGGTAATAATTCGAACTTTGATTTTTGTTTGTGCAGCGATTTATTGAATTGATTAAATCTGTATGAGTTGAGTGAGACATTTGTGATTTTCCTTGCACCGTATACAAGTAGGAAAAGAGTTTCACCAGCCTATTTTACTTGTGAGGGGATGAATTCTTGCCATTGAAAGTTCTTACTACATTAACTAACTGCATTTCTTTCTGAAGAAGTTTGATGACTTTTAATTTTTCTTTCTGAAATATTCTAGACGTGGTATCATAACCACTGAAGGCATGAGTCAGTAAAATTGTATTTTTCTACGACCGTCTATATAAATGAACTTTGTAACCCTAGCAACACGCGCGATAACGAAAGTAAACATTCGAATTACCTAGTTGCTAAGGCGTTGCTATCTACGAAAGTAAACCTTATGCGACCAGGACAGAAAAGTAGAAAAACAAATTTTAAACGAAATTAATTCGTTCTATTTGAACAAATGAATACAACTAAACAATTTTGTATTAATAAAGAAAGTTCTTTCTAGGAAGTACGCCAACATTTTTGTCGGCACGTAGTACCTACCTACTCCATTTTAAAAACGCTTCATAAGTTTGCATATACCTTGCTTTGGATTTCTTGGGGTAAATCAAGGCACAAGCAATATTCCCATTTATATCGCCACAAAACATGTATTTGTTTATTTTAGTTTGAAACCGTCAGAAATTAAAATGTGTAATATTTCGTTACTATGGAAACAATTTTCACAGGCATCCTCCTAAACTATCAAATTTATTAAAAACGTCAATTAATTTCATAAAATAATTAGTTTTAAATTAGTAAATTCCATAATTTTTTTCGGTATAGTAGAAAAAATATAATACATTTCACGATGCGAAAACCCTTTTAAGTATTCGGTGTTTTTTGAAAGGTCTCGGCTTCGCCTCGACCATTCAAATACCACCTCACACCTTGAAGTAACTTTTGCATCTAGTAATGTAAATACCTATTTTTATACGTTCTTGTCATTTCTGGATTTCTGACGAAGAAAGATTTTTCCATATAATTTTTCCTGTTCCTGGCCTTATGAAAAGTATATCTTTTTCTTCTGGAGTTAAAGCTATTAATAGAACAAGGGTATCAACGTCCTCATCAACTAAGTACAAATTTCAATTGCTATTTTAACAATAGGTGAATCCACATCATCTACAGCTTGTTTTACAAACAATCCTTTGTTTTAAAGAATTTTTGGCAACATTGAAATTAATCGGATTTCGTTTATATCATTTGACAAAAACTTTTCTTGAGGGAGGGCTACGGTTACTGAATTTTGCCTAAATTTGGTTTTCACGTAGTTAACATACGTCGTACAAATGTGGATGCAATAAAAATCCACCTTCAAATTACATAAATAATAAATATAGAGTTAGAAAGATTTCGCAATTTTCTTGCTTATTTGATTAATTTCGGTACATTTTGTCTGTACTGTAACTGTGTGACATATCATTGGATCAGGCATTGAAAGAGGAGTTGAACATATATTTTATTTTCCTTCAAATCACCGCTATCTTTGTAAATTGCGAAAAACGACAAAATTTTAAGTTACATATTATGGTTTTTGGCTATACATATTTCGAAGAGACAAAAGGAAATAAGCTGTTCGACGTGCTTCTCGATGTTAAGTTGTCTTGGAGATTGTTGGGCGTGACTTTTCTAACGCAGCGATAAATTCCCATGTAATAATTTTTTGTTTACTTTTGCTTAATCTACCTCATGTTAAAGTAATGGCACTCAAACCTCTAACACTCCGTAATACGTACAAATCAGGTATCGGCAACCTGCCAAAGCAACCCCGATCCTAAATCCACCTCTATGATTTGCCAAATTGCAAGTCATTGACAAAATTGAAAAAATTGCAAAAACACGAAAACTTCAAATACTATTTCCAAACGAATTTCCGAGAGACTGTTTTGGTAAGAAATCCAAGGTAGAGGGTCGAACTTAGAACTACATCGTGAATTGCATGGTCACGCTCTGATTTTAGGCTCAATAGGAGTGAACGAAAAAGTGTAATTTTGACGTCTATCGCTCTGAAACTACTGAAATCTCACGCGTTACGTCATTCTGCCATGAAACTGATTTTCGACCCCCTATTAGGAAACTAAAATAGTTATTTGTGTATCAAGGCCAAAAAGTTGATCATTCTCGGCCGAATCTGAAGTTTGCGGCCGAGGCGCAGCCGAGGCCAAGCCAACTTCGGATAAGGCCGAGAAAGATCATTTGGCCGAGGTGCACACAAAATTTTGTAGGCAGCTGTCTCAAAAAGTAAAATAAAAATATTTTAAAAATTGTTACATACAAACTACTGCAGACATGGAGAAATTTTTGCTAGAAGCCTAGTGGGCTGACATTTTTAATTCGTTTGACAAATGAAAACGTCACTGTATAGTTTATTGACAAGCCGTGCCGTTTCTGTCATTAGTAAAAATGAGTGATAGTGATAGCGATAATCCACCGGAAATTTATGAAGCTGCAAATGCAAGGTTGGAAATCTACGTCTGTTTTAGTTTTTCTTTAAGCGTAAATCCATTTCAAATATTATTATTAATGATCAATTAATACATGAGACCGTAAAGAAAATGCGGCCGTGAAGTAAATGCGGCCGTGAAGTAAAAGCGGCCAAAAAACATAAAATTGACAAATGAGTACAAAAAGATGACACTTTAGGAACGCTGTCAGATCCGTAAAACTTCACTCTTTGTGTCAGCTGCCTAAAAACTTTTGTTTAATCCTGCTCTTGAAACATGCAGTTTCTTACTTGGATACAATACTCGATATAATTAAATGTAAAAGTGAAGGAAAAGCACTATCGAGAAACAGAAAATTGTTTCGGGGTCCTGAAGTCGTCCCGAGTCCGAAACTGTAATCGGTTCCGTCCCAGGACCAATATTAAGAAATCATTATATTTCGCTGGATCGACTATAAGGTGTAATCTATCGGACGCACCATGGAGTTTTTGGCGAATTTTGCGAAAACACGAAAATTTTAAACCTTATTTCTAAACGAAAACAGGCCGCCGGGCCGCCGTTCTGGCAATAAATCCAAGCTCGAAAGTCCAACTTGAAAATACATTGTGAATTGTGCGGTTCAGCTGCGATTTTGAGGTCAGCAGATCCTAACTAAAAAGTGACATTTGTGACGTTAACGAAAAATTTTTAATTTTTGGCAAGACCTGCACTCGCAAAAAATTTGGAGGGTTCTGCGCGCGCATTCGGACTTTTTAATTTCGCAAAATTTACAAAACTCTTCGACATGGGATATTGAAACGCTAATAACTTTTTAAATAAGTATTCAAAGAATCGCAACGAGATAATATAGCCGTTGGGATTTTCTCGACAAGAAGACGCCTATAAAAAAATAATAACATAACTGCCGGTACCACGTGATTTAGACAACAAATGAAAAATTGACCACTCTGTTGTCGCCACTGTATCTCTAAGTCATGCTTCATAATATGCAACATGAAACTGATTTTCAACCCCCTATACGAAATCAAAAACATTTTCAATGTTAAAAATAGTACTTAAATGATTATTATGTATTTAAAATCCATAAATAACTATTCGTTACCAAACTAGCTTTGGTAGTAATATTCGTTTCCAAGTGATTGTAAACCAAATAATTTTCAAAAAGGATAATTATTAAAATTTTCAATCAGAAACGTGTAAAAGCGTTAATTGCAACAAGCCCACAGCAGAAGAATGAATTCCAGATAGAGGAACTACATCATCTGAATAAGTTTTTAACTCATTGGCTATCAGCAGTACGGAGCAGGCGCAATTACCCAATGTTTGCTTTCTTCTGCTGTAGGGTTGTTGCAATTAATGCATTTTACACGTTTCTAGCTGGAAACTTTATTGCTAATTCTTACTGCGTAAGATTTTTTTAAACCAGTTGGAGACGTGCATTACTACTAAATTTAGTTTGATGTCAATGGATAATCCTTTATGGACTTTGTCAATCTTTAAAGGATTTATTAGGAATTTAATTACTATTTTAACATTAGAAATGTTTTTGTTTTCGTATAGGGGGTTGAAAATCAGTTTCATGATGCATATTATGAAGCATGACTTATAGAAACAGTGGCGACAACAGAGTGACCAATTTTTGATTGGTTGTCTAAATCGCGTGGTACCGGCAGTCATGTTATTATTTTTTTATAGGCGTCTTCTTGTCGAGAAAATCTCAACGGCTATATCTCGTTGCGATTCTTTGAATATTTAAAAAGTTATTAGCGTTTCAATACCCCATGTCGAAGAGTTTTGTAAATTTTGCGAAATTAAAAAGGCCGATTGCGCGTGCAGAGCCTGTCAAATTTTATGCGCGAGCAGGACTTGTCAAAACTTTAAAATTTTTCGTTAACGTCACAAATGTCACTTTTTAGTTAGGATCTGCTGACCTCAAAATCGCAGCTGAACCGCACAATTCACGATGTACTTTCAAGTTGGACTTTCGAGCTTGGATTTATTGCCAGAGCCCGGCGGCCTGTTTTCGTGTGGAAATAAGGTTTGAAATTTTCGTGTTTTCGCAAAATTCGCCAAAAAATCCATAGTGCGTCCGATAGATTACACCTTATAGTCGATCCAGCGAAATATAATGATTTCTTAATATTGGTCCTAGGACGGAACCGATTACAGTTTCGGACTCGGGACGACTTCAGGACCCCGAAACAATTTTCTGTTTCTCGATAGTGCTTTTCCTTCACTTTGACATTTAATTGTATCGAGTATTGTATCCAAGTAAGTAACTGCATGTTTCAAGAGCAGGATTAAACAAAAGTTTTTAGTTTCCTAGTAGGGGGTCGAAAATCAGCTTCATGACAAAATGACGTAACGCGTGAGATTTCAGCGGTTTCAGAACGATAGACGTCAAAATTACACTTTTTCGTTCACTCCTATTGAGCCTCAAATCAGAGCGTGACCGTTCAACTCACGATGTAGTTCTAAGTTCGACCCTCTACCTTGGATTTCTTATCAGAACAGTCTCTCGGAAATTCGTTTGCAAATAGTATTTGAAGTTTTCCTGTTTTTGCAATTTTTTCAATTTTGACAATGACTTGCAATTTGACAAATCATAGGGGTGGATTTAGGATCGGGGTTGCTCTGGCAGGTTGCCGATATTTGATTTGTACGTATTACCGAGTGTTAGACTAGGGTTGAGTGCCATTACTTTAACATGAGGTAGATTAAGCAAAAGTATACAAAAAAATTTATCGCTGCGTTAGAGAAGTCACGCTCAACAATCTCCAAGACAACCTCGAAGACAACTTAACATCGAGAAGCACGTCGAACAGCTTATTTCCTTTTGTCTCGTCGAAATATGTATAGCCGAAATTCATAAGTAACTTAAAATTTTGTCGTTTTTCGCAATTTACAAAGATAGCGGTGATTTGAAGCAAAATAAAATATATGTTCAACTTCTCTCTCAATGCCTGATCCAATGGTATGTCACACGGTTACAGTACATGCAAAATGTACCGAAATTAATCAAATAAGCAAGAAAATTGCGAAATGTTTCTAACTCTATACTTATTATTTATGTAATTTGAAGGTAGATTTTTATTGCATCCACATTTGTACGACGTATGTTAACTACGTGAAAACCAAATTTAGGCAAAATTCAGTAATCGTAGCCCTCCCTCAAGAGAAGTTTTTGTCAAATGATATAAACGAAATACGATTAATTTCAATGTTGCCAAAAATTCTTTAAAACAAAGTATTGTTTGTAAAACAAACTGTAGATGATGTAGATTCACCTATTGTTAAAATAGCAATTGAAATATTAAATAATTTTATAGACGAACATTTGTACTTAGTTGATGAGGACGTTGATCTCCTTGTTCTATTAATCGCTTTAACTCCAGAAGAAAAAGATGTATTTTTCATAAGGCCAGAAACAGGAAAAATTATATGGAAAATTCTTTCTTCGTCAGAAATCAAGAAATGACAAGAACGTATAAAAATAGTTATTTACATTACTAGATGCGAAAGGTTACTTTAAGGCGTGAGGTGAGTTTTGAATGGTCGAGTCGAAGCCGAGACCTTTCAAAAAACACCGAATACTTAAAAGGTCTTCCGCACCGTGAAATGTATTATATTTTTTCTACTGTATCGAAAAAAATTATGGGATTTACTAATTTAAAATTATGAAATGAAATTAATTGACGTTTTTAATAAATTTTATAGTTTAGGAGGCTGCCTGTGAAAATTTCCATGGCAACCAAATATTACACATTTTAATTTCTGGTGGTTTCAAACTAAAATAAACAAATAGGTACATATGTTTTGTGGCGATATAAATGGGAATATTGCTTGTGCCTTGATTTACCCCAAGAAATCCAAAGCAAGGTATATGCAAACTTATGAAGCGTTTTTAAAATGGAGTAGGTAGGTACTACGTGCCGACAAAAATGTTGGCGTACTTCCTAGAAAGACCTTTCTTTATTAATACAAAATTGTTTAGTTGTGTTAATTTGTTCAAATAGAACGAATTAATTTCATTTAAAATTTGTTTTTCTACTTTTCTGTCCTGGCCGCATAAGTTTTACTTTCGTAGATAGCAACCCCTTAGCAACCAGGTAACTCGAATGTTTACTTTCGTTATCGCGCGTGTTGCTAGGGTTACAAAGTTCATTTATATAGACGGTAGTAGAAAAATACAGTTTTACTGACTCATGCCTTCAGTGGTTATGATACCACGTCTAGAATATTTCAGAAAGAAAAATTAAAGTGATCAAACTTCTTCAGAAAGAAATGCAGTCGGTTAATGTAGTAAGAACTTTCAATGGCAAGAATTCAACCCCCTCACAAATAAAACAGGCTGGTGAAACTCTTTTCCTACTTGTATACGGTGCAAGGAAAATCACAAATGTCTCACTCAACTCATACAGATTTAATCAATTCAAAAAATCGGTGCACGAACAAAAATCAAAGTTGGAAATATTACCACCAACTTCAGAGGCAGTCGCTTAATATTCATTACGAGTATTCTACAAAATTCAGAAATGGCTTGGCAATGAAAAAAATCCACAACAGTGGGGATAGAAGAACGGCTCCTTACAACCTGTGACAACACTGTTTGTGCCAACAGCAGAATCAGTATTGCAGCTTATCTCCTGCAACCGCAACGGAAAAGCAGGTTGAAGATGCTTACAAATTTACGGAAATTGTCAGGTACGATGTTTAAACGATGTCTAAATTCATACATGGATAAAATTATCGAGGATCGATGCTATCGATTCCAATCTTCTTTAGATACAAAGTGTATTTCATTCAATATATATAAAATTTTAAACAACTCGATAATCCTCACTTGTACAATTATTATGTACTTTTTCATTTTGCAGAATATACTCACAGATAAACAAGCAAAAAATGAAGGAAACAAACGTAAAATTGGTAAAAAAATTTAATAAAAAAGTCAAAAATTGATATTTCTCAATAAATGGAAATATTCTTATTTTTTGAAAATTTCTCATGGTTCAATTGCCAATTTTTATTATGTAATGAGAGATAAGTGCATCCCTCTGGTGGTCAGTTGCTACTACCAGTCGAGACATCGACGATGTCTCTGTGACCGATAGCGGCTTGCCAAGCAAGCACCAAGAGCGGTGACCTCTAGCCCTGATGGACTAAAACGTGCATAATAAATAGGATTATAGGAAACAACTACTGGACGGGCAAAGGCCCCTACTCCCATTGAATTATACCTATAAATCCAAATTGGTAGCCAAATTTGTTATTTGTCTTTTCTCCACCAGACACAGACCGGTTCCTATTTATTATGCACGTTTTAGTCCATCAGGGCTAGAGGTCGCCGCTCTTGGTGCTTGCTTGGCAAGCCGCTATCGGTCACAGACACATCGTCGATGTCTCGACTGGTAGTAGCAACTGACCACCAGAGGGATGCACTTATCTCTCATTACTTACTTGTGCTGGGTCTGCCATAGACTAGTTTGGTTTGCCTTTGTTATTTGTCTTTTCAGCTACCTGTGGCACGCTGATGAGAACATAAAGAGTTCGAAACCGGTCTGTGTCTGGTGGAGAAAAGACAAATAACAAATTTGGCTACCAATTTGGATTTATAGGTATAATTCAATGGGAGTAGGGGCCTTTGCCCGTCCAGTAGTTGTTTCCTATAATCCTATTTATTAATTTTTATTATGCATGTGAAAACCTAGTTCATCCCACGATTTTTTAAGTAGGCAGCTCCGACACACCCCTTACGGTTCGGGATTCTTAAGTTTCTTGAAACATAGGTATGTATTGTTTATAAATGACTTTATTTAGGCTTTATACAAGCATAATAACAAAAACCTATCCAATTTGATATACTCACATTGATGTTTCATCTCTAAACATACAATTATTAAGTTTATTGAATCTTCTTTAATGCATGATAAAAATTGGATTAAAAATTACAAAATTCAAAACTTCTAAAAATAAAATATTGAAAAAATTTTTATTTTTTTTTAACTTACCACAAAATTCATTTATTATGGATACCAACCAAAAGCGATGTCCCCAAGAAGATGTACATCGCTTTTGGTTGGTATCCATAATAAATGAATTTTGTGGTAAGTTAAAAAAAAAAAAAATTTTTTCAATATTTTATTTTTAGAAGTTTTGAATTTTGTAATTTTTAATCCAATTTTTATCATGCATTAAAGAAGATTCAATAAACTTAATAATTGTATGTTTAGAGATGAAACATCAATGTGAGTATATCAAATTGGATAGGTTTTTGTTATTATGCTTGTATAAAGCCTAAATAAAGTCATTTATAAACAATGCATATCAAGCAAAGAAAGAGAATTGTAAAAAAATAGGTATGTGTTTTTAAACGTATGTATATGTCAAGTTTCAACGAATTCACTATGTTCTTGTTCAGTTTGGACACTTTTCCTGTACTATTAGCTGCGTTTAATAGTTTGCGATTAATCGATATCGGTATTTGTAATTGTTAGGAATCACTTTTCATCTTCACGAAATTATTTTAAATTATTTTAGTTTTAACATTAAAAATGTTTGTTAGTGAAAAAAATTTGTATAATACCATTTTAGTTTTCATTACGAGAATGTTTTTGTTAATAAAATAACTTTTTATTTTAATTTCTAAATAAAACTACCGATAATAAGATTTTAATTTTTGAAAATGTTTTGTGTTAATGAAATAACTATTTACTACTTTGCAACAAATTTTCATTTTTATCACATCCGAAATGTCACAAGATTTGCGTTCTACTTCGTCATTTCCAATGTCTCCTCCGGTTGCATCTTTTGCGAAGGACTGTGAATTTTTTCATCGAATTAACTATCCAAATATCCCTCTGTCAATTCATAAAACTTAACATTGGAAATGTTTTTGTTTTCGTATATGGGGTCGAAAATCAGTTTCATGTTGCATATTATGAAGCATGACTTATAGAAACAGTGGCGACAACAGAGTAACCAATTTTCGATTTCACATCACGTCAGTCATGTTATTATTTTTTTATAGGCGTCTTCGTGTCGGGAAAATCCCATTTCGTTGCGATCCTTTGAGTATTTAAAAAGTTATTAGCGTTTCAATACCCCCATATCGAAGAGTTTTGTAAAATTTGCGAAATTAAAAAGGCCGGATGCGCGCGTAGAACCTCCAAATTTCAAGCGCGCGCAGGTCAAAACTTAAAAATTTTTCGATAACGTCACAAATGTCCCTTTTTAGTTCGGATCTGCTGACCTCAAAATCGCAGCTGGACCGCACAATTCACGATGTACTTTCAAGTTGGACTTTCGAGCTTGAATTTCTTGCCAAAACGGTGGCCTGTTTTCGTTTGGAAATAAGGCGTCCGATAGATTGCACCTTATAGTCGATACAACGAAATTTAATGATTTCTTAATATCGGTCCTAGGACGGAACCGATTACAGTTTCGGACTCGGGACGACTTCAGGACCCCGAAACAATTTTCAGTTTCTCGATAGCGCCCTTCCTTCACCTTGACATTTAACTGTATTAAGTGTACAACGTTGTGATAACTTGTTACTTTTAAATAAAACACGTCTTATCACTTGAACAGTCTTTATTCAAGTTCATCAGCCGAAATCCAATTCAATATAGTTTCATTTCGGTCAACTTGCAATTATTTGCGGAATAAACAAAAATGCCAATTATGTTACAAAATATAATAATTACTACATAGCAAAAACTTAACCTAGATAATTTATTTAATTATATTCCACCATTGCAACGTAAATTTTGTGCTTCAAAACTATATAAGAACTATACGTTAATTTAGTGAATACATCATTTGACAGGTAATTGGATGCAAACAATGTTTGAAATTTGGAAAAGCGACAATAATTTAATAGGGTATTTTATACTATAAAAAATTAATTGTGGAATAATGAAAATACAATGGTCTCTGCATGGAGAAACCTAAACATATAGGTTTTTATTGATAAAAATACAAGATTAACTTAATATTCAAGTTTTTAAAAGTGAGATTTTTAGTCTATACTGAAACGTTAGCCGCCATGATGGTTTCGTATGTGACGTCACTATTATAATAAACTTTAGTAAACGAAACGCACAGATTATAAAAGGGTAACTCAAACGTTTAATATCAGTTTGACAATCAATTGAATTTGGATGGTTTGCAATTTGGTTTTATTCGGATTCTCTTAACCGAAACTACTGTTTTATATTCAGTATAATCCTCCATATTGTTTTTCAACTTTAACATACAAAAAATTCACTGCTTTTTCATTGATTTACAGTTTTTTTAGAACATTATTTGCAAACTGAACCATATAACCTCTAATTTACGAACAATGACATTTTATGACAATAATTACTTTTCGTTTTATTTATTTCTTTAGTTGATACAAGATATAAGTGCCACTGTACTTACATCGAAATGATCTTTACAAAAATACAGTAGGTACTTACACTTCTTTTCGATAATAATTTTGGTTTTCTTCTTACAACTTTAAACCAAATTATTGTTTCTCATTGTAATACCATTCGGCACTTATAAGGACTATATTAAATTAAAGTAAACAACTTTTCTAATGTATTTATACTTGTACTTTTGCAATTCAGCACTACACTTAGTACACACCAATGATAGAGATTATAACTCATTACTAGACAATTAAAACAGAAAACTAATTATAATACCATATAAAGCGTATCTGTATGAGTGTGTTGACTATCGTAGTGATGTCACGCCCAAACAAATCATGGCGGTTAGCGTTTTCGCGCGAAATTTAAAAATTGAAATTAAAAATGCCGGTTTAGACTATTTAGCAATTTCATTAAAAAAAAAAACAAAAATCCGGGTGGATCATTACTAACCATATAAACTATTTAAGACACTTTCCGAAAAACCGTAAAATACCCTATTATATTCAATTTAAATCTAATAGAAAAATAGTAATTTTTGTTACTTATCGTACCTAATGCATTTGTGAGAAATACCATGCAACCGAATTTTATTGCTTTGAAATTTGGAAAAGTTAGGGACGAAATGCATGGTTGTACAGCAGCAAATTGCAGTAACTCTGCAAAAAAGGGCTTTTTAATGAAACGCTTCCCCAGAGTCCCAGTAAGGAGAAAATAATGGTTTATCAAAATTATAAGAGATAGTTGGAAACCAACAGATTATTCTTGTTTATGTGAGGTAGATCTATTTTACGTACCTACAGTTTATTTTTATAATTTAAATGAATATTTAAACTTTGCTCTAAGGAAAATGGCGTGCAAATGAAACAGATGAAAGGTTCCCGTGTGACGGTGGTAAATCAAAGAGACCATAAAATACAAAAGTTTTAACTTTGGAATAGATCACAATACAAGTGAAGAAAGTAAGAATTTTGCTCACACGTGTGCATTTTCCACACGAGGCGTTAGCCGAGTGCGCAAAAGCACACAAGTGAGCGAATTCGTTTCTTCACCAGTGTTATATATATATATATACATTTTGTTTTATCCTACCATTAAATTTAAATAAAATAAAATATTAAATTTAAATTTTGTAAAAGCTACTTTAGTTTATGGTTTTGTATGAAGTGCAAATCAACTTAGATAGCAGGTTGCGTTGCTATGGTTCGTGTAAATATAAACATTTGTAGTTGTCAAGAAAATTATTGACCTGACGCGTGGTGAACATTTTTAATAAAATTGTGAAATAATGGAAGTAAATGATGATATTACTGTGCCCGCAGACATTCTAAAAGAAGCTAATGCTGCTACGTTTCGTATATTGCTGGAGAAATCTAAAACAAGGTATTTAAATGAAATGGAAAAATTTCGTCCGAATTTTATTGTAGTTTGACAATTGGCAATTGGACAGTAGGGTAGGCGAAAGTGACAGTAGAGTGGGCGAAAGTGACACAAGAGTGGGCGAAAGTATTTTCACTCACTACTTTTGCCCACACGTAGCCATATAAACAACTTGAGTGAACAAAACAAAGAGTTTCGAGTATTGTATCCAAGTAAGAAACTGTAGGTATGTTTCAAGAACAGGATTAAACAAATGTTTTTGGTTTCCTAGTAAGAGGTCGAAAATCAGTTTCATGTTGGATATTATGCAGCATGACTGGCAGAATGACGTAACGCGTGAGATTTTAGCTGTTTCAGAACAATGGAGGTGAAAATTAAACTTTTCCGTTCACTCCTCCTGAGCCTAAAATCAGAGCGTGACCGTGAATTCACGATGTAGTTCTATTAGGTCAATCCTCTATCTTGGATTTCTTACCAGAACAGTCTCTCGGAAATTCGTTTGGAAATAGTGTTTGAAGTTTTCGTGTTTTTGCAATTTTTTTAATTTTTTCAATGCCTTGCAATTTAAAAATTCATAAGGGTGGGTTTAGGACCGGGGTTGCTCTGCCAGTTTGTCGATATCTGATTTGTACGTATTACCGAGTGTTAGAGGTTTGAGTGCCATTACTTTAACATGAGATAGATTAAGCAAAAGTAAACAAAAAATCTGTCATGGGAGATTATTGCTTCGTTAAAAAAGTCATGCCCAACAATCTCCAACACAACTTAACATTGAGAAGCACGTCGAATAGCTTATTTCATTTTTTCTCGCCGAAATATGCATAGCCGAAAACTAACTAGGTAACTTAAAATTTTGTAGTTTTTCGGAATTTACAAAGACAAGGGTGATTTGAAATGAAGCAAAATAATATGTATGTTCGACTCATCTATCAATCTCCTCTGATATTCAACGATATGTCACAGAATTACAGTATAGTCAAAATGCACCGAAATTCATAAAATAAGCAAGAAATTGCGAACTCTATACTTATTATTTATGTAATTTGAAGGTGGATTTTTATTGCATCCAGTTATAAGGCAGACAAATAAAACTTATAAAGACATTTGTGCGACGTATGTTAACTACGTGAAAACCAAATTTAGGCAAAATTCAGTAATCGTAACCCTCCCTCAATAAAAGTTTTTGTCAAATGATATAAACGAAATCCGAAATGGCTTGGCAATGAAAAAAATCCACAAGAGTGGATAGAAGAAAATTTACTCTTATAACCTGTGACAACACTTTTTATGCCAACAGCAGAATCAATATTGCAGCTTATCTCCTGCAACCGCAACAGAAAAGCAGGTTTAACATGCTCACAAATTTACGGAAATTGTCAGGGAGTATGTACAATATCTAAATTCATACATGGATAAAATTATCGAGGATCTAAACGACGCAGAAGATTTAGACGCTATCGACTCCGATCTTCTTTCGTTACAAGGTGTGTTTCATTCAATATAATATAAAATTTTAGACTACTCGAAAATCCGCATTTATTCAATGATTATGTATTTTTTCATTTTGCAGAATACACTCACAGATAAACAAGCAGAAAATAAAGGAAACAAACGTAAAATTAGTAAAAATAATTTAATAAAAAAGTAAAAAATTAATATTTCTCTATAAATGCAAATATAAATCATTCTTATTTTTTGAAAATTTCTCATGGTTCAATTGACAATTTTTATTATGCAAGTGAGAACCTAGTTCATCCCACGGTTTTTCAAGTAGGCGGCTCCGACACACCCCTTACGGTTCGGAACTCTTCAGTTTCTTGAAATATATGTATCTTTAAAAGTATATGTCAAGTTTCAACGAATTCGCTATGTTCTTGTTTAGTTTGCACACTTTGTCTGTACTAGCTGCGTTTCAATAGTTTGCGATTAATCGATATCGGTATTTGCAATTGTTAGGAATCACTTTTCATCATCACGGAAATTATTTTAGTTTTAACATTAAAAATGTTTATTAGTGAAAAAAAATTGTATAATACCATTTTAGTTTTAATTAATTGTGAAAATGTTTTTGTGGGTGTTTTTATTAATAAAATAACTTTTTATTTTAATTTCCAAATAAAAATACTGATAATACGATTTTACTTTTTGAAAATCTCTTGTGTTAATGAAATAACTATTTAGAAATGAAATCCAAAGAAGTCAGAAATCCATAGAGGTAAATTTTTAATAAGATAAAATAGTAAAAGTAAATTTTACTATTTACGTCAAAGTTTGTTAGTCCTAATCCTCTAATGTCTTAAAAAGACATAAAAACTCTTTTCAGAGCTTATTTGCAAAAATTTACATCTAACTGATGAAAAACCAGTACTACGAATGTAGAAAGCAAATAATTTAATATTGCAATAAGCCCCACCAGACGGATTAATCCAAAAAAGGACTCCTTCTGTTATCAGGCAGCGCACGCCACCGGCCCATGGACCGGTTTCTGGCTTATTAGTCTTCATCAGCATGGTACAGGTAACGCACGCTGCATGACAACAGAAGGTCCAGTTCTTGATAATCTCGATCGACATGAAGTCGGTGAGATGCAAATGTGGACCGTGGGGCCCTCTGGTGAAACCTATTGCAATGTGGACTGTGCCCAGACTAGGCGAATAATAGAAATGAAATCCAAAGAAGTCAGAAATCCATAGAGGTAAATTTTTAATAAGATAAAATAGTAAAAGTAAATTTTACTATTTACGTCAAAGTTTGTTAGTTCCACATTGCAATAGAAGGAACAGAAGGAGTCCTTTTTTGGATTAATCCGTCTGGTGGGGCTTATTGCAATATTAAATTATTTGCTTTCTACATTCGTAGTACTGGTTTTTCATCAGTTAGTGCTTAAAATTTTATCGATAAATTTTTTTCGAGAGCGATATTGCCTAGTGATATTAAGAGTGTAAATTGGCCACTTTATTATCTAATTAAATCACGAGCGCTTTAGCGCGAGGGATTTAATTTTTGATAATAAAGTGACCAATTTACACGAGTAATATTACTGTTGACAATATCGCTCGAGAAAAAATTTATAGGTAAAATTTTCAAGCACGAATGGTATTTGCGGAGAATATTACACGACTAAATTATTTAAATACAAAAACATATCTTTAACGACGAAATGTCAAAGTAACGTATTAAGTGACAGTTGACATAAAGAATGATTTTATCGCGATAAAACTGTTTCAGGGATTTTATCGATATAATACTGCTGTCATTGGTCCAAATTTAAAAATTGTAGTAGTTTCATTGGTTAATAATTTCTGAGTGAAAAAATCTTATTAAATAACTATTTACTACTTTGCAACAAATTTTCATTTTTATCACATCCGAAATTTCACAAGATTTGCGTTCTGCTTCGTCATTTCCAATGTTTCCTCCGGTTGCATCTGTGCGAAGGACTGTGAATTTTTCTAAATACCATATATATATTAAATATGAATATATTATGTATTTATGTTAATGGTCACGCTAATATGATTTATTTAGAACCCTTTAAATCGATGCGAACATCACTAAATACAATTTAGAGGGTTGCATCATTGTGCATGCAAATGGTTATATTGTTCATAACACTCAGAGATGTTATATTGTTATCCTTGGTATACCTTTTTTTGAGAGAGGGGAAATTCATCATGATCACCCGGACTCATGCTCTATCGTCCCGGGTAGTGTCGGGCTTTAACCAACTAAAACCCCTCCCATGTGTTCTCACCCTTTGTAACGCGGCACCATCAAATTATGATATCCCCTCGCGCTACTGGGCCGTCAGTACTTGTCTACTATGTTAGTTGTCCACATTTCTTTGTCTATTTCTTTCCTCCTCTTCCTTTTCTTTCATCACATTTCTTATCATTGTCGCGATTATTTTCCATTTTTCCTTGCTACTCATCATTTCCTCTATTATATTTTCCGGCGTTAGTCTCTCCTCCAGTTCTCTGTATGCCGTTTCTCTTTCATTATTCCATCGATCACAATGGAACATTGTATGTTCTGCTGTGTCCTCTCCGTTACAATAGATGCAATTTCCGTCTGCCGTCTTTCCTAATCTCCTAGTGTACGAGTATGCCCTGAAAGATCCGTGTGCTGTCAGGAACTGTGTGATGAAATACTCCGTTGTCCTATGGCTACAGTTATACCATGGCCTTATATCTCTGATAAGTTTTTTGGTCCATTTTCCTTTTACTTCTTCCGTTTGCCATTTTGTTTGCCACATTTCTAAACATCTTTCTCTTGCCTCTTTTTTTGTCGTCGCTAGCTGTCTATCCTCTTTTTTGTATAGGTACTTCCTCTCCTCCACCTGTAATTCTATTGGTACGACTCCTGCTATAATCTGGATGGCTACCGTCGATGTTGTTCGGTACGCTGACGTAATTCGCAATAGCATCTTCCTCTGTGACCTTTCTAGCATTTGTTGATATCTTATTACATTCATGGCCTTATGCCATATTTGAGCACCATATAGTAAAATGGATTCTACTACTCCGTTTAGTGCTCTTCTCTTCTCATATGCTGGGCCATTTATATTTTGGCATCAGTCTTGACAGTGCTGCCACCGATTTCTCTGCATTTTGGGTCACATATTCTATATATTCTATATGCTTACCATAGCTTCCCCTTTCGTCTGTCACTATGCCTAGGTATTTTAGTGTCTTTGTAGGTTTAATGAGGACTCCCTCCACCTCGAAAGTTACTAACTTTCTTCTAGCCCTGGGTCCTCTTTGAATAATTGCTTCTGTTTTTTCTGGCGCCAATTTTAATTTGTGTGCTCTCATCCAGACCTGTACTCTTCTCAGACTTTCATTTGCCTGGTATATGAGTCCTTCTTCGTCCGTTGTGGTAATGATTAAGGCTAAATCATCCGCGTAGCCTCTTAGTTCTGTACGTTCCACCATTCTCATTTTGAGTACCCCATCATACAGTATGTTCCATAGAGTTGGCCCGAGTATCGATCCCTGTGGTACTCCCGCCATCATCTCGATTTTATCTTTATTGGTTATCTGAAGTTGTCTATTCTGAAAGTAGCTAATAACTATATTCACTAAATATTCTGGTATCCTTCATTCTCTTAATTCCCTTATTATGAGACTCCATGTCGCCGTATTGAACGCATTTTTTACGTCTAAGGTTATCAGGGTACACCATCTGTCTGTTTTTAGCTTTCTCGGTGGCTACTCGATTGCCTGTATCGTCGAATGTTTTTTCCTAAATCCGAATTTTCTCTGCGACAGTCCTCCGTTCTTTTCTATTTCGTTCTCCAATCTTGCTACTATCATTGCCTCGTATAGTTTCCCTGCTGTATTTAGGAGGCACAGCGGTCTATACGCATCTTGCTCGTCCACGATTTTCTTGGGTTTAGTCAGCAGGACAACTCTTGCCACCTTCCAGATGTCTGAGAAGTCCCCCTTTTGTAACAATCCATTTAGGACTTTGAGAATAGCTTCAGCGTCTATTTCGACTGCCTTTTTTATTATCTCTGGTGGTATCCCGTCTATTCCCGGCGCCTTCCCACTTTTCATCCTTTCTCCGGCCTGTTTGAGCTCGTCAATGGTAAAAGGCTCTATGTTTCCTACATTTGTCTTCTCTAGTGCAGTGTCCTTCTCAGCCGGAAAGAGTTTTCTCGTAATTTCTATTTTTGTTTCTCTTGTAATGTTGTATGGTGCCCCCGTATTTTTAATGTGTCTTATTATCTTATATCCCTGCCCCCATATATCATTATTTAGTTCATTACAGATATCTCTCCAGTGTTTCTTTTTGGCCTGGTTAATAAGTTTCCTCAGCTCTTTTTTCGTATCTTTACATTGTCGCCTCATTTCTTCTCGTTGTACTTCCTCTACACCCTGTCTCGTAAACCTTCTGCTATTTATTCTGCGCATTCTGATGCACTCTTCCCTTTTATTTTCAATATCTACACTCCACCAGTAGAGCATATCTCTTTTCTCTCTTCCTCTTTCGATACAGCTTTCCTTATACACTTCCCCCAATTTTTCCATGTACCTTTCTACTCCTTCCGTCCTATCCTGTTGTTCCTCCCTTTTCATATTCTCTAGGAGTTGATTCAGCTTATCTTTATCTACTAAAGGTCTGTTCTTTTCTATCCTCGGTTTTATACCTCCACTTGTTACCTCAAAGTAGATATGTCGGTGTAGGAAGAGTGATTCTTCTACAAGTACTTTCCAGTTCTTAATAGTCTTTCCCATATCTGCAGTTGCAAGGGTGATGTCGATGTATGATTCACTATTTCCTCTCACGAATGTAGGTATCATACCATCATTTAGTCCAATGAGTCCCAGTTCCGACATCCATTCCGCAATGTATCTTCCCCTTTCATCTTCCATTGGTGATTCCCATTCTCCAGACTTCGCGTTCAAGTCTCCCATTATTATCAATTTATTTCCTCCTCTTATATCATCCATAATTTTATTTATATAATCCTTGAATTCGTCGATGGTTATATTTGGTGAGATGTAACAACAGTATACTTTGCATGTTTTCATGTATATACAACATATAAACCCATTGTGTCGTTTAATCTTTTTAATTTCTAAATCTCTGTTTCTAAAATATACCCATACGTTTCCTAATTTATCCGTTATCCATCCTCTCTTTTCGTTTATCTTATATGACGGTTCGCCAGCCACTATGACAACGACCCCTTTTTCAGCGGCCAATACGTATGCCATATCATGTTCTAACCTTGATCTATTAAGGCTTGCTTGTAAAAACTTTATATTCATAGATTGCATTGAGGGTTCCTTCGTTCGTTTCCTTTTACGGACGTGCCCCTATTTTCTGTTTTCCTAGTCTGTTTTTGGATTAATTGCCTGTAATGTGGGCATTTCGTGGTATCGGCCCTGTGTGGTTTTCTCCCGCACGACCTGCAGTTAGCTGCGTTTTGACAGTCCTTGGCCTTGTGTCCTTGTATCCCACAATTTACACATTCCTCCTTACGATCTGGTCTCGTACATTCGTATCTCCTATGTCCAAATTCCAGACATTTATAACATCTTGTTATGTAGATCCTCTCCCTGATTCGGCAATTTACCCATCCTATTTTTACCGTGCCCATTTTTGTGAGTCCATTTGCAATATTTCTTTGTGTTCGTATAGCGACCATTTGATTTTCGTCTCGGTTAGGTCTGAGCTCTCCCACTTCCAGTTTATCTTAGTCTCCTTCTTCTATTTCCTTACACAATGCCTTAATTACGTTCTCTTTTTCTACGGTGGCGTCAATGTCTGTAATATTATGCAATGTTATATCTTCATTTACTATTCTGATGCTGATATCCTTCGTTTTAGCCTCGATCTCCCCTCTGAGGTTTCAAGCCTGCGTTTTATTCCCTTCTATTTTTACTGCAAGGTTTCCTCCATTTGTTTGTCTCAAGGATTTGATTTTTACTCTTAGTTTATCAATGTCAACGCTTTCTTTTACCGTCCTCAGAAGTTCTGCATATGTCTTTTCCCCGCTCCGTAATATCATCACCTGTGTCGGTCTTTGTTGGTTTGTTTGTTTCCTCCGTGATTTCTCTCCCCTGGGTCTCAATATCTTTATTTCAGTTTCCATTCCAGTGAACACAAATTCCATAATTTTCCTAATGTATGTTCTTTGTAGTCCTTCCGGTACTACCATGTTAATTTTTTCTCTCTTATGTTGTGTTATGAGTTCTTTCAGTTTCATCATCATTTCAAAAATTGGCTTTAAATCGTTTACCTTCGATTTATCCATTTCATAGGGGAGGATGTATAGGTATTCTTTGGTATACCTACTGACTGCACAAGAGCAGCCACTTGATAGTCTGTGACCTTTCTTTTAATTAAATAATACATTCAAAATCAAATGTCAGGATGAAGACCAACATAATATTTTATTTATTTTCTATCACAAAGGACACGGTAGCCAAGTGGGTAAATACGTTGATATGTAGGTACTTACTCTGGATGCGAAGATCGATGCTTCGAATTCATCCTAAAGTAAATTCAAAATCTATTTCTGATTTGCTTCACATTTAGATGGAGAGTGGACTGCCAATGCCACAGATGTGGTTTGGACTTCACAAAAACTGTAGGGCCTCGTCTCTCTTTCCTAACACAAAATCCTAGTATGGTTACTTCGGTACCATGGTGATGTAATTATTTTTGTGTGCGTCTCTTAGTCTCTTACCTTTAATCGTAACTCTGTCTAATACAAGGTCCGTCAGGGATAACATGGATTGTACTAGCTGTAATGTAATTTAATATATTTGGTCCATAATAATCAAAAGTGGTTTTAATTATTATAGGTTAGATTAATAAATAATAAAACATTTTACTTAAATAGATGCTGATTCTTCTGTGAAGTTCGTGAATAAAATAGAAAAGAAATCCATTCCAAATTAATACTCGTATTATTGTTCATTATCTTGCTTTTAATAATTTTGCACAGTAAAGACATTTGGCAATATGAGTTCTGTCGAAAATGTTCTACATATATGGAATGACACAATGGAAAAGTTCGCGAATAACACGTATTGAACTATGGACATATATGTCTCTTCTCTTAGCTACTATTCTACACCATGTAAATTGTGCTTGAGGCATGAAATTCACTTTAACCGCTCACTTTATGACTCGAACCTCCACTTTTAATATTCCACAAGGATATGCCTTTAAAGAAATACAATATTTCTTTTACTGCTCAAATTGCCGTCATTTATAAAATGAACAGGGTATAAAGGAATTATTTTTTCACTTTAAGGACTTTGATATTTTGAATTTTATGATAGCTACAAATTTGATTTATAAATGTAAGGAAACTAAATAAATGAGTCTATCACTGGAAATTAGTAAATTAAATCCCAAATAAGACCAGAAAGAAAAAACTGGAAATTAGTTGCGAACATACTCTGATTCTAGAGAGAAAACTTGTGCTTTTTTAAATGGAATATATTTATTTTTGCATATTTCAAAACATCATTTTAGGTGATTCCAAAAATATATAATAAGCGACATCCGTGAATGATCAAAGAAGAGATTTAGTACAAGTTCAGCGCTGTAGGAGGGTCGTCTTAAGAGTTCAAGGTGCGTAAGTAAAACACGTCATTTTTACCCATTCAAACATGCTGCTATGTTAAGGGTTGTGTATCCCAAACTATTTAAATTTGAGAATATTGTTTGTACTGGTTATGCATGAACATTATAACACCTTATTAATTTAGGTCAAGTTGATCTAGACCACAAAATTACAATATTTTGACCATTGACAAAGTTATGCCTAGTACAAATTTAGTTTTTTAAAAAAGATGATACTAGGGAGTCGTCACTATCGGGATTATGCCGATGTGTAGTTGGGAAGGGTAATTTTAGTTTAAAATTCATGTTTTTGTTAAAGTTTATCTATACAGATTTAATATGCATTGTTTATTTCATCAAGAATAAAAGAATAATTCGTACTACATGGTGTTTTCTTATTAAAAATGCGTTTTATTCTCTCTATATTTTTTAAAACGTCTAGCGCTAGGGCAAAGTAACTTTGCCAAAATTTTTACGTTTTAAAAAATATATTTCCTGTAATTTTTTGAGCGGAAATTTGAGGAGCACCTAGAAAAAACTTAGAAATTTCATATAGTTTGATACCAAAAAATTTCATTCAAATATATCAAAGTCGTTTTCAAAAAACCGCCAAAACTGTGCAAAGTAACCCCAGTTTACGGTACCTAAAATTATTTTTTGCAATTTAGTTACGAAAAGTCATCTTTTTGACACTAAGTCATCTTTTTGACACTGATTGTCATTGTCAAAAGTGGTTCATTTTAGCACAAGTGCTAATATGAGATTTCATTTTAACACTTGTGCTAAAATGAGTTTTCATTTTATCACTTGTGCTAAAATGAGCTTTCATTTTAACACTTGTGCTAAAATGAGTTTAGTCACATAAACAGATATTGCGACAGATCCATTTATTTTTACTAAGAATACAACATAAATATTAAACGTACAACATTTTTAATGAGAAAACACTTATCTTATTTATTTTATTATGTTAAACGTAAAGAAAACGTAACAAAAATTTTATTTTTTTCGTAACAACTAAATTGAAAAAAATATTGTATAAAACACGATGCAAAACTGCGTGTTTTTTGCACACGATGAGTTGGACCACTCGCTACGCTCATGGTCCAATCTTCACATCTAGTGCAAAAAACAAGCTCATTTTGCAACTAGTTTTATAAATAGCTATATTCGATAACATTCTTGAAGAGAATAGTACATTGTGTTTGTGTACCTAGTAGGAAAAGCCTAACATTCCCGGACGACTGTGAAGATTGCTTGTCGAGGCGTAACCGAGACAAGCAACACGGAGTCCGGGAATGTGCTTTTCCTACAAGATACACATACTATTTTTTCTGAAATCGCAATTAATATTATTATAATTAAGAAATTTTTATTAATACATAACATTTTTTCATTGCAATCTAATTGCTTATGAAATCGTTTCCTTTGCAATCACTGTTTATTTATTGATGTGAGTGCTTATTTCGTTTCAATACGTGCTACAATCTAAAATAGACAATGATGAATTTGATGATGATTGATGACATATAGGTGTCTGGGACACCACCAGAGAGTAACAGCTGCAAATAATGTGACTCTAAATTTTCATGGATTATTGCCACGAAAAAGACATGACCTCCCGATCTGAAAATGTCTTGATTTCTAATTTATCTTCAGTTGAAGGCATCTCTACGTTATAGTCAAATTACTCCCATGCTGAGATCAACACTTAGTACAAAGGAAGACATTGATATATCAAAATATTCGAAATTACCTACGTGTTTTCCTGAAACGTCAAGGTGACAGCTATGAACCAAAGAAGCGCCGAAAGTTGTCAAATGAACAACTTGAAATATTTATTACTCAAGCACCAGATCATAATGTACTTAATGAATAAGGTATACGTTTAAAATGTGAGAATTTTAAAATTATCTAGATATTTATGTAGTTTTTACTTTTTGGGTTGCCTTAATATTTGGTGTGGCCGGTGCATGTCGCCGTGATAAACTGTGTCAATAATTAAATTTGTCTGCGTATATTTATTTACTGTCTAAAATGTAGATAAAAAACGATTCCAGGAAACTTACTTTCCCGGCTTAGGCCGGGAATGGCAATTTTCGTCACAAGTCCGGAAGGTGACTTGTTACAGTCGAGTAGATATTATAGACGAGCCGACGTCAGGAACCGAGTCTAGAATATCTAAACGAGGCTGGAACAACACCTTACGGACGTGTGTCGAATGATATTTTATTTCATCCCGTCATTTCTTGAATATTAGTATATTTGTATAATTTGACACTTGGTTATTTTCTTATGTCATTTGACATTATTTTTTAATTTACGGTTGATTTTATATGTCAAACAACTGTCAAAAGGTATAATAACAGTTTGTGATTGGTTCGTAATAAGTTTCCGGTGGTTTCCGGTACTTTACCGGCTCTGATACCGTAATGTCTCATTTTCCGGCCGCATATGAATACTGTAATGTTGTACTTTCCGGACGGGATGAAATAAAGTACTTTCCCGGACTCGTTTTTTGATGG
The DNA here is from genome assembly GCA_963680705.1 of Rhagium mordax. Classification (NCBI taxonomy): domain Eukaryota; kingdom Metazoa; phylum Arthropoda; class Insecta; order Coleoptera; family Cerambycidae; genus Rhagium; species Rhagium mordax. The sequence goes on from OY796657.1 coordinate 71,122,435, forward strand.
TTGCTTAGCAATTGACTAAAATACTAGAATACGCTATTTTGGGGTCTGAAATTGCGCCGAGAAAGTAGACATTCCTGAGCGATTTCAGAAAAAAATTCATTATTAAACACTTTTTTTTACAAAATTAGAAGGCTTGAACATAAACACAACTGCAAATAAATGATAATAAAGTATTATTTTGACACCTACTATGATTTTACCTCATAATTGACATATGTAAAATAAGACGCCTGAATCAATGAAGACCGAGATGTAAATTAAACTATTGTATGTAGAGTATGGGGACTGAAGTTGAAAAATGATTCTTATGTCAAAAACTGTTAGATAGACAATAGATAATATATTCGGATAGGGAGTTCTACAATTATATTTACCTACAAACTTATGATTTCGTTTTTTATAAAAGAGAACGTCATTTCCGTGTAAACAGGAAGTGATATTTAAAATTTACATGCATTTTTTACTAACCTTTATTAGCCAATTATGAAAATACAAAATAGTAATTTTCGTCACAAGTCCGGAAGGTGACTTGTTACAGTCGAGTAGATATTATGGACGAGGCGACGTCAGGAGCCGAGTCAAGAATATCTAAATGAGGCTGGAACAACACCTTACGGACGTGTGTCGAATGATATTTTATTTCATCCCGTAATTTCTTGTATATTAGTATATTTGTATAATTTGACACTTAGTTATTTTCTTATGTCATTTGACATTTGACACTATTTTTTAATTTACGGTTGATTTTGATATGTCAAATAACTGTCAAAAGGTATAATAACAGTTTTTGATTGGTTCGTAATAAGTTTCCGGTGGTTTCCGGTACTTTACCGGCTCTGATACCGTAATGTCTCATTTTCCGGCCGCATATGAATACTGTAGTGTTGTAATTTCCGGACGGGATGAAATAAATTGGTTTTTCGGCCATAACTTTTTTTTATGCTCATAATTGTTTGTTTCTCAACGGCATTGGATTCCTCGAAAAAAAAAACTACTTCAGGCCGTCTTTTGAACCATCTTAAACACAACCGAGAAACGCGTTAACTGCGACACACTGTACATGATTTATGCCAGCTTGACCTGAAAAATTTTACATCATATGTATTTTACAAGCTATTGTAATAAGTCCTTTACAATATATATGACTGATGGTCGAGATGGTAGAGTACCTGCCTCTCACCCAAAAGTCCCGGGTTCGAATCCCGGTCGTGGCAATGGAAAATACTGTGAGAGGGATTTTTCCATTATACACGGATATTGGATGTGTGTCCCTTGTCTTTAAATGTGTAGCCCCCTCCCGCACAAGGCTCAGCCTTCTGGGATAAAGGGGGTCGTAATTACATGTGGTGTATTTATTTATTATTATTTATTTACAAATTTGATAACGTATGCCAACAGATCAGAAGCCATGTAAATAATACACATACACACTCGAGTTTCGAATATTGCACATGTCATATTACTCTTCGACGTATTTTTAACGTTGATATTGCGAATTCATTTCTAATTCAGCATTGTTTCGTATCGAATAATACAACGTATTCTTGACAGGCTTGAAACCATAAACAAAACGTGATGAAGGCAGGTTATCATCCCACAGTATAAATTTAATAAGTATACCTAAATGTCAGCTGCTATGTGCAAATTTGTCATTCATAAACTGTAACAAAATAGGAAATCCAATAGACAAAGGAGTACAAGAATGAAATACAATATTTTAGACTCTTCACCTGATTGGTTAGAATTATTTGTACATATTTACATATTTGAATTCACTCTTTATTCTTTCAGTAAATTTTGAAAAGTGTAAGCTGAATTCATTTATCAGCGATAAACTTATATATTATAGTAGCTGATCATCTGGGTATAAATAATCTTCAATGGCTTTTCCCAATTATTGGACAATGACTGACTTCGTTCGAAATGATCAGATCGTTGTTAAAATCATCAGGAAATATGTCTGCACCCCGATGATTGTCTATCAGTCTACCCGACTAAGTGAGAATATACTTTAGTGCTTTTCAACTTCAATTACTTGTAGATGAAAATTAAAATCTTCATCTCCGTCAGTTCTACGATTGCTGAGTGACATATCGCTTGTGTCTAGACTTTCTTCATTATTTACCATATACGTGGGCAATGTTGGCAGCTTAAACAAAACCTTCAAGGCACCTGTATTAATTATCCCAGTTTTCAAACGTTGAATAAAGAATCTTTGACTGGAGTTTTAATTCTTGCACGGCACCAGACGCAACTGCGAAATGATTACCATCGACTTTTCAACGATCTGGCAATATGTGATACTAAGAACAGTTTCATATCTGAAAGCATCACCCAGATATTATCAAAATAATGAAATATATGCATAATAGCAAGTTAGAGGTAATTAAAAATCAAATGTAAATTAAAAGCAACCAACTGCCGGCTAATATCACAACCAATATCCATATTATTATGATATTAAATATTCTTTTCTTAATAAAAATATGCAGACCTCAACACCAAATTCAGTCAATGACCTTTCGAAATCGAAACGAAACTAAATACAGTTGTAGCCCTCGAATTCACTTAAATCCATAATCATCTTCTTGAGCAGGAACAAAACTATTATGAAACAATAATTATTTATCCCTTTGTTTCTGTGACATCGTTCACATAATATGTTCATTATGTTTTGTGTGGCAATAAGAGTAGATAGAAAACGTTTGATTAAAGGGTGTCAAATAAACAACAATCTGATGGTCCTTACATGGAGCTTCATTATGTGATGTTTATAGAGGACGACTTCTACGACAAAGGCTTTGTTAAAATCAAGATAAATTATACTTGCTACATACTCGACCTCAAGATTAGCTTGATTGAATTGGTTTATCTAGAGCAGAAAAACAGTGCATTGTACTTTCCAGACAACAAAAACTAGGTCTTTTCTATACCGGTAAATTGATTAAAAATTGTTTTATACTATGATAAATCGAATACCATTTATTATCTATCAGTTCTGTTAACGGTCTTTTAATTTAGACCCATCGTTTCAGCGGTGAGCTTCTTATGTGTTAAAATCAATATTTCGTATGCAAACCTTAGCTTGATTGTCAGATCTGGATTTGTAAATCTATTTGCCATCAAAAATAATTTCACATCGATTACTACATATCAATGAAGTGAATGATACTTAATTTCACATTGATTATTATCAATGCAGTGAACGACAATCGAAGATTACTACATTTTACGGAATTTTGTATATAGGGTGAATCTTTAAGTGAAGGTCCTATTTGTAAAGGTGTCACCTTTATAACTATAGAAACACAAAACTACATTTTTTATGAACGTGCTAAGAAAAATGTGTTTCGGAGTTATTCATCATCATCAGCGTACGTAGCCAATACAATGGATGTGTGTAATAAGATCAAAAACAATAACGGTTAATTTTTGTTGTATTTAACCCTAATAAACATCACTCGTTTATGTATATTAGCCTAGAGCGGTACACATAGGACTCTATGTGCTGACTGCTGTCATTTGATGCCATAATTGTGGTACATGATGCACGAAAGCACGAATTGAGTACTGTGTACTGTGCTTTCTAATCTTTAATAGTTATTGTTTTTGGTAATATTACCCAGAACCATTATTTAAGCTACGCTACGCTGATGAGGAGCAATAGCTTCGAAACACATGTCCGTAGCTGCATAATGTTTCTGTTTCGGAGTCTACGACACTATTAATTCTTCTCATAAATTCAAATATCAAAGAATATAAACATTTCTTTGAAGCAGTCCCTTTTAGGGTAGGTACGTCTCAACTAGTACTAGAAATAATTATTACTTGCACATATCGATCATTACTTTACTTCTTACCACCATTAATAGACAAAATTATATAAAGGGTTTCAGTTCGTTTCATGATCTAGGAGGTAAAGAAAAAGTTTTTAGTTGAAACCATGGTGTAAGATAATTAGGTGATGAATCGCCTCAATTAGAATGTCTCCAAACTGTTAACGCTAGAGACGCGAAATCGTAAGACAAAGAGAGAGTGTCGGGCCACCAGGGCCGCGCGGGCTGCGGCCCGTATCGTCCCTAGTTAATTTCCACTTCATTTTACCAGGTCGAAAAATATACTATTCGATGCAGAAAAATATGTAGAACACGATTGTTAAAAAATTATGTGTCTAAATTGTCGGCTAGTCTGCAAAAAAAAATAAAAACCGAAAATGAAATTGGACGCCGGCACGTTTAACTCGAAACGCTGCTAAAACCGTTCGAGTTATGAAAAAAATTAACATAAACAATTTTATAGAGAACTAAATTTCCTATAAAAAAGTTAGTGACGGCATATGTCTATCTTAAATATTTTAGGCGTGAGCACGGTGGAAGACAATTCTTACACCGTGGGCCTGAAAGTTGTGCGCTGGAAAACGATAAGTTTAATTTAACAAAAGAAGCGCGCGAATTTGAGGCGCCCTCACACCAAAACTATTAAAGATAGACTAATGCCACCATTGACTTTTTTATAGGAAATTTAGTTCTCTATAAAATTATTTATGTTAATTTTTTTCATAACTCGAACGGTTTTAGCAGCATTTCGAGTTAAACGTGCCGGCGTCCAATTTCATTTATGGTTTTTATTTTTTTTTGCATAGTAGCCGACAATTTAAACACATAATTTTTCAACAATCGTGTGCTACATATTTTTCTGCATCGAATGGTATATTTTTCGACCTGGTAAAATGAAGTGGAAATTAACTAGGGACGATACGAGCCGCAGCCCGCGCGGCCCTGGTGGCCCGACACTCTCTCTCTTTGTCTTACGATGCGTTAACAGTTTGGAGACATTCTAACCATACGATACATTGACGCGTTTCACCACCTAATTATCTTACACCGTGGTTGAAACTAATAAAGGCTGCGAGATGGAACCACTTTTTCCAATTTATTAGAAACCGCTACACGTAATTCAGACATTTTTTTTTTATGAGAGTTACTCGCATATTCCTGAATATCTTTGATGATATTTTACATTTTGTTGTAGTAGGATATATAAAAGGACGTTTCTATTGGGAAGACTTGTAAATTTACTATCCATATTTTTTTCTAATAAAAATGCGTCAAATTAACATTATTGTTGTCATACTTTAGAAATGAGACCAAACACACAAATAAATACAATTAAAGTATTCGTACCATGACTGATTTACAGAGAATTTTAATTATAAATCTTGCCAAGAAATCTCGTTCCATGAATGAATTTTTGTAAATATTTTAAACAATGACATAGTGAACATTATATTTTACTCCGATGTGGTATGCTTTAATCTCAATGGTTATCTAAACATTAAAACACGTAGAGTGCCACCATGTAAGTGATATGAAGTGTGCCCTACTGGCAGAATGTAATTATTTTCTTTTTCTGACCGAATAACAGTAAGTGTGTGAACATTAAACTTCCATTTGGCCAAATATTGAATTTGAGGCCAAAAAACGTATTTTGTTCTTGGTGGGTTACGTTCATCCACCGCGGCCCTAATCACATGGAAAAGCCATAAAAAAAGGGGGGGGGGTCAAATACGCCCACCGGATAATATTTGTGTTTGAAGCTTATTTTTTGTTTGTGTTCGTTTCTGATTGTGTTTTAGTTCTAATAAATATAATATACCTACAAAATGTTTCTTCCTGATCCGTGGTGGGTTACATAAACCCACCAAATCAAAGGCCAGCACCGGTAGTATTTTGCTAAAACAATTGGAAATGCCTTGCCATGCATTTCATATCGCAGCGGTGGGTTAATATGACACACCACGGCCACAAGAAAGTTGAGGTCTGGTGGTTCAGGTCTGCCCACCACGGCCTTTAGAGAAAATTTTCTTCTACGGTTTTAGTGGGTCGCTTATACCCCCCATGGCACTCTACGTGTTAAGGATATTATTCCTGGCGAGCAATTTCGCAGTAACAAATTACGTTCGTTGATCGAAATGCAAAATTTTGTATCAACTACACGCTGAGTCTGTTCATTAAGCAATTACACGTTACTGGGCTCCTTCGATGGTGTTCAACAGGATAATGACATCACACACTGCAACAGTTAATTTTTCACAAGATAGAGCACAAAATTAAAATTTTAGAATCACCCCGTTCCTCTGATATCGCAGTTTTCAATTTATTCCCGTCTTCTTACTTAAAAAACCAGGTTAATCGAAATAATTCACTATGCCTCAAACAGTTGCAATTTCTGTAGATAATTAATTAGTATTTTGCTTCGGAAATTCGAAGAAATGAATACATCTTTGTGTTATTTCAAGCAATTATCTATAGTCACTTCCTATATTCCACCGGGTTAATGATTGTAAATTTCGAAATCATTTGACCTAAGTAAACGGAGATGTCCTGTCTTCTACAGTTCGCCAGTTAAAAACTGGTAGCATGGTGTTGAGTGTTGAGAACACCATAGGCTTCATTGTTCCGATTACATCATACCAAATCTTAGATTTGTCCTAGACTCCTACGAATTTCGAACTCACTGGATAAGAAGTAATAGATTTTTTTTCTCTATAATATAATTATATTGAACGAGTTCGACTAGTGTTGTAAAAAATATTACAGAAAGAAGTCTCTAAGGGTTATACTACTTGCGTCGTTCTCTCTGATGACGCCAATTTATTATCTCGTCATGTTGATCAACACGACACTGTTAAAGGAGAAACTCATGCTGGAATATGGTTTGAACTATGTGGTACTCTTGCACATTATAGTTAGAACATATTGATGCTTGATGAATAAAGGTGGAATAAATTACAGAGAAATTAGAAACAATCTAGTTGCAGTTACTTATGAATTAACAATTGTCTGTATGGACTAGATATTTACTAAATTTAATTTGTTAATGTATGGCATACTGAGTAATAGATGAAAGACAGATAATTACGGATCCATAGCTAACTTAGATTAATATTGTTTTTTCATATCTTTCTGTAAAGATCTATTTCAAAATAGCGGAATCGACAAAAAAATCAGAGCTAATAGTGGAGAGGGCTACTTCCATAATATATAATCTTTATATTTATATCTTCACGGTGTTCGAATAAAAGAAGATCAGATGAAGTTAGATAAGGTAAGTACTCTTATTCACCCAGGCCAAGAAAACTGAAAAGGGTGAAGGACCATGTATGCCGTCTCGGACTCTTTTATGGTCTACAGACAGTGATCTGGAGTAGGAATATTTCTGTATGGCAAAAGTACGTTTAGAAAATTTTGCTATAGGCAAAGGTTAACGCTGTTAAGAAATAACACAGAGATCTGCTCCTACGCTTGTATCACTCAAAAGCGGCTCTAAAGTACTGTGGATTGCAAGACGTACTGGCGATAAAATGGCCTGAACTGGTGGAGAGGGCTATTTCTATATCAACTTTATATTCACATCTTTACGGTGGTCGAACGGAAAAAGACCAAATGAAGTTGGATTATTTAGTCAAGCCAAGAAAACTGAAAAGGAATAAGAAAAGTACTGTAGATTTCAAGACACAGTGGCGTTAAGGTAACGAATGAACTAATAAAGACTGTTTTAGATCGAATCCTAATTGTCTGTTATCATAAAAAAGTAACTAATAACTAAATGAATGTAGTTCTCACAATTTATGACGAAACATGCCATCATTTGTTGGGACAGTGTAAGGAAACCGGGAGACAGTTGAAAATTATCCCAATCTTTATAAAACATTCAAACCCTGAATATAATAATTGTTATCATCGTCGCTGGCACGCTCTTAGAAAATTATTACTTTTAAAGAATTTCATATTTTATATTTTTGTATGTCAAAATATTTATGTAGCCGTATTATAAAGAATAGATTGCGTAATATTGGCGGAATACCTAGACTCAATCAATACCCAGAACTTAATTGTGTTTTCGGATATAAAAAACTCAAAGTGCGTTAGAAACTTTATAACTTTTATTTAATCCTGTGTTTTTATTATTTTGTGTATAATACGATATTATTTTCTGTATGCTGTATATAAATTATTTGATCAATAAAGATTTTAATAAATTTTTGAATTTTTTATATCCGAAAAGCACAGAACTGTGGTCGTCAACAAACTGTCTTTTGGTTGAGTTAGGCCTGTATATTTTTGTTTCCTCTCTACTGACCACTTCATGCTCCTTTGTTGTCCTTATATTTTTACTTGAAATATAAATAGGTTCCGAAGGTGTTAAAACCATTTCTTTTATACTCTCAAAATTCACTAACTGGGAAATAGCATAATTTAGAGATATTCCTTTGACTTTACATACAATTTTGTTCTTGCTGTTTTTTAGTGGAGAAAACCTCATATGTGTAGTTCTTGGGGCCTCCAGATACAAACTCTGTGATATACGAGCCAGGTCCATAGTTCTCTAATTCATCTGCATATCACCGATAAATTCTCCGGTGGGAACATCGAATTCTCCTTCCCTCGACACATATATTACAGAGTCAGTATCATAATATAACACCCTGTCGCCCAGCTGTTCGAGATAGCCGTAAAGTTTAAGGCGTGCTTGACTTGTAACAAACGCAGTAATTACGACATTGACTGTTGTTAGTGAGTCAGCGGCCTCCTCTCTATGCTCCCAATTAACTATCAGCGTATCATCATTAATTGGAAGCACACCATTAACATATATCCCGGGGTTAGCTAGCATGTTAAAGAATTCTTCGGGGTTGCGTACGATAGCTGTCTTTGGTTGATTCTCTCTTTGACCAAGCTTACCCCAAAAACTGTTTAACATTAGCTTGGCAAGAGAACGAAGCCCTGGATTTTCAACGATTTCGGCAAATTCCAATTTAATGTCTTCCCTTTGCAGAAACTGCTCGATGTACCGGTCTTTCTGTTCCTTAATAGAGCAATTTTTAGGCCAGCCGGAAGCCTGTTTGCTCTGGTTATCACGCCATCTATAACCACCTTTTGGTATGATGCCAATAGTGTTGGGTTTAAGGAAATTGCGGCGGAATACCTTATTACACGCGGAGGCTATAGTACAGGCTTCGGTGAAGGGGCAGACGTTTCCTGTGTCGATTAGTTGCTGTTTGAATTTGAGGCAGGCTTCCGTCAAAATTTCAACGTCCGATACGCAGTATTCGACCAAATCGCGTTGCATATCTAATTCGTCATCTTTATGTTCCCCGTACCACTTGAGGAAGGTTTCTCTAGCATCTGACTTCATATTATCGGGGTCATAGTAATCGATCGATGGTAAAGGTCCGACATAATTTGCGTTGGCAGTGGTATTGAAGAAATGGGGGAAGTAACCTTTCTTGAATCCTTCGCCAAGACCTTTGGTAGTTTAGAGAGGGCCATGGGAAAATAATTTAGAGAATCCAAGAATTTTATATTCCCCACAGCCATCATAATAATTTTGGTTCCACGCATAATTGGATCGGGCCTCAAATCTGTTTCTGTCAGTATGTAGTTTAGGCAGAACTGATGGTCAAAGGACTGCCCGTTGTGCGCTATGACTACTATCTGCTTAAATTTTTTCCTTCTGGTTAGGAGGTGATGCATAAATGATGCCACTGGATCTGCCCCCTTGACAACCTGTAGTCGAGGCCCACATTTTTGACATACTTTAATGTCTGTCTCCATACATTCGTCACAGCACTGTTTGAAAACACATAGATTAGGCTGATGCTGGAGAGAGCCGTCTTCCAGTACCTTTTGCTGTCGCGTTTCCATATCGTAGAATACAAAGAGAGTGTCTTTGATTTTTGCCTTTTCTGTGTCCGGCTGTATGTAACACAGGTGGTCTGCAGGTACGTGACTATTGCATATTTTGCAAAATACCTCGCCGCAAATATGCTGTCTGTCGCTTTGCACCACTTTGTAGCACTGTTCGCACCTTCTAATCTTCTCGCAGACAGTGCTTTTACCTAGAGAGCGTAGCTTCCTATGATTATCGTAACATATTTGTCCCCTGAACGATCTCTTGCAGTCCTGATATGTAACTTTCGGGCTCTGCGGGCAAGCGGGAGTCTGCTGACAGCTAGGGCACGTTCCACCACATCTGTGTTTGTTTTTCGTATCGTAGGGCACGTGGCACTCCTCACAGAAGTAACTACATGCGAAGGCTGAAGTAAGGGAGGTTATTACATTATAATGGCCTTCGTGATAAAGTAAATTTAATGTGGGGCCTTCTGCGGCTCCTTTGAATATGGTGTCGCGACCCTTTGTCCCATAGTTGTAAACCACAATTTTGTAATTTTGTAGATGCTGCTGGAACTGCTGTAGTTCGGGGATACCGCATCCTTCTTCCGGAATAACTACCCCTGCTTCGTCGCACAACTGACGAGCTCTTTGAGTCTGAATTTTACCAGTGTCTTTACGCACTTTGGTTTGATCCTTGTCCTTATTTACACATCACTAAAGACCTGGGTAAGCACATATTGTCTTTATTGTTTATAACTATGATTCCACGTCTCTTGTCGCACTTCTCCTCAAAGGTGTTGTAGCGGCGACCCGTATCACCTCCTTTCCCTGCTGGCATTTTTACTGACGTCACCCCAAGACAAAAAGTGTCAGTATTGAGGCCGGTGGAGTTGGATTGGTAGACGCCGACGATAACTCACCAGACATCATCATAAGTAATTTCCTCCATAGGTCTGAAGCGAATCCATCCTTCGCCTCTTTGGAAATCTCTCGAGTAAAAAGAGAACCCTACCTTGTCACCTGGAGCAAGTCCCTCGGTTCCTCTCTCAATCACCTGATTAATGGCATCTCTAACCCAACTTGTTGGCTCCACGTCCACTGGTACAGGCTTCAATTTAAATTCGAGGGTGCGCCCAGTTAAATTGAAACGACGCACCTTCTTCACAAAGTCTCTTGCAATAATAAATTTTTCCATTTTTCTCTCTCTGGTAGCAGTAACTCGTTCGAAAGACCGACAAGACGTTTTCTCTGGTTTTATTAATACTGGACCGATAAGTAACGGTGAGATGTAACCTGAAATAGATGACGTAATTATGGTGTGAATTTTTATAGTGAAATTAAACACTGTAAATTGAAAATATATATTTTTGTTATAAGAAATAAAAAGTAAGAAATTCACAAATCGAATTAATAAAATCATATCAAAATTGTTAGACCCTACTTTTAAGTAACCGATAAAGTCGAATTGTTTTCAGATAAGTATGGATACATAGTAAGTTAGTGAATCTCTTAAAATCAGAACAATATTAAAATATGCAATTATTATTATATGCTAATGTTAATCATATTTTTCAATCAAATTGTTTTTATACAAACCATATTTACGTTAATAAAATGATTATTTATGTAAAATTTGTAGAAAGATGATAGTTTGCTCATCTAAAGGATGTGCTAAAGTATTCCCCTTAAGGATATAAGAAATTGTTTAAAATGAAATTAAAATTGCTATAAGAATTTATAAAAAAACAATTCTATAAATTTATCAAATTGTTACTAACTTAATAGATAAATACGAGAGCTTTAATTTAATACTCCACAAATTAAATATCTCACCTTTTTAAAATTATGCTAGTACGCTTCACTGATAAAAACAATTAATAAACTATTTAGATAACACAGGTTGCAATAGCTTGTTACCGATGAACTAAAATGAATACATTTCTGTCCAGAATTCTTAGAAAATTGTCTCGTACGTCTGAGTTTAAGATAACACTTTCAGACAGGTATATTACCAATAATTGTGCAATATTGTGCAAAGTTAGTGAATCTCTTAAAAATGTACAAAATGTTTAAAATATACCAGAATATTAAAATATGCAATTATGCAAGCAATGTGTATTTTTTCAATCGAATTGTTTTATACAAATATTTACGTTAATAAAATCATCAGTTGTATAAAATTTGTAAAAAATAATATACAAGAAATTAAAATAGTTAAAACGGATTTAAAATTGCTAGATTATAAAAAACAATTTAAAGTCTTCTATTATATAAATTTATCAAATTGTTACTAACTTAATAGATAAATACGAGAGCCTTAATTTGATACCCCAGAAGCCATGTTTAATTAATTAAAATACTCACCTTTTTAAATTAGCACGCTTCATTGATATGAAAAACAATTAATTAATAATTAATAAACTATTTAGATGACACTAAAGTTGCAAGAGTTTGTTATCGATGAACTAAATGAATACCTTTACCCTCTATCTATTTATAGTCGTCCGATTAGCGATAAGAACATTCCAGAATTCTTACAAAATTATCTCGCACGTCTGAGCTCAAGATAACACCTTGCAGACACCTGTGGATACCCTCGTTATGCACTACGTTTTTTGCATTGTTTGGTAAATTGTGTATTACTTTCTGAATATACTAAACGTTCATCAGCTCGGCTACAGTTTTCTAAAACTCAAATTAAATGTTTAAAATTGTAGTAGTAAATTATAGGGTACTTTGTATTTTTGTCGTATTAAAATAAGGAAAGCAGCATATATCTGCTTTCCATCAGAAATCTTTTATCACTATAAATTTGGTGACAGTAATTTTTTCACATATTTTTAATTCATGAATCTCTTTTAGATATGTAAATAGTAGTTGCAGACTGCAGAGTGTTGCAAAAATAATACATTGAGAAATTAATAATTTAAAATCACAACTAAATGCATACTAACCTGCGACCCCTGTAGATAAGAATGTCTTATTAGACTATAATAATTTTAGGAGAATTACAAATATTATATTACACACCTTGCGCCTTGCGATAAAACCTACGATCTCGAGCTGAGGAGATAAATATTTCGCATGAATGAATCCTTTGTTTAAGCATACGTTACTGTATCAAATCGTTCGCTTTTAAAATAATTTTATTATGCACGTATTGTTAAACGCTTATTAGAAATTACCTGATGGAGTTAGCTGTTAGAGCGCTGAAATGTTGTAGGGTCACAGCGGTTCGAATCACACCGGCTCCAACTTTTTTCATTACAAAAATCTACCGCACTGATAAAAATTTCAGAACCAAAAGGGCATTTTACAAAAAAAAAATATTTCGAGAAAAAAAATTTTTTAAATTATCTTTGATAGACATATTTGAAATCTGCTGCGCTTGCTTTTCTTATGAGGTTATAGATTTGTTTGACAGCGCGAAGGGGGGGCCCCTAGACGATTACGAATTTTTGACACCTCGTAAATTTTTGACAACTGTGAGCGACGAATTTTTGACGTCTGTGAGGTGAGCTACGAATTTTTGACTGCCCAATGGGGATGCGAAGCCCTACGGGGCCCAGTGGTGAGAGGAGCCCCCTAAATTAGTGAGAGGAGCCCTACAGGGGCCCATAGATTACAGGGGCCCTTCGGGGGACCCATTGGTGGGAGGAGCCCCTACATTGGTGAGGGAAGCCCCCTACATTGGTTAGAGGAGCCCTACGGGGGACCCATAGGTTAGAGGGGTCCTTCGGGGGTTCGTTAAGTTAGGCAACCAGCAACACATATTCTGGGGCCCATTCTGGGGGCGTATCAGAGCCCTACGGGGCCCCATAGGTTAGAGGGGCTCTTCGGGGTACGTTAAGTTAGGCAACCCGCAACATATATTCTGGGGGCCTCATTATCGGGGCACAGCGGAGCCCTACGGAGCACGGGGGCCCCATTCTGGGGGCGCAGCGGAGCCCTACCTCAACCGCCGCCAGACCTACTACTAGGTAACGTAGAAAAACGTAGTATTTAACACTTGATGTTAATTAAGATTTAATTTTATGGAAAACTTATCGTCTATGCCACATGGACAGACACATTGTAAATTAAAACTGTAGAAAGGTATAGTGAAGTGAAATTTAAAAATGTAGTGCCTCATCGTAGCCAAGAACGGCAGTAGAAGACTTATACCGGAACCCGGTCTCCCCCCACCACTTTTTTTTTCTGGTGGGGGGTAATTAGAGTAATTAGAGCATTGTCGGTAATTAGGGTAATTAGAGCATTGTCGGTAATTAGACTGTAATTACAATGGAGGTAATTAGAAAATTGTCGGTAATTAGACTGTAATTACAATAGAGGTAATAAGAGTAATGTCTGTAATTAGATTGTAATTACAATATAGAGGTAATTAGACTTGATGTAATTACTATTGTGGTAATTGGGGTGGTGCAATTGTAATTGTAATTAGTGTATGTATCAATAAGTGTTTCAAGTATGTAAGTGTACGATAGTAATTAGTATGGTGGGAGGTAAGTAGGTTGGAGGGGGCGAATGTTTCACTATAAATAAAACGCTTTGGTAGCTCAAAATCACATCCATAGTTGTTCACTCAAGAGTTAACTAGTGAGAGTAGTGCAGTTATCTCAATTTATTTCAAGTGAGCAATATATTTCAAGTGAGCAATATATTATATTATTCTTTGCGATTCTTTCATTGTGTACGTCAATTTTAAATTTTAACTATGGCACTTTCCGAATTCGATTTATTAGCACTTAATGCGATTATAAATGAAAATACAGAGATTTTAGTGCAAAGATCTATTACATCGTTAGTTATAAATAAACCTTATATTATAAAGAAAATGTCATTGGTCAATACGCGATATGGAAAATCAATCGTAGTACATTTATTTGAGGAAAGTGCGATTACAGATTTTAAATCATTTTTACCAAAACGGGTTGTAGAAAATATAAGTGAAGATACTATTAATAAAATTAATTCAAGCGGTGGTAAATACACATTGACATATTTAGGACAACGTCCTCCAATGTATATCGGCGCAAAATCCAGCGCAATAATACAATTTGGTATTTAATTTCTAGTACTTAAGAAACAATATTTGTATTAGTTAGTTATTAGTTTACATTTGCTACTATATAATAAAATGGGGTACATTTAGAAAGAATTTTGGGGGTATTATAAAAATAATTATCTGTTCACTTGTAAATATAGAATTATTGATTTGAACAATATATCAATTTTAAATTGAATAGATATCATATTTTGTGTAAGTATGTGATTAGATTTATTCTCTTTATATCTATTTTTAATTTATTTGTTTAATTCCAGGTTAACTCTAACCAACAAAAAAACATGTGGATGCAATATTCATCTCACGGATGGGTAAAGGCAGAAGACATTAAATCTGCCATTGAAAGATTGTCTTGTAAACTAGATGACATAAGGAGGGATTCACTGCATTCTTTGAATTATGACATAAATGTCTGCTTCGATGCTGAAGAAGTTCGACGTGTTAAAGAAACTTCCAAGGCGTGTAGCATTGGTGTAAATTTATGTGGTAGATATTCTCGTGGCTTCCTAAACTTGGATGAGTTTTGTGAGCATATGGGCGTAGTGGATCTAAAACGCTTTCTATATGACATAGTGGAGTACCTACCTAAGAATATCATTGAAAAATATCAACTCAACCAGTCTGATGAAGAAGATAATGAGGACAATGTAGATAAATAAATACTATAATCTGTTAATTTTGATTGACATATTCATTACACCAAATATTGTATATGTCTGCAGTAAACAATATGGTGCTGTATTTTGTATTATAAGGATAAATAAATGAAATACACATTAAAAGGTTACATTCATTTTATTACATAATTAAAAATACCTTAGCATAATTAAAACAGTTTTCATTGTAATTTTATATTTAAATCTACAATAACATTTTTTGAGAAAATGAACATTTGTAAGTACATCATGATTATTATTGATAAAATGTTCCAGACATCTTGATAGAAATGGTATGCTGCACTACTTAATTGCACAATAATAAATGTTTTCTTTTTTACTTAACATCGAGAAAGCCATTCTGAACCGAGCCATCTAATGCGTTATAACTTAAATATGTATCATGAAGTATAAGTGCATACACTCGAGTTTGTTCCGGAAATTTCGCTTTTCGTGTTTCAAATTCTATCTTTATGTCGACTGTAGATGATTTCACTGCAACAGGTTGGTGTGAACAATCAATGACAAACAAAGGATTCTTCCTGAATTCCCCAAGATCCATCATGGGTTCGCTCATATCTTTATCATAGTAACTACGTTGGAAGTTCTCATAAGCATAATATGCTGCAGAATCGAGCTTCTTATCGAAATCTAAATTCCAACGTTCATATGGATATACTTCAGAGTTTAGAAATAGTCGAATATTATTTATGTCTGCGTGTTTGAACTGTGTAACATCCTTTGTTCTATCATTGGCCTGATCAGTGCCTTGAAAGCCAAGAAGGATGAAAAGTGGACTTTCAAGACGGGTGGAGAGTTTAAGAGCCCATATGTCATAGGTAGTATCGCGTAGACAGGGAAGCTCATAAAAATCCCACGCACGGTAGACCATCTTAACTTTGGTATTATTACCACTTTTATTAATTCGATTCAATAATTTTAACTTTTGTCGATCTTCAGGTACAATGTGCCTTATCTTCCACTCAATTTTGCTGATATCCAACTCTGCATCAACCTCACCGATATAGGAGTCTTTAAATGAGCGTGCAATTATCATAATTAATTCTTGCTTCACATTCAGAATGCCTTTGGTATAATCTTCTGCAAAACCCATAAGGAACTTAAGGGGTAGTTTGCCACTGAACACGTGACTGGTGGTATCTAAAATATCTTGTCTCTTTTCAGTGAGACCCCAACCTGTTGTTATTAATGAGCGTGCATGCGTTTGCCCATACGACACCATAGTTTTCATTGTGGTAGTAATACCAGGTCTTCTAACTACTGCTACTTGTTCACCACCCATTTCCAGTCGTATCTCTTCAAAGAGAAATGCTAGTGCATTATTGGATAAATAACAACGCTTTGTGGTGTCGCTAGGAGTAAATTTTCCCTCTATGTATATATAACTTTCTGAAATGTCGAGTATAACATCTTGAAAATTGATGGGAATACGTATTTCATCAGAGTTTCTGTAATATGGGGATCCATATGGTTTATATGTATGCTCATGTAGGCTAACTAGGGAATGATCTAACACAGGTTCATCAAACACCTCAAGTTTGTCACTAGTTGCAGTAGCCACCATTATTATGACCAATTTTTTCGCAGTTTTAATCCAATAAATTTTAAAAAGGCTTGATCCTCAGCTGACAATCTATGTCTTAACTGTTTAAGGTATAGACTTTGAATGAATTGCTTTCCACATCTCCCTTTCTTTTTATCCATACTGTTGTTCGCTACAGTATCATACTGATGGTGATGTACTTGCTGTCGCTGTTTATATCGAAAACCCATTTGGTTGGTGATATCCGACTTTCTTCAATTCTAGCCTTACAATAATTTTCTCACCTCGAAAATCGATCAAATCACCGTTATCGTCCAGTATGCGTAGTGTGATGTTGTCTATTAACTGACGCCCTTTAGGTCTAACAGGTAAATATATGATATTTTTGGGTTCTCTAGTAAGTTTGTAGCCAGGCTCAACGTCTATGTCAAATTCAAAGAGAGTGTGTGACTCTTCTGCATTCAGATAAGCTCCAGAAATAATATTGCAATCTACGCGTATCATCCTTACTTTCATAATATCAACAGGCTGTGTTGATTCGTAATTTTTATTTGGTTGTAAATATATTGGTCCAAATCCCAACAGACTTCCTATTGAATTTGGTTGTCTAAAATCTACTTCATACTTTGACAAAATCTCGCACTTTAAGGTATTGTTGTTTGCCCTTAAAGTGAATATTTGCGTGTAATCCTTTCCATCAATATTCATAGCTTTCAACATTGCAGCATAGATTTCATCAATTTCATAAGCCCCCAGAGGTATGTGAACAGTAGTGAATGTATCTTTAGCACTAACCCTATATTGGAAGATGTTATTTGTTTCATCCACATTGTATATGGAGTTGTAAGAGTAGAATCCAATTAAACCTAACCCATGACGACTGCTCCTATCCAGTTCAATGGGTGGATCAAAGTTGACACTTAGCTCACTTAAGCGGCTCGTTAGTGTGAACGTGTACGACATGACTGATATAATTAAATTGTGTTACCCAATTTATTGTGGATTACAGCAATAATGGTATAATTTCCTCTTCTTAGAAGTGGATGGTAATATATTTACATTGTTATTGGATGCCACATTTACATCGTTTACCTTACAATAGCAGCAAAACATTTTTCTAGGTGTTGGACCATCATTTACGTCAACATTGCTTTCATAATCATTAAGGTAATGTTCTGTGCAATATTGATATTTTAATATATCGATATCATTCTGAAGATGTGTAGGTAGCTTATCCCATACTAATGCAATTTCATGTGAAGCAAGCCCAATCATCACTTCTTTGGGCATATTTGCAAGTTGTTGTTTGCTCATCTTCAACAGACTACGCAAACGGGAGAATGCAATTAGTGAGTGACCCATTCGCTTGATACTTTCTCGATCCATTGCTGGGGTTATAGATTTCAGCTCCATGGCGTTTTATATTTGTTTTGTAGAGAGAAACTTTAAACACAAATGTCCACACCACACTGTGTTAAAATTCTGTACACGTTTGTAGTTATAGAATATTTGGTTGGCCCTCCTTGAATCGTTATTGAAATATGTAACTAATTCTATAGGTGGGGGTAAATCACCAAAACTATCAAAGTAATTTACTAAACCACCTCGTTTTTTATATGCCACCCAATGTGTCCCAGGACCATATATACTATCCAAATTGATTATTGAAGATTCATTGTAATGTGGCCCATGTCTTGGTAGTGAGTCGCGCATAAACACACCTCGAAAGTATGCTACCTTCATTTTCTTAGCATAATATTTAAGATCAATGTCGGTAAGAGGTCTCCGAGGTAGGGAGTCTATTAGTTTTTTGAATTCTGTTTTAGATAAAGACCCATTCCCTTTCGATATGGCTTCATAAACATCCCCTTGCCACTTTTCATAGCGATTGCTTCCATACTTCTGTTGTGTCGATTTGCTTCAGCTAATTCTTCTCTACCCTTTTTCACATCATTTACAGCTTTAGCAATACCAGCAGCCGTACCAGCCAAACTACCCAATGCAGATAATCCAGCAAAAATGGGTATTAGAGGTAAAATACCACCAACTTTTGGAATTGGTATAATTCGAGGTGTTTGAATATTGCGTTTTCCACCGGCCTGTTTTATATATCGACGTGCAGCTTTTAGAGCAATTTCAGTCACCTTCTTTTGGTCTTTTACTCTTTTGCCTCCAGCATTTCGCAGTGTGTCACGCACTTTTCGTACTATCCCAGATCCAAACGCTGTCTTTTTAACATTCTTCTTACCTTTCTTTGTTTTCTTGATGATTCGTTTCCTTATTGGATTGCGAGATATTGTTGAATTACATCCCATACCAAGACGTTGTTTTCCCTTCATTATAGTTGTGACTAACCAAGCAGCTGCCTTTTCTCCACGTCCTGCGTCTTTAGATTTCACTCGTTTCCACGCAGCCTGTTCAAGCTGATAGTCTGCTTTATGGCGGGCTGCTTGATTACTGCTATTTTTGTCGTACGCAATATCGTGTTGCTTACACGCTTTATCGAGCTGATTTATGCCAGAATCACCTCGTGCTAACCTTTTATTTAAATCTGTGCCTGGACCACAAAATTGATAACCTGGCAAATGCAATTCAAAGGGGAGCTTATTAATCAGGGAATTAACTAATCCTCCACCGCGCTTCGTACGTTTTTCACGTGTGTATCGTATCGTAGAAACCATTTAAATAAGAGTTGTAAATCACACATCTACTTATATAACATTTAGCCGCGGTACAATGCACATTGTGAAACAGAAACAAACGCTTTCTATAGATAATTTGGATGAAAAAGTTGGGCGTGGGTTAAGTGCTGATAATCGCCATGGACCACTACTACCTTCAACTGTACGTGCCCTCATAATAGGACCCTCGAATTGTGGGAAAACAAATGTCTTAATATCTTTGATCACGCATCGTTTAGGTTTACGTTTTTTAAATATTTACCTATACTCAAAGTCTATAAATCAACCCAAGTATGAGTATCTACGTAATGTATTAGCGCCGATTGAGGGGTTAGGATTTTATACATTTAGTAATGGTACGCAAATAGTGGAACCATCCGAGGCAAAGCCAGAGTCTGTGTTTATATTTGACGATGTAATATGTGAGAAACAAGATGTTATAAGGGGATATTTCAGTATGGGCCGACATAGAAATGTGGATTGTTTTTATCTTGGCCAGACATACTCTCGAATCCCGAAGCAGCTAATAAGAGACAATAGTAATTTAATTGTTGTCTTTAAACAGGACGACATGAATCTGCATCACATCTTTTCCGATCATGTGTCACCTGATGTAACGTTTACAGTATTTCAAAATATGTGTGCAAAGTGCTGGAATGACAAATATCGATTTCTAGTGATTGATAAGGATAGAGAAGTACAAGGTGGGCGATATAGAAAAGGGTTTGATAGCTTCATATATCCATAATGCATTTTATTAAAAACTTCACTTGAATTACATACGTCGTTAGGATTACTTCGTTTACGTATGCGCTAAGATGAAGGTTACCAAAGATAATAAAAAATATAACAATCTTGCACATCCCAGTAGCGAAATAACACTCAAGCGACAGCTGATTGAGGCAACAGATGCTGTGCGGAAGAAGTTTAACTATATCAAGAACAAAGATATGGAGATGCACGTAACACTTGAAAAGATCTACCAACCGATAACTGAACCTTTAAATGTTATATCTTCAGCAGCAGAGAACAAATCTCATATCCAACAATTACATTCAAAACCATCATCATCAAGGGTGTCCACCCAGAGGGCTGTATCATGGGAGAGTGCTTCTGAAGAAGGATCCGATAAGTATGTAGGTGGTGATGATGTTCCACATTATATCCCCATTATGGAAACACCACCATCGTCAATAAGAACAACCCCTGTATCCGAAACTTCTCCAGCTAGTAAACTAGAAAAAAGACATGAGGTTGTAAAAAGACATATACAAAATTTAAAATCTGGTGATTCCAAGTATGATAGTTTATATGGAGTGCGTGTAGATCCCAAGACAGGCAAACTGCTGATGGGCAATGCCGAAATACGTTTTTCCCATGGAAATATTACGCTATGGTATGGCAATAAGAAACTTGGCGTGTATCTAGGTAGTCCTAAATTGTACGATCTAATATTTCTAAAACGCCCAACAATTTTAGATGATAATAGAGAGGGTGTTCTCGATGATGAATGGAGTAAGATATATGGAGAAATACTAAGAAAAACAAAGGCACCTTACAAAAAATTCGATGTAGCGAATGGCTATAACACTACTAAGCGTGGAAAATTTCACAAAATTATCAAACCATTAACATCTTCTACAATTGCGACACGATCGTCAACAAGTGGTCACGGCTTAAAACGTGTACCTACCCACAAATTGTACAGAAATAAAGATAAAGAATATATTTTTTGGAATAAACCCAGCGAACTCGTGGATCGTCTACGTCTACTATGGAGTTCGAAAATAGCGGGAAATAACAACCACGACAATGAAATAATAGAAATAATATCAGAACTTAGGGAAGAAAAAATAGTGTATTAAAGATGAAATAAAACATAGTATCATTATACTTAATAAGTATTATATAGTCTGAAATTTTATAAACTGGATCAGATGCAACCAGAAATGTCTACTGTAAACACTATCGACAAATTTGGACGCAGCAAAAGAATTAGTGCGAGTAAGTTAATAGCCCATCGTGGATTACCTGGCGTGGGTTTTAAACTTACCAGAGATAATCACTATGATATTGAAAATAAGCGTTTAAAAAATGTAGGGGAACCTGTTGATGATCAAGATGGTGCAACATGTAATTACGTTAACAAGCGTCTACAAACAAATGATGAAAATGCTGCCAAAGCTATTTTTGATACAACCGATGTAATTATTGGGGAAATGAAAAAATATGTTGATGTGGGACTTATAAGAAGTGGAGAAGAAAATCGCGCTATTTTCAATAAACAAAATAATGAGATGATGCAGAAAATGAAAATAGAAATGAGGAAATATGTTGATAAAGCAATTTCTGAAGTTAAACGTTCGGCCATAAACAAACACAATACTTTAATCACTAGAATCTCTAAATTAGAGCATATTGCCACCGAACTCCAACCAAAGAAGGTGCAATCCGGAGGCCTAACATTTCCACCAGAACTAATGCCTGAAGTTGATATATAGCTGAAGACAATTTTATAATGGAGGTTAGCAGCGAAAAATTACAAGTTGTTAACGAGTTACATAGAAATGCTCGACGAAATTTTCGTAGAAGGCGAACCATAATTAAGGGGTTTGGTGATTTGTGGCAAGCAGACCTAGCTGAAATGCAGCCATACGCTGATAAAAATAGAGGGTATCGTTATATTCTTGTAGTGATTGACTGCTATTCCAAGTACGTATGGACCAAACCTATTAAAAATAAAGCAGCTGTAGAAGTTACCAAGGCTATGCAGACTATTATTCAAGAAGCAAATTATTCACCGAGAAATTTACAGACCGATAATGGTACTGAATTCTATAACAGAAAGTTCTCCGCATTAATGAAGCGGCACGAAATTAATCATTATTCTACGTATAGCACAAAAAAAGCAGCAATTGTTGAGCGAGTAATCCGCACATTAAAAAATTGGTTGTATAAAGAATTCTCAGCTATGGGTAAATATAAATGGCTCGATATCCTACCAAACGTTACAAAAAGTTACAATGACAAAGTCCATCGTACAACTGGCAGAAAGCCCATTGATGTCAAACCAACTACACATTTAAACGTATATAATTATATTAAGATTGCTCTGAAACCGAAATTTCATCTCGGTGATATAGTTCGTATTAGCAAGTATAAAGGTGTATTTGATAAAGGGTTTACACCGAACTTTTCAACAGAACTTTTTAAAATTACCAAAATAAACATAACAAATCCCACAACTTACCTGATAGAAGACTTGTTTGGACACCCAATCAAGGGATGTTTTTATGAAATGGAGCTACTAAAAGCAAAATACCCCGATGTGTATCTAGTTGAAAATGTATTAAAGAAGAAAGGAAATAAAGTGCTGGTAAAGTGGCTGGGGCTATCTATAGAACACAATTCGTGGGTTGATATAGCTTCTATTGTTTAAAATTGTCATTAACTAGAAAAATATATTAATGTATCATTATATAGTTATGTCGATTGAAATATTTTAATATGTGTCACAAATGAATAATAAAATGAATATACTTTATTAATATTTATTTAATTTATTTCCTTCATTTTAAATTGTAAAAAAATTAAAAATTATCATTTTTTTTTTTTTTTTTTTTTTTTTTTGTATAATTTTAAAAGTTTCCTACAAAATAATATGTTATTACAATACTAAAAAATATATTTACATTTTATGGTTATAATATATATTACATACACACATACATATATACAAATAATATAATTTATTTATAATTAAGACACCAACAGTCCCTATTATGGTGAGTCCAACTACTATAAAACACACCAATGCGATCACACAAGATGAGTGCCCCTGACATACATTTTATGCAAATGTTGTTCCAACAATTGTCCTCGTACTTACTACAGTACACGCATCGTTGTCTTAATTGTGGTTGGTCTGCTTTGCAAGCTTCACATACGTCTCGATATATACCAAAATTCGTTCTTTTGAGTATGGTAAGACAATTGCGACATTGTGTTTCATTTGGACAATTGTCTCGAAATTCTTTTTTCTGCACTGGGTTCTGAATTACACACTTTTTGCACAGTCCAGTGCATGGGTTGATAATTTGCTTCCTCCATGCAGTATAGCAATTATGGCAAATTCTTGAATTATTGTAACTATACGGTTGTACTGCTATTATTGGTTTTAATTTCCACTCTCTTGGTAGGACCATTGTATGCACTTCTGTTTTAAGACACGATTGTGTTACGTAAGAAGTTTGAATGCGTTCCTCTTGTGGTCACTCTTGGTTTAAATAGCTAATAGTAAACTTGACGCCATAGGAAGGGCGTCACCGTCACGAATTATAGAATATAAAACGGAGGAGGTTTAACATCAAATCAGTTGAGTTCCAACATTTAAAGATGGCTTATAGACGATTCCTCACTGAACTGGCAGAAAATGATATGGGTGCAATGGTGTTACACCGAGATGGTGTAAATCAAGAGCTTCAGGACTTGAATCAAGATGCTGTCCACAGGGAGGATCCCATCATCGTGGAAAATATCAATGTCGACCAAGAGGGTGCCGACTGGGGAGATGGCAACCTGGTTCCCGTCAGTGTAGATGAAGGTCTTGGGGATGATGTGGAAGACGAAGCTGGAGAGTTAGCCTTCTCCGGAAAAATATTAAACAATTATGATGATCGGCGGAGACTATATTGCACGTCAGCGTCTTTTGTCATAATCAGAACCAGGCCGGATGCAACCAAACACTTCCTGTGTGGGCTATGTTATATATCCTATACACGGATAGTGTCCGGACGTCACCAGCATGTAAATATTCACAAAACGACGACGTTGGATGGTGCAATGATACCGAAATGTAAATGTTGCAGCACAAACTTGGTGCAATTGCATCGAATTGAAGTATGTCATACATGTAATAATGTAAATAAAACAATTGCGTGAACGATACAACGTGTTTTACTAAATTAGATATTTATGGTAGTTATTTATAGTATGAGTATAAAATAGTACTGTTCTATATACAAATGTCAAGAAATTATTATGATATTAAGTGTTCACATGTTTTGGAGGGGGTAAATGTATAAAATGAAGTTCTTTGCTGCTGTTGCTCAGTTTGTATTGAGATGGAGACCGAACAACCTGTACAAGATAGTACCATCTCCTCAACTACTGGTGACTCCACAGTGATGGCTCCAACATGCTCTATAGACAGTGAGGTCATACAACATGCCAGTATCCCAAGTGACTGGTGGTCGATGGAGACGGCGTCCAATTCTCGTGCTTCTTCACCGTCGGCTTGGTCAATAGAGACGGTTCCTAATTCTAGGCCATCATCTCCAACGGATTCAACTGTGTCCAACCTCACAGATGACCAAGTATTGGAACCAGAAGAGCCATCATCTCCAACGGATTCAACTGTGTCCAACCTCACAGATGACCAAGTATTGGAACCAGAAGAAGATGATTCGTTATAATTAGTATTTATTAATGTAAATTTATATTTCATTTTATTTTTAAGTTTAATTGTATATTTTTTTTAATTAATAAAAATATTTGTGCCACCCTGTATATTACAAGTTGTGAAAATTAGTAAATCATATAAATATTAAAACAAATTAACATATGAATGATTTTATTAAAAAGTATTTTGAAAAAAAAATGGTTATCTTTTATTTATTATTATTTAAATTAAATTAAAATATCTCAAGATATAAACTGATTCAAAATAATACAGTTCTAAATGTATAAAGCCGATAGCTTGGGTTGATTTTATAGCCTAAGGCCCTGCGACCCTGCCTGGTCAATACGGATCGATGAGCAGGTAGTTTTTTTGTTGAAATTATGAAATAGACCTAACTCTTTCGGGACGTTCGAATAGCCGAGCGGGCAAATACGCGTCGATCTTGAGGCCACTCAGAAGACCACGGGATCGAATCTCGGACGCCCCCCGGAGAAAGGAGGAGGTGGATCTCCGGTTTTTTTTTTAAATTTGACCTTTGACCTTTCCTAATTAACCATTAATTTTGATTTTCATGTGTTTAAAATTCGATTTTTTTAATTTTTTTTTTTTTTTATGTTGTTATTAACCTATTAAACTCTTTATTTATTTAAATTAATTAACCTTTACATTATGTGTTTATTTACAATTACATGTGGTGTATTTATTTTATTAACTAATTAATTTTTTATTCACTTTTAAAATTTGTTTTAAACTTTTTTATATTTATTTTTTATGTACAATTACTTACTACTAATAAAAGACAAGTTTGTAATTTTATTAAAGTTTTTATTATTAAGAAAAATGTTTTAAACTCTTTATTTATTTAAATTAATTAACCTTTACATTATGTGTTTATTTACAATTACATAATCTAATTATTCATGTCAAACAAGTACTCATAATATGCACAATTAATTAATTACATGTGGTGTATTTATTTTATTAACTAATTAATTTTTTATTCACTTTTTAAAATTTGTTTTAAACTTTTTTATATTTATTTTTTATGTACAATTACTTACTACTAATAAAAGACAAGTTTGTAATTTTATTAAAGTTTTTATTATTAAGAAAATGTTTTAAACTCTTTATTTATTTAAATTAATTAACCTTTACATTATGTGTTTATTTACAATTACATAATCTAATTATTCATGTCAAACATGTACTCATAATATGCACAATTAATTAATTACATGTGGTGTATTTATTTTATTAACTAATTAATTTTTTTAACATATTTCATTTAAAATTTTTTTATTTACTCTTTAAAATTTTCTTTACAATTACTTAACCTAATTATTCATTTATACGCTAATTTAATATATACAAATACTTATACTAATCAATATTTTTTTTTTTTACATTTATACGTATAAAAAAATTTATATATATTTTTTTTTATATTTTTTTTTCACTTTTTTTTATGTACAATACTTATTATTAATAAACTAACTACATATATTTACAATGACTTAACCTAACTTAATAACTAGAAAAAAACTGCATAACAAAGCCTCTCCACCATGTGTGTTGTACAAGCCTTACCGCCCGACTCTACTTAGACCCGATTCAATTGCTCTCAACGCCCTTTCGGCTTTCTCCAAAGCGACGCGGCGCCCAGCTATTTCGGCTAACTCATGGTTAGCCTGGCGAATGGCTTCAGCTAATCTTGCGTTAACCTCAATTTCACGGTCCGCATCACCTTGGGTTGCTGCCACTTTCTCCTGATATTCTGTCTTAGCCGCAGAATAGAAATTTAAGAATTTGTTTAAAATATTTCTATTCTCAGGCTGAGACAGAAATACATCCGGCTCTGAATCTGAAGAATCCTGAGCCGGCTCTAGAATAGGTAGTGGTGGTGATAGCGCCACCTGTGGAACCGACTCAACTTCTGAGGGATGTTGAATCGGTTCTGCAAGTGGCTGCGACACCACCAGAGGAAGTGTTGGAACCACCACATTAGAACAACTCGGTTGTTCTAATGTGCTGCTACCACTTAAAGGCGTCGGTAATATTGCATTAGAGCAACTAGGTTGTTCTAACGGAATATTATCAGGTAAAGAAACCGAAACAGACCTTTTTGCTGGTGCCTTTTTACATCTCTTGCCCTTAACAATTTTGAAAACCTGTTCAACAGGTGTTGGTGGTGTTGCAGGCGTAAGAGGGGTAAGAGGCGTTGGCATAGCGGTCTGTAAATCGATTATATTTTGGATTGCATTGTCCTCCTCAGTCTTCGGCCCCAATTTAATTATTTCAACAGTTACTGGGGTCGGATTCCGAGAAGGACGACGCAATCCTTGTTTCGGTTTCTTTACAGCCTTTCTCTGTCTACTTCCTAGCGAAGCCGATGATGACGATTTTATCCTTTGAATTATGATTTTGTCGATCTTTGGTTTTTTCACAAAATCGTCATCAGAGTCGTCGCTATCGACAAGCGACACCGTGGGTAGGTGTTGAGAGCCAGAGAAATTATTATTATGATGTCGTCCACCCTGACCACCTGAGCCGGAATGTAAAGATTTACTTTTAAGTATTTGATTTCTCAAAAGTAACACCTCACCTTCCGCTTCAAGGTTATCTTGAATTTGCTGTACTGCATTTTGGTCGACGATGGCATCGAAATTAATTCCGGCGCCATCCTCGGGCAAATGCAATACAGGATATTCCGTGTCAGGGTGGTCAATCGCGTGCGTCCGTTGGTAGCCAAAATACGCCTGTTGAAGCTGTACTTCACCATTATTAGAGGCTTGCGAGATGGCCTCATATATATTGTTTTCCGCCGGGATTACAACATTTTGCAAAATATTTATTCCGCTGGTAGATGGCCCCGG
This sequence comes from Rhagium mordax, assembly GCA_963680705.1. Lineage (NCBI taxonomy): Eukaryota > Metazoa > Arthropoda > Insecta > Coleoptera > Cerambycidae > Rhagium > Rhagium mordax. The sequence continues at coordinate 71,150,412 of OY796657.1, forward strand.
CGGTGTTGCAACGTTCGCCGAACCCTCACCCACGCTGGTTGCGGCATTATTAGCATGTTGCTGTTGCACTACAGTACCAGCTTCTGTGGGTGATTCAACAATATTGCTGACAATAGGGTCCGGCACAAAATTTTGCAAATAGGCCATCAAATTCAAACCTACTAATGCAGGTGATGTACCCTCCTACGGGCGTTTGCGACTACCACCGGCCGCATTCTTCTTTAGGTGTCTTACCATTTTCACAAAACGAACACAAAAACGATTGAACACAAAAAAACAATTACAAAAATGCGAAAACGGAGCACTTTTTGTGGCACTTGTACACACGACGAAAGTTGAAGGTGGAAAGAATTTTTGTAGCATCTCAAAGAAGCTCTAGACCACTCTCGCCCCACCACCTCTGTCACTACTAGAGAGGTTGGGGTGGTCAACTTCTTTCTCATTGGTCGATATAATATCACGCCACCAATGCTCGCTTTCTATTGGTTGAAGGAAACCCACGCCACTACGTAACGGAGAGCATTATACGTTTGTGGCGCCAAGCCACGCCGTGCCAACTGATGTAATTACATCCATGACTATGAAATGACGCCAACATTGTTGCCACGTAACCCAAGCCAAATACCACACGATACAAATTTAGTAGAGTCGACGCCAGCATTGTTGTCACATAACCTAAATTAATCTGTACATCATTGAAACTAAACACAAATTTAACAAAGAAGGTGTGCTTATCCTTGCAGCCATATTACAATACCCAGCCACATAATAAAGCGATGCATTATTTTAAATTGTCATTTTGTGGTAATAATTAACAACAATTCAAATTCAAATTGAAATTTATTAACCAATTATTATTACATTTTAGTTACATAATTAATTTTAACCTTAACCTAAAATTGTACAATTGTCAAAAAATGTCTTACATACATACAATATTTGATAAGTATACAGTTAAACTAAGAATTTAATTTATAATGTATTTGTTGAAATCAGTATGAGTTCTCCTATATATATATATTTTATTAAACACATTTTCCAAAAAGAATAATAATATTCGTAAAGTACACAACTTAACTTAGTTTTAGACCCTTGCATTGAAAAAATAATGTTTCAATAAGTTTTTCAGTGAAGTATTTTTATTCTTGACTTAACTCAGCTATGGCTGCGAGTAATTTATCCAACTTTTCGTTTTTTACAGAACAATTTTCAACTTCATTTATGGCTGACATTAACCAGCGTATGTTTTGTTCAGGTTCGTCCTGAAAGAATTGTACATCAGAATGCCCCCACGGTAATGTCTTAGTTGTATTGGGAATAACGAATCGCTTATCGTCATACTGGCTCAAAGCCACTTTGTTCTTTACTTCGGTATATATATCATGCAAATAGCTTCTAAACGTATTCATCTTTCTAAATATCAAACCTCCTCGTTCAACGATTTGCTTATAGTCGTCTATTGATAACTCTTTTTGAATGACGGATCTTTTTACACCTTTAGCTTTTTTTAATTCATTTGCCACAGATTGTACACAATATGCCTTCGCGCCTGTTCCGTAAAAACTAATTATTGGGTCCGCGGGGAATTCGTCTTTAAAATTACCTAAAATTGACACACCCTTAGGTACATTAAATATATTTCCCACTTGATAGTTTGAAGTATCGAACTTGTCGGGATTGTCTATTATAAAATCGTAGAAGTTATCTGTAAAAATTTTAATAATTAATGAATCAGTGTCTGTATATAATAAAGCCGCGTTCTCACCAAACTGACTTTTAATTATGTTATAGAAAAAATTGTATAGTACCGTCTTGGATAATTCCAATATACAAAATCCTACATAGATTGGTTTATTGTAAAGTACCTTTTGTCTACCCATATGAATAGCCACGAAATCCTCGGTAAATATTGAACATGTTTTAAAGTTTGGGCGAGATATTAGTGCATTTGCACCTTTACTACGCCTGATACTCTCCCAGTGAGTAACCAGCTTTATGTCGGATCTGTTATCAATATTTTCCATTGTTTTACCGTATATGGAATTATTCATTAATTTGTATTGGTCTCTTTCAAATTTATTTGTTGCGTTATTTCGTAAAAGAGTATTAAGGTTAATGTAATTTTGCAGCCAAGCCGATTGATTGAATTTAAGAATTCTATGTGTTTTTAAAACCACTAAACCATTATTAACAGCCTGCTTTAAATTTAAATAATGTACGATATATTTGTTTTTGTCGTTTAAATTTGGTATTAACTTCGCTAATTTTGATTTTGATTTGGGTGGAACAATATTTTCGACTAAAAATGGGAGGTCCGAGTGCAAATCGTGCAAATGTTGTGGATAATGTATATCTACCTCTAAAACATATCCGTGGGGGTCATCCTCCAAAATACTCATAATATCTAATTCGTCAATTTCCGCTTTGGACAGCCATTGAAATCCCCCCGTTGGTAAACATTGACTCATTGAATATCCGTACAAATTCGTTGCATCGAGGTAAGTTATGAATGATGATGGCTCGTTGGGATCGTAATTGGGTAGAAATTTATTATTTGCAATATGCTTTCTTTCTGAGCACTGACTTAAGCCGCCCCGTATCCCTTTTTTAAAAAAATGAATCATATCGATTTCAGTTAATAATTGTAACTTCACCCCTGTTAATTTTAACATAGCATCCCACGATAAACCTGGAGCTGTATAGTATTGAGCTGGATCCAGTTTGTATTTATCCAAACAAATTTCACGAAAGTTTTCAAATATATCGCATAAAAGAAGCACATCTGATTTTAAATAAAGATCTGAATAATCCCCCAAGTTTTTACATTCAAATAAATTCCACATATCATTAGCACGTTGATAATCCGCAATCGATATGTGTTCATTGTTTAAATTATCAAAAAATTCCTCTTTGGCTGGTAATTCCAATTTATTTAATTTTTCTAAACTGTCCAAAAAACTATATGGAAACACACCCTTCTGTCTCATTAAATTGAATTTGGCATTATCGTTATAGAAACTTCGTGTTACCACCAACTGGTTATCATCTAAACTCACACCCAAATTTTGTAATGATGCAGACAAGAACTTGAAACTATCGATAAATCGTAGTTGTAAAAATTTTTTCTTTGTTTCACCCTTCTTATTTACATAATCGTGCATATAAATGTGTTTCGTAAAGGATATATATTTTTCTTTGTTTTGTGCTATTACATCAACCTTGTCTCGGTGTTTACAGAGCTCTTTCACGAATAGGTGATTATCGTAATTACTTAACCCGTGGAATATAATAGGTGTAAATTTGGGTAATTTATAATTTAAATTGCAGATGGAATGTGCAGCACCAAAACGCACTTTACCCGTTAAGTGACAATGGTCTCTTACTTTTACATCCTCTCTTTCGAAAGGCTTATTACATATACCGCATGTGGTTGCATTTTGGTAGTCTTGGCTTTCTTGCGGTGTAAGAGGAGCCATTGGGACTATGTTTTTCATATGTTGATTATATATATTCCTTAAATCAGCCTCTATACGTGATACAAATACTTCGGCCGCATCAGCACCTCGGTACAGCTCAAACTTAGATAGAGAATTGTCAAAAGAACATTTTATGAAATATGCGAATGAGTAAGGGTCATGTTTAAAAGTTTTGTTTGTGAAAGAACGTTCGGGGTTTGGTTCGCAAGTATTGATAGGTTTTAAAATCGATTCAAAATCAGCATATACTACAAATGGCACTTGCATTTGTCTTTCGAAATTCTCAAATTTTAATATATTTTCTGCAACTTCCTTACCGAATTTATCTACCCGTATTTTTGTTGTTGGCGTTGTGGTGTAAATGTGATTACAATCGTTTCTCTGATGTTGAAATAGTTGACGTTCATTATTAAAATATAATAAGCAACCGTCACAAAAATATTTTTTATGATCGCTACCGGAAATTTGGGTGGAAACTAACCTAGATATATCTTTTATCCAACAGTAGTGACTGTTGGCACAATCTTTATTGCAATGGTGATTATCATCATCACACTCGCTAGAGATCAATAATAAATTTATGTGTGTATACAGTTTTCTCCCCGAGTAACGCAAAGGTCCTACAACTTCATACTTTACTCTATTATTTTCAAATATCTGTTCTAACCCATATACGTTAATTGAAATGTTGTTCATTTCCTCAAACTTTGAAATATCTCGTAATTTTACTGGAGAACTCATACCTGTTACATTTAATACTGTTGAAAAATGCGGATATGACGCTGTGTCCGATGTATGACCATTTGCAGGGTATAATGCTGAAGTCACAGCCCAAAAAAAACAACTTTGATCCTGGTTTTCTACATTTATCACAGCTCCCTTATTTGAAATATATTTTGGTAATTTAATGTAGGATGAACCTCCCATAGGACTATACTTGTTGACATTGATTTCAAGAAATGTAATTCGTTCAAGAGCCCACCCTAAAAAAATGAATAGTCGTTAATTATTATTCCCATATTTTGATAAATATTAACTTACCCGAATCACGTTCTTGAAACTCCGTAGTTTGCATAATCATAGAATCCACAAAGCTGTCCAAGATATTCCTCAGATCCATGGATTCATCCAAAATTCTGTTACTGGTATTAAATGATTTCATCTCTACCAGATCCTGTGTAGGTAATATGTATCTTGCGAACGTTTCCATATTCACTTTAATGGCTTTATGTATTTTTAAAACTTCTTCCAATAGATTTAAAATTTTGGGTCTGATCTCGTTGAAGAACATTGTGTAGTCTATATGATTATTTTCACTGTGCACACGATACGTCACAATCCTGTTCCTGAAGGCACTTTGGACAATTTCCACACCATTCGTCATAGGAACACATGACCTTGTTCTATGTTGTAACGTTCTTTTATGTGACTTCATCTGAGACGTTGTTAGAGTCACATTACAGCAATTACATGTTTGCATGTTTGTTGATGTTGAAGGAAATGTGTCCGCTCTAAACTGCTTTGCTGGTGGAGATCCATCATGGCTTGGTTGTATACATGATTGCCTTTGATGACGTCGCAAATTGTCACCACGTGTAAAATTATTACCACAATCAGTACACACATACATTTTCACTTTTTACTACTCTAGAACACTAGGCTACACAATGATCGCATGTTAACTCCTCTCCCGCTTTTATAGAGATATGATAGAACTCGCCCCACCATCTGCGTATGAGAATGAAATGTGACAGTTAATTGCCTCCCACAACCATAATTACCTCCAACCATACTAATTACTATCATACACTTACATACTTGAAATACTTATTGATACATATGCTAATTACAATTACAATTGCATCACTCCAATTACCACCATAGTAGTTAAATCAAGTCTAATTACCGACAATACTATAATTACCTCTATATTGTAATTACAATCTAATTACAGACATTACTCTTATTACCTTTATTGTAATTACAGTCTAATTACCGACAATACTCTAATTACCTCCATTGTAATTACAGTCTAATTACCGACAATGCTCTAATTACCCTAATTACCGACAATGCTCTAATTACTCTAATTACCCCCCACCAGAAAAAAAAGTGGTGGGGGGAGACCGGGTTCCGGTATAAGTCCTCTACTAACGGCAAGTGAATTTGTGTTTTAACGAAATATAACATATTGGATATGTATAGATCGATTATGAGACCTAGAGTTCAAAAATGATATGATTTCCACAACATGATTACATATAAGAAAAATATTTAAAAAGTTACAAACCCAAAATGATAGTTTGGCATCTAGTATCCTCATAGGAAAAAAGAATTCATAATCACCATGGAGACGGGAACAAAAAAGGAGTTGTTGAAAAACCAGCTCATGAGAGGCGACACGTAATTGAAGACCTGAAAAAGTCCTGCTGAAGAACTGCACGATTGGTGTATAACCAGTTCTAGTTCAATAATTACAGGTCCCTGCACTTCTTGCCATACCAACTTTTAAATATAATCACTACTAAATAAAACAAAACCTATTGAGAACATAATATTCATTTATTTTAATATAAATTACATTAGCTAAAGAATACGAAAGGTAAGTTTCCTTCACTAAAAGACCCCAAAGAGGCCCTGAAAAGAAAAACAGGAATTGCAGAAAACCTGAAAGTAAGTTATTCGCTTCGTGAAGTACTCACGGTCGTTTATCAACGCAAATAGACTGGTCGCTGTGTGTAAGGCGCAGGTATTAGTATTTTGCATCAGTAATACAGGTGGGTCAAGTAAAAAAAAGTCACAATTAAAATAAACTAATAAATAAATTCTAAAATTAACTTAAATTACTATATTTCCTAAATAAAATAAATACTAAAAACATGCTATTCGAAAACTATTCTTTAAACTAACATACAAAGAATATTACTAAATTTACCTACCTTTTCAACAATTTAAAATAATCAGATACTTAAAAAAAGTTCACCATAAAACATCACAAAAATATTTGGCATAAAAGTGGGGCATAGAAAGAAAAAAACCATCAATAAAATAAAATAATTATACTTTACAATAATTTCAGCTATCAGTACAGTATCTTTATTTATACATATTTTATACAGCATAATAATAACAAAAAATATCCAATTTAATATATTTATATTGATGTTCTACTCCTAAACATACAAATATAAAATCTGTTGCATGTAAAAATCATTGGAACAACTTTTTTTGAGACTTGCATGTATATACAGGGTGGAACAAAATTATCAAGTAATGGCTTTAACTTTGTTATTTGCAAAGTTACAAAAAATGTTCAATATAACAGTTGTTTGGTTCTTTACCGTGCATGTTTTGAGTTTTTTAGTTTGTTGATATCTTCTTCTGGTTTGTTCCTATGGCAACCAACTTTTTCTTTTTAAATGGCACCCATAATTTTTTTTTTGGCAATTTGAAACAAGCATGTTTTTCTCTATTCAGTCATAAAATTTTGCAATTTTTGGAAAAGAAATAAGCATGAAAAAAAATATTTATTACGACTCAATCGGAACTAAATTAATTAATTTCACAACATCAAAACACTAAAATATAGTTGTATGTTTGTAAAAATTTAATTGTCAAACTTCCATGGCATTCTTTACCAAAAGTAATGTTTGTGTTTTATAACTGCATGACTTTTTCCATGGCATCCTTTATTAAGAGGCGACGAGTGAGTCGTAATGAAGGTTTTTTTTATCTCGCTTACTTTTTTTCGAAAAATTGCATAATTTTGTGACTGAATAGAGAAAAATATGCTTGTTTCAAATTAACGAAAAAAAATTGTGGATGCCATTTAAAAAGAAAATATTGGTTGCCATAGGAACAAACCAGAAGAAGATATCAACAAACTAAAAAACTCAAAACATGCATGGTAAAGAACCAAACAACTTTCATATTGAAAATTTTTTTGCAAACTTTGCAAATAACAAAGTTAAAGCCATTATTTGATACTTTTGTTCCACCCTGTATGTTCATTGTTCTTGAGCACATTGGCAGGATAATTTCCATGATTTTTTTAATATAACTTACTAGTGTAGCAGTAGTTAACAACTGACATCGACACATGAGCCCTTTCATTATTTTCCTTTTAAATCTTTACGTGTAAAGCTATTCTGTCAGAAGTCGGAACAATCTGATACTTAAAATTTATGATGTCAAGCACTGTCGAGCAGTACTCTTACTTAATTAAAATGTATAAATAATTGAACATCATGACCGTAGTAGCGAGAATGAATTGTAGATATCATTAAAATAAGGCAACTAATTATATAAACATCTTATTCTACTTACTATTCATAAATGTTACTTGTATTTTTCGTTGATGAAAATTCAGTAGATACAAATATGTGGTGAATGTTTCCAATAAAAATTTGATACTATTTTACTTATAAAGAACTTCAATACACTATGTGCGATACCTTCGAAATATAAATACTTCTATATATTATAACTTTTATCGAATTTTGATGTTTTGAAATTAATCAAGCTTGTCGAATTTTTTTGACAGATAATGGTTTAATAATGAAGAATTTAATGTTTTAATATTTTTGAATAAAAAATGCTTTCACCATTTCATTGAAAAAAGGTTGACATTAAAATTACCTTATAATCTTGTAACGTTTTACTGCTATTGTTTTTTGACAGTTTTCTAAGAAATAGAAAACTACTTTAGCAATTACCTGTCTAGTTTTCAACATTAGAGGTACTACATTTGATAAGCAAATAGTAAAATAAAAATTAGAGATTTTTTTAAGATTAAGTATTGTTTACATTGTTTTAGTTTATCCAATGTACACGGTGATTGTTTGAAAATTCCACTTTTTAAACCCTTTTATTTTGCTTAAAAGTATAGCTAGAAAAAAAAATAAAAAATAGATCTATAGCATATTTTACCAAGTTTTTGTGTTATGAGTCTGCGCCTATCTTAATGAATATACAGGGTGCGCCACATAGTCGCATTTTTTAAACGGAACACCCTGTATATTTCTAGATATTTGGATAACCCTTTTAATTCCCTTTATAAATATGCAATATAATTGTTATATATTTTACTGACAAATAACTGAGTTATTCAAATAAATAATATTATTAAAAGTTTTGAATGCAACTAAATAATTTTTTTAAACAAAATTTTTTTAAACAAAATTACGTGAAAAAACTAAGCCTTTGTTTAGAAAATAATGGTGGAATTTTTAAAAACATGTTATAATTATTATTTATTTTGTATGTTGTTATTTTTATTAAAAATTTCTTTAAAATGTAAACGTGTTTTTCTTGCATTTAGGTGTATTTATTTGAATAACTTAGTTATTTGTGGATGAAATATAAACCAATTATATATATTTATAAAAGGGATGAACATTTTCTAGATATATTTTTAACCAATATAAAAGGATTTAAAAAGTAGAAGTTTCAAACGATCACCCTGTACATTATTGCATAATTAAAATCAATTGAAAACGGGTGCAGTTGCTAAAAGTTATTAATTGAAATTTTTTTTTCTAAAAAAAAGCAAAGACCTTATAACCTCAATAGAACCTATAAAAGATATTTTTTAAGTGTTCCCACTTGATGTCTCAACTGAGACAGATATTTTGAGATGTCAATTATTCACATTCACATCACACAACACAATATGTTTTTAAAGTTTTTGTCTAACTTGTTTATTGATTTTATATTAAATACAACAAGTTTTATAGTTGATTATTCAAATTAATTATTTTTAATCCTATTAATAGCTGACAGAAAAAGACATTTGAAAAACGTTATACAATATATCTGGTATTTTTTACAGCGTGTAATATTAGGAAGTAAAACAGTATATAATACAAAAAGTAGGGTAAACATAATTTACAATGGTGCTTCCCATTCAACAAATGTTTTTCGAACATCATTATAAACTGCCCACGCCCTGTCCATTCTTCTGCGTATATAGTAATGGTGATCTATAACGGCATCGAATCGTAGAATAAAATATGTTACTACTTGCCTTGGGATGTATTTATTATTCATATTTAACACCAGTATTTCGATGATTCTTACATTATTCGATTTCCGCTTCTATATTTGGATTTATTATCGGTAGATTGACATTATGTATTTATTATTTCCTTTAGATTTAGGAGGAGTGGAGGCAAACAAGTTGTTTTTGATATTGGTGATTTTTTAAATAAGTTTGTTTTACATGATAACGGTCGCTGTCATTTAAGATATGGCAAGGAAGTAATTATATTAACTTCCTTTTACCTACCCAGTGACTCTTTAGAATCGCCTTCACTCCATTCAGTTGATAAAGCTGGTGAAACACTGCGAGGCAAATAATTTACACTTGGCTATTGAAGGAAATGCAAATACTCACCGTTAATATGAGGGAGCGAAAGGGCAATAGAGGCAAATCAATAGCATTTAGCAACCACAAAACTAGAGATTCTCAACTCACACATTTGTCACCTCATGAGCACAGACTATGGCATCCTCAGAAATATTAAAACATTCTGTAATGCTTTATGATTATAGTCATGCATGAAGAATATTTTGTTTTTGCATTGTTTGACAATAATAGCGTTCTAAATTAGTTTCACTGATTTTTTTAAGTTCAACAGATTATATTTGCATGTTCAGAAATGGAACATCATTATAAATATATCATGTCGGATCTTTTTGTTATTATTGGACTAGTATAAAGCTTAAATAAAGGAAGAGAATTTTCACTGAAGCTTTTCTGACCCAATATTGTCAGCATAGATGCAACGCGGCTGAAGCTTATTCACAGATACACTATGGAGTTGTTGGATGGCTCCAATACCACTGAGAACGAATTTACAGATATTGCCGCTTATTGTTAATTGGATTATTTACCGTCTAAACCAAAAATTTTCTTCCATCTTATCTCCGGGATTTTTCTGATTCTAACGCGAAACGAACCAACTACGAAGTGACCAGCAGAACTTTAGCTTAAGCCATATTTCAATCACTAATTCAGCAACCATCGCTCTATGAAAATGCATTTATATCTTCCCAGATCTTCATAGAAAAAAATATAGAATACCGTAAGAAATATGCTATGTCTATAATAATGGAGGAGCAAAGTAAATAACTTTCATAAAAACTAGGTGATTTTATGAGTATGTATCTGATATTTAATTAATTTTCTGCAATTTCCACGTTTGGTTCATACCTGATAAAGTAAAAGCATGTTAAAATTCGAGAATTGATATGACTAGAGAGCGCACGTTATCAATTTGTTGTGGGACACGGAACTATTTTTACAAGGCTACCTCAGTACAAACCAACAATCAACATTCGGGACATTTTGGTCACATCCCACTAAACCACACATAGTTTAAATTGCAAATTCTTACTTTCTGAATTATTTATTGACAATTAAAATCATGCATATACTACAAATGGCGAGAACAATGGAATACCACAATAAACAAATGTCATATTCGCTTTTATATTAAAAATAATTAATTACACTACACTCCTGGTGACTATTTTCACAAAGTTGTACAATGTACACATCATTGCTCAGATGGTGAAACAAACATTTTTCTATCTATCTATGGAATATAGGAAATGATGATCAAAGGATTCATGATCCATCCACTTGCATTATATCTGTGGATAAAATTGTATGAGACAAATTTAAAAGCAAAGCGATTATTTTCAGTTACAATACTGTCCAGTGCCATTTATAATTCTTGAAAGTATTCGTATTTTTAGTTTGGTTATTTAGTTTCAGTATATTATCGCACGAGTTATTGTACGAATCGGGATATTTTTAAGGTAAAATATTTTTTTACGTTCAGTATGTCCTTCATCACAACGCAAAGACAAATAATCCATAACTCTCCAGGTTACGAAGTATCAATCATTCATTTTGATTTGAAAATAGATTCTTTAAAATTTTACTCGCATGTGTTGTCAAAAACAGGTCCGTGTCTGAACAAAAAATGTATCAATATAATTTAGGCAACAACTCGATTCGACAGAACCGACACGTTTCTAATTTTCTTTATTCCCTTTGTAACCATATGTTATTCTTTCGTATGCCATTTTTTACAATTCTCGAGGCACAAAAGACACATAAACGACACTCACAGAAATCTGTTGCAAGACTAAGGTGACTGGTTTACTGAATTCTTTAATTCCAGTACGCTTTACAATTATCTACAGGGTGTTAGAAAAGTATGGGAACGGTGAAGAATCTCGAACACTTTGCATCAAATCGAAAAATAAAAAAATACGTGTCAAAAATTTTTCAAAAAACTATCTACTGATACCAAAAATGACCTCCCCACCCACCACCCAGTGGGTGGGACGGGGCGCAACTTTAAAATTTTAAATGGAAACCCCTATTTTTTATTGTGGAATCGGATTCCACTGCAAAAAATACGTAAATTTTATTCCAGACTTTTTTTAGATTCTTGCATGGTGTCGCTGTAATTGCAAAGAATTGAATGGAAACATGAAAGTTTTGAACGCATACTTAAAAAAATACGAAAAGGAAAACTACTGATCTCAGAGTAAATGATTTTCCGAGCTGTTTTGAGAACAGTGATTTTACACGGCGAAAATTACAGCAACTATTAATTTATTGCTAACACGACAGTAAAATCAATGTGCTCAGAGCAGTAAAAACATTCTGTAAATTTACTAGCAGCTAGTAATTTTCAATTTACATTTTTTACAAGGCAATAAAAAAACTCGAATTTTTAAAAAAACTAACAGTGGTTTTACCTCTTAATTCAGCCACTTTAGACAAGTTCTTGATCCCAGCCAGTGATGGTAAGCAGGTAACTCAGACATTTAAGGCAAGGTGAGGATTTCGGCCAGTTGAGGCAATTAGTTTACAGCTTAACTGAGTCACTAACAGGTTTTAATTTCAAGATTATCTCAGGTGTTCAAAATGATGCCCATTGACTTCTTGGCATTGTCCGAGATGAACATAAAAATTTTCAATTGCACTTCTTATCATTTGAGGTGGTATTTCTGCAAAAATGTTTATTATGCGTTGCTTCAGCTCTTCCAAATCACGAGGTTTAGTGAAATAAACTTTATCCTTCACGTAGCCCCAAACAAAATAATCAAGTGGCGCGAGGTCGGGAGATCTTGCTGGCCATTCAATAATTCCTCTTCGACCTATCCATCGATTTTCGAAAGTACCATTCAAATAGTCCCTAACAATATTCCGATAGTGTGGAGGAGCCCCATCTTGCTGGAACCAAACATTATCGAACTCATCACCAGCAATCTCTTGTATTGCGGGAACTATTTGCTTTGTCAACATTTCCAGGTATTTTTCTCCATTCAAATTTCCATCTATGAAAAACGGTCCTATTATTTGATCCCTGAAAACTTCTGCCCAAACATTTAATTTTTGTGGATACTGCGTGTGTGCTTCAAGCATCCAGTGAGGGTTTTCGTCACTCCAATATCTGAAATTATGGCGATTAACTTTTCCACTGAGTTGGAAAGTTGCTTCATCTGAGAAGACAAGTAGAGATGACAAAAAATTTGGGTTTTGGTTAATCCTTTCCACTAAATTCAAGTCGTCGATCAAAATCGTCTTCATTTAACTCTTGGTGAGGGTGAATTTTGTAAGGCTGGAATTTCAAATGTTTCAAATTCTTATCAACTGAAAATGCAGTCATATCAAGCTGTTGACTGGCTTTTCTGATTGATAGCCTTCGATTTTCAACAAATGCCTGGGCCACTTCCATTTGTCGAGTTTCCGATGTTTCAGATTTTGGTTTTCCAGATTTTGGGCGATTTTTATTTGTCCTTGTGTCTAGGAATCGTTTGATGATACGGGACACAGTAGATTTCGAAATTCTCACTAGATCTACACGGAAAGTTTCGTTGAATAAAATCACAACTTCATCATAGGACCTTTCTTTATCGCCCCACCCTCGCATCATTAAAAGAGATACTCTCTCTTCCTCTGTTAAAGTAGCCATTATGCACAAAAAAAGGGGAGAACTAATGATATATGAAATAACTTTTTCCGTACAAAATTGCGCTCCTGCCTCCACAAAAGTTGGAAGGAACTGAACATTAAAAAAATAAATAATAAAAAAGAATGTGAATGTGAATGAAAAAAAACATTCATAAAAACGAGTAGCTGTATTTACAAACTTATGGAGGCTTAACGTTTATTTCAATTTATTTGCGATTGCAGCGACACCTTGCGAGAATTGAAAAAAATGCCCGATATAAAATTCACGTATTTATGGCCGTAGAATCCGAATCAGCTATAAAAAATAGGGATTTTCATTACAAATTTCAAAGTTGCCCCCCGCCCCACCCACTGGGTTGGGGTGGGAGAGTCGAATCCAATGACATTGGATAGATTTCGTAAAAATAACAAATACGTGTTTTTCAGTTTTTGAATTGGACGTTTTTTTATGGGCACAACTCGTTACTCCTTAAACAGTCATGTTTTCTTATCATTTTTTGCGATTACAGCGACACCATGTAAGAATCGAAAAAAATGTCTGGAATAAAATTTACGTATTTTTCGCCTTGGAATCCGATTCCGCAATAAAAAATGGGGGTTTCCATTTGAAATTTTAAAGTTGCCCCCTGCCCCACCCACTGGGTGGTGGGTGGGGAGGTCATTTTTGGTATCAGTAGATAGTTTTTTGAAAAATTTTTGACACGTATTTTTTTATTTTTCGATGCAAAGTGTTCGAGATTCTTCACCGTTCCCATACTTTTCTAACACCCTGTATATTACTGAGTTATATATATATATATATATATATATATATATATATATATATATATATATATATATATATATATATATATATATATATATATAATATATATATATATATATATATATATATATATATATAAACAAATGAACAATTCACAGGGATTCCCGCAACCGCAGACACGTGTTTCGGACTTATTGGTCCTCATCAGTACGGTGTAGCTAAGTTCAAGGATGTAAGTGACTTAGAAGTATCAAAAGGAAACAGTTAATTCGAAAGACATTGGCCAGAATGACACAGACTACGACGATGAAGCAACATATATATATATATATATATATATATATATATATATATATATATATATATATATATATATATATATATCACTTACATCCTTGAACTTAGCTACACCGTACTGATGAGGACCAATAAGTCCGAAACACGTGTCTGCGGTTGCGGGAATCCCTGTGAATTGTTCATTTGTTTATATATATATATATATATATATATATATATATATATATATATATATATATATATATATATATATATATATATATATATATATATATATATATATATATATATATATAACTCAGTAATATACAGGGTGTTAGAAAAGTATGGGAACGGTGAAGAATCTCGAACACTTTGCATCAAATCGAAAAATAAAAAAATACGTGTCAAAAATTTTTCAAAAAACTATCTACTGATACCAAAAATGACCTCCCCACCCACCACCCACAACTTCATCATAGGACCTTTCTTTATCGCCCCACCCTCGCATCATTAAAAGAGATACTCTCTCTTCCTCTGTTAAAGTAGCCATTATGCACAAAAAAAGGGGAGAACTAATGATATATGAAATAACTTTTTCCGTACAAAATTGCGCTCCTGCCTCCACAAAAGTTGGAAGGAACTGAACATTAAAAAAATAAATAATAAAAAAGAATGTGAATGTGAATGAAAAAAAACATTCATAAAAACGAGTAGCTGTATTTACAAACTTATGGAGGCTTAACGTTTATTTCAATTTATTTGCGATTGCAGCGACACCTTGCGAGAATTGAAAAAAATGCCCGATATAAAATTCACGTATTTATGGCCGTAGAATCCGAATCAGCTATAAAAAATAGGGATTTTCATTACAAATTTCAAAGTTGCCCCCCGCCCCACCCACTGGGTTGGGGTGGGAGAGTCGAATCCAATGACATTGGATAGATTTCGTAAAAATAACAAATACGTGTTTTTCAGTTTTTGAATTGGACGTTTTTTTATGGGCACAACTCGTTACACCTTAAACAGTCATGTTTTCTTATCATTTTTTGCGATTACAGCGACACCATGTAAGAATCGAAAAAAATGTCTGGAATAAAATTTACGTATTTTTCGCCTTGGAATCCGATTCCGCAATAAAAAATGGGGGTTTCCATTTGAAATTTTAAAGTTGCCCCCTGCCCCACCCACTGGGTGGTGGGTGGGGAGGTCATTTTTGGTATCAGTAGATAGTTTTTTGAAAAATTTTTGACACGTATTTTTTTATTTTTCGATTTGATGCAAAGTGTTCGAGATTCTTCACCGTTCCCATACTTTTCTAACACCCTGTATATTACTGAGTTATATATATATATATATATATATATATATATATATATATATATATATATATATATATATATATATATATATATATATATATATATATATATATATATATATATATATATATATATAAACAAATGAACAATTCACAGGGATTCCCGCAACCGCAGACACGTGTTTCGGACTTATTGGTCCTCATCAGTACGGTGTAGCTAAGTTCAAGGATGTAAGTGACTTAGAAGTATCAAAAGGAAACAGTTAATTCGAAAGACATTGGCCAGAATGACACAGACTACGACGATGAAGCAACATATATATATATATATATATATATATATATATATATATATATATATATATATATATATATATATATATATATATATATATATATACGTGCACGGCTATCTTAATCGCCTCCATATATCACACAGGCACCCAAGCCTCCACGTTAAGGAAGTACGTTTTTTGTGTGTATTTTGTGCAAATGGTAAATAATAACACACCTCTACACAAGCACCAAGAGAGGGGTAAGGAATAAGCATTCTGAATATATACAAATTTTTGCCATATTTGTAAATGTAACACACCTCCAAATACTGAGTAGCGGAAACGCCTCTTTTGTATAAGTTTTTGTACACTAGAGTTCGGTTACGCCTCCAGCAGTGTTGCCACATATATTGAGCGGGAGTGGGGGGTGAGTTCGTATTAAGATGATGCGCTAGAATATTATTCGTTTGTATAGCGGACCAGGTGGTATGGGTGCAGGCGTTTCGAAGTAAATTCGGACTTAATTTTTTTGCTTGAATCGGTTTTGAAACTTACCAAATGGTAACCTGGTCTGATATTGTTTAAAACAATTTTTGTTATAACAAATAGAAAAATTACGATTTTTTACTTAAACTAATTTTTTTTATATATTTTGACCGATTTCCAACAAGAACTGTTCATATTGTTTAAGTGCTAATTGTGGCATTTCATAAATTTTTTCTCTTCCTTTTCTTTTGGGGATTTATTACCATATCTCTTGAAATTCCTATCGAAAAATCTTGATGTATCTAAATAATACTCAAATTAACCAGTTTAAAACTGGGAAGCAACCTCTACTCCTTTGACGTGATGTCAGAGGGACAGTTAGAGCGTGTTTTTTGACAACGAATATGAATTAAAAGAATACAAAAACAATGCGCTGGCGTTTCTTAAACTACATCTGTTTCCTTTTTCAAAGTTTAGGCTTTAGATTTTAATGTAATGTGTAGAATAATAATAATAACAATTTTCTTTTACACCGTGTTATTTGGTAGTGGTGAGAGATAGAAACATCCCTCTGGTGGTCAGTTGCTACTACCTGTCAAGACATCGATGATGTCTCTGTGACAGATAGCGATTTGCAAAGCAAATACCAAAAGCAGGCGACCTCTAGCCCTGGTGGACTAAACTACATGCTAAATAATAAGTAGAAATCCAAGTAACAACTACTCAACGGGCAAAAGCCCCAATTTGCATTGAATTACACTTGGAAATCCAAAATTGATGGCCAATATTATTCGAATAATATTGGCTATCAATTTTGGATTTCCAAGTTTAATTCAATGCAAGTCGGGGTTTTTGCCCGTTGAGTAGTTGTTACTTGGATTTCTACTTATAATTTCTCTGCACTTTTTCTAAACTCTGAATATGGACATTGTAGAAGGGACTCCAAATACTGGAGGCATACTCTAAACGCGATCTTACAAAGGAATAAAAAAGCAATTTTAATATGCTAATATTGTTGAAGTCGTTGGAGTTTCTTATAATGTACCCTAGAGCTTTAAAACAGTCTGAAGTAAGATTACTGATGTGATTAACAAATGAAAGTTTCTGATCAAATGTCACTCCCAAATCTCGGTAGGTAACAGGTCGATTTAAATTTGTGTCGTTTATAGAATAATTAAAGGTAATTAGATTTGCTTTGTTGCTATATGTCATGACATTACACTTTGCTACAATTAAGGGCAACTTATTTGCAAAACACCAATTACTGATGCTTACTAAGTCATTTTGCAGCTCCATACAATCCTCAATGCTTTTGATGTTACAGTACAGTTTCATATCATCGGCATACAGTAAGCAATTTACCTTTAGACTACAAGTGATATCATCAATGAATATGTTAAAGAGGAGTGGCCCTAGGTTGGATCCATGGGGAACACCAGATGTTACTGAAATCTCGACAGACTGATGACCAGAACATTCAACATATTGCTTACGATTCGTAAGATAGGATTTAAAAAATTCTTGGAGACTCGAAGAGAAACCATGAGCTTTAAGTTTAGTAATAAATATGTTATGATCAAGTCTGTCGAATGCCTTAGAAAAGTCAGTGTAAACAACATCAGTTTGTAGTCCTGGATCAATAGATTCTGCTATGAATTGAGTCACACAAAAAAGATTTGTAATAGTGGATCTACATCTACACGTAACATAAAAATCTAAAGCCTACACTTTGAAAAAGGAAACAGATAGATTCCAAAACGTCAGCGCAGTGTTTTTGTATTATTTTAATTCCTATTAGTCGTCAAAAAACACCCTCTAATTGTTCCTCTGACATCACATCAAAGGTGTAGAGGTTATTTCCCAGTTTTAAACTGGTTAATTTGAATATTTGTTAGATAAAACAAGTTTTTTCGATAGTAACTTCAAGAGATATAATAAATCCTAAAAAAAAGGAAGAGATATTTTCAGTTATTAATTTTTAAAAATCAATAACATTGAAAATATCAAGTTTACGAAAAAAAGTTATTGTTGGAAATCGGTCGAAAAATATAAAAATGCTTAATTAGTTTGAGTAAAAAAATGTTATTTTTCCCTTTTTTTTTAACTGTTTTAAACAATATCAGACCAGGTTACCTTTTGGTAACATAGATTTTCATAATCGGCACTGTCTCCTGAACCGATTCCAGCAAAAAAAATCAGTCCGAATTTACTTCAAAACGACTGCGCCCACACCACCTGGTCTAAAATATAGTAGGGCCAAAAAGAGTAGTCAGTAAATCCAGGGGGAACTAGTTGTGGTTTTCATCTCTGGTAGGCGGATAAAACTTGATATATTTCTCTCAATTATATGGGATTATATGGTAAAAAGAGCTGCCGCTTCTGTATTCCATAAAAGCTAAATACTTTGAAGAATTTCCGGTGAATTTTTTGATCTACTGACTACTCTTTTTGGCCCTACTATAAGTTAACAGTTTAAATTATGCTCAGCATATGAACACCTTTAAATTTAATAAAGCAAATTATCTGGGCTCTACAAAATCCTCGTGCAGTTTGTCAGATTAAAAGCTCTGGGCCGTTCATCGGTAAATGTATGGTGTGGAATTTTAGATAATAGAGTAATAGGGCCAAATTTTTTTAGACACTTTAAAAGGAGACATAATATTTTGCAATATGTCATTCCCAGTTCTTGTGCGCTTTATAATTTGTCGCATTTTTGTCACTCTGTAACATTTTTGTATTGGGTAATAATATTTTACTTGCTTCCGTGTAGTTTAGTAAAATAATAGCTTTTATTAATTTAAATAGAATAGAAAACTAGGTACTCTAGATTATTGGATTTTTTTTGTTAAAAATGACAAGAGTAGAAGAGGAGTCCAAATCCAGCCAATAACCAAATTTTCGATTTCCATTTGACATAAGCTGAACAGGAAGTTGCCATATTCGGGTGGGGAATAAAAAACTAAGAAAGGAATGTAGAAGTTATTTTACTTTGAGTCTCACCGGTTAGAATATACAGCATCTGAAAGTACCCTGTATACTCGGAAACAGTTAATTTTGATGTATGGTGATATGACAAAGAATGCTTATAATTTTTAGTAGAATTCGAACATGCAAATATATAACGGGTGTTCCATTTAAATAATACAACTTTGTTCGCACATGTTCTTTAAAACACCTTGTATGACAACTGTATAGTTGGTAATAAACTGCAGGTAAAGCCTTAAAATTTCGTAAAGAAATATATAGTTATTTAATAAAAATAATAAAATTAGAGGAGTAGTCACAATTAAGACAATGACCCTTTACAAACTAATGACTTCTTCAAAGAATTTACCTTAGGTTTTATCTGTTAGTTTACCTTTAATAGTTTTGAAAACATTGAAAAATCTTGGAATGCTATTTTATGAAACAATAAAATTTTTCTAAATTAGCATACCTATCTGAAGATTTATTGTTTTTTTTATCATTTTTATTTAATTTGTTTTTGTCAATCAAGTAATAAGGTTTTTCTTTAATCACTCTTATAATTTATTTTCTCCTCATACAGACCATTTTTGACATTTCTCGAAAACTACTTTAAACAAGTTTGTAAAAGGGTAAAATCTATAGAGTTAATTATTTTTCAAACAGTTTATATCATATGGTGTCCTATGTAAAAAAAATATTACTGTTATAGCTTTGTGAAATATGACGAAGACAAATTGTCAATATTATAGAAAAGTAACACTTTTTATAATATACTAGTTGACCTATATTTTGCTTTTTTAAAAGGCAAACAAAAAAAATATAAATTAAATTCGTTACTTTTGTGACACAAAACATACCGTGCCTTCATTTCAAAACACTACATAAGAAAATATTCGGTAAATCTCGTGAGTCCGACCGTAATAGTGGGGATAGCTGCCATGTATCATCGTCCATACGCAAACGCATTCATACGCGTTTGCATTCGTGAACGTGAATTTACCATGCACACGATACTCCCCTCTACTTCGAATGAACACGATCACTTTATCTCCATGTAGCTACGAAAATTGAAGGCACGGTATACCTGGTGACCACGAAATGACGCTTGCTATATCTTCTTGGTTTGACAAGATATGAATTTTGAAAATTTGGGCACGTCAAATAACGGTTAAATGTGCATTATCTCGACCAATTTTACATTTCCCGTCACTTACGGTTTCACCGGAAATTAAACTAACTTTGATTTTTTAAATGGAACACCCTATATATTTTTACATTTTTTGATTCAGGTCAATTTGGATTCAGTTATGGCATATTGAGATAAAAATATTAATGGCTGATATTTTTATGAGCAAACTTAATATTTCTTCTAGGCGGCCGTGACCCCAAAAATATGTTTTATTTTGCTCCAATAATTAATCAAAAAATACAATTATTATGGTATTATGTCATGAAATTTGTGTTATAAGATCTCGAACATTTCGGAAATCATTTTTTCAAAATAACTATTTTTTTTAAATGAGTCCATGGTGGCTCTATACGTTATTTCTATAAAGCTCTATTCATATTTATAATACATAGAAATACATAAGAATATTATAACATTCAACAAGATATAAATGAAAAAAAAAACTCATAATATTTAACAGTGGATCTCTATGAAGCAGATGCCTTTGACCCCCTGAATAAAAAAATGTGAAAATATACGGGGCGTTCCATTTAATAATCCAGTGTTAGCATCATTTCCTGAGAAACCGGAAGCAACCGAAAATGTTAAATAGGTCGAATTAATGCATATTCAGTCGTTATTTGACGTGTCCAAATTTGAAATTCATATCTTGTAAAACCCAGAGAATATACCAGGTGAACACGAGATGTCACTTGCCTCTATCTATATCTTCTTGGTTTTACAAGATATGAATTTCAAATTTGGGCACGTCAAATAACGGCTAAATATGTATTAATTCGGCCGATTTAACATTTTTTGTCGCTTCAGGCATTGAGTAAATAATATAAAGAGGCGCAACCGTCAAGGGGCCGAGATTTTAGTGTTGTATTTTTTGTCAATAACTATAGAATTATCTACAATATTTAGGGCTATGCAACCGAATAACAAATACCTTCTCATAGCACTAAAAATTGAAAACAATCCTGAAGCTATTTGCAAAAAATACAATACTAAAATCTCGGCCCCTTGACGGTTGTGCCTCTTTATATTATTTATTTACTCAATGCTTCAGGTTTCGCCGAAAATGATGCTAACTTTGGAATTTTAAATCGAACACCCTGTATATATTTTTACGTTTTTTGATTCAGGAGATCAAAGGCGCCTACTTGATAGAGATCCATTGTTAAATATTATAACTTTATTTCATTTCTAGTTGAATGTTATTCTTATGTATTTTAATGTATAATAATAAGTATAATAGATATTGTGAATTATTTGGTACCACGTAATCGGTAATTAAATGCTTTATTGAAATAACGTAGTGAGCCACAATGGTGCCATTTAAAAAAAATTAGTTAATTTGGAAAAATGATTTCCGAAATGTTTAAAATCTTATAACACAAACGCCATGTGGCAAATGTCAAAAATATATTTTTTGATTAATTACCCAAGCAAAGCAAAACATTTTTTGGGATTACGGCCGCCTAGATAAAAAATTAATTTTGTTCATAAAAATGTCAGCCATTAATATTTTTATCTCAATATGCTATAACTGTATCCAAAATGACATCCCGAATCTATAAATGTAAAAATATGTTCCAAATAAGGTATCACAAGTTCTTACTTTAAGTCCATTAAAAAATTTAGGGTTTGCAACTGCCACTCGAACGGGGTTGAATTAAAAGATGAAATTTGTACGTTGCAGTATGTCATTTCAGAATCCAAAATCGACGTAGGTACCTAGGGATTTTTAAATTTTTAATATTCACAATAATTGAGATAATGAATTTATTTCATTTGGCTGTTCCACACTGTATGTATTAACACAAGAACATTACTTAACTATTTGATATGACATGTTGCTAATAAAATCTTAAGCTTGTTTTGTATGCAATATTGTATATCCACTTACTTTTGAATAATGTCAAACCTGCAAATAAAGTCATAATTGGTTATAAAAATTTAAAAAGAATAATACTACTTACCCATATCTGTATTAATAGATTGTCGAGTTCATCATCTTCAGGTTAAAGCTGATCTTTGAACACCTTTGTATAAAATGTGTATGTGTATCTATTTAATCTACTCAGTACAGTTTACAAATATTTTTGATACTGTTCATTTACAGAGGATTTTATTATTGCTAATTTACATATTTTATACTGGTTTAATAACTGCAATTTTAGTTACTTTTTTATGAAAAACATATTGAAATACTACGTACACCACCAACATTAATTTGTCAACCAAAGGAATAAATAAATAATTTTACACACACCAAAATCATTCACACAAATTTTTGTTCTGAATAAATAAAAACGTTAAATTATGTTTATTTTTATTTTGTTTTAAATAAGCTACTTCCAAATTATTTTTGAACTAATTGTATTCTCTGAGCCTGAGTAATAATTGTAATACTCGTCTATTTCAATTAATCATTAATCAATATGTCAATCTAGTACTAACACTAGTTACTAGTTAAACAACTATATTACTTCATAAACAAAGCTAGTACGTATACATGTTAATAAAACATTATTGAAGTCAAATCGCACGCGAGCGCTTTTCCACAGAAGGTAAAATAACACCAATGAATAATATTTACACACATATAAAACTAACGTACTAACTTACCTCCGTACACTGTTGCCAATTTTCTGAGGTGTATTGGTGTAGAGAACATGTGGAGGCAAATTCTGCTTAACCACCATTTGTAGCGTATATGCGTATTAACTGGTGGCGCCTTCTGGTGGAATTACAGTGAACTACATTGTATAACTGTATATGTACACCATACCAATTGGCCTCCGACATAAAATTTGGGAAACGCCTACTAATGACGTAATAATGACAATGAACATGTTTTACACATAGGTTCGTATTGGTCACCGATTTTTCGAAGTCGCCTCCAATTTTGGAGGCGTATTCGTTAAATACGTATATCATTTTGGAGGTGTATAAGACACTTTGCATATATATATATATATATATATATATATATATATATATATATATATATATATATATATGTATAAGTTACGGTGCTTGCCGCGACGCATTCAATTAAGATATTTACTGGTGCTTAGCGACCCAAATTACGCAGTAAAATCGGCAACGCTGCATTAATTTTCTCCAAGGGTCGCTAAACCACGGTAAGTAGACAAATTTATTATAATAAACGACAATATCATGTTTAAAATAAAAATAAAACTACTCATATGTGACGTAATTGTGAATAATACACATAAAATACTATTGACAGACTATATAATTTATATAAATAATGTACCTATAGTATAGTATCAGATATCTTGTGATTATTAATTGTTAAACAATTCTACATACTTTTTTTACCATTTCGTAATTATTATACGTTATAGTGAAATCGTATCATGTATATATCATCTTTTATTTTTGTCTTTTAGCTTCTCAGTAATCTGCAGTATTCAACCTATAGAATATACTAGTGAAATAAATAACTTTAATTGTTACACTGTTTTGGATAGAGGCTAGAACATTCTCGAATAATTATTTATATATTACACGTACCTTCAGGATGTAATAATAATTATTGTTAAATTTGTTGTAACGATCAGGTGTTACTGCTGTTAGTTCAATATAATTGGCATTGCAGATTGGCATTATACCATTACAGAAATTAAAGTAGATTTCTTTATCCTTATTAGAATTCGCGATATAGGTGTTTGCTACTATACCGGCGATTATTAATACTAATGAATACAGAAATTAGAGTAGATTTCTTTATCCTTATTAGAGAGTTCGCGCTATAGTTTGCTACTATACCGATAAGCAACTAGGTATTTACAAATTGTGACTGTGCCGCCAATCCCTGTCTCTTTTCTGTAAGTCTGAATGCACGTTACAGAATTCAAGTCTGTGACAAGGGCCAATCAAAATTCTAGAAAAAAACAACTACTGGCCGCACGTTAGCTATTTTTGTTTACATTTAAGATTAGCTTGTAATTTAATAATCAACATTAACATAAAAACTGTTTAATTTTTTTCCAGCAATTTTTTAGGTTATTATAAACCACCACGACTTTTTTAATTGGGAAATTAATAACAGGAAAGTTTGTGCTATCTGAAATTTTGTAGAACTGACGGGTATAACCACTCTCTAACATCGATCGAATTTATTCAATTATTGGCTGTATAAAAATCAACAGTTGATGAACTGTTGCAATTTTTAGATTGCTTCAAGGTTACCTCCTTTATCAGGAGCAGAGAGAAGTAATAAGAGTTGGGATTACTACTGTTGGCACCAACTTCGCAAGTGGAGACCGTTTTAATAACGTATTGTACTAAACGGTTCTGTCGGTCATACAGACTATCTATTCTATAGTAGGCCTTTTCCTTTGCAATGATAGTGTACACTAGTGTAGGTTTTGTCTCTCTTTAACTTGTGATATCTGAATTGATGTCATCTCTGTCAGTGTAGTTCAGTGCTACACTTCGTGTACAAAGGAAAGGACCTAGTGTAACTCCCTTCCGGACACCTTTCAGCTTTCAATTAGGAGATAGTCTCATTTACGTGGTGTGCTTATGTTTTGTTCCATGATCTCATAACCAAGATTGCGAAATTCAAAGCTGTCCGGAAGGGAGTTACACTTCGTTCCTATAATCTTAACTAGCAGACTAATTTCAAGTAGTTGTAACGCTAAAAGTTAACAAAACGCGGAAGCTCTCTTGTCTGGAGGCAAAGGCGTGGGTTGGGTCAGTTCCCTTTTTTTATTTATTATTATTATGTAGGTAAGCTATGTGGGCGCCAGCCGATGAGAATCGACGAGGAGAGGGAAACGTAAACCAAATGAACAAAACAAAGAATGGTATAAATAGAGAAATATAATAATATAATATAAGGGTATAAGTACGTACACATATATATGAATAGGTATAAACAAGTAGACAACCGGTAATATTGTGCAATGAAACACAAAAACACTCAAAATAACTATTAAAAAGTTCGTGCCTATTTTAACATAAACAATATGATTTAGGTAGAGTGGTAGCAATGACAAATGTAAACTATAACATTTGTCGTTGGTGGTAGCCTACTGCACCACACCTCGTGTATATTTGGTAAAGAACGTATGTACCTTGTGTACAGTGCTTTTGACTAGTTTTACCCTCAGTTTTAATAAGAGTAACTAAATACTTTACAATAAATTTCCTGGGTAAGGTTGATTATAAGTTATGAAACTATGCAAGCAATAAATAATAACATGTAGAGAGTAAACACCAATATTGCAAATAGAAATAACACAACGAGCTTTTGGGGTTATGTCTCGCAACAGCTGTTCTGAGCTCACACAAAAATGCTAATAAAGGTATGTATTATTTAACAATGCACTATATTTAAAGATCAAAAGAGAAAGTTCATATATTTATTACCAATTTTAGTAACTCCTGTATAAAAAGACGTAGATCGTACTCACAAAACTTTGGCCTCTCTAGTCTCGTGTTACTTTTCCGGTGCATCGTACAGGCCAGCACGACTACCAAATCTCGACACCAGGGAACAATAACCAAAACCAAATAAAATGGGCAAACAAAAGGTGCAGGCTGACAAACGAACCATAAATCAAATTGCCAATGGTTGACTGGTTGTGGACGCTCCAAACGAAACTATCCTCAGCAACGAGCTTATACAATTTTAGATGTCCCAACCTTGGCGGGAATTTTTGTAGGGACCAAACTCTGCTGGTACACAATATATGTTCTGGTACTTTCTGTGCAAAATACTGAGATGTATGGGTGATACGAAAAACCTAAAAAGTTTTACCGTAAGATTTTCGGTTTACGTTCTAGTTTGACAAATTTTTATTATTTCTAAAATGTGGATAAAAATAAAATATTAATTTAATTAAATTACTGACCTTAGATGTTATTAGGTTTCTTTAAAAAATCTTGGGCTGGTTGAGTATAGATCTGAACAATTCAATTTCTCAAAGATGTCTGCCCCTTTTTTTTTTGTCTCCCACATTCAAAAAACTAGCTTTTTTGCACCAAATTTATCAAATCTTGAACTTCACAAAAATCCCTAGTTTGACATTTTATCTGTCAATTCTTGGACAGACCAAAACATATATAATGTGCAGTTAAAAATTTGGAACGTCTTGTGGCTTTGACTCTTATCGTGCAAGAAGAATCATCCAGGTAATTTTATAGTGATTTAATTTACTGAATAATTCATATTAAAATTACTAACGATTAACTATCTAACCCACAACTTTGTTTTGTTTCAGGAAATATTTACACACGGGACAATTTATACACATCACATAAATTGAAAATAAATGTTGGCTAGAGGCCGGAGGCCAGAGGTAAGTGTAAATAAACCTGCTTCATCACATATGTAATTGTTTAATTTATCTTTTAGGACCCCATCGATCGGCTAATTGTAGCATTGTGACAATCTTGGAACAAACCGTACATCAGTATAGCAATATGGACATATAACAATAATGTGACAACTGCTAACAAAATTAGATATTTTTTAATAAACTCCATATTCACTGTTTTTCACTTATTTAAAATATTTTCCAAGATCGCCGTTAAATTTTTGAGATATGCAACCAGTTTATCATAATGGTGTATCGCCGTTAAATTTTTGTAATATGCAACCAGTTTATCATGGTGGTGTATTGTGTATTGAAGAAAAGGTGGCAGGAGACTGTTACTGGTGGTGTAAGTCATTTGCACCAATGCAAAATTCGATGCCTATTACAATCAAAACATTTGGACCGTTACATAGTTATATGTATACCTCCGATCAACAACTTTCATGATATAACTCAAACATTCTTCTATACCCATTATACAATGAAGAAATAAATACAAAATAAAGTACACCCTGTTTTTAAATAACTTTTAAATTTGAGCCCGAAATCGAGTTTTTCTACCTCAAAAACCCCCATTTCCTAAATTTCATTCCAATCGAAAGTCCTTAAGGCATTTCTTCTCGAAAAAATGAAATACAAATATCTACAGATACTAACTTATAGACTTTTTGTTTAGCAGCTACAACATTGTAAGTTATATCTTTTAATATGTAATTTGGCCTAAAAAATCGAATGGTACTAATGGCGACTCGCCATCTATAACGGTCTTCGAGATACGGCCGCTTTTTCGAGAGAAAATTGTAAAATTTGTAATAAGTTTATTATTCGTTTCTCAGAAAATTTTATTCTTCATAAAAGTTTCTAATCAATGCGGTGCACATATTTTCGTCAACAAATCGAAGCTGGAATATACACAGTGGAGAGAAAATATGCAAACTTGCACTATTGGCTGTAAATCACCCCATCACGGCTTCCACGTGCGTCGTAGGTAAAATCTGAGCCCGAAAACGAGTTTCCCAATGAAGAAATAAATACAAAATAAAGTACACCCTGTTTTTATATAACTTTTAAATTACCCGCCCTGGCTTAGTGGTTCTTGACGTGATTTGTATGACCGACAGAACCGTTTAGTACAATACGTTATCAAAACGGTCGCCACTTGGTGCCAACTGTAGTATGCGATTGCCAACTCTTATATTACTTCTATGTCATTACAATGGCAGCTGTAACCTTAGCTAGGGGTATTTTCCTACTTTTTTTTAAAGTCAGTTATGGAAATTAGAGAGAAAATGATGAGACACGTGTCTCTGGAATTTTCATTTTGAGTTTATTTTAATCCAAAAATTAATTATTTAAAGTTTGTCATATGTATGTGACGTCATTAAGCGAAAATTCAAAAAACGCGCCAGTTTCTAGTAATTTCTAGGATCTTTCTACTCGTGTGGCTGCTAAAAATATGTCAACGCTCGTTTCATACTTCACTTTTGTTTGTGTTTGACTTTGGCAAAAGTTCTTTGTTAAATTCTATTTACGTTGTTATTACAAGTGTATATTTAGTAGTAGGAGTAAATATCGTAATTTGCAGAGGTGAGTTCGACTGTTTTGTTGAATTTGCAAAAGTACCTACTGTTAATTTTGCTTCCTAGGATGTCGAAAAAGACAGCTAAGTATTGCTTTGTACCATCATGCAAAAATACGTCTTTTACCTCCAACAAAATATTTCTAACTATACCGTTTAATGAGGAAACTAGGAGAGAATGGTGTGTTGCTGTAGGAAGACACAAAATTCCTAAACATACTTCAGGAAATTACTATTGTTGTGAGGACCACTTCGATGTTAGTTTTTTATTTTAATTTAGAAGTAGAAATGCTAATTAATTTGTTTTAGTTAGAGGAAGACTGTGAAAACTGGATTGGATTTAAGTTAATGCAACAGAAACTTATTTTAAAGAAAACTATTGTACCCCATAAAAATTTAAGTGGCGAAGAAATTCCTTAAGATGTCTCAACTAAGTGACTCTTCTAAAAAAAGAAAAATAGAAAAACTTGAACAAGTATCACAATCGTCTTCGTCTGTAAAACGAGTTTTATTTGAGGAACCAGTTACATCAGCCCACACATCATCTGCTGAAAGTTCACCAGAAAAAATCACTTTGTCTGGGAGTTCGCCACAGAAAAGTATCATTCTTCAATCGTCCTCTGCATCCTCTCTAGCTTCAAATTTGTCGTCTTCACAAATTCAAGGCAGTAGTTCATCAGACAATGAAGTGATGGTTGAGTGTAAAGATACCTATTTGCAGAAAATAAGTATAGACAGAACCTTATTAGTGATTGAAAACCATTCACGATTTTATTTAGGATTACCTAAGGATACATATTTTATTGTTAAATTATTACAAGAATAAAGTAAAATTTGTTATCGAAACATTTTAATTGTATTGAAGAAAATACGTTTAAATTACAGTTTCTACCGTATTGCATTAGATTTTGGTATCGGTGTGTCTGCTGTGTCCAAAATATTTACAAAAGATTTACCTGTTTTAGCAGGTTATTTTAAAAGTTTAATTTTTTGGCCACAACCTGATCTAATTAAAGAAAATCTACCAATACCATTCAGAGCAAGGTACTGGAATGTTCAATCAATCATAGACTGTTTTGAAGTACAGATTGAACAGCCTGCTAACAGCCTACATCAATCGTTGACGTGGTCTTAATATAAAAAAGGTAATACTTTAAAATACTTATAAGTGCCACTCCAGATGGTGTAGTCAATTTTGTTTCCACTGGCTTTGGCGGAAGAGTGACAGATTCCGAAATTGTTAAGGAATCTGGATATATAGACATTTTGCCACAACACTGTGATGTCATGGCAGATAGGGGCTTCAAGCACATTGACTCTTTATTAGCAACTAAAAATTGTAAGTTGATTAGGCCTCCGAGTATTGCGTCTGGATCAAAAAGCACTAAAGAAGATGTAAAACTAAGCAAAAGGATAGTAAGCTTAAGGATTCACATCGAAAGAGTGATTCGAAGACTCAGGGAATTTGAAATGTTGAAACCACATGCGTGTATAGACTTAACTATGGCATGGAAATTAGATTGTAGTTTTTATTGCATGTGGCATCAAAAATTTTCAGGGCTCTTTAATAAGGTAAAGTGTACTTCATATTTTACAAGGAGTTGTCGAAAGCAGACCGATGTTGGGTTTTATAAATGTATGGCATTATTTTGTAATCATGCAGAGATTGATCCATCTTATGTGATATGCCTAACTGTCATATATAAAATAACAAAATTTTCAAGAAAAACAATTTTATTTTATTTTTTTATTTTATTGAGACTTTGTATACTAAATATATTTGAATAAACACAATATTAACTCTTATAAACTATGTATACATGTATTTTTAGCAGCTAATAAAACAAAATTAAAAGTGATTCTGTTTTAATTTAATAATTATATTTAAATGTCATTTCACTAATCGTGGGTAAATAGCAATTTTCCAAAATTCCATTGATTTCCATTGATATCCTCAATAAATTGTCTGTCAAATTGCACCTCTTGAATTTCTACTTCTTTAGTTGCTTCAAAAATAGGAGAGGCTACACAAAACAAACCTAACCGTTTGCCGGAAATTAGCTTTTGCAACTGAATTTGGGATAAATATTTTTTATTTATGTTTCCCTTCCCAAAATAATGAGCAACATTTTTGTCAGATGATGGACATTTTACTTCAATGACATAATCATCTGATATTGCATCAGGTGAAGCTCCCAGGAGTGGATATTGCCTGTTTAATAATAAACCTGTTCTCGTCAACTTTATTTTCTTTTTCTCTGCGACTACTTTCATCACGCTTTCTTCCAAGTCTCGTCCTCTCTGAATAGCTTCCGTGTCTGGTAAACTTACCGCTCCAAGAATTTGTTCGACTAACGAACCATCAAGAGTAGAACAAACTGATGCTTCGTAAATCTTGGATGCAGTTATTCTTCCATAGCGCAGTTCAAACCAAACAGGTGTCTTGTATTGGCTAAGGGTTTCTTTCTCCACTTTTTTACACAGTTCACCTGACATGTGTAATTTGCAGTATTCTATAAAATTATTTACGTCAGAATTACTCACAGTTTTTACTTAATTTAAATGTAATATGTGAACAGAGAGTCTCTTATGTGCTGTCGGAGATTCAAAATATTTTACTACATTTCCTTCACATTTTTCTTCCTTTGCTTTTGCAATTACTTTAGAAAGAAAATCCTGTACTTCAGACAGCTGTGGAGGCTTATCCCCAGACTTTAAATCGACAGTCTTCAAAGTTTTTATTGTAGTTCCCACTTTTGCCAATAAGGGTTTTTCCAATAACATTCAATTGCTGTTGGACTAGGTTCTTCAGACTTTCTTAGTAGCCAGTACAAAAATGCTATAGCATGTTTACAACCTAAAAATATTTATATGAAAATTAATATATATAAAACATTATAACTTTACATCTTACCAGAACTAGCAACACAGTCGTGACACTCTGATGATACTACTTTGTCTTCTGCCTCATCTATTATAATAGTAACATTGTACGTTTGGCTTCGAACCTTATGTTCCGGGCTAATTTTTCCCTTTACAGTACAAATATTGTTATCTCTTTTCAACTGTACATCTACTGCCGCGTCTTCATAACTTTCCCTTGTTGCCCTTTAATATGGAATAATTTATATTTATTTATACCTACTTTAATTTTCAGAGCAAAGTATACTAACCTCACATTTTTTATCCCCCTTATTTCCGAACTTCAATAACTCATATTGTCCATGAAAAACAAAGATATCATAAAAGGGTCTATGACTGGCAAATTATCGGATTTAGCTTCTACAAAACCTTGTTCCATGTTTAATAAAGATAATTTAAGCACCACGAAAATTGCAACAAATGAAAACAATCAACAACCACCTCTTATCCAACAAAACAAATATCGGTACCTTGGAGTCAAAAGGTCGGATGTCCCAATTTAGCATTTTAGACTAGCGGCATTTCTCTGAAATATAAGGTGGTATGGTATATTCAAAGTCCTGTATTACTGTAGACTTTTGACTTAAGTTTGGTTTTGATGTGGATTTGAGTTACTAATAGATGATACATTAATCCTCTGCAATGGTTTTTTTGTTAAAACATCAAATTTAATAAAAAAAACGTGGACATCAGGCTTTTCAAGTTTGCTTTTTGTATGTAATTTACTACTGCCTTTTTATTAATGATAAGATGTTAGCAAATTACTTGTAACAAAGTATTTTCTAGGAACAAAAACACAAAATTTGTAAAAAAAAAATTTAAAAAAAATTTAGCTTAATACAAATAGAATGCACAGACCCGGTAAAAATCTAAATAAATCCAAAATGTTATGGGATAAAAGGTATGTTCTTATAAAAATTATGAGGATTTTCATCTATCCATTCCAACGCAGTGTCATAAGATTATCATATTTTTTTTTGTTTATAGGTACTAAGCTGTCAATCCTTATGGGTTCAATTTTAAATTCAGAATCAATAAATTTGGTCTTATAGAACAGGGTTCCGGGGTCATCTTTCTGAATTCGTGAATGTACTATGTTAGAACTTAAGAATGGCTCTGAGTCTGTGTTCTTTTTCCTTGTTGTTGCCAATATACAGACTGATTGCCAGTGTATAATGTGGACCACTTTTTAAATTCTTTTTGAGACAACTCATCTACTAACAAATTTGCCCCGCATGTTCTTATAAATTAAGCCAACTCCCTTGGGGTTTGTATTGACATTGTGGGCAAATTAAAGTTACAAATGGCAGATGTCCAAGTGGGGGTATGAACAATAAGGCAGAAGTCCGAAATAGGGCTTTTTGTCAACATCCTTCTACTGGACATCTGGCATATGTTATAAAATTTTTTATTATTAAGTTAAAAATATGGACATCTGACTATTTGAATCGGTAGTTGGTATAGTCATGGACATGAGGCTATTATTATGTCCATTTTTGCCAAAAGTGGACATCCGCCCTTTTGACTCCAAGGTACCGATATGTCAAACAAACATGAACCCATGGGCACTCGGGCAGATCAGTGTTGTCTTAAGTGTTGCTATCTGCGGTAACATTTGAGACAAATAATTCCCTAATTTTCGCTTAATGACGTCACGAATATACATTAAAATTTCAAAATTAAATAAAAAAATCTACCGATTGGTTTTCAATAATTTTTGGTTTGTAAACTCTAAAATATGTATATTTTAGGAAAATGCAAATTTCCACTTTCATTTCGATTGATGGAAAATACCCAGATTTGGTAGTTAAAAAATAATTTGGAAAGGTTTTTGCTGAAATAAGTTTATTCGATTCTCACACATCTACTCCAATGGGAATATATCATAGACGTAATATAATAGACCACAAGATGCTATATACGTTTACTTAAAAACCTGTCTTCATAGTATCCACATGACTTTTTAGCCTTATCGCTTTTCTCTACAATGTAATTCGTATCTTCCATCTCTCTTTCGGGTTATTGTTTCAGGTATGTGCTACGACGTACGACGCCTCTGTGTATTCGGTATTAGCATACTTATTGTCTATGGGTAATAGCTGATATTCCTTTTACAAAACACTGGATATTAGCATTGTTTATAAAGTATATAGTTATTCAACCTCTTGTTAGTACCGGTGGATCATTGGTAGATGGCGTGCTGGATGATGTGTGCCCATTATTACGACCGTAGCCCCCGGTGTCGTTTACGTTACGACCATTGTTTATTATAAACAATGCTACGACGCATGCACGAATTTCGTACATCCGGTGCATCTACGTCACATGACATTCGACGAAGAACTAAAGTCATAGATCGAACCTTGACTGTATATTAATAACTTTTGACAGTTTGTCAGTTTTCTATTTTTATTAAACTATTGGATTTTTTGTTCTAAAATGAATCATTTATACATCATATGACTAACATAACCTAAAATGTTTAGTTTTTGTAAATTTATTTTTACTTTAATTATAATTTTGTAGCTTCAGCTTGGATCCATAATAACATTTAAAAACTCTCTAATAAGACAGTAGATATAAATATAAAGTTTCAATATTGTACCTACGTAGATTATTAAAAATGAATTGCTATTTATAGGTTGGATTTCCAGTCAACAAAGAGCATCCTATTTCATTAGATTAGGACAATTAAAACTTCATTAGTAATGCATCGAACAAGATTTTAGATGATAGTACAGGAAACAAGCAGAAATTTTGATAAAAATGACATAAATATACAAAAATTTAAAAAAGTGCATATTTTTGAGGTTAGTTGTAAAGCCTGATTTTCATAGTCGCGAAATTGTGAAAAGCGAATGCGAAACGTGTTGGTTCATTTTACATTAAAATTTGGAATTGACCAATAACAACACGTCTCACATTTCGCTTTTCGCAATTTCGCGACTATAAAAATCACTAATAGTGCTGTAGCTATGTGTAAAAATCATAATAAAAGTAAAAAAGGTATCAATATAAGATATTTCTACAGAAAAGACAAAATAAATTTGAGGAATGGCAAGTAAGTGTAGGAACATGATGTATTGTATTTAAAATCTAGTTTTTTATTATTTCATCTTTTAATCAGCGTTTATGTAAAAATAATCAATCACCGAACGTTTAAATTTATTACAGTTTTTTTTAATTTATTTTCGATTTTAATTTTTGTAGTTTCAGCTTGAATCCATTATAATATGATTATAACATATAAAAATTATCTCAATAAAGTTTC
The DNA here is from genome assembly GCA_963680705.1 of Rhagium mordax. NCBI lineage: Eukaryota > Metazoa > Arthropoda > Insecta > Coleoptera > Cerambycidae > Rhagium > Rhagium mordax. The sequence goes on from OY796657.1 coordinate 71,185,278, forward strand.
AATATTATAGATTATATTTAAAATAAACTGCTAATTATAGATTGGATTTCCAGCCAACAAAAATCATTTTATTTTATTAAATTACGGCAATCAAAACTTCATTAGTAATGCACTGAACAAGATTTTAATTGATAGTACAGGAACCAAGCACAGATTTTGATAAAAGCAGCTTAATATGTGAAAATCTTTAAAAATGTATATTTTTGTAAATGTATATCGAAATGGTGACTTTACATATTTGTGCGCTGGTATTACTTTTTCTACTAAACGCGTCATTTGATGACGTGCAAATCATATTTTTGAGGTTAGTTGCGATGTCACGTACACGACAGTTCATATTTTTCTCGAGCTCGACGTCACATCCGGCTGCGCAATGGCCGCAATGTGTAAATGTATCCTGAAATGTATATTTTTTTAATGATAAAATATTTTAAAAACAAAAGTCAAAAAACTGTAAACGTAGTCATAGAAACTGACTAGTATGTAAATTACTCACAAGTTGGCAGCACATACTTAGAAATCAGGTTGAATAACTATAATACTTTATAAACAATGATATTAGCAAAGAACGAACATAAAATTTATTTCCTTTCCTGTACATACATAAATGCCTTTCAGATTTCTCTAATCAACTACGTAGCTTACTGTAATTTTATGCAACTAACAATACATTCTGCTATATTTATACAACCAACTATACATACTTATGTTGAGAGTCAACTATCTGTGGCTCGCAGTTACCCAAAGAAAGATAGCTTTATACGCATCTTACATTATAAAAAGAGACGGAGCGAGAACATATCGTCGTAACTATTCTGGCCCCAAGGATATGAGTTATCTTGGAGTCTATTATAATAAGTCTATGGAATATATATATTTTACATACTGTATGTCCTCTTGTGTGCAGTAGGGATACTAACACAACCCAAATTCGTTTCCTTGTTTAGCCTCTGTAGTTTTGACCGTACATAGTGTCACCATCTTCGGTCGAATAGAGAAAGTAATATAAAATTGAATTTATTGAATTTTCTTCAATCGCTACTGGAAATATCGACTTTAGCACAGTCTAAAGATATAGTATCTTTTGCCTGTGACTTTAGTGTTTTACACAAATTAATATCGTTTTGACAACAATTTATTACGTATTTTGGGAAATTAATAACACGATTTGCTATCCGAAATTTTGTAGAACTGACGGGTTTAAACACTCACTAAAAGAGGGCTACGCGTTCGTCGATTGAATGTATTGAATTATTGCCACTCAGAGGTTTAGATTTGGTAGTTAAAAAATACTTTGAACAGTTATTTGCTGAAATAAGTTTATTCGATCCTCACACATCTACTCAAATGGGAATATATCATATTAAACACTGTATGCCCTCTAGGGTGCAGTAGGAATACTAACACAATCCAAATTCATGTTCCATGCTTTGACAGTACATAGTGTCACCATCTTCGGTCGAGTAGAGAAAGTAATATAAAATTGAATTTATTGAGTTTTGCTCAATCGCCACTGGAAATATCGACTATAGTGTTTTACACAAATTAATATCGTTTTGACAACAATTTATTACGTATTTTGGGAAATTAATAACACAGTTTGCTATCCGAAATTTTGTAGAACTAACGGGTTTAAACACTCTCTAAAAGAGGGCTACGCGTTCGTCGATCGAATTTATTGAATTATTGCCACTCAGAGGTTTAGATTTGGTAGTTAAAAAATAATTTGAACAGTTATTTGCTGAAATAAGTTTATTCGATCCTCACACATCTACTCAAATGGGAATATATCATATTAAATACTGTATGCCCTCTAGGGTGCAGTAGGAATACTAACACAATCCAAATTCATATTCCATGCTTTGACAGTACATAGTGTCACCATCTTCGGTCGAGTAGAGAAAGTAATATAAAATTTAATTTATTGAGTTTTGCTCAATCGCTACTGGAAATATCGACTTTAGTGTTTTACACAAATTAATATCGTTTTGACAACAATTTATTACGTATTTTGGAAAATTAATAACACAATTTGCTATCCGAAATTTTGTAGAACTAACGGGTTTAAACACTCTCTAAAAGAGGGCTACGCGTTCGTCGATCGAATTTATTGAATTATTGCCACTCAGAGGTTTAGATTTGGTAGTTAAAAAATAATTTGAACAGTTATTTGCTGAAATAAGTTTATTCGATCCTCACACATCTACTCAAATGGGAATATATCATATTAAACACTGTATGCCCTCTAGGGTGCAGTAGGAATACTAACACAATCCAAATTCATGTTCCATGCTTTGACAGTACATAGTGTCACCATCTTCGGTCGAGTAGAGAAAGTAATATAAAATTTAATTTATTGAGTTTTGCTCAATCGCTACTGGAAATATCGACTTTAGTGTTTTACACAAATTAATATCGTTTTGACAACAATTTATTACGTATTTTGGGAAATTAATAACACAATTTGCTATCCGAAATTTTGTAGAACTAACGGGTTTAAACACTCTCTAAAAGAGGGCTACGCGTTCGTCGATCGAATTTATTGAATTATTGCCACTCAGAGGTTTAGATTTGGTAGTTAAAAAATAATTTGAACAGTTATTTGCTGAAATAAGTTTATTCGATCCTCACACATCTACACAAATGGGAATATATCATATTAAATACCGTATGCCCTCTAGGGTGCAGTAGGAATACTAACACAATCCAAATTCATGTTCCATGCTTTGACAGTACATAGTATCACCATCTTCGGTCGAGTAGGGAAAGTAATATAAAATTTAATTTATTGAGTTTTGCTCAATCGCTACTAGAAATATCGACTTTAGTGTTTTACACAAATTAATATCGTTTTGACAACAATTTATTACGTATTTTGGGAAATTAATAACACAATTTGCTATCCGAAATTTTGTAGAACTAACGGGTTTAAACACTCTCTAAAAGAGGGCTACGCGTTCGTCGATCGAATTTATTGAATTATTGCCACTCAGAGGTTTAGATTTGGTAGTTAAAAAATACTTTGAACAGTTATTTGCTGAAATAAGTTTATTCGATCCTCACACATCTACTCAAATGGGAATATATCATATTAAACACTGTATGCCCTCTAGGGTGCAGTAGGAATACTAACACAATCCAAATTCATGTTCCATGCTTTGACAGTACATAGTGTCACCATCTTCGGTCGAGTAG